>CM031234.1:168037556-169237556 GCA_018340775.1 Taxus wallichiana var. yunnanensis
AAAATGATAAGTTGGACCTCCAACCGACCATAGATAAAATCCAGAAAGGAAACCGAAAGACCAAGCATACAAGGCCCTATATAAGATTAAAATAAATCTGACACTAACTAGTCGCAAACCAGATCTAAGATAGAAACGGAAAGAAAAGTAAGTAAGTATCTTGTCGGAATTTACAGGGGACAGAATACATGTCCATAGTGGGAAAATAGGATTCTCCATATGATCGACAAAAGGTCTTAAATCTCAGCTTCATGATTTTGACAGAAAAGCAAACTGATCAATGCGGGAAGTTTGCTTGATATGGAAAGACTGATCGATGCGGGAAGTCTTTCAGTGATGCTAAAAAGTGTATAAACTAACTGGAAGGCTGATTGATTACAAGAAGCCTTGAGTATTTCTTTGAGAAACAGCCGTCCTTCAAGGGAGCGGTCTGTATTTTGAATTTTAATGATAGCCATCCTTCGAGGGTATGGTCTATGTTCTTTTTGATTCACTTAATAATATATATGGATAGCTGTCCTTCAAGGGATCAGTCTATCTTTTGGATAGCATCTTCTTCTTTCTTTTTTTTTTTTTTTTTTGAAACTTTTTGGAAGAAGCTGAGTTTAGACCTAGATAGATCAGATGAAGGGGAGGAGAACATAGAAGAACATGTACTCATGCCCCGAGCAGATCCGATTAAGATAAGTACTTGGGACAGATGAAGTGGTGATTAAGGTATTCCTACCATGAGGAGGAACATATCCAAAAGAAACGTGCAATGAGTAGAGCCGCGATACTCATATTTAAGGTAAACGAGGCAATAGGCAGAGAGCCACACAATTTCAAATCACCACGAAAGTAGATGACTGGTTAACGGATGGAAGATCTGAGTTGCGACTAGATTTGTGTAAGATAGATTTTAACAATAGAAGGGCCGTAGATGCAAGGCATTGAGAGGTTCCGCCTGTGACACCATCCATGGAGGACAAACGATAAGCCCCAGACCCATATTTATGAGTGATAATGTAGGGGCCCATCCAGTTGGGAGCAAACTTACCACGTTGACTCCTTTCGAGTGTAGTGACATTTTGATTTTCCTTAAGAACAAGGTCACCAATTTTGAAGTCACGGTGTTGCAAGTGCTTGTTATAAGCACGTTTGACACGCTCAAGATAGACTTGATGATGCTCAAGAGCGTTAAGACGCCACTCATCTAATAATTCAAGTTGTGCTAGACGATTTTGACGATAATCCTCATCGGAGACAAATTCTCTGAGAGAAACACGGAGAGATGGGATTTGGACTTCCAAAGGAAGGACAGCCTCAGACCCATAGACGAGAGAGAAGGGAGTAGCACCAGTAGGAGTACGAATGCTAGTCCGATAAGCCCAGAGAGCGAAAGGGATATGTAAATGCCAATCCCTACCAGCTCGACTAGTTACCTTTGCGAGGATATTACGCAAAGTTTTATTGGACGCTTCGGCTTGACCATTAGCTTGAGGATAGTATGGAGAAGAAAAACTGAGCTTGATATTGAAAGCGTTGCAGAGATTTTGCAAATCGGCGTTCTTGAAGGACTTACCATTATCTGTGATTAGCTTGTGTGGAACGCCAAAGCGACAAATGATGTGTTGATAGACGAAATCAACTATGGGTTTAGCCTTTGTTGAAGAAAGAGGGATAGCTTCTACCCACTTAGTAAAGTACTCAGTGGCAGTAATGATAGAATGATGACGTTGTGAAGAACGGGGATTGATGAGACCAATAAGATCAAGACCCCACTGCGAAAAAGGCCACAAATCCGCCGCAGGTTGCAAAGCCTGACTAGGGATGTGCGTGAGATTGGAATGTTGCTGACACTTGACGCACTTCTTAGTGTATTCACAACAATCTTGATTAAGAGAAGGCCAATAATATCCCAAACGTAAAATGCGCTTAGCTACAGCTAAGCCACTAAAATGTCCACCACAGATACCATCATGGACCTCCTGAATAGCTTTAGATGATTCATGGGTTTTGAGGCATCGAAGCAAAATACCATCAAAGCCGCGCTTGTAAAGAAATCCGCCTAGGATAGTATAGCGGTTGGCGCGTTGGACAAAATACCTTCTACCATTGGAAGTCAGATCTGGAGGAAGCACCGAATGAGATAGATAATCAACTATCTGGTTGATACCACTCATCCTGAGTATGGGTTGTGGACAAAGATTGATTGATGTTAGTTGCCCAAGATGAGATGGTTGATCTAATCGTTGCACAGCCACATAAAGACGCGAGTCTTCGGTAAAAGGCGGGATAAGTGAGGCTAATGAGGCCATGGTATCTGCGAATCGATTTGCAAGACGAGGAATGGCTTGGATAGTGAACTTATCGAAAGATCGAGCCGAGCAAGAACGATGTCACGATATTTTCGAAGGATATCATTCTTGCATTGATAGACACCCGTGACTTGATTAACGATGAGTTCAGAATCACCAAAGATGTCAATATGACGAGCGCCGAGATTAATGGAATTTTGAAGACCTAAGACAAGAGCTTCATACTCAGCCACATTATTGGTGCACTCAAAGTTTAATTTGTGTGCAACTGGGATAGGCGTACCCCAAGGAGGAATCATCACGAAACCCACACCTCCCCCTTGCTGGCATTTGGATCCATCAAAGAAGAGCTTTACTTTAAATGGAGATAGACCAAAATCAATTTGTTGGATATATTCATTGAGGAATTGAGCAAGGGGTCTCGAGTGTCGGAAGAGGAGCATCTGCTAATTGATCTCGCAATAACCGACCCTTGATAGCCTTTTGCGGGATAAACTCGAGGTCAAACTCAGTCATAAGCATAAGCCAACGAGTGATGCGATCATTGTGATAAGGTTTTGCATGGATTGTCTTGAGGGGATTGACACTTGTGACAATGTAAGTTTTGTGATTAAGGAGATAATGACGAAGCTTAGAAGTTGCAAAGAAGAGAGCACAACATAGTTTTTCAGCTTCGGAGTAACGTGTTTCATACTCATGGAGGGTGCGACTGATGTAATAGACAGCTTGTTCTTTACCACAAGTGTCCCGATGCGAGATCATGGCTCCCAGAGCATGGTCAGTCACAGAGATATAAAGATAGAAAGGCTCCCCCTCGCGTGGAGGTGTAAGCACGGGTGGAGAAAGAAGATAAGCTTTGAGATCATCAAAGGCCTTTTGGCAATGCTCATCCCATTCAAAATGAACATTCTTACGGAGAAGATGGTGAAAAGGTTGACAACGGTCCGACAATTGGGAGATAAAACGACGACTTTGATCAAGACGTCCTTGGAGATCATGGAGTTGCTTCAAGTTAGAAGGGGAGGCATCTCAAGGATAGCTTTTATTTTTAATGGGTCGACTTCAATACCCCTGATGGAAATGATAAAACCTAAAAGTTTACCAGTGAGAACGCCAAACACGCACTTAGCTGGATTTAGACGAAGACAGAAGCGGATAAGCCTCTCAAAGAGAGGTGCAAGGATGAAAAGATGATCCCTGACGACTTGGACTTGCCGAGGAGATCGTCAACATAATCCTCCACAGTTTTGTGTAAGAGATCATGGAAGATGTATGTCATTGCTCGTTGATAGGTTGCTCCTGCGTTCTTAAGGCCAAAAGGCATGACACGATAACAAAAGGTCCCCCAAGGAGTTATGAAGGAAGTCTTATGTTGGTCTTCTGGTGCGATGAGGATTTGATTATATCCAGAGAAACCATCCATAAGAGAAAGCATCTCATGACCCGTAGTTAAATCTACGAGTTGGTCGATATTAGGAAGAGGAAAATCATCTTTGGACAAGCAAGATTAAGATCCCGGAAGTCGGTACAAATTTGAATTTTCCCAGTAGCCTTAGTTACTGGTACTACATTGGACACCCATTGCGGATAATCGATGGGTTGGATGAAGTTAGCCGAGAGCAAGCGCTGTAATTCTTCTTTAACAAGAAGGGCTACTCTAGGGTGCATTTTACGTAATTTTTGCTTAACTGGTTTGATGTTGGGAAGGGTAACGATATTGTGGACCACAATATCGGGATCGAGTCCTGGCATATCCTCATATGACCAAGCAAAGGCTTGACGATGTTTGGAAAGAAAAGTGGTAAAATCCCCTAACTCCTGTGGATTAAGGGATTGGCCGACCTTAATGATACGAGGGTCTTCAGAAGTCCCTATATTAAGGTCGATAGTGGCCTCGTTGAGAAGGGTAGACGTGTCAGAAGGAATAGTTTTGGGAAGATAAGAATCCTCTGCTCCCAGATAGGTGAGGACGGAATCGTCATCCGCACAGTGGATAGTGTTGATAGTAGGAGAGTCGTCTCCAACTATTTCAGGGAAGATTAATGGTATAGAAGCGGACCGATTGTTAGTCTCATAGACTAACGGCCCTAAGGAAATGGTATTGATCAAAAAAAAAGTTAGGTGGGATGGAAATGTCATCGTCCACATCAAGTGATGCTTCTGATTTAGTGGGGGAAGGTGGTTCTTCAGTAGGAAGAGGCTCATCAAGAATAGTGACAGTGGCCTTTGAAAGAGGTTTAAATCCTAAACCAAATTTCTGATGTGGCATGAGAGTAGGAATGGACTTGAGGTCATGTATACCTTGTTCATATTTTCCGAGGCCAAAACCTTTCCACGCGCATCGATATAGATAAGTTTTTGCAAACGTGGGATTCTGTAGATAATCAAACCCTGTTAGGTAAGGTTTGGCTCTAGGAGGAGAATCCGGGCGATAATGAGGCGTATCAAGACCACCGTAGATGAAATTGGTCTGTTGATTGGGCAGACCAATGGTGACGATGCGACCGAGACCTGGTTGATATTCAGGTTGTTTGTCTGGTCTACCATACTCATTAGGTTTGAGATGGGCATCAAAAGAAAAGAGAGGAAGCTCTCCTAGTGAGAAACGCTGCAATGTCTCTTCTAGATTTTGTAAATCCGGTAGTTTGGGTTGGTATAGAAGAAGATGAGGCCCCGTCAGGAGAACATGGATTTTCTTTTTTAAAGGCAGATCTTGTGGTCATGTCGCATTGTGCGGAAGGAAAAGGATCTCCTGGATGAGTATATATTTTGCCCTCATATTGATATTTTAAGCATCGATGGAGGGTGGATGGGACACAATGCATTGCACGAATCCAGGAGCGTCCGAGGATCATGTTATAGTGGAACTTTCCTTCGACAATGTAGAAGAGTTCATGAAGCAGCTTCTTACCTACTCGAATGGGTAAGACCACAGTTCCTAGAGTGACTGCTAGCTGATCGTTAAATGATCGAAGGGCGAAGGGTGGGGAGACACTACATTCTTTGGTAACTTAAGTTGCTCAAACGTGTGCGAGGAGATGACGTTGAGTGCAGCTCCACTATCGATCATGACACGTTTTAAGGTAGTGTTATTGATTTGGACTGTGATAAAGAGGGGAGCCTCCAAATCCTCTGAAGAAAGAGGAGGAATTTCGAATCTTCAAAAGAAATGGCGGTTGATGGTCCATTCAATCCAACAACCAACTCGAAGGGCTGGGGCTCATCGGAATTCACTGCGATGCGACGCAGATTATCAATTAGGGCCTGGCGATGTTGTGGAGAGGATTGGATGAGGTCAAAAAGAGACATTTTGACCGGAGCCTGGGTGAGTTGTTTCATAACACTCTCCTCAACGGATACGGGAACTTGAGCCCGAGGTGCAGCACGAATAGAGACCCTGGGTCGTGGTGCTGATGAGGAAGGAGAAACGCCTTTAGGGGCTGCAGAAATGACAACCCGTGGTCGAGATGCTGAAGATGAAGATGGGTTATCATAGTGTTGGGTTCTAGTGGCGATATGGATTGTGTCAATTTGAGAAGGTGGAAGATCAAGTGGAGTGGAACCACTAGAGGTCTGAGTGGATGGTTGAGGTTTGGATGGGGCTAAGGTGACAGGAGGTACTTGTTCCTCCTCCTCCAGCAAAGGTCACTTTCTTCCAGAAGGTTCTTGATAACGGCTTGAAGAGCTTTACATCCCTCAGTATCATGACCCGGAGTACGGTGGTAAGCACAAATCAGATCAGAGTTAAACCAGGTAGGTTTGACTCCTTTAGGGTTATAAGGTTTAATCGGAGGAAGGGTTATGGATGAAGATTGGATAAGTTGATGAAGGATTTCGGTGTAGAATCCGGTAGACGAAGAGGAGGATAGAGATGATGGAGATGGTTCTTTCACATTAACCGACTGCCGAGGTAAGAGGACTTGCATGTTAGGTTTAACAGTTTGTTTAGGAATCCTCTTATTTGTTTGGACATTTGGAGGAGCAGTCTTGGGCACTTGAGATGGGAGTAAGTGAGACATGATTGACTTTGGTGGAGGAGGAGCCCCTAAAATAGATTTTGAAGATGATGGAGATGTGACAAATTTTGCGGTCTTTGGAGACAAAGGGGGTTGCTTGGTCGAATGTACTGATGATTTAGATAATGTCGGTTTAGAAGAGGAAGAAGCTCCCAAAGTAGGTGAAATTGGAGGAAGATAGGGTGTCTTGGTTTTTGGTAATGAAGATGATGATCCTGATAGAAGAGGTGACGTCTTTTTAGTAGGTAAGTCTATTTTCCGGGGTATTGGTGAAGAATGTGTTGTAGAAGAAGACGATGGCTTTGATAAGTGTGTAGAAGAAAACGCCTTCTCAGCGGGCAAATCCAATCGTTTATGAGGCGTAGAGAGAGATTTTTGTGGAAGAGCACCAAGAGTCTTGATGGTCCGAAATATGGGCTTTCCTTTTTCAGGGATGGTGACAACTTCAACGGCATAAGGTGATTGTAACCTTTTTGGGGGAAACAAATGGGGAGGTACTGATGGTGTAATGTTAGATTTTGGTTGTCTCGGTTTAGGTTCCGGAACCAAGTGTATAGGTGTTGGTGCTACTTCTTTTGAATTTTTCTCAATAGGGGAAGTAACATTAATGATAGAAGAAGGGAGTGATGAAGAAGCAATTCCTTGGGAAGAAGCAGTAATCATGGGTGAAACTACTGTAGGAAAAGAGATAGGAAGGGTCAAAATTGAAGATGCTTCCGTTGAAGTTGGCACAATGATAGGTACGTTCACCAAGGGCATAGTTGCAGCGGGAATGGGAGCAACAGAAGTGGATGTGTCTGAAGTGGAAACTCGAAGGGATGTAATTGCCTCGAGTATTGAAAGAATGTCTGATGATGAGACAGATGAGGATGACACTGTCTCGGGTATGGATGGTAGGTCAGACAAAGGAACGGAGAAAGATGACTCCGTGCTTAGTAATGTAGGAATATTCAAAGGTGGGCCATCTGAAGATAATGGAATTCCAGTGATTGATGAAGTGGAAGGGGGTTCTGATTCGATTGATGGGTTTGCAGATGGATTGGTTTCAGAAGAAGAGTCCTCGGTAGAGATGAAGTTGATGGTGTGAGTGTTTGGTTTTTGAGATTCTGAAGCATTATGGTTCGGGGCATGATTGGGAAAAGGTTGTTTAAAAACATCAAGTGCCTGATTTGGGGGAGCATTTGGGTTATCTAGAATGAGCTCGCCTTTATCAATGAATTTTTGGACAAGATTTTTGAAAGTCTGACATCGTTCGATGTCATGACCTTTGGTTCTGTGATAATGACAGAAATCGTTTTCCCTATACCAGAATGGGCGTTCTCGGCTTTCATCAATATCCCTAATGGGGGGAAGTTCGATCATGCGAACTTCCAACATTTTTTCTAAGATAGAGGCATATGATTCCCCCAATGGAGCAAAGTATCGAGATGATGAAGCCCCTTTTCGAGCAGATGAAGGGTCTCTTCGTGGTGTTTGATTAGAAGTATTATCGGCTCGTGATGCTTTTAATACGATGGCGTTGGTGGATCCTTGATTTTTATCTTTAGAAGGAGAAGAATTTGGTTTGGTAAACCAAGAAAAATCTGGTTTGGATTTAGATCGAAGTTTTAGCTTCCCTTGCTCAATGGCGCGAGATTCAAGTTTGCGTGCCATCGTGAAGGCTTCTTCAAAGGTATGAAAAGTTTGGATCCTTAAAGTAGAAGAAATGTGACTAGCACAAGATCGAGTAAACAACTCAATTTGTTGGGATTGAGGAAGGGAGAAAGATAATTGGTTGATCATCCCTCTCCAACGAGCGACAAAGTCTGCAATAGACTCATCATCAAATTGGTGAATGTTATAAAGGTCTGTGATCGAGATCTTATGTGCGATATTTATTGAAAAGTTTTCAACAAACATCTGGGCCAATTGAGAGAAGGAAAACAAAGAATGTTGAGGGATGTTATTGTACCAGTCTAAAGCAGGACCTGCTAGAGACATAGGGAAGGTATGGAGCATGAGCTCCTGATCTTGGACTATGAGATAGCAAGCATGTTTGAATGCTCGCAGATGTTGTTGAGGGTCTTCCCGACTATGAAATTTTGAAAATTTAGGAAGTTCCCATTGGGGAGGATAAGGCTTAAAAGCCACTGAAGGGTGAATGGGTTCATTACACACTTCTTCAAAGGAGTATGAAGGACGAGCCCCTTTTGTGGAGGCTTCCAAGTCTGCGATTTTCTTGAAGAGAATTTGAACCACATCCGATTGAGGAGGAGGTACATTGGTATGTCCTACATAAGAAGCAAGTGGTGGATGTTGTTGAGGTGTCAATGGGGGATTCATCTGTTGATGGATAGGATGATAAGAGGAATAACCAGGTGTTCTGGGTGACACCGGGTGGGGTATTTGCTGTGAGGTAGCTTGCGTATAGGCAGGCTGTGAGATAATAAGTGGTTGAGAAAATGAAGGTTGGATGACGGATGGAGCCTGTGATTGGTGGACTCCTATGTTTGTTGATTGGATCGGGATGGATTGAGGAACATGGGTGTTGGTTGGATTGGACATGTTGGGGAACAAGACCTGAAAGGGGCCTTCTACTGCCGGGTTAGGTATTAAGGGTGCCGATGTTAGCTGATGGGCGAAGGTCACAGTTGCTGGAACATTGGAGGAAATACCCCCTAGAGGACGAGAAGTAGGAGCCAACTGACTATTCGGAGGGGGTTGGCTCATGAAGAGGTACTGACCTTGGGACACAATGGAGGGCATAGATGAATTAACAGCAACATGCGGGTGTGCAGACGCATTCATTATAGCAAGGGCAGAAGACCTCTCAGAAGTAGGTGGTGGAATATTCGAGGTAACTGCGGTGTTAGGGATAGGTAAGACTATTTGGGAATTAGTCGATATGGAAGGTGGAAGAGAAAAGGGAGGGATAGGGGCCTCGCCCTTCTCCGTGGCTCGAGGCAAGAGAGATGGTGCAAACTGCTCTACAAAGGCTTGGGATGATCCACGAGGATAATCGTACACTTGTTGGATTGGTGGCCCTTGATCAGATATTCGAATGGACTTGTGTACTAGGTAGTCCATGAGGGCTATCGGGTTACGGTCGAGGAATGCCTGGAATTCAGGATCCCCGCGGGGAACATACTCCGAGTCAGATGATATTTCCGAAGGACTAGGGGAAGCTGGACGTGATGGGATTGCTTTGGCTTGATGGAAAGGGTTATATGACCAGGATGGGGACCCAACTAACAGCGGTCCCGAGGAAGATTGGGGGGGTGCCGAAACCTCCACACTAGTGGTGATCTCGGAGGAAGAAGGAACTAGTTGAGCCATTCTTCTGGATTGTGATCGGGTGATAACCGTCATAAACACACAGACAAGAAAAGTGACCTAACTAATGCACAGATAATTCAAGCAGCGCAAGTGATTATCTCCTTTAAATTTTAATGCTTTTAAGAAAAGAAAATGTTAGGGAAGGCTTTTTAGAACAGGAACTACTCAGATAGCCAAACTAAGGATGGTTTGGGTAATGTTTGGTGAGGAGTCCCGAAGGCACTTCAGTAAAAGACCGGTACGTGGCTTGATATAGGGGCCTACCCCCGCACTTCACACACCGCTGCGATAAGGGAGTCGGGTGCTTTGCCAATATATACCAAAATCTTCCGTGAATTTATAGCAAGCCCGAGTACCGCGTAGGCTCTTCCTCTTGGATATCACTTCCAAGTAGGCGAGGCCAGGGAAGGAGTTTTGTTTAAATGCTTTATACCTAGTGATTTTGGCTTTGTGTGCAAGGGTGAAAAATAAAAATCAAATAGTGTCACTACCGATTTTGATCAATTTTCCAGCCTAATTAAAACTAGATGAAAAGCAGGCAGCAATGACAAAGAAAAAGTTCTTTTTAAGCACTTAAAAACGAAGTGTTTGATTTCAATGAAGACAAGTCAAACAGATTCTTTCCCAAATGCGATTAAGTTCTTTTTAAACACCAAAAATCGAAGTGTTTGGATGTGATAGGCAACCGACAAAGAAATCCTAAAAAGGAGAAAACACCGTAAAAGAGGAATACCTGTAGATTTAGCTCTCCAAGGTGTGTGGACTTCAAAAAGCGCGTTGTTGAGCTCTTCCCCTCGAACAATCCCACGAACAAGCAAAGTGCTCCGCAAGAAGAGGTTAAGCAAACAGCAAACAAGATCCGGAAAGATATATCCAGATAATGATGAAACGAAAAATTTCTATTCTAAGGAAATAGAAAAATTTCAAGATAACGATTCCGCATAAAAAGAAGCAAGATTGAAATGATGAAAAGAAATGCTCAAATAGGGTGATAGAAATCGGTGAAAAAAGGAACAAAGTTCAAAACTAGGAAATAAATGAACTTACCAATAAGGGACTTTGGTTCAGTCCCACCTAAGCGTGCTGAGAATGTAGATCAAGAATTTTGCGCTTGTTACCTGTCCAAGTTAATGCACCAAACTAAACACAAAAACCCTGAAAAACTCCAATGAAATCGATACCTGATGAAGATGTAGACGGATGAGGAAGCCGATGTAGACAAGACGGGCGCACACGAGCAATTTGCACAATAGATCCGAATAACCTGCAAAACACCGATGCTTGACAGAAAAAGACCACGTTAAAAGATATTTAAGTGGACTGCCCAAGAAGCGGGTCCGAGAAGCGATAAGCTTCCTCTGGCGGATGTCACCCGATCCGTTTTCAATTAAGAAAAGAAGCATACATGATAAAAGATGTAAATAAAGACTAGATTTTCTGATTGCAGTAATAAGACAGAATCTAAACAGCAGACAGAAAGTATAGAAAACAGGGAACTATGAAATAAATGCTGGATTTGTTTTACCTGTACCCATTTTACCTATCTGCAGGGAAATCGGCGTCGACTGGGTATAATCGGGCGCCGATCGAGACGGATCGGCGCCGATCGGGACCGATCAGCGCCGATCGGGTAAGATCGGCGTCGATCGAGACGATCAATCAATCGTGGATCTGTGCGACAAGATTTGGGAATGGAAGGTGTATGTGGTCATTGGATGTGCCGAAGTTGGCGAGACACTGGAACAGAGTCACCGGATGATAGATGGTCGTGACAGGGACAGAGTAACGGTGCTCCTCTCAGGGATTGATTTGGACAGGATCTGTCCTAATCTGAGACAATTGATGCTAAAAAGATCTCTCTTTCTCTCACCCTATATCTCTCTCGCTTTGCTCATGCGTAAGTGCTTTCGCTCGCTGCTCACTTTTTCACTCGTTCGTGATCTCTTTTCGGTCTCTTCGGTCCTTAGAACTGAGTTCTGGACTTGCTTTTATAATCGGCGCCGCTCCTAGAAAATCGGCGCCGATCGCGGAAAAGACTCCCGAGGTGGCCAAAAATGATCGATTTCAAGAAAGATAAGACTTATCCCGACTACGGGAAAATATCCCGCTTAGGGAAGATTAAAAATAGATGTGATACATGGATAGAATAAATTTGGGATGGATAAGTGATTAAGATGCATGGGAAGAAGCGTAATTAAATATTTAATATTTAATCACTCATGGGTAAGATGTGATGGGATGAATTAAATTTGGAATAAGTGATTAAAATCACAAATTGGATAATATCCCAAGGGGATAGTTGCTGACGTAAACGTGCCCCAGGTTACCTAAGCAAGTAAACGGATGAGAGGGACACTAAATTGAGTAACCAATTTTAGGTGTCTACAACATTTTGTTCTTAAATGACTTCCCATTATTCTGTGACAATGGTCAGCAGTTGGGATACCATATCTCAAGAAATAATGTGATTCATGATGAATTTAGAAATCAGTGCTCTGTGACATAGGTTAAAGGGACAACCTCCACCCATTTTGTAAAGTATTTTGTAATTGTGATGATATGTGTATGACCATTAGATGAGGTAGGAGTAAGCTTCCTATTAGATCAAGTCCCCATTGGAGAATGGCCACGGGTAGTGATTTTGAATGGTTGCGATGGAGCATGGATGAAATTTCCATACTTTTGGCATAGCACACATTTTCTAACATAATTACGGAAATCGCTTTAAATCAAAGGGCCAATAGTAACCTACTTTAAAGGTTTCTTAGCCAAGACCATTCCATTTGTATGTGCTCCGCATACTCCTTCGTGTACTTCTTTAATTTCTGGATTGACTCGCACATCCAGACAACGTAAAATTCCCATCGATTCTCACGATAAAGTGTACCTCCTAACAGGTGTAACGGGCTATCGGCGAATTAGGCTCGCTTCCCAGCGGGATATTTTCGAGGGAATGAAAAACTTGTCCTTAAGATAGGTGAAAATGGGTTCATACCATGGTGAATGGGGACCAATAACCTCACAAGCCAAGCAAGATTTCGGCATGTCATACTCAATGGCGTAGATTTTCACGAAGAATGGCATATCATTGTTCCTGGCGGAATACGAAGCATAGATCCCACCGTTGCCATAGCATCTTCCGATCTATTTCGCGCTCTTGGGATTTGCTCAAAGGTAATGCGCACAAAATACTCCTTCAAAGAGTTTCACCAACTTCTTATAAGGTATGAGCTTGTCATCCTTAACTTTATACTCATCATTAACCTGTTTGATGATTAGCTGTGAATCACCTACAACCTTCACATGTTGAATATTCCACTTGATGGCTAGCTCATCCCCTGTAATGAGTGCTTCATATTTTGATATTGTTCGTGTAAGGGAAGGCTAAGTGAAAGCTTCGTGGTATAGGATCACTTAAGGAGTAATAAGGACCACTCCCGCACTCAACCATGAAACGTAAAAGATCCATCAAAATGTATCTGCCATATGACAGATTCTTCAATGTAGAGCAAAGATGCATCTGGCAGATCTAGACTCAAAGGTTCTGTGCTTTGCAAAGGTGCTTCCGCTAGTTGGTCAGCAAGTACTTGTCCTTTAATTGATTTTTGATGGACAAATTCTATATCAAACTCACTGAGTAGAATGATCCAATTAGCCATTCTACCTGTGAGGGTAGGTTTGGACAACAAATACTTGAGTGGGTTGACCTTGGATATGAGCTTGGTCTTAGTATTTAGCAGGTAATGGCAAAGTTTCTGAAAGGTAAAAACAACAACCAAGCAAGCCTTCTCAATCTGAGGATAATTACATTCATAGGTGATGAGGGTGCGACTCAGATAGTACACTGCTTTCTCTTTATGGCTAAGGTCATATTGGGTGAGCAGTGCACCAATAGCATATTGCGTAGTGGAAATATAGAGCAAAAGTGGTTCTCCTGAGTGGGAGGCATGAGGACAGGTGGATTAGCCAGGTACTGTTTAAGCAAAGCAAAGGCTTGTTGTTGCTCAGGTCCCTAAAGATGAAAGTGATGTCCTTCTTAAGAAAATGAGTGAATGAGTGACATTTATCTGCAAGCTGGGAGATAAAGCGGCGAATGGCTTGAATTTTCCCTTGCAAGCTACGCAGTTGCTTGATATTCTCAGGTGGAGGCATTTCTGTGATGGCAGATACTTTAGTAGGGTCTACCTCAATACCTCGTCTTGACACGATGAAGCCTAATAGTTTCCCAGATAGCACACCAAAGACACACTTCTTTGGATTTAGCCTGACTTTGTATTCACGTAGGCATTCAAAGATATGCCGCAAAATGATAGGATGTTCCTCTCTTGTTTTGGACTTTCCCAGGATGTCGTCTACATAGTCTTCCATGATGTCATGAATCATATCGTGAAATATTACTGTCATGGCCCGCTGATAAGTTGCTCCCGCATTCTTAAGGCCGAATGGCATCACCTGATAACAGAAGGTGCCCCAAGGAGTTGTGAAAGCTGTTTTGTGTTGGTCTTCCTCAGTGATCTTAATTTGATTATAACCCGAAAAGCCATCCATAAGTGATAGCATTTCATACCCTGCGGTTGAGTCAACAATCATGTCAATGTTGGGCAACGGAAAGTCATCTTTAGGGCAAGCTTTATTGATGTCCCTAAAATCTGTGCAAATTCGGATACCAATAGGTTTCTTCTGGACAGGAACAATGTTCGATATCCATTCAGAATAATCAATTGGCCTGATGAATCCTGCTGTAAGCAACCTTTCCAACTCTTCTTTAACTAACAAGGCCACTCTTGGGTGCATCTTTCGAAGCTTCTGTTTGATAGGCTTAGCGTCTACGTGCACAACCAAGTTATGCATGACCAAAGTTGGATCTAAGCCGGGCATGTCTTTGTAAGACCATGTGAACACATCAATAAACTCTCGCAGTAGCATAGTGAACGTCTTTTGTTCTCTGGCTGAGAGTGATGCTCCCAATTTTACTATCTTGGGATCTTCTTCAGTACCAATATTGACATCAATGGTTTCTTCAACTAACAATTTTGATAAATCCTCCATACGCGTGGGATCGGGAGGTAGGTTGAGATCTTCATCCAAGGATGTCTCTACGAGATTTTCATCCTTGGCGTGGTCACTTTGTTTGTCCTTTGATTTTCTTATTTGTTTGTCAGCCAATGCCTCAAAGAGGTTTTCACTGTGTGACTTGGACTTTGATTTTTTCCGAGGCTTTTCTTTAGAACTCTTGCCCTCGCTTTTCTTTAAATTTTGCTGACCACGAAGTTCAGCCTCCTCGCCGAAGTAGGTGCAGGTGTCTAAGTTGATAAAGAAACCCTTCTTGTGATCTCCAATGGGAATTGTATCCCTTATGCCCATGAACTCTGCAATAGCCTCGTCATTCTCGAATAAATCTAGTGGCACGTGACGTTGTTGGTCCCATTCAACAAGGGAGGGGTATACAAGGTCAAGGGTTGGTTCATTGGGGGTGATGGTTAGGACAACATTATTCATGAAAAGGTTCGTGGAGGCCAGATCCTCATATTGGCTACAACAGGAATCCGTATCGCTGTCTAGATAATCGGAGCTATCCTCATGCTCAGAACAAGTCGCATCTTGATCGTTGGGGTGTGCTCCATAAGGGCGAATCCCAATGCCATATCTTTCTGTTTTGAAATGTGGAAGAGGGACTGGTTCTCTTTGTCCTTGTTCATTCCTCCCACATCCTAGGCCTTTGTAGCCCATGGAGTACATCATTTTGCTAGATTTCTCATATTCTGGGGTTTGATAACAAGATGGTTGAGTGTCCTCAGGGACCCAAGTAGTAGGTGGATCAAGTAAATTTTCCTCAGCTAACAAGCCTCCAGGTAGGAATGACCCAATAGTATGTTCCTCTCTAGGTCTCCTGAAGCGGTAGTTGGGTCGACCTCTAGTCTTGGGCAAGGAGAGGTCGAAACCAAGAGCGCTTGTTGTACATTATACACCCCACACCATATTCTAGAATTTTCATCTCCCATGAATTAAATGGAGATGTTGAAGTAGATGCCCCATGAGTGCAAGAACGAAGAGAATTTGAATCTACTCGAGATTCCATGGCCTCGAGAATGAAGAGGGACATGGCTATATCCACGGAGGGACATGCGTATGTACCCTTTCATGTAAAGCTATTAAGAGCTCTCTACAATGAGCAAAGGGATCTCGAGTCTCCTAGTATTGTTATTGTATGTCCCTCATGCTTCAGCTTGATGCATTGATGAAATGTTGATGGCACTGCTTGCATGGCATGGATCCATGGTCGGCCTAGAAGCATATTATATGGAAGTTCCAAGTCTAAGACGTGAAACTTTGTTTGATGGCAAGTGGGGCCCACGTCCATTGGCAGCGTAATGGTGCCTGCTGATTCTCTTTCCGCGTTGTCATATGCGGTGATGGTGATGATATGGGACTCAAGATCTTCTTCCGTATGTCCCAATTGTTTGACTAATTTAAGCGTGCAGATGTTCAATCTAGATCCGTTATCCACAAGCACCCGTTTGATTTTCCGGGTAACAACTACCTCAATGTATAAGGGAAGATTATGTGTAGGATTCTCGGTAGGGACCTCCCTATGGTTGAAAGTGAGATGCTCACTAGGTGCAATATTTTCCACCGCGGCTTGAAGGTATGCAGGATCGACTTTTAAAGGCACTCCCGACCCCTGAAGAGTTTGATACAAAATGTCCTTATGCACATTGGATATCTTGAGAAGATCTAAGATCGAGATCTTAGTAGGTGTCTTCTCAAGTTGTTATAAAAGGTTATATTTACCAGTTTGCGGGGTCAATAGAGAGGGTTTTGGAATCACAAGGCGGGCGCGCCTTACCTGCAAAGACATGATCCTTTCCCTTGATCCGGATGGTATTGACACGGTCAGTAGGGGAGTGAATACATCCGATAAGTGAATCGTAATGATTGTTATCTCTCTTGGTATACAAGTAATTCGTGGCTTTATAGGTTTGGGATGACTCTCCCGATCCGGTTTTGCCTTTTCCGACTTATCATGCTTGGGGAATGGTTCCTTATAAATCCCCATTTTCTCGTTAGGTGTTTGCATGTGGCTAGGGTTATCCACCTCTATCTCCCCGTTGTCAATGAGGTCTTGAATATAGTGGCAAAGTCGCAAACATTTGTCTATTTTATGACCTTTAATGCGATGCATTTTGCAGTATTCATGCTCCTTATACCATGAAGGTTTAGGAGTGTTGTCATCAAACGGTTGCGTTGTAGGATAGGTCATCATGTGGGCCGCATCCAACTGTTTTAGTATGACAGACAATGGTTCATTGAGGGAGGTGAATGTTCGTCGCTTTGGTGGTGGTTGAATTGGGCCCTTGGTCAGTTTAAAAGGTTGACTGGTTTGGACCATTTGAACACGTTTGGAATCAGTGATTCCGTCTCCCACCACGTTTTTGTTTTTGTTAAAGATCTTTGGCTTTTCAATGGGTTTGACACTTTGGTTGTCTTTAGATTGGGTTTTGAGGGTGCCTTTGGCAATGAGAGCCTTTTCTATTTGAATCCCTTTCTCGATAACCTCCTCAAAGGTGCGGACACAATGCATTTGGAGGTGGAAAGCTATATCTGGGTTGAGATTAGGGACAAAAATACTGACTAGTTGCTTCTCAGGGAAAGCACAAGGGAAGCGACTAGCTATCCCTCTCCATCGTTGGAGGAAGCTAGAAAAGGTCTCATTTGGGTGTTGTTTTGTGCCGCACAAGTCTGCCATGGTGACGTCACTCTCTATGTTATATGAGAAATGACGCACGAATCTTTCCGCCAATTCTGGCCAGGTGAAAATTGATCCTCGTGGCAAGCGCGTAAACCATTCTAATGCTTGACCTCTCGAGACTCTTAGGAAAAAGTTTGATGAGGTAATTATCACTATAAGACACCTCTTGACATGCCATGTAGAAATCTTTAACATGATCCCTTGGGTCTCCCTTTCCTTTGTATTTGTCGAACTTTGGCATATCAAATTTCTTTGGAAAGGGTTGAAGGGTCATTGTCTTGTCAAAAGGATAGGGGCATAGTTCTTCATATTGGTATTTCCTAATACTCCCTATATTGCTTTCTTGTATGCTCGCAAGCGTTGCTTTCATAGATTGTACTTCTTGTGCGAGCAATTGTTCTTTAGTGGGAGAAGCGAGGATGTGTACATGATGATACCCTGTGTCTTCTTCTCCTTGGTTTTCTCGATGGAGTTCGTGGATCCTAAACTTAGGCTTTGACTTTTGAACGTTCTTGTTTGTGTCTTTCTGTACTTGGAAAGTAAGCAAAGCTAGTTGTCGGCTTAAGTTACTGAGTTGTTATTGGATTGTGACTTGGTTTGTGTATTCTTCTTCTAAAGGTTCCTCCTCTTCGTATTGTGGAGGTTCTTCCCCTGTCTCATGTTCTATCTTGTTTCTTCGTGGCACTTTGATGAGGGGTATTCTATGCCCTACCACTTTATCATTTTCTGTGTAAGAAGTGGAAGCATGTCCGCCTGTTAAAATATCTTCCATATTGATAAGGGGGTGTTCCTCCTTAGTAGTGTCATTTGTTTGTAGTATTGGTTCCTTCTCAATGGGCAATTTGGCCCCTAATTCCATGACCCGTGCCAAAACTCTATCTTTGTTTCTAAGGAGAAACTCATCTAGTAGAGTGGGGTCAAAATCAAAGTCTGCGTGTGGTGATTCTAATTCATTTCCACTATGATCGACCATCTCTTCTGTTTCCTTTTCTGCAGAAAATAGTGGTCCTAGATCGTGTCCGATAAATGGGTTTGACCCTTGTCTGTTAGAGGTTTCCCAAGCTTGCGCCTGTTGTTCCTCATATGTTTGTTTCTTTAACCCTAGACGCGTCTTGGGAGCCATGTTTTTGTGATAAATTTCACTAAGGTAAGTTATAGATTTGTTCAAAATTCAATGTCTACCCCTAAGTGAAACACAAGATGTACGTGTTAAGAGTAAATTAACAGTGTGAGAATACCAATGTGATAGAGTGATAAAGTCACCAATGAAACAATCGTTTGGTACCAAAACCTAATCAAATGAAATACTTCCTAGACTACGTTTCAAAGTAATTTGTGATACCAGATGATTAACAAGATGTCTCCACTTATGCCAAGTTCAAAGGAATGAACAAGACGTAAGTAAATACATGAAGTTAAATGTGATCTCCCAATCAAGATATACGATGAGCAAGCTCAAGTCTGATTAAGACCTATATCTCAAAAAGTGCCAATTACGATTTGTGAATGACACAACAATATCACCAAGATATGTTAACCCACTTTGCAAGAAAGTGGAGTATTGATATCAAGGTTTGAGTTATGAGTGTTTTCGCATAAATGGTAGTTCCTAACACCTCGAGGTAAAAGTGCCTCAAAAGTCGTAAAAGAAAATTGAGAAAATGAGTGTTTTAAAGGTCATTTGTATGTCATTTTTCGGAACTGTCGGACATTTTGTCACTTTGTCCCAAATACGAAAGTGCATTGTTCCCGATCGGCGAAATCCCGAAGTTGTTCCATTTTCGGGCCCGTCGGAACTTTTTGTCCCAAGTGTCCCAAAACTTTTTGTGCGAGATGTTCCGATTTGGCCGAATCACCCAAACCACGTACTTCGCACTTTCTTGTTCCAAATGTCCCAAATCAAAAAGTGCGAGTTGTTCCATTTTCACCCGAACAGGCCGAAGAACCGCGTACTCAGGAACTTTTTGTCCCAAATGTCCCAAAGTTCAAATCGGGCCTTTTGTTCCATTTCGGCCGATTAGAACGCGCTTTCATGTCCCAAATGTCCCAAAGTTAATCGGGCAAAGCTGTTCCCGATTCCTGCGCAACCGCGTCCTTCGCGCAATTTTGTCCAATGTCCCGAGTTCCAAATTGCTCTGTTCCCGATCGGCGAAACTCCCGAGTCGCGTACCTCGAGCTCTTTGTCCCAAATCAAAAAAATGCAAAGCTGTTCCAATTTCGGCCGAAACACCGAACCGCGTCCTTCGCGTTTTTCGTCCCAAATGTCCCAAAATGCATTTGTCGTCTTCTCCTGTTTCTCCCGAATCGGCCGAACCGCGTGTTTGGCGCGCATTCGCGTCTCACATGTCCCAGTGAACCTAATGCGATTCATACTTAGTTTTCCCGCTCGACCCGAATATGCTAAAATATGAATTTAAGTTGCGGCTCACGATCTTTATCAATCGAAGATCAAATTTCAAGGACAAATTTGGAGAAGAACGAAGCTCTCAAGAGCATTTGGTTACATCAGTTTTCAAAGATATTCATTGTCATCCTCAAGATGAAAATTGCAGTGTGTCCCTCGTGGCGAGGACATAGGCTGATACGTGGAAGAAAATTCAAGCAGCGGTTTCGAAGACGGTGGGTCCCTCTCGGTGTTGGCCACTGTCTTCTTCTCCTTGTTCTTTTCTCTTCTTCCCTTTCTTTTCCGTTTTCTTTGTAAGAAGTTAAGGTATTACGATTGGCGGTCCTTAACTATTCTTGGTTAAAAAAGCGGTTACTGAAAGAATAACTGATTTGTAAGCTATATAATGGCCTTTCCATGCCATTCCAAAAAGGAGGAAGAACTTGGCATATTTTACGCAAGTGTAAATAGATTATAGAAATCAATACGAAGGACTTTCCTTTCTTTGTCTATCGATCTCTGTTATCTTCTAAGCTTTCATTTGTTTTCTTTGTGAAGATCATTTATCTCAAATTCGTTAGTCTCATCGATTGCATACTCTTGACTTTGCAAGCACGGTGATCTTGTATAACCAAGAAGGAACTTTGTTTCCTTGATAATGAATCATGTATTACGTTAAGAAACTTTGCGTTAAGCGGATGTTATTCTGAGAACTTTGTGTCTTTAAATTCCATCTTACTGTTCTATACGAATGATCTTGTTTTCAATTCACGGTGACTTCGCATACATAAAGAATTACTACGATATCTATAATTACGCATGTTTGCCTTTACTGCTCTTTTCCATGCTCTCATTTCCTCGAGTCCTTTTGTAATTGATGACCTTCATAGAAAACACTTTCGTGGTATCCAAGTTTAACCAACAAATCATGTCTGTACATTTGTAAATAAGTTTGTTTTTGAATAAGGGAACCTCTCCCATTAAAGAGGAGGGACTTCTTGTCCCACATTGTTGCTCTTCTTAAAAGTCCTATTTGATGACCAACAGTTTTTGGCGACTCCATTTGGGGAAAATCACATTCAGTTCTGTAATTTTGATCATCTTTTGATCGGCGACTCCGCGTTTTACTCGAGGAGAAGGACCCTTGGTATTGAAGACTCTCGGTTTGACTTTTGGAGCAGCGGGGTTTTCCTTTCCTTGACAAGAAATAGAAGAACTCGTTCAGCGAACACTCCACTGTTCGAGAAAGAAGTCCTACGGGTGGTATTCCTTGAGCCCTGCTAGTCCCAATCTACGAGCTTTGATCCTTGCTGGTGTTAAGTTCCTCTCAAGCCGTTTTTCAAAGAATGGCGGCACCATTACCATGGGGTCATCGTGTCGGGCCCCCTGGCCCTTACGACCTTTGCATGAGTTACCTAGAGGTAACCAGGAAGAACTTCCCCAAATTCAAAGGCGATGGCAAAGTGCATCCTGATGAACACATCGCAGCCTTTCATTGTTGCCTGTGGAGTTCTGGGAGTCGAACATGAAGACGTCTCCGTAAGGCTGTTCGTTGAGACGTTACAAGACAATGCTGCTGATTGGTTCTACCACCTTCGGCTAATTTGGTGCTATCACCGGATTTGGACCACAATGAGAACTCAGTTCGAAAACCGTTTCAAGCCGGCAGAAGATGTGCATGCTTTGCTTGCCCAAATTTCTCAGATAAAGAAAGATTCGCAAGAACCTATGAGAGAGTTTGTGGCCCGATTCAACAGACTGATCAACAAAATTCCTGCAAATACTCGCCTGTTGATCAAATTCAAAAGTGTTTCTTCCTGAATGCTCAATCACCTAAAGTTAGTTATGCACTAAGAAGGGCTAATCTCGGAACGTTAGCTCTGGATCAAGAACTGGCTGTTAGTGTCGAGGATGACTTGATCATGTCAGGGAAGTTGAGAAGAGACACTTCCAAATCTAAGTCTGCTGCTTCTTCCTCCTCCACTCCTGGACCTAACACTGATCCATTAGTTCAGAAACTTGCAAATGATCTTCTTGCTATAAAGAAACAACTGGCTCAGCACGCTCCTTATGCAGACGTTCCGAGGAGAAATTTCCAGCCCAGGAATCGTTTGCCTGCTTCTCAAACAAGATTAGCACTTGAAGGACCTCCTGTTAGAGTCCCTGTCAATGCGACCTGCGAGGTGGAAGAACCAGATGATGATGAAGATAACGAAGCTTGCGAAGAGTTTGCGAGAGAATTTGATGATGAGGCAGAGGAACTTGAGGGATCTCGAGTGAATTTCTTTACCACTGAGGGCATTGATGATTATGATGAAGTGGTAGCGAGACATGAGCAGTGAATCTTTTCTTTGTCATGACTCGAGAACAGACAAAGCAGAGGGAGAAGGTGACCCAGCCACCTAAGAAATCCAAGGAGCAGTCGGTAACTATCCCTGTAATTGCAAGAAGAGGATCTCCTATCCCTACTTCGTCTACACAGAAGGTGAGTCCTATCAATCCAGTTACCAAAGTTGCTTCTTCTTTTTCTCCTAAAGTTGATAAGCCTAGAATTCCAAATGATGATGGCCCGTCCATACGGATCCTTTGATATTGTTGATCACCTGAAAAAGACCAAGGTACAAATCTCAGAAGCTGAGTACTATCAAACCCATCCCAAAGCCTTTGCCAAAATGATCCACTTTGTTAATTCCAACTCTAAGACCACTTCTAAAGGCCTTCTACCTACTCCTCCCTCTACCACCTGACCCAGTCACAGTAGGCTGCTGTCACCTCTCCTGGTGACAAAATTAAACCATTTTATGTAACACTTCTTATAGCTGGCCATAGGCTCAGTAATTGTGTCATTGACTCAGGAGCCTCAGATAATGTAATGCCTGCTAAAGTAGCTCATGCTTTAGGCCTGACCCTCACTCGCACTTATGGATCCTGTTACTCCATGGAAAGTAAAGAAGTGCCCCTGGTTGGGAGGATTAAAGATGCACAAGTGGCTTTTGTTGCCTTGCCTGAAAAGAAAGTGTTGGCTACCATCCTAGTAGCAGATATCCCTCCTTCATACGGGATGTTGCTAAGTAGGAACTTCTGCAAAGATGTGGGTGGGGAAATCCAGATGGACTGGTCGCATGCACTCGTGCCTGTCAATGGACAAATGAAGAAGTTGTTGCGAGAAAGCGATCGAGTATATTGTGCGAGAAAGCGGATGATCCTAAGAGCACAAATACTCTATGAGGATATGGGTCATGGCAATTACATGATTATGTCCCTGATGAAATCCAACCCCGAAGTGTCACCTAAAGATCCTAATGGGGTTTGGATTTTAGAATTTGATGGAAGTTGTTCCTCGGTGCAGTTACGGAGCTGGTGTTCTCTTGGTGTCACTGAAGGTGTCCTTCATCCTTTTTCATTTAAGTTGCGGTTCGAAACACTAATAACACAGCAGAATATGAGGCTCTCATTCTCGGATTGCAGGTGGCCAAAGAACAAGGTGTGAAGAATCTTCTGGCTCGTGGTGATGCAGAGTTGATTGTAAAGCAAGTCAGAAGCCTTTTTCAAGTAAAAAATGGGAGGCTGAAGCATTACCGGAATCAGGTTTGGGATTCCATTGAATTCCTTGATGCTTTCTCTATTGAAGCAGTACCTAGGGAAAGAAGCAGCGGGGGCTGATTCACTAGGCATTGTCTCGGGAGTCACTGTTGATTCCTCATCCTGATTTCTCTCAGGACAAATTCACCATTGAAATGGTCCATCGGCCTAGTGTACCTGACAACACCAATAACTGGCAGGTTTTCAATAATGATCAGCATTTGCTTTCCTTCCTGGAACTCAAAGGTAATTTTGAACAACTGTATTTTGAGGGAAGTGACATGACTGCCTCGTGAAAGTGTGTCCTTTGGCCAAGTTTGTCACCGAGGAGAAAAGCAGATCAGGAAGGGTGCATTAAACTCAAAGGAAACAAGATTCCTAAAGGCTTGGTGAGTTTGGAGGAATTATTTGATAAACATGACAGGTATGTGAAATCTAGAGCTTCTTACAGGCCTCGTGCAATCGGTGAGTATGATAAGATTGATATTGGGAGTTCTATGACCCCAAGCTCGTGAACATTGGAAAATGTTGCTGTGCAGCGAGATGAGAGGAGAAAAGCAATTGATCTTCTAAAAAGGTATAAAGATGTTCTCGCTTACTCTTATGAAGATTTGAAAGCTTTGAACCAAAGATATGCGGCACTCTATTCCCCTCAAGCACGGAATTAAGCCTTTCAAGCGAAAGCAGAGACAATACAACCCCAAAGTAGTAGGTGACACCATCTTTCGGGAGATACGAAGTTGTTGAAAGCTAAAATTATCTTTCCTATTCACCATTCAACATGGATTGCAAATATTGTGCACTGTCGAGGAAGAAGAATGGTGAGATCGCATCTGTGTTGATTTGGGAACACTGAATCGGGCTTCTCTGAAAGATAATTATCCTTTGCCCATGATGGATCAAATATTGCAAGCGATAATGAGGCTCGAAATGTTATCATGCTTGATGGATTTTGGATACAATCGGGTAGAGGTTGATCTTGTAGATCAACATAAAAGCGACTTTCACTACTCCTTGGGGCACCTTTGCTTACAAGAGAATGCCTTTTGGGCTTATTAATCTTGGTGCCACTTTCCAGAGAGCTATGGATCGGCTTTTGGAAGCTTGAAAGGGAAGTGTATTGTCATATACCTTGATGACTGACAGTGTTTTCAAGACAAGAGCGGATCATTTTGATCACTAGAGAGCGATTCTGTTGAGATGCGAGAGCATGGGATCTCTCGAACCCTAAAAAATCTGTCTTTTGTGTTACGAGGGAAAGTTATTAGGGACACATCGTTTCGAGGATGGTATTAAGATTGATCTGAGCGAGTTCAAGCCATCCAGCAAATTCCTCTCCCAACCCGAGTAAAAAGGCGTGCACTCCTTCTTGGTAAGATCAATTTTTAAGAAGGTTCATCCACGATTTTGCTGAATTAACTTTGAATATTTCTCGGATGATGAAAGGGAAGCAAACATTTGGTTGGTCTTGAAGGAAAGGAATCCTTTGAAGGTATCGAAGAGCTATCGCTAAAACTCCGAGTTTTGCTTTGTCGATTTTAGCAAAGATTTTCATCATCTATTGCTATCTCTGAGATAATACCTTGGCTGCTTTGTCTTAACTCAAGAAGACTCAAATGAGCATGAGCTCCAATTGCGTTCATGAGCTATATTACGAAGGATCATGAGTTGAAATACACCATGATGGAGAAGCATGCTTTTGCGGTGGTCAAAGCTTAGTGTTAAGCAATTTCACTTTTACATCCTCAACTCTCATTCCATGGTCTTTGGTTCAGATATACCTTTGTTAAGTCAATTCTCACACAACAAGAATTTGGATCGAAGAGAGAGGAATTGGGTTGCTAAGGTCAAGAGTATGACATTGACATTAAGCCGACCAAGCTGGTTCGTGGAAAAGGTCTTTGTGAGCTCATTCTTTGAAGGAGCTAAACATGAGTTGCTTGAGGAGAAAGTTGACCTTCCTCTTTCATTACATTCCTGAGTTCGGTTGATGAATGGTATCTTTGACATCGCCCATTTTCTCACCTATGGGAATGCCCCTCTCATTTAAGCGCCAAAGAAGAAAAGAGGATTTATTAAATTGAGGTCGGTGCAATATGTATTATGGGAAAATGCTTTGTTTAAGCGTGGCTTAGATGGGAGATTTTGAAGTGTGTGGACAAGGAACAAGAGAAAGTTGCTCTCGGCTTTTCATGATCATGCATGTGGAGGGCACTATTCATCGCGGTTTTGCTCACATAAGATACTCAGGGAGGATACTCTTGGCCTTCTTTGTTGAGAGATGCATCAGTGGGTGGATAAATGTGAGGCTTGTCGGACTTTTGTGGGAAGACCTAAATTGGCTTCTTTGCCTCTCAAGCCAGTTGTGATTGAGGAGCCATTTCAACAGTGGGGTTTGGACTTCATTGGTGCACTCAATCCTGCTTCTAGTGCTGGTCACACTCATGTGCTAAGCTTGCCACTTTGACTACTTCACCAAATGGGTGGAAGCTATTCGATTAAGAGCACTACTTCGAAGTGGTTTGCGACTTCATCAAAGAGAATATCTTGGTAAGGTATGGTGTACCTAACAAGATTGTGAGATAATGCCTCGAATTTCTCTTGGTGAGATAATGGACTTACTGCTACGGATATGGCATTTCTTTGGCTCACTCTTGATTACTACCCTCGGGGAAATGGGCGGGCGAGAATCCATAAACAAAAATCTGGTGACTATATCATAAGGAAGTTGGTCGATGAGTCTGTGGCGGCACAAGAAGCTCTATGATGCTCTTTGGGTGAGAGGATTACACAAAGAGAGCCATTGGAATGTCTCCTTTTCAAGTGGTATATGGAGTAGAAGCTCAATTGCCAGTGACAGTGGAACTACCAGCCTTGCACCTAATGAAGGCCATTGAGATACTAGTTTCAGTGATGCTCTGGATAAGAGAATTATGTACTGCACAAGGCTGAATGAGGACAGATTGGTGGTTGATAGGATATCTGTTCACCAGCAGAAGGTAAAGGTCTGTTTGACAAGAAAGCTAGGTTCAGAGATTTCCAAGTTGGAGACACCGTGCTGTTATGGGACAAAAGACATGAACCTCGTGGCAGCCATGGAAAGTTTGATTCCCTGTGGCTCGGACCTTTCAAGATCAGACACTTTGCTGGTAAGAATTCCTTTTATCTTGATTACATGGATGGTTCCCCTCTCCCACTTCCTTATAGTGGGCAGTATCTCAAGTTGTTCAAGTCCTAGGTGATTAGGGAGTCCCTTGTATATTACATGTACGGTGTTTTGCTTCTCTCTGTTGTTTTGGTGTGTTTCCTTTTGTTGTTTTGGTGTGTTGCCCTCTGTGTTGGTGTTCTTTTTGACTCGTTGCCCAATGGATAAGGCCTTTGATCTGCCTTTCCCGAGTTTGTCTAAGTTCTTGCCTTGTCTCATTCCTTGAATTTATGCCAAGTCATCCCCAGAAGGAGCCAGCTGTTGTCCACTCAAAATTCCCTGCTCTGATAAAAGTAAAATTTCAAAATTTTGAGTTATGAGTGTTTTTCTCTAAAGTGCCTAAGTCGTGAAAATTGAGAAAATCTGTGTTTTGGGTCATTTGTATGTATTTCGGGAACTGTCGGACATTTTTGTCACTTTGTCCCAAATCGAAAGTGCATTGTTCCCGATCGGCGAAATCCCGAAGTTGTTCCATTTTCGGGCCCGTCGGAACTTTTTGTCCCAAGTGTCCCAAAACTTTTTGTGCGAGATGTTCCAATTTCGGCCGAATCACCGAACGCGTGCCGCGTACTTCGCACTTTCTTTTCCAAATGTCCCAAATCCCAAAAGTCAAAAAGTGAGTTGAACAGTTCCGCGTACTCGGAACTTTTTGTCTCAAATGTCCCAGTCAAAGCGGGCCTTTTGTTCCATTTTCGGCCGATTCGCGAACCGCCTTAGCGCTTTTGTCCCAAATGTCCCAAAGTTAATCGGGTTTTGTTCCATTTTCGGCGATTCACCGAACCAGAACCGCGTCCTTGCGCAATTTTGTCCCAACTATCCCGAGTTCAAATTGCTCTGTTCCCGATCGGCCCGAAACTCCGAGTCGCGTACCTCGAGCTCTTTGTCCCAAATCAAAAAAATGCAAAGCTGTTCCAATTTGGCCGAAACACCGAACCGCGTCCTTGCGCGTTTTCGTCCCAAATGTCCCAAAATGCATTTGTGCGTCTTCTCTCCTGTTTCTCCGAATCGGCGAACCGCGTGTTTGCGCATTCGCGTCTCACATGTCCCAGTGAACCTAATGCGATTCATACTTAGTTTTTCCGCTCGACCCGAATATGCTAAAATATGAATTTAAGTTGCGGCTCACGATCTATCAATCGAAGATCAAATTTGAGGACAGTTTTGCGAAGAAGCGAAGCTCTCAAGATCTTTGGTTACATCAGTTTTCAAAGATATTCATTGTCATCCTCAAGATGAAAATTTGCAGTGTGTCCCTCGTGGCGAGGACATAGGCGATACGTGGAAGAAAATTCAAGCGGCGGTTTCCGAAGACGGTGGGTCCCTCTCGGTGGTGGCCACTGTCTTCTTCTCCTTGTTCTTTTCTCTTCTTCCCTTTCTTTTCCGTTTTCTTTGTAAAAGTTAAGGTATTACGATTGGCGGTCCTTAACTATTCTTGAGTTAAAGAAAGCGGTTACTACAAAGAATAACTGATTTGTAAGCTATATAATGGCCTTTCACGCCATTCCAAGGAGGAGGAAGAACTTGGCATATTTTTGCAAGTGTAAATAGATTATAGAGAAATCAATACGAGAAGGACTTTCCTTTCTTTGTCTATCGATCTCATGCATTCTAAGCTTTCATTTGTTTTCTTTGTGAAGATCATTTATCTCAAATTCGTTAGTCTCATCGATTGCATACTCTTCAACTTTGCAAGCACGGTGATCTTGTATAACCAAGAAGGAACTTTGTTTCCTTGATAATGAATCTGTGTTACGTTAAGAAACTTTGCGTTAGCAGATGTTATTTACAGAACTTTGTGTCTTTAAATTCCATCTTACTTGTTCTATACGAATGATCTTGTTTTCAATTCACGGTGACTTCGCATACATAAAGAATTACTCTGATATCTATAATTCTGCATGTTTGCCTTTCTGCTCTTTTCCATGCTCTCATTTCCTCAGTCCTTTTGTAATTGATGACCTTCATAGAAAACACTTTCGTGATATCCCAAGTTTAACCAACAAATCATGTCTGTATATTTGTAAATAAGTTTGTTTTGAATAAGGAACCTCTCCCATTAAGAGGAGCGAAAGTAATACGTCACACGTTTCTCAAAAAGAAGGTTCACAACTCAACACTTTGTTTTAAAGTGGTCAAAGTGGGCTCTGGCCAAAGTATATTCCTAGGTGGTTCTCTCGCCCTAGGTGTTACAAAGTTGCCATGAGCAAGCGCGATTTACCCAAAAAGTCGCACTGACTAGTTTGGGAGTATCTCGGCTTTACTTTACCCCCTTCAAGAATAGTAGGCAACTAGTGCATCTACGTGTACTATCATTGGGGTCACCACAACGGACAACCTGTAACTCTATCTCATAAAGGAATCACTAGTCAAGTAGGTAGTGCGGAGCACTTCCCGTTTCATCCACAAGGTTCCCTCTTGCATGGACTACTTTGGGGTTCCTGGAACCACCCCCATTGTTGTAGCTTAAGGCGTTATGCCAAAGGGGTTATGTTCAGTTGAGCGGAGAGGGACGTACCCTTTTCTCGAAACCTGCAATACAGTGTTTTGAATATGTTGTTCTTTTTATCTTGTTTAATTAGGTGTGGTTTGATTGAACACCTTTTGGCAACCTGTATAACAATTGTATTAGTAGTTTTTGATTTCGTTTTGATTCCTCCTTTCTTTGACAAGCATTTTTAGGTCCTGCACTTAAGCGTTAGTAGTTCTCCAAGAAAATCACATTATTTAAAAGAGGATTAAAAGTTGCTTTTGATTCTCAAGATCATCCAAGGATGCAAGAGAAGAGCATACACAACAAATAATCCAACTAAAAAGTAAATAAATTTTTTTCAATCAATGAACCATACAAATTTTTTGATAAATGTTCATTCCCTTAAACCAAAAGTGAAAGATGAAGTTTCCAATTTACCAAATGTTATAAAATGAAGACTAAAGTTTCTTTTGATTCTCAAGATCACCCTAAGGTGCAAGAGAAGAGCATACACAAACTTTAGCCCAACTATATAGAAATGGAAAACTTCAAATCAAAGGACCGTTGAAAAATGCTTTGTAAAAGGTTCATTCCCTTAAGCAAAATGAATAATTAAATTTCTAAGTTTAATCCCAATGTTAAAAAGATATAAATCAAAGTTGTTTTTTATTTTCAAGATCACCAAAAGGTGCAAGAGAATAGCATACACACGCTTTGATTTAAATCGAGTAAGCATGGAAATACAACATTCATCAAAACATTAGACATGTTAGAAAATGACCAGTTTTAAAATAACAAAAAAACCTACAACTTTTGTAAGTGTAAATCCCTAATTTATATTTTTATTGCATAGTTAACTTCAATACCTTTCCAACGCAAAAAAATGGAGTCATTTCGAGGTCGGGAGCAAAAGTTATGGCCTTCGGAAGATGGGTTACGCATATGCTCTTATGCTCATGGGTATGCACTTGACATGCACTTAAAAAATGTCAAAAAAACGTCCCTTAATATGCAAAATGGGCAAATTTTTCCAACCAAGATTCAATTTTGATAACAACCCATCACATTAATATATGAATAGAAGACTCAACGCTATCAAACATTAACATACATGCTCAAGAATTTAAGATTTTCAAGAAATTGACAAAACTAGCATGTAGAATGATGAAAAAGTAAGCTCTAAAAATGAAAACATGATGAAATCTTGAAATTTTCTCACCAACATTAAATTTTGACAGCAACCCACCACATTAATATGTAAATATAAGACTCAGCACTATCAAACACTAACCTACATGCTCAAGAATTGAAAATTTTCAAGAAATTGACAAAACTAGCATGTAAAATGTTGAAAAAGTAAGCTCAAAAAATGAAAACATGATGAAATCTTGAAATTTTCTCACCAAGATTAAATTTTGACAGAAACCCACCACATTAATATGTAAATAGAAGACTCAGCACTATCAAACACTAACCTACATGCTCAAGAATTTAAAATCTTCAAGAAATTGACAAAACTAGCATGTAGAATGTTGAAAAAGTAAGCTCTAAAAATGAAAACATGGAGAAATCTTGAAATTTTCCCCTCAATTCCAATTTTGATAGCACTTCACCTCCTTCATACCTACAAGGAAGACCCAACACATGCAAACTCAACAAAACATGTTAAAAAAACAAGTTAGATCAACATGTGTAAAAGAGGGTTAGTAACCAAAAATAAAACTTAACTACAAAAACTTGAAATTAAGTGCAAAGGACAATGGAGTAAGTCCCACCGGGTGTGCCAAATGTGTGCATGTATACTTTGCTTAATGCTAAATCAAATGAAGCAAGAACTACCACCTAAAATAGTTCTACAATTTAGCTAAAACAAAGCATAAACACCATCATGATAAGAATTAAACAAGGGTTAGATGCTAGCATTCATCAATACAAACTTTGAAACTAACAATGCTAAATATCTAAAATCCTCTATTCTCTAACAAATAAATGAATGGACCTAAGTAAGCTCCATGGCTATCAAAATAGTTGTCCTTAATGCTCAAGAACCTAGGAATGGGGCTAATCAAAGTTGGAGCTCTAAGACCCTTTTGACACCTCCCATATGACCCAAGCACTTTAAGAAAGAGGCTTAACTCTTCAAGATGATGAACTCTCAAAAGGGCAAGGTGCAAGCTCTTAGTCTCTTTGCTATATGCTTTGCATTTGCTCTCTTAGAAAGTTTAGGTGTAAGTAAAAAGGTAGGTGGAGGGCTCTTTATATAGCCCAAAGGATAAAGGATTCAACACATTCTCATGAATGTGGGATAAAGGTAAAACATGATTAGGAATGGATAAGGTTGCTTTATTAAAGGTAACCTTACTTTAGAAGGGTTTAATACATGTTTAACAAGTCATGGGAGTTGGGGGGGATTTTAATTAATCAAAGGTGATTAATTAATAGGTAGATGTAAGCTTATAGAAGCTAATTAGAGGAATATTAGTACGATTTAGGCTATTATAAGGGGATTAAATCAATTAAATATTGATTTATTGGTTAAATGGAAGGGAAAGCTAATTAATTAATAATAATTAATTAGTCTAGGTAGAAGGGGTGATTTATTAATGGAAGGTCGTTAATTAGGGTATTTGTTGGATAGGTAACTTAATTAATTAGCTTAGTGTAATTAATTAATGATGATATGAGGGAAAATGAGTGCCTTTGACGATATGTCGTTGATTTGTGAGAAAGGGGATAATTAGCACAATTTAAGTATTTAAATTGCTTGGGCGTAATTATAGGTGTCTACAAAGCATACACTTATCTTTTACATGCATGCTTGTTCATACTAAAATTTATTTTCTAGCCACTTGTTTATGCGTGCCTTGGTTTCTACCAAGCACATTCCCTTCCCTCTACAGTGCACAGTTTATGCGGTTGGTCCTCTTTTGGGGCCACATTCTCCTATCAGTGATGTCGTATGTACCCCAAAGAGGGGGACATCATTTTGGGTTTTACACACTATTCAGTGCTTTCCACCAAGTATAGTTGGGTTCGGTTTCCGTCCTTAAAATTGTGGGTTATACATTGAATGGGTTCAGACTAGTCTATGAATCCTGTACACAACGAATTTTATAGGGAAGATTGTACTTAGCATTACTGGGGAGAAGCTACATGTTAGAGAATACAATGGATTTCCTCTCTACACTAATTTGAACAACGACGTCGGATTTCCCAAACAACTAGCCAGTATAGAGATCTCTTCACACATCTTCGTGGGGAAGCGATTTACTGAGGTTGGTGAATAATGTATCTTTCTCCCTACACTTCTTTAGCTAGGGTGGTGTGAGATTGCCCAAAAACTTGTAGTACAAGATATCCTCTCTACACCCTTTTCTCTCATCACGGATCAGGTGCACATGTTCCTTTTACATTTTTCATATTTCCATTTCAATATTTTCATTTCTACATACATGTGTTTTTACACATATATACATGTGTATTTGACTACTTGATTGTCTTCTCCTTGTAGGTTTGACCGTATGAGAAACAAAAAGTCAACAACAAAAATGATGTCAAAAACACTAACAAAGACATTTTGCGGAAGCACACACCTCATACTAACATGTAGGTACATCACACACATCGGCATATACACACACGTTTTTGCCCTAGGTTCACTCTCATCACTTTTTTATCTTTTACATCTTTAGTCTCTACACTCTATCCTTTTGTCACTCCACGCTTTGTCTAGTCCTTCAACACACTTTCTACATCATTCTACATGGACATCATCTACGCATATCTATCTACTTTATGTTATCAAGTGTTTCGCTCACTAGTATAAAGTGGGTGAAAATGTAGACACAAAATCACGCACTTTAGGCATTATTTAGTCTCGGTCTCATACTACTATTCATATGGTTTTTGAGTGAAGAAAGTACTAGGGCTTAATAAATATCGATCAAACTTTGTCTCGTCCTCGAGACAACAATGGATGAAGAATCCTATATTTCCTCTAAAAATTTTGACAAAAATTTGTGGCCGAAAAACAAATAAACTGAGTTGGGCATCAACCACTAGGACTTAGACATCTGGTGTAGGGAAAGGTTCCCTTGCTCAACTTGCGACTGGATTTATGGGATGCCAAACTATGGAGGCATCAACCTCCTAGAACTTAGACGTCTAACATAATGAAAAGTTCCTTTTCCCAACTCACTTGATTGGGTTTGTGGGACGCCCCGACCTCTAAGCCCTTAAGGTGTACTTTGCGACATATATTTGGTTATTTGTGGAAGAATATTCCCACCCATTCTCTAGTACTTATTCAAGAAAGGGGATTGGAAAATGATAATGTATACAAGCTTTGTTCAACTCTTGATAGTCTACACATATGCGGATTTCTCTAGTCATTTTTATTTTGAATCACCATGGGACTGATCCATTCCGCATCATCAATTGGTTTAATGATCCCTACACTCAACATTTTATCCAACTCAGATTTCACCTTTACTTTTAAGTTTGGGTTAATTCTGTATGGCATTTTCTTCAATGATTTTAACCCTTCTTTGATATGAATATTCATCATTCCATCTTCTTCTTTTATCCTTTTCAATTCTTTGAAGTCTTTTGGAAAAATGTCTTGAAATTATTGAAGTAACTCCACTACTTTAGCTACTTCCTCCTCTATCCAGTAATCTCCAATTTTAGCCAATTTTTAGTTCCTTCTGGTCCAATATTTTTATTTCTGATCTTCAATGGCTGATAGTAGTATTTTTCTCCTTCATCCTTGTTTTCTACTACTTGTCTCTCATCTTCTATCACTTTGTATCTTAGATTTTTGGATTTTATTCCTTTTCTTGTTTCTCCACATTATAACATCTTGCCATCTCTTGTAATTTTATTGGGATTTCCTATGCTTCATGATTTCCCATTCTGGCTTCTCTTTTCTTCAGAATATTGTCTTATGGATTATTCGGGAGTTAGAAACAAGAATGTTCTAATCTTCTGTAATACCCTCCAAATGTTCAAATCCGCATCCCAAAAGGAAAAAGTATGGCATAAATCTTTCACTATGTGATCCCAGTCTTTTGTTTCCCACCTAATCTCTTGGTGTGTATACCATGACTGCGGTATGGGCCCAAGGGTATAGGCCATAATAGGGGAGAGGCCTCCCTGTATAACTTCCAATGCTACTCACAAGTGTGAATATGTTTCCACGAGTCTATTTCTCCAGAGTATGCAGGGATAGTGACATAATAACCTTCACTTTCTAAGAATCTAGCTTTTAGCAGTATAGTGATTAATTTCCAATGGGATATGTTAGTTTTATGCACCGCCCACTAGCTTCATGGAATTTATCTCCAATGGGATATTCTCTCCAGATATAGTGACTAATTTCCAATGGGATATTCTCTCCATGATCTTGATGTATCCTTCTAGATATCCAAAGCCAGAATATTTTGGTAGTGTTTGATGAGATGCTCCATGGCTCAATCGATATACCCTCTTGATTGGAAGGTCCTTCATCTTTTCTTCTTTCATGGAAAAACTATTCTATGCTGGCATAAAGATATCATCTTCTTCTTCCTATGCTGAAAAGTATTCATCTTCTTCTTCAAATTTATCTTTGCGGGTGCAAAAATGTCACCCGTGGTATTGTAGCCATCTTCTAATGTGATAACCTTTGGTGGTATTCTTCTTGCCAAGTGTAATTTCTGAGTGCTTGACTCTGGAAACCTGTGAATCCATGCTTCCACCACATTATCTGATCCTTTCGGGGTATTGTCCGATTTGACAAAAATATCGCTATCCGAATTTGGTTCAAATTCATTGTCAATGCTAGAGAAGTGGTTTAATGCATATACTCCTTGTATTTTGTCAAAATCATCTTCTTCAGGATCATGCCATATTTCTTTTGTCCATGCAACACTCATTCCTACATGTAATGGTACATGAACACATACCCCATCTGAATGTAGAGTTACCTCTTCTTCTTCAGAACTTAAAGTTCCATTATAATCGACGAACCATTCTAAAGCTAAAATGGTGTTATATGAGGGGTTCTCAGCAACATTATCCACCACCTCAAAGTTCACCAATTTCTTTATTCCCATAAAATTTACCTCTACATTCTTCAACACCCCTAATGGTTGTCAAGAGGATCCATCCGCCAATCCAATAAAATACCTCATGAGATCAAAGTAGGTCTTCCAAGCATTTCCCAAGTGGTCTTAGACATCATGTTAACATCTGCGCCAAGATCCAATAATACCTTGGTGATGGTGGTGTCAAAAATATCCACATCTAGATAGATGGCAGAGACTGCGCACCATGTTTTCTGAGTGTGAAATGCATTTATTTTCCTATTGGGTCCTCTTTCAATTCAATGGACATGATGGGTTCTCTCCTCCTTGTTCTAGTACTTGTTGAATTGTTTCAGCTTATCCACTAAACCATGGTTGATAGTCAACCTTGCCAATTCCTTCAATGCCATCACTTCTTGTTCAACAAAACAATTCTTCTCCCTTTCTTCACTAGCTTGTGTTTCTTGTACCAATGCTCTACTTCTTTCCACTTATTTTAAGTGCAATCATGGTCTAATTTCTTTAGGATTCCATTCTTCTTCATTTGAAGAGTGTTTTTCTTGGGGTAGCTGTATTACTTTCTTCTTCTTTGGGATGACCCCAGTTTTAGCGGTAATTCTAGTTGTGACTACTACCCTGTATCATGGTGCTTCGATGCTCTTTCCTATTTTTGTTTCCCTTCTTCTCAGGCAGATTTATTTTGCTTCTTCTTTTCTATCTTCTTTCGTGGTTCTCCCTCTTAAAGAAGTAATTTATGAAGTAGTGACCCCTGAAGCAATGGTCCTTGTGGCCTTATCTTTTTCTATGGTAGCTTCATCCCAAGGAATTCTAGTTATATGTTGTACTTTTCTCTGGGTCTCTTCTTATGATAGAATCTGCATGGATCGGGTTACTGTGTAATTTATAGCAAGGTGTCCATCTTGCCCATATTTGTAGCAATTCATTGGTCTTCTGTCTTGGTAATCACCTCCTTGATTGTATCCCCTGTGGTAACCTCCAACATTGTATCCTTGATATACTTGGTAACTTATACCTCCTTTATAGTTGTCATAGCCTCCCCATATACCATCCTCTATATCCTCCTCTAAGTCCACCTGCAGTAGCCTCTGTGGTAGCCTCCATTATTGTAACCTTGAAAGTTAGGGTTATAATTGTATCCACAGTATCAACCTCCATACCGAGGATGACCACTTTGTTGATTTAGGTACTATGGTGTGGTTATCATTTGTTGTGAGGGTTGTGTAGGTGGCAGAGGTGCTATATTCATCTGTGGTTGCATAGGAGGGTTAGATGTTGTATTTTGTCTTGCAGCCATAGCTCTTCTGTTGGCGTAATATTTAAGTCATCTAATGCATCCATCATGGGACAAGTATGGTGATAATGGTTATATGATCCACACACCGTACAATACATTAATTGGTTTATTGGTGGTGTTACTTCTAGTAAGGGACAAGTATCCTGAGTATGTTGGTCCCAGAGTCTACAAATTCCACACCATGTCCTTTCTGTTGGGGCTATATTGTTGGACGATGCTTTCTGTGAGGAATGTACTCTTGTTGTGGCTATTCTCTTTGCATTCTTAGTGTATGGGCATTCAATTATACTATGGCCTTCATTGCAATAGACCGTACACCACATTTTTGGCCTCAAGTTACTTTTAGGAGGAGAACTATTCTTTAATCCTTCATTCCTATGTATTTCTTGCTGTAGTTTTAATTTCACAAGTTCCAATTGTACCCTTTCTAGTTTAGTTTTGATTGATGTTTCTCCTTCTCTTCTCTCTAGGGTTTGGCCTCCAACTTAATTTCCATCTCAATTGCTTTTGATAACACCTTAAATTATTGTGTATTTAGAGAGGCTCTGAGATAGGGAAACAAGTCTGAAGTGAACCACTCAACCCTCAATTTATCAATCAAAGGCTCTTCTAAATTTCGATAATAATATTAAATCTTTGAATAAACTATTTTATTGGTTCTCCTTCTCTTAGAACCAGATCCCTCATCTTGCTCACACCCCTTTGCTGGTACCTCTGGAAAATTGAAATCTATTTTTAATTCTTTCTTAGTATCGCCCATGGTTTCATACCTTGTGATGATAACCTCATATACCACCTTAGTACATCATCCCACAATGAACATGCAAAGTCTTGTGTCTTAGTAGCTTCATCCATGGTATTATTACTCTTCAAGTATTGTTCCAATAGGAATAAATGTTCCAATGCATCAATTAAATCCTTTTCAAATATTGACATCTTAATCTTCTGAGCCATTGTGGTCCGAGTATTTGTTCTAGGTGAACAATAGGCTATTATATCAATTTCTTTACTTTATTAGTTTGATTATGTATTGGTTTTGAATTTCTCTTTCTCCCTTTATCTCTACTTAGTTCAATATCAAAATAAAGTTCACCTAACAGTTCTTGAAATTATCTTATTGTTTCTTGTCTCTTCTTACTCTCTTCTTTTAGGATTTGATATCTTTCCTCCAGACTTCTTCCTTTATCTAAGTTCTCAATTGGTGTGTCAAGCGGCACATGGAATGACATTCGCTTTGGGGGAGTCATCTCCTTTGGGCCTTCGTGTCGGTTGGGGGGCATCTCTTTATTTGGCATCTTTTCATAATTAAAATTTTCAATAACTACTTTTCTATCTTTAATATTCCTTAGCCTATGATTTATCTCTAACTCTTCATCACTTCTTCTCTTCTTATTCTTTTCTTCTTTCCTTTCCTGGTCTTCTTCTCTATCTCTTTCTTCAATATTCTCTTCTATCACTTCTATCCTTTCCTCCTCTTGTTCATCTATATTTTCTTTTCCTTTATTTTTTCCATCTGCTATCTCTACTTTCTCTCCAAATTCCTCTATTAAATTCCTCATAACACTAACTTCTTCTTCCTCTTCTCCTTTCTCTTTAATCATCAATGGTGTTCTTATCTCCTCTTCTTTCCATCTTTCTGCAAGCTCTAGAACATTTTTGAATTTTGGGTCTAAAATTCCTACTAATTGCTATAGATCTCTTACTAATATTGCTTGTCTTGTCATTGCTTGTTGAATTGGACTCTACTGATATAGTGTACCACGGGATTCCATTTGAGTAACAAAACCTAACTAGTCTTCGCAAGACACGGGTATTATAGCGAGACTTGAAGTGTCCACCTCCATTTCTGGGTGAGCCAACTGCTAGCCTCCACTTGACGTGGGTGAATCTTCTACCTTTTCTACTTTCTTTTCTACTTTCTTTTCTTCTTTCTTAACTTTATTCAATTTCTCCTTTCTTTCTTTCATCTTCTTTGCTCTTTCTTCTCTCTCCAATTTTTGTTTCTCTACCTTATTTTCTAATTCCTTATTTTCTACAACTAACCTTGCTCTTTCTTCCATTCTCCTCATTTTAATTAATTCTCCACAAACTACTAATCCTTCTTAATCCTCTTTAATATTTTTTTCCTACCTCTCTATTTTTTTATATTTTTATTTTTCTCATGTTGACCTATTTCTACCACCTAACCAATGCCCCATTAATACTAATAAGTCATGACTCTGAATCACCCCCTTCGCATCACCATCGGCGGCGATGCATGTCCCCCTAAAGGAACTTGTTTGCTTCTCTAATTAATCCTTTCTCAATCATCAACACTTTAATTAAAAAAGGAATTGATTGAAGAAATATTTCATGGGCTTCACTTAAAACTTCTTGTTTCTTATTGTCAAAACTTGTCCAACCCTGTATTTCCCATGTAATAATATAAGAATATAAAGTGGTTTTGTACTAGTAGTCAATTTCTTTGGTCCACGGTTCGTCAAGATATTTTACTATTGTCAATTTTTCTGTAGTCCACTCAAAAGGTTGTCTTAGGTACATCCACATCCATTCAATTCTTTTTGCATGCGCCAATAAGTAGGGCAACAAATGATGCGGAAATGCTACCAAAAATCCTCTTTATATTCTCTAAATACATTGTTTTCTGCTACTCTATAAGTTATGTTCCGTCTTTTTGATTCTCCTATAACAAATATATCGATATGATTTTACCACCAATTTTTAATCTCTAGTAATGTGGGTTTCCAATACCATGGTGGTGAGATATTTCCTAACATCCTCTTAACGAAAGAAACCTAGGCTCAGACACCAAATGTTGACCTAAAACCCCAACAAGATTGTAGGGCTTAGGAAATATTGATCTTAGTTAAGGATGTACGCGGGAAATACACCACCACTATACTAAGAACATAAATGTAAATAAAAGCACATAACATATTATACTCCAAACTCCATTATTTATTTATTCATCAATAATGATTACATTAGTTTCAGTACATGCATATTCTTTCCTTTCCCCTATCTCTACTCTCATACAAAGTCTCAAAATGGCATCCACACATATGTCTTCGTGATGCACACTATACAATACATTAATTACAATAGATATACAAAATCTAATATGTTTCAAAAGACACTTCCTTTGACTCGTGCCCTCTGTCATTGTAGTCTCTTACTAGTGTGATTCATCTTCATTACATGGATTTTAGTCAGCTTCCATGGTTCTTCCTAGTGTTACGTGGATTCCTTCATATCTCACGGTTCTGTACCTTTATGTTGGTTTCTTCTAGTCTTCCACGACATCATCTAGTTTTACGCAACTTTCCTTATTTATGCATAATTTCTCTATGTCTTGTGGTTTCTCCTTTTATGTGTGGTTTTCCTTCATTCCATGGCTATCTCCTTAACTTTTCAGCTTATCCAAAACTTCGATGAAGAATCCTATCAACAATCAACCCATGTCCTTTGGCCATTTTAATTTTCTTTCTATCGTCACTTCTTTGCCGACCTTTAACACATACTTTCCCAGTCTGTTTTTGTCATTTTACGTCATTCTTCCTCTAAATGGGACACTGCCCCGTATTAGGGTACCCTGGATGCCTTGGTCCCATTTGGTGTGCCCCGAGCCTTTCTAATCTTTCCTGTCACTTCTTGGGCACTTTCTAGACATTTGAACTTCCCATATTTTTAGTGGTCACCTTTTTGGGGTTAATTACAAAATTAGAACAAGAGAACCATATAAATATAAAGTTATGAGACCATAATGAGGGACCAAGCACTAAGAAATACTATCATCACCTAAGGTTGCATCCATCAAAGGCTCCATTTACATCCATCTAGCTCCATCACAAGGCATAAGGCTGGTTCATCTGCATCACACTACATAGGAGGGAAGTTTATTCTATTCCATCCACCATTTTATTACATTTCTACATATAGTTATTTCTCGCTACTTTTAAAAAGTATGAATGACATAAGAGCACCTAGGGCATGGTGACACACACACACACACATAGAACTAAATTGGTTATGAGATGTAGTGCAATGCTCAGTTAGTAAGTCCACCATTGTGGCCGTTGAGGATAATCTGACCCCTTCATATGCATATTTTTTTAGGGATTTGATGCTCATCTTAGGGTTTTGTAGGTGATTCCTTATTGCAGGTATTGCAACAACATCTGATGTTGTTCAAAAAAGTTAGTGTGACAAAGAGATAACATAGGTGAACATCTAATGACACCTCAGAGGAGGGTTTCAGGTTATTTCCACAGACTAGGCACACATATCTCAGACCAGGGCACCCATGGGTGCCTCTCGTTAAATCTCCAGGAACCCGAGTTCAACCAAAGAGCTTGAATCTGTGCTTTCTCATGCTTTTGTGTGATCATTTTCTCCTCTTTTTTCCTAGTTCACACTACGACATAGTCCAAAAATTTCATCGAATCAACTAAGCTCTTCCCAAATCTCTTTTCTCATTAGGGTTTCACATCTCTATTTACTTAGTTGTTTAGGTCATTTGATTTATGCATTTATTTATTATTTATTGTTGTTCTTAATATTAGATCAACTTAGAATATTCCACATTTTATTTGATAACCAATTTTCACATGCAATAATCTTATCAACATAATTAAATAATTTCATACACCTTGCACAATGTAATTGTTCATTCACATATGATTCACATGAGCAAGGAAGATATGAGAATTTCTATTTTAGCTCAAAAAAATCATGACACAAGGGTAGGAAAATATAGTAAGTAAGACCCCTTTTCCCTCAAGGGTGAAACAATCTAGGTCTATTAAGATTTTAGGTTATGCAAGCTTTTTTCAAAAAATAACCAACCATTCTCATAGAGAATAAAAATAGACATACTATCTTGGGGGTGATTTAAATAAATTTATATATATTTTTAGATGACAGATCAAATAGATAAAGTAGTAACAAGCCAGATCTATTATGCAAGAAAAAAAAAGCGTGTACAATATGGAAATAAGAGTGACATAGCTTGTATCAGATCTAGACTAGAAAACATAATATAAAGGTTGTATCTAGATTATGCAAGCTATGTTTAAGAAACTAGAGTCCTGGAACTTCTTTAGACAGAATCAACAAAAGGGGGACATGACTACCCTAAGCGCTAGTGTTTGATATGGGCACTAATGTCCTGAAAAGTGTTGTGTTATCACCGAATCACAGCACCCTTGTGTTTATACAAGTGCATATACTTGAGCTCATGGTGTGATTGGATAACATGGGTACTATCTCCAAGTTGTGGGACTTGCTACTTGAGATAGACCTCCAGAGAAAGTTGGTTCTTGCTCCTAAACTACCTGCCACAATCTACTCTAATGCAGGGGAAACTAACTATTCTAATCTAAATTTCCAAGGGACCAGGGAGAGAGAATGCATAAAATGAAAGCCTACACTAAAGCGGTGATACACCAGAAAAGGAGGGTGTGAGAGTAGTCTCCAAATGCGTGAAATACAGAGGCAAAGTGCACACTAGAAGAGGTGATGACAGTTCTCCATAATCTAGCAAAATGCATTCACAACAATATTCCAAGCATACACAATGATAATGGATCCCTGCAAGAACATAATAATAGACACAATATTCTTGTAGAAAGATTAAAGGGGCAAGAAGAATGCAAGAAAACATAGCAGGGGAAGATACATCCACAAACTGATATTTTATTGCTTCATGATATGCACAGTTCAATCTATTACAAGATAAGGGCCTGGATCACCATGCAAGGAGTCCACTACAAGGGCCTGCAGCACATTGGCTTCACAAAGCAATTTTGATAGAGCTTTGCTATCTGAAAACCCCCTTTACAATGAGCCCAACACTCCAATTTATAGAAAAAATGAGAAGAGAAAGAGAAGGGAAAAATGAAAATCCCAAAATATGTCCTTCAACCACTTGTAAGAGGCATTAAATGGAGTAAAATGATTATATATTACTTGCAAAAGGCTCCCCATACTATCCCAGGTGCTGCAGCAGAGAAAGAATGATGACCATGCCTCTTAATTGCACTCCCAACCACCAAATGAAACACTGTTATGAACTCGGCCACGTTTTATAAAAATATCCATCGATCTCTCACAAAATCTATAATTTCTTGATTGCTATGCATTGGGCTTGGAGCCATGATTCCAATGGTACCAATTTTGTGTGATTTCGTTGAGAAATGCAAAATTTATGGCCTTCTGAGTGCGGGCAGCTATTTTGGGTCTGGCAGGCATTTTCTGTCATTTGACGGGAATGAGCATTAACTGACTGGAGCCGAATATGTTTCTTTTATTTAAATATATCTACCCTCATTAAAAATAATAAATCCAGTTTTTTTGGCGTAGAGGATGTCGTGCTCGTTCCAGAAAGTCCAATTTTGTGAAAATCGGAGCTCGGAGTCAAAAGTTATGGCTGTTTGAAGTTTCACGGGTCAAACGTTGACTTTTCTTCTTCTTTGTCGGCCGCTTCGGCTTTTCGCGTCCCTCACGTCCCATGCATACATTTGTCATGAATGTCCCAAATGAAAATCTCCTGCTTCGGCCGGTTCGGGCTTCCTTGTTCCTGTTTGAGGTGAAGACACGTGGCGAGATTTCATTTGTTGGCGGCTCTTTCGGCTTTCTGCGTGGCCCCACGCGTGCATTTTTTGTCTCGGATGTCCTAAAATGTCTCGGACGAAAGTATCCTATTTCAACTGAATTGGCGGTTCACGTCCTCGCGTACTTTTGTCCCAACCTGTCCTAGGTCGCTGGGACAAATATCTCCAAACCGCCCGAAATGGGTGTCTTTCGGCTTTTCGGCCGATCATGCATCCAGCGTCCGCGCGTACTTTTTGGTCCAATGTCCAAAACCACGCGAAACAAAACTTTGCGATTTTTTCCACTTTCGGTCGGTTCACCTTTTCGCGCCCCACACGTCCCGACATCCCAACCGCACGCTGACCGCCCGCTGGCGGCTTTTACCGGCCGATTCGCGCCCGACGCGTCCCAACTGTCCCCGATCGCTGGACTAGGACTTAGCCGATTTTCTTCTTTTTTTTCGGCCCCAAGCTTGGATTTTTGCAAATTTTTCACCTTTTCTAACTCGTTGGGTTTTCTTCTTAGATGGGAGAGTTAGAAAGAAGCCGAGGGGCCCTAAAAACATGATTTTGGGCCTTAAATCAATCTATTTGCTTGGGACTAAAGAATTTGATGCATGTTATCAAATTTACCTTGAGGGGTGAATTTTGGATAACAATTTTGGCGACTCAGTGGGGTTATCTGCCTGCTAGATGAAGAACGACCAGCTACTTATAGCAATCCATTGGGCATGGAGTCTGTTTGATAACCTCTCAGCTGATCTGAAATTTGAAAACCTGTGTCCTTGAGCTATTGAAACATTTGTTGAGCTGGTTCTCCGTGGCTGCAAATTCTTTTCGAAGGCTCGATGAACTGCAAACATGCACATACTAGAAGCAATAGGACATGTGCACAAGCACTTAGGGAAATAAAAACTACTCTAACAACAGTACAATGTGCATAAGCACTTAGAGGAATGGAAATTCTAAATTAATATTTACAAGGGTGAGAAGCTTTCTTTCTAGTAGCAACGTTTGAGATAGATCCCATTGACCAGAATCTGCAATTCTTCACCATCCAACTTAGCCAGTCGGAAGGCATTGCTACCTTTGCATTCAATGATCATGTATGGGCCACTCCAGATGGCATCAAACTTGGAATGCTTTCCGGCTTTGCACGATCTGCATCCCATTTCAACACTAGATCTCCAATTTGGAAGGTTCTAGCCTTGGCTTTCCTATCAAAAGTCTTCTTGATCGAGGCTTGATCCTTCTCTATTGCCTGAGCTGCATGCTTTCTAGTTTCTTGGAGCTCCATTAATTCTGCATATCTAATCTCCATGGGTTCAAACTCAGCTAGTTCCAACTGTTTCATGAGTTCCAATGCTGGAAACTCAAGTGATGTGGGTAGAATTGCTTCTTTCCCATACACAAGCTTGTATGGAGAGCTTCCTGTAGACCTCTTGGGTGTGATCCTATCAGCCCATAGGGCTGCTTTGAGCTTTGAGTGCCAAGTCCTTTGATTCTCATCAAGAGTCCTTTTGATGATTCTTAGTAGATTCTTGTTCGTAGACTCGGCTTGGCCATTACCCTGAGGGTAATAATTCGACGAAGTGCTGAGATACACACAATTCTTGACAGCCCATTCAGTGATCTTTGTGCCGAGGAATGCCAATGCATTGTCTCGATATGATAGTGGCAGGGGCACCAAACCTCGTGACTATCCCTTCATAAAAATCTAAGATATTGGATTCGTTTGCCTCCTTGAGTGCCACTGCTTCGGTCCACTTGGTGAAATAGTCTGTTGCTGTAAGTATCCACTTGTGACCTTGACTCGAATTGGGATTGATAACCCCGATGAAGTCCAATCCCCATTGTATGAATGGCTGATCTACTGAAATTGGATGAAGGGGCAGCGCTGCTAACCTTTCTTTCCCTGTGAAGAATGCACATCTCCTGCATTTCTTGACCCATGAGTAGCAATCATTGAACATCGTAGGCCAATAGTAACCAACTTTCATGATTTTGAGAGCTGTTACTCATGGAGCAAAGTGGCCTCCTACTTCCCCGTCATGGAACTTGTGTAAAATTTTCTCAACTTGACCTATTCCAATGCATCTTAATAGAACACCATTGATGTCCTTCTTGAATAAGATACCATTAATGAGTACATATGGGATAGATTGTAACCTAAAGTATCTCCTCTTTGCTTTGCTCACTTGGAGGACACAAGCCTGTTTGGAGGTAATGCACCAAGTCTTGAGTCCAACATGGAATGGGTGCATCATCAGTCAGTTGTTCTTGATCATTCTGTAGTAGTAGGACAACATCTTCTTCACCTTTTGACCCGTCTGGTTGTTTGGAAGAGAGTTGATCACACAAACCTTTGCCACGAACTAGGTTGGTCACTTTGATCTCGATATCATATTCCATCACCCGAGTGATCCAACCCTGCCTCTTCTCGTTTAAATCCTTGTTTAGGAGGAAGTCCTTGACACCAGCATGAGACACTAGCAGTTGAATCTTATTGTTTGAGACCAAGTGTCTGAACTTCTTCAAGCTCCTGATGACAGACAGGACATGCTTTTTGATGAAAGAATACTTTATTTCGTAATCTTCCAAGGTTTGACTGAAGAATGCTATGGGCTGTTCTAAACCTTCTCTATTCAGCTGTGTCAAGATAGCTGAGATTGTATCTGATCCTCCAAACACATACAACATGAAGTCCTTTGAAAAGTCTGGGTTGATAAGAGTTGGAGCTTGTGATATTGCATGCTTGATGTTTTCAAAACTCTCTTTGCCTTCTGCTGTCCATTTGAATGCCAGAATCTTCTTCAACATCATTGTTAAAGGCTTCACAAGAGTGGCAAAATTAGGCACAAATCTGCGGACAAAGTTTATCCTTCCCAAGAAGCTTTGAAGAGATTTCTTGTGGTGTGGCAATGGAAGTGTTCGGATGGCTTCAACCCTTTCAGGATCAATTGTTAGCCCTTCCCTAGAGACAATGTGACCCAAAAATTTGCCCTCGTGTGCCAAGAATATACACTTCTTTGGATTCAACGACACTCTGAACCTTCTACACCTCTAAAACACTTGTCTAAGGTGAAAGAGATGGTCTGCTGCATTCTTTGAGAAGATAGTGACATCATCTAGGTATACCAACACTATATTGTTGATTAAGCCTTTGAATGCCATATCCATAGCTCGCTGAAATGTTGCTCCGGCATTTGACAGTCCAAATGGCATCTTCTTGTAAGCATACGTGCCCCATTTTGTAGTGAAGGCTGTCTTGAATTGATCTTCTTCCTTCACCATTATCTAATTATAGCCTGAATATCCATCTAGCAATGAAAACCTTTCTGAACCAGCTACAACCTGCAATATTTGTTCCATTGATGGAAGCGGATAATGATCTTTGAGTGATGCTCTATTTAGATCGTGAAATTCCACACACAATCTTATTTCTCCATTTCTCTTTCTTATCGGCACCAAGTTTGCAACCCAACTTGAGTGTTTGATGGGGAAGATAATATTGGCCTCAATAAGCTTGCTTAACTCTTTTCTCATGAGAGGTTCAATATGGGGATTCACTGGCCTTTGCTTTTGCCTGACAGGCTTGGATTCGGATCCAACTCAATAGTATGTTGTGCCAACTTTGGGTTGAAACCTCTTAAATCTTTGTAAGTCCAAACAAAGACATCTGGGAACTCTTGAAAAAGCTAAACAAAATCATATTTCTCTTGTGAGGTACTTACTTTGCCAATTTGCAATGTCTTGCCTTCTTCCACTAAAATAGGCTCTGAATCTTCACCCTTTACTTGAATGTTCGCTTTCCTCCTCGGAACTCGATCATTTGGGTTGAAGATTGACTCCAATGTTATGAGGCCTTTTGGTAATTTGTTAGTTCTCAGCTGCACCACTTGGTCACCATACTGCTGCTCCAGCTTGTCTTGATTTCTCATGGAGAACTTAGCTTCTTCTTGCAGGAAATTAACAATTTGCTGATCATTCTCGAAGACTTGCCAACTTGTATTGTTATCCGGAACAGCTGGTCTCACAACCACTTTGATATGAGGCTGAGATTTTTCACTTTTTATATTTTCTACAACGTCAAATGCAGCCCCAATTATTGCTTGCCCCGTCGTTGCTTCATTCCTTTTTCTTGGGATGGAATTGATGCTAAAAGCTTCAAAATCTTCAATAAGATCCCATACCCGATTTTTGTAGTTCTTCAACATATCATTTTTGGCAGCATTTTTTCCCGACTTGGTTTACAATCAGCTCACTATCACCAAATACTTGTAAATTCTTGATGCCTTTCTTCTTTGCCCAGTGTAATCCGTGAATTAAGGCTTCATACTCAGCTGTATTGTTTGAGCAAGAAAACTGAAAACGGAAGGCTGAGTAATACTTTGTACCTTGTGGTGAAATGAGCATAGCTCCTCCTCCTGCACCTTGTCTACTCCTTGATCCATCAAAGAACAATTTCCATACTTCATTGTCATCTTTGTGGTTTGGCTTGGTGATGTTAGGAATAGGCTGATTTTCTTCATGTAAACAATAGACTCCTAGCTCAGATTCTTCTATTTCTTGATAAGGATCAAAAGCATGCACCTTGCTTGCCCATTCATCAAGAGTCAAATTTGGGATGCTTCCAACCTTGGTGTCAGCTTCATCAGTGCTTGGATAATCTTCTTGATCAAACGTTGAACAGTTGGTATTGATTTGGCTTGGAGTGTAAGGCTCAATGTGAAAGTTTGCAATAGGTTCAGACCTGATTGTGGCTTTGGTTCCATATCTTGTTCTGAACAACATGTGTGACCAATCCACCAAAAGATAGCCTCCAATTTTAGCAGTGAAGTCTCTTGACAAGCACAATGCAAAGAGTGGTGGCAGGTCTATGACTGACACATCTTGTAACACTATTACGTTGGGACATGCGTGCAGTGTGAGGCTCAAACCTTTGATTACTCCAACTGTTGTCACTGCTGTCCCATCTAATTGCACTACACCCTTGGAGATGACTTCATATTGGAGTCCTAGTTGATCAGCTATTTGCTTGGGCATCACTGAGCTACTTGCCCGGAATCAATCATGCAATTGTGCACCAATTGGTTTCCAATGATTAATGAGACATAAAAAGGAGGGGGCTTCAACATTTTACCTTGCTGTCCTCCATGATTTCCTTCAGGCTGGGCAGCATTTGTGAGTACCTTCTCTTGCATTTGGACCTGTTGATTTGAAGTTGACCAGTCCTTCATGGTAGCTTGTAGCAAATCTCTTTGTCTTGGGATAGATAGTGATTCCCACATTGATATGTTTACATTTGTCTTCTTCATCTGATCAATGATACTGAATGGAGATGAAGTATCCCTCTGTTGTCCCTTGGCCTGCACATTCATTCCTTGCACATGGGCAGCAGAACTGTCATTTGGGTTGGCCTAGGGGCTGTTTTAGGCAATCCTTGCGTGCTTGGGATTGCATTTTGTTTGCCAATAGTTTGTGGAGTGACAGAAGGTCGTGAATTACTTGGGGCCAATGGTTGTTCTTCACCCAAATTTCTCCTCTTTGACCTTGTGTTGGCTGCAACACTTTGAGAGGGTATTTGATTCATGCCACAAAAATCCTCAGCTTGCCAATTGACAAGAGTAGTTTTGTTCGGAGATGTTCCTTGCTGAGGTGCTTCCTGCTGCTGATCTCCTTCGTGGATGGACTCTTGCGACCCACCAATGGTTTGCACCATAAGAGCCTGATTTAATGCACCATTAAAGGACATTGATTGGTTATGTGGCTGACCGCACGGGAAACACCAATCATATTCTTGGGCCATGTTATTTTACTGGTACCAAAGCTCTAGATGCAGATACGACATTGGGGTTATAGGGCTGAAATGGTCTATTAGTGGGAGGCCTTACTTGGCTTTGATTTTGATTTGCAGCCTGAGTTGGTGACCTATTTTGTTGGTATGGGGGCCTAGCCCGGTACTGCGCTTGAGGCTGATACGGTCTAGCACTTTGAGCTTGCTGTCTTTTGATAGTAACCAGCTCATTTCCCAAATTTTGCAATTGTTTCATGACCTCTTGGAGTTCATTTGAAGCACTAGAGGATGAAGTAGAAGTCTCATTTGAACTTTGATTTCTAGGAGTGGGAATAGGAGCCAAAGTGGGTGCTTGACTAGTGCTTGGATTTTCTAAGTTTGGATACAAGGGCATGGGAGGTCTAGGGGCTAGTTTGCCGGCTTGGATCAAACAATTTTCAGCCCTAATGGCAATGCTATAAGCAGTAGGTAAAGTTGTGCCTCCCATAGATTGAATTAACATAGAAATATCAGAATTCAAAGCCTTAAGATAGTATAGAAAAGCATCTTCAAACTGTTGGCTTTACGATTGCCACTGGAATCCTATCCCAAGACCTTTGAAATCTGAAGTTGAAGTCAGTCAGCTACTCATTGGGAGCTCTCTTGATAGTTGTCAATTGTTCTAGTAGAGACAAATTGTCTCCCTTTTCCCCAAACTGCTCATGGAGAACTATGCATAACTGATTCCAATTTGTGATAGAACCAGCTCCAAGGCTCCTAAACCATTGCAATGCCTTCCCTTTGAACGAAGATGCCAACAATTTGACAGCCACATCCATTTCATTTATCTCATGGATTACACAGATGTTAGCAATGTCTTTGACATGATCACCAGGAGTGGTATGATTTTCTCCAGTGAAAAATGGAATGTTCTTCAACGCTGCAATGGAACCGGATTTCGTGCGTTGAGGGCAAGTGGGGGCCGCCAGAGAAATTGACAAAGGAATTCGGTGGTCGTGCCATTCGATCGGCTCGAGAACCCTTGTTGATTGGATGAAAGGCCTACCAGGTGGAGGTGTTGACAAGGTTCTATTAGGTGGAGATGGAGATCTTTGAGCTCTTCTTCCTCTTCTTTCTCTACCTGGAGATAGGTGTAGATAAACAAACAATCCTTCCTCCCTAGTTCTTGATCTAGTCTGTATTCTTCTCATAAATTTTCCAGGCTTGGACTACTGAAACTAGTGGATTATGCCTCTTTTGGAGTCACCAGATGTGTGATTTTAAAGCTCCTTCAAAGCTGGAACTTACAACAAGTGCACATCGATCTTGTTGCAATGAAAGTAAAGACCTCTAAGGTCCCACCGGGCGTGCCAGAACTGTTATCACCGAATCATAGCACCCCTGTGTTTATACAAGTGTATATACTTGAGCTCACGGTGTGATTGGATAACATGGGTACTATCTCCAAGTTGTGGGACTTGCTACTTGAGATAGACCTCTAGAGAAAGCTGGTTCTTGCTCCTAAACTACCTGCCACAATCTACTCTAATGCAGGGGAAACTAACTATTCTAATCTAAATTTCCAAGGGACCAGGGAGAGAGAATGCATAAAATGAAAGCCTACACTAAAGCGGTGATACACCAGAAAAGGAGGGTGTGAGAGTAGTCTCCAAATGCGTGAAATACAGAGGCAAAGTGCACACTAGAAGAGGTGATGACAGTTCTCCATAATCTAGCAAAATGCATTCACAACAATATTCCAAGCATACACAATGATAATGGATCCCTGCAAGAACATAATAATAGACACAATATTCTTGTAGAAAGATTAAAGGGGCAAGAAGAATGCAAGAAAACACAACCAGGGAAGATACATCCACAAACTGATATTTTATTGCTTCATGATATGCACAATTCAATCTATTACAAGATAAGGGCCTGGATCACCATGCAAGGAGTCCACTATAAGGGCCTGCAACACATTGGCTTCAAAAACAATTTTGACAGAGCTTTGCTATCTAAAAACCCCCCTTTACAATGAGCCCAACACTCCAATTTATAGAAAAATGAGAAGAGAAAGAGAAGGGAAAAATGAAAATCCCGAAATATGTCCTTCAACCACTTGTAAGAGGCATTACATGGAGTAAAATGATTATATATTACTTGTAAAAGGCTCCCCATACTGTCCCAGGTGCTGAGAGAAAGAATGATGACCATGCCTCTTAATTGCACTCCCAACCACCAAATGAAACACTGTTATGAACTCGGCCACATTTTATAAAAAATATCCATCGATCTCTCACCAAATCTAGAATTTATTGATTGCTGTGCATCGGGATCAGAGCCATGATTCCAACGGTACCAATTTTGTGTGATTTCGTTGAGAAATGCAAAAGTTATGGCCTTCTGAGTGTGGGCAGCTATTTTGGGTCTGGCAGGTGTTTTCTGTCATTTGACGGGAATGAGCATTAACTGACTGGAGCCGAATATGTTTCTTTTATTTAAATATATCTACCCTCATTAAAAATAAGAAATCCAGTTTTTGTGGCGTAGAGGATGTCGTGCTCGTTCCAGAAAGTCCAATTTTGTGAAAATCGGAGCTCGGAGTCAAAAGTTATGGCCATTTGAAGTTTCACGGGTCAAACGTTGACTTTTCTTCCTTCTTTGTCGGCCGCTTCAGCTTTTTGCATCCCTCGCATCCCATGTGTACCTTTGTCCCAGATGTCCCAAACGAAAATCTCCTGCTTCATCCGATTCGGGCTTCCTTGTTCCTATTTGAGGTGAAGACACGTGGCGAGATTTCATTTGTTGGCGGCTCTTTCGGCTTTCCGCGTCCCACGCGTACTTTTGTCCCGAGATGTCCCAAAATGTCTCGGATAAAGTCTCTTGTTTCGGCTGAATCAGCCGGTTCGCGTCCTCCACGTACTTTTGTCCCAACTGTCCCGGGCTGCCTGGGACAAATATCTCCGAACCACCCGAAATGGATTGTCTTTCGGCTTTTCGGCGCGATCCGCGTCCGCACATACTTTTGGTCCAACTGTCCCAAAACCACGCGAAACAAAACTTTGTGATTTTTTCCACTTTTGGCTGGTTCACCTTTTTGCATCCCATGCGTCCCGATGTCCCAACTACTATGCGGACCACCTGGCGGCTTTTCGGCCGATTCGCGCCCGACGTCCCAACTGTCCCGACCGCCTGGACTAGGACTTAGCCGATTTTCTTCATTTTTTCAGCCCCAAGCTTGGTTTTTGCAATTTTTTCACCTTTTCTAACTCGTTGGGTTTTCTTCTTGGATGGGAGAGTTAGAAAGAAGCCGAGGGGGCCCCAAAAACATGATTTTGGGCCTTAAATCAATCTATTTGCTTGGGACTAAAGAATTTGATGCATGTTATCAAATTTACCTTGAGGGGTGAATTTTGGATAACATGTTGTGCTTCGTATTTTCATGGTCTGAAATCAACTACTTCCTTTCATTGTTTATCACATCTACTTTGTTTTAGGGTTCATGTGTCATACATGTTCTTGAAAAACAAACCCTAGCTATATGTACAAGGATCAAGAAAACATTAGATGGAATAAATAATGCATATTCTTGAGTCAAAATGACCTCGGTGGTCACCCCAATATTATTGTCATTGAGTGTTACACTACATTTCAGATGCTATGTAGTTCTAGGGTATGTGATTGAATTGTGTTCTTTGAAGATATGTTTTTCTTGTGCCAGTTGTACTAAGATAACAGGATACAACTAATTTTAATCCAAGATGAATGTGTGAGATGGAATTCAAAAATATCCCCTCTTATATAGTGAATAATACGTCCCAAATGTAGTCTTTGAATGTTTCTCTTTTCCCAGGTAGTATATAATAAGTATTAGCCCCAATTTTCTATCCTCTAATAATAGTTAGTAGGTTATGTGAGTGTGTTTTAATTTCAACACTTAGTGACACCAAAATATGACCCAGGCCATCAAATAAAGATAATAAAATACCCAAAGTGAAGAAGAACCTGACAAGTTAGAAAATAGAGTAATTTGGACAAAAATTCCCCTAAGGGATGCTAGTGCTCGGGTAGTAGTTTCCTTCTTTGCGGCAAATGATCGTCCCAAAGCCAAGAAATAGAAATAATATAAAAAAGGGGACATGGATCCCTTTGACATGATCAAAACATGTTAACTCAAGTATTAAAAGGAAAATTCACAATAAAAACTAGTTGAAACTAGTAAAGGACTAAGAAAAAGTGTCACCGGTTTCCAATCTTCACACTTGGAAATCACATGTATAACAACATACTTGAGGCATAATCTAATAGTAATAAGTGAATATTTTTGTGTTTACATTTCCCCCTTTATGTTAAATTTAATTGTATAAAATATATAAGAAGAACATACTTGTAAATGGCTAAATGACTCGTAGCGAGTGTGTCGATAGTAAGAATCACATCGTGGAAAACAATGGATCATTGTTTTGATACATGTAGGGTAAGTGTGTTGTCACAAGAGGATTCATTGGATAGAAAATGTGTAAAGGAGATAAAGGAGAATTTGAAACTTGGAGATTGAAGGAAGGGTTGGGAGTGATCAATTCCCTAATCGGTGAAAATTACTCACGGATTTGAGCATCCCGTTGCTAGAGAAAGATTGTTTGGAGAGCGATAATTTTTCTCTCCACCATGATGCTTCCTCAAAATAGGTTCCACCATTGCAGAATGAAAAATAATAATTGAAACTTGTCTAATAGTCACAAAAACCCCCATAAAGTGGTTCAAGAAAGGAAATGACATCTCATTACCCCCACTTTACGATTACAAGGGTGTAAACTTGGTCAATATGGAAATGTGCTTAGTTTGATTGTCTCTAAGTTATGTCATTTGAGAGAAATATTGATAATATCGGAATATAATTAAAGCAACATGCATTAATTGAAACATAGTATTTGATTGAGCTGGATTGATTTGAAATTGCATTAGAGAGTTGAATTGTCCCTAGATCAAGTCATTCAAGGGTAAACGTGTTAAAATATGAGAAATTATGAGAATCTAGGATAGTTTTTCTCTTGAAATTGATTAATAATTGTGATTGTAAGTTAATTGGAATGTGGTATTTGAACATTTCTTCATGATCAATAGAAAATAGTGTGGCAAAGTGCACAATGTGGTTTTATGTTCCGTGTTGGAAATTTAGTTAAATCATTGCAGGAGGGGTAATAGGATGACCCCAAATATTCTACCCCTTTTCGAAAAAGGTGTGAGAGGTGAGTTATCAATCCACGAGCATAAAGAAAAATAGGTTGAAGGAAATTGAAGAAGTATACAATAGTATAGTAAGACGTGAGACATAAGAATATCATCTAACAAAGCCTAAGAAAATATGCCAATGAATAGTCAATACGGTTTATGGTACAAATATGGTTCAAATGCCGATGATAGCACTAAAAATGGATAAGTGAAGCTCAAGATATGGAAGAAATAACGATGATGAATTAGTTTCCATAAAAGATAACATAGTAACTATAGTGATTGGAGTGACAATAAGATTTTACTATAAATAGTAAGGTTAGAAAAGTCAATAGGATCCTCATTTGTAAATTGGAGTCTTGTGATTTTGAGCTTTGAGCCGTGAAGATGCCACGTGTATGAGAGATTATCCCAACTAGATTCGAGAGGGTGTGGATGTAGTGTCGACACATGCATGCGGATTGGATGGTAAGTAACAAATTTTGTGAAGTATATTAGGTAATAACCATTTATTTTCAAGAAATATAACATTTTTCACTTTTTTGAAAATTAGGTGTTTTTGTCCAAGAAAGTTCCACTAGGGCCGGTTTTGTCCTTTGGATGGTACCATCCAATTCAGGTAGTACCATTAGGGTGTTGAGCGGTTCTATCTAGGATCCGTAGGAGCTTAGTAGTATATATTTTCTGGTTTGAGATACTAACTTGGGATTTTTGTGTTTGTCTATGTTGTGTAGAGAGATGCACATTCATGGGACTTCTGTGTCGGTAGACATTTGTCCGCATTATTAACACTAGGCTTAGAGGAAGGCGAGTGGAGAATATTGGACCATGTCGGACTATGACACATCACAAGATTGGGGGAGATGCCCCATAATATGCGGCTGATGAATGCACTCTGCGAGAGATGGTGTGCAGACACTTGTACCTTTTGGTTTCCTAATGGAGAGATGACAACGAACCTTGAGAATGTATATAGGATACTTCGATTACCAATCTAGGAGAGAGGGTACATGTGATGACCCCGGGTGATACACGATGACAATAGAGAGATGTGAGGAAGTACTTTATAGGGTCACGAGAAAAGAAAAGTCATCAATTACAATGGATAACATAGTGAGATCAGGTTTTTTAGTTGCTTGATGTTTATTGCATTGGTTTTGACCTTGTGTGTAGACGTTGATGGTGTAAGAGTATCGATATTCTATAGGATGCATGAGATTTGTATGAGTATTAAACAACATGGGGATTGACATGCTTGGATTCATTACATGTTAGATCATTTGTATATATTTACAAAAGAGGATCATGGCAGTGGGATTGGTGCTACTTCATTGTTACATGTGTGGGAATATGAGCACATAGCCATAGTGAGACCGTTGAGTGTTCCACGAGAATATTGGGCTCAAACTAATATTTTGTAGCTAGATAGGCTGGTTCGAGGAGCCGTGGGTTCAAAATATGACATATAGGTCAGTTTTGGATAGGATGGGGTCTGATGTAGTGATTTGGAGGCTATAAAGGGACTATGGGGGATGGGACGAGGATCGTGTGGAGCTACGATGTATTCGACATAATGTGTGGTTGGAGGATAGATTTCTAGGGGTGTTCAAGCTCTTTCAATATGAGAGAGTGTCATGACAGAGTTTGACATATAACAAGATATACCCCCAAAGCCATATGTATAACATAGATCTATATGAGAAGTGAAGAGGGCGGTGGAGAGGCCGGTTCATATAGGTGCTCGATTACACACCCAGTGTAGATGGGGTAGATACATAGATAATGCTTATGTGAGTAGATGATGAATGATGTACTTTTAATTATACACAGTGGTGGGTAGAGCATCGATGGGTTATATTATTTCTAGTGGTGGTAGATATAGAAGGAGATCTACCAAGTGGTCATGTAGGAGGAGGAGGAGAGGTGGAAGGAGGGAACACACCTACCCATGAGGAGAACACGAATGAACAACATTAGTTACATGATGTAAGTATACTTGATTTTTACTATTTTTAATTGATTCGTGTATTTTAATATTTTTGATGATGATGTATTAATATAATTCATGTTTCATAGGTGATGAGTATTGGAGGTTGATTTTGGATACGTCGATACACACATTAAATCACAACGTACCCCTATATGTCCTTGTAGGGGAGGGATGTTGGAGATATTAGACTACACTTGTTGGGAATATGCGTATTTTTTGATCCCATAGAGGTGGTGGAATCTACATGTATATTATTGCAGTCAAATCGAGATGAGGTGGGAGGGAGATAACATGGGAAAGAGAGTCAACTAGAGGAGGTAGCCTATCTCAAAGCATGGTTGAGAGATACATGGAGATCTAGGGATGAAATGCAAATGCAAAAGAGCTAAGACAATGTCATTAAGGACTTGGTTAGAGGAGAAGCGGTCCCAAGCATAGAGGTGGAGATCTAGTGGAAATGATACAAGTTTGATAGCTCGATAGTAGTCTCTAGTGGCGGTGAGGAGGATGTATTATATATGTTGTGGTGGGAATTTCCCCTTGATTTTGTCTATGAAATTGTTATCCAAAATACACCCCATGTTATTTTGATAACCAACATTATTATTTTGAACTTGGACAGTTTAAAATTGATAAAAATGGAGAAATTCAATGTTCCAAGGCTTTCCCCCTCCATTACAAGGCTATACTGCCCAACACTTAGCCAAAAATAAGAAGAATTGGGAAAAATATGCTTTCTTTGTGGCTAAATCGTGAATTTAGAGGAACAAGAGGAAAAATTACTTGGTTCCTCCTATTCCTTGAATTGCTGCATCACCCACATCAAGTGTTAGGGTATTGGAATTGGATGATTTTGGCTTTAATGGAATGGAAAAATAGTTTATCGGTTCGTTAGTTCTTGACATAGGTGATCTAGTTATATTGAGGGAAGTTGGAACAATGTTGCGGGTAGTGCGGGCTTGTCAGGAGCAGGCACAATAGTTTGGTGGGCCTTTAGTTCACTGTATTGACTAATTGGATGGCTAATTGAAGTGTAGAAAAGACAATGCAAGTGATGCGGGCACCGGTGGAATGGGTGGAATTGTTCCATAGTTCTATCCAAACCTTGATTTTCCACAAAACATGAGACTTGCGGTGATGTGGATATGACGGGTCCCGTGAACAATATTGGAACAATTCCACCATTTCTCAAGTTCTACGATTGGCCACTTCCTTAGCACTAGGAAAAAAGCATATTAAATTAGAATGTGGAGACCCGTGTTGAACCCCTGTCGTGACCATCTTGAGCCCCCGAACTTCAAAAGGTCATAAGTTTCTCCTTGTAACTCCAAATTTCAAAAACATAGTACCACTTTGGAAAGGACTCATCATGTACTACACTAAAAAAACTAGATTTATTAATTTAGGTGAGGGTAGGCTGGTTAGAAAGAGGAAATACAGTAAAAATTAAAGTATACGAGCCCAAGTAGCTCAACCACCCAATTTGATGAAGTATGGTGCCCATTCCTTCTCCTACAAGAAAAGTATCATAGGGGATGGCCTTTTGAGGGTTCAATGTTTATTTTTAGACATTTAATGTATATTATTGGTGGTTGAAAGTGGAAACCTGAGTGTCCCTCTCTTTTCCCTCCTATCTCTTTCTCATCTTCTATATATTGTAAAATGATGCTCATTTGTAAGGGTTGGACCCTCTTGTAATGCTAGTGCATCCTTCTACAAGTGTTGCATATGTATTTTGAGTTGCGGGCCTTAGATTTGGATCTTTGTAATGGTTTTGTGCCTTCTTCATTCATTGTAATGGATTGTTCATCCTTATAAAGAAATAAAATTCATGTTTGTGGCTATATTCTTCCCTACCTGGTCTTTTATTGTATTTTCTTTCTGTTCATTTGCTTATAGGTATATTGTGCATGTTTATTATCCTTTTGCAAGGTTTGTTTATGTTGTGCTCCATGTAAATGAGAGTTTGAATGTTGTTTTGGATTGTGGAACTCATGTCTGCCCTCTCCTCCTTCATTTTCCTCCCATTTCCACTCATTTGAGAGTGTTTTTCCCCTTTTCTTGGTGTTATCACCTCTTTCATAGATTAGGATTTTATTTTCATGCATCTTTCTCTTCCCTTGGTCCATATGAATGATTAATTTAGTCTTAGATAGTCTTTCTTCCAAATGTAGAAGCGGTGTTATCATTAGGATTAGGTATATGAACCAACCTTCTCTAGAGGTTTGTCTCAAGTAACAAGTCCCACAACTTGAGAAAGCAGTCCCATGTTACCAAAAAGACGGATTGTTCATCTATTCATCCATGACAAATAAGAGGGTGTTGTTTTTGGTGATAACATAAAATTTCGAGAGATGTATATATGATAAGATCATTTTTGGTATGATGATATGTACTTGTGTTTGTTACATGAGTTGTTAATTATCTGTTTTTATTTAATAAGATATTTTGTTACAATGGTGATGATGTAACTTTAGATATCGATGTTGTAAAGTAGATTATATGTGTTGATAGTGTAGATAATATCGTGATGAAATTAGAATAGATAGTAGAATGATAATATGCATGAATTGTAAGATGATCGTTGAATAGAGATTTTAGTAATAAAATGCTAATGATGGTGAAAATAACAAAGTAAGAATAGACCTCACCAAGTGAGATAAAATAGTGGCCTACATTTAGAGAATAGGTGTGAAATCATGTAGCTTAGATAATATATAACATCTATAGAAAAATAAGGTGACGACTATGAAAAAACAAATCAAATGATGCCATGTCATGAGCATATGTACCTAATGATAAGCATGAAGTGATTGTAATGACGAGTGGCGCTCCTTTAGGAACCACCAAGGTATAAGGTGTATGAAAATTTGGGGAAGTGGACACATACGCAACCAAAGTTGAGGGAGGAGACAAAATGACCTTAGGAGGACAAGATGTATTTAATGTAATAGAATATAGTGTATGACATCGTGGCATGGGATATTGTGACCTATCAACATGGTGTGTACAAAAATCAATTACACCTTGTCCTCAAGCAATTGAATTCTATCATGGAGTGCATAACAATCATTATCTATGACCATTGATCTTATGGAAATTATAGAATGGTTGGTTATGATTTTGTCGTAACCGATGAGGAGGAGGATGCTCATTAGAAGGTAGCCTAATCAACCTTTCATCAATAAAAGTGTGTAAAATATCACCAGGCCTAAGAAAATGTGAGAAGTATAATGGATCCCTCTTAGGACAGGGAGTGGAACATGGTGGATGTCTATGAGGATGTGGTGGATGATCATGAGTATGTTTAGTAGGATATGGAGAACATGAGGGTGGTGTAATAGGAGGAAGAGAATATGTAGTAGGTGGAGAAGTGGTATAAGAACTAGAAGCATGGGAAATAGTATGTTCATTAAGCATCTCTTGTTCTAAAGCTATAACCTTAAAGAAAATAAGTGTGAAATATTCACATGTATCATATAATAATTTTTCTTTCAAAGGAAGAATCAAGCCACAACAAAATATATATTGCATTTCTAGATCAATAGGCTGATAAAGTAAATGATGCATGCATGATTTGAAACATAAGATATAATCATTAACAAAGTTCATTATTTCCTTTGTAAAAGAAGGAAAACACTCAAATGTAACTTTAGGACCATTGTTATAAATAAAACGTCTAAGAAATGCTTCTTCCATATCAAGATAAGTACTAGTAGATCCACTAGAAAAATGATGAAACCAATGAGAAGTAATATTAGTAAGACTACTAGGAAATGCTTTGAGAAGTAATCTATCATTAGAACATGAAACCATAACTAATCTAGAAGCTGTAAGATGCATATAAGGATTACCCATTCCATCAAAAAAATTTAAAAGTAGGAAAAGTAAAACCCTTAGGAAAAGATGAATTATAAATCTTTTTAGGAATAGGATTTCCATGAAGTGAATTATTATCATTGCTAGCATAATAGGCCATACTCTCAAGGGTAAGGGTGTGGATATTATTTTGTAAATCACCTACAACATGCATAAGAGAAATAAATTCTTGTGGAGGAATGACATAAACATTAAGGGGTTAAATATTGCCATTATAAGTAGCCATAGGGACACTATTGGGTTGAAAGTTAACTTTTGGATCAACAAGTGGAAAACTAGGAATATGAACATGGGAAGAAGAATTAATAGGAAAATAATTTTGCACACTTTTATCAACAAGCTTAGTAGGATAAGGAATGTAAGAAACATTCATATTATCCTTATGATCATCATTATGTATACTATCTTTGGAAACATCAAGAGTAGAAACACATGCATCATGAAATTTTGCATATTTTAACACATCATGAGAAGAAAAATGAGTACTAACATCATTAGGAAGCACACAAGAGGTGGAGGAAGAAATATATGAATTTTGAGGCATAATATTCAATGAATAAGTACTTGGTTGAGAAGAAGAAGGGGGAAAAAATATCATTAGTAATAACAATAGGATCAAATTTAATGATTTGTGCATATGTAAGTGGAGAGAAGGAGTATGGTAAGGACCATTTATGATATCATCTATAGTATCAAAATAAGTACATGTATCACAAGCATCATTAACAAAACCTTCCTCATCTGAAAAATTAACCAAATCTTCAACACATGTATCATTTGTAGCAATAGAAGCAACATCACTATTAAATTCACAAGAACTAGTGGCCTCAATAGGGGTAGGAGTATAACATCAGGACTGGGGTTGAAAATATTTGTAAAGACACAAGGGGATTTGGGATGAAAATTAGTAGTAATATGTGACTTATGATAGAAGGTTGCTTCCTCTTAGGAATTTGTAAAAAGGCTTAACACCAGTCATAGGAATAGGTTCATACTTGGGGAAGGAGGTTTGGGATGATAATTTCATAACACTTTTTGATAAGCCATGAGGAAAATAAAAGATAATGGATCCTAGGGAAGGATAGGGTTTGATCATTAAATAGGTTCATAAAATGATTTAAATAAATTTAAATTTATTATTAGAGGACTAAGATCAAGTAGATAAAGTACTAATAAGCAAGATCTATTATGCAAGAAACACACAAGTGTGTATAATAGGGAAATAAGAGTGAATTATCTTGTATCGGTAGATCTATACTGATTCTAGGTTGGAAATAATGGATTTGGACTATGCATGATCTGTCTCGAGAAAATGGATTCGGAACTTCTTCGCATATAACCACCCAAAGGGGGACAAGCGCCCAGTGCTAGTGTTTGATTTTGATGTTAGTGTCTTAGCAAGTGCTCCACTTCGGTCTTATCAATGCATGAACTTAGATTCTTCATTTCATTATTTTTTTGTATTCACTTCATTGTAGGGTTCCTATGTCACACTTGTTCTTGCAAAACAAACCCTATCTAAAATCAATATGATTAAAAAAAATTAGATGGAATAAATAATACATATTATTGATTGGACTAACCTTGATGGTCACCCTAATGTGATTGCCATTGATCAATACACTAAATTTCAAAATATATTTAGTTTTAGTTAGTTAGTGTGTGTGTGTGTGTGTGTGTGTGTGTGTGTGTGTGTGTGTGTGTGTGTGTGTGTGTGTGTGTGTGTGTGTGTGTGTGTGTGTGTGTGTGATTGTGTGAAGCTAGGTTTCCCTTGTGTTAGTTGCACCAAGATAGCGGGTGATAACTACTTTCCCCCAAGATGCATGTGTGAGATAGAATTCAGAAATAACCCCTCCTATGTAGTGAATAATGAAACCTAAATGTTGTCCTTGAATTTTCTCTTTCCCAAGTAGTATATAGTAAGTATTAGCCCCAATTGTCTAGCCCCTAATAATAGTTATTAGGTTATATATATATATATATTTATATATATGACTTTCTTATTTGAATTTCAACACTTAGTGACACCAAAATCCAACCCAGGTCATGAAATGAAGATAAGAAAATAACCAAAGTGAATAAGAACTCGACAAGTTAGAAAATAAATTAAATTGGACAAAAATTCACAGATCGACACTAGTGCCTTAGCAGTGGTGTCCTTACTAGGTGGTATTGTTCCAAAGCTAAGAAATAGACACAATAACAAAAAATAGTGACATGGATCCTTGTGATATGATCAAAGATGTAAATATAAGAAGTATAAGGTAAAGTCACAATAAAAAACAATTAAAACCAAGTAAAAGGAATAAGAAAACGTGTCACCAATGTCTAATATTCACACTTAGAAATTGTGTGTTTAACAACATACTAGAGACGTAATGTAATAGTAATAAGTGAATATTTTTGCGTCTACATGGGGATAAGGGTCACACACGAATCTATCCCTTCAAGTTAATAAATCACAAGACAATCATTCTAGAAAGACAATGAAAAGAGCTCAATGACACAAGGTGTACGCGCAAAGGGTAATGCAATCAAGTTTCACTATTATATTGTAGGTCTTGGTCTTCTATCAAGTCACATCTTACATGTTCAAGTGAATAATTATTTTTGAAATTACAAATCTCTTCCCTATGGGTTTAAAGGTTTCGTTTGCTTGTTTTGGTTCATCATGGGATCAATTATTACAAGGGTAAGTTTAAGGAATTATTTGTCAATTTTTTTTTGATATTATTTGTTTTTTTTTAATTTATTTATTCACCATACAAGGCTAATACTACAAGTTAATAACTAGTTTTTAGTATTAAATGTATTTTTCTACATACATTATCTTATTCCTAAATGCATGATATTTATGATTTCAATCTCATTTAACTTCTTCCACAAGTACGACTCCCAAAATATAACAATAACAATCTCAATTTTCTTTCAAGTCGTAGTATATAAATTAAAAATCTAAATACAAATACAATATTTGAATATCACCAATCATTTGCATTTTTGCCACAATGCATACCACCTATAACAACATGGGTTAGCACAAATCTGACATGGATTTACCCTTCTTTTCTAGCTATGAAATCATACAACTACATTAATTGTTAATAGAGAGATAGAGATCAATCTATTCCACACAATCTTATACTTTATTCACTTTTCCAAGTTTGAGATAGAGAAGTGTTCAATTTCATCACACAAGCATCCAATTTATTTACAATGTTAAAAAAGAGGTAATGAGAGAAACAACACTTTTCACCAAATAAAAATTTCTAATAACATTATCAAGAAGGGTTTCATAGGGAGAAATTATCATTTGTTTAAATTTATGTGTTGAATTTCCATTTTTACTATCAAATAGAAGAAAAGTGTCTTTGTTTCATTTGCACATGTTTTTATTTCAAAAAAATATAAGAATGAAGGTGACCATGTTAAAGTGTTTTCATCATACCACATTCACACCGCCATGGGTGGAACATACTACTAAGAAGAGGTCTGAAAAAACTTTACATCCATTGTAATATCACAAATTTAATTAAATTCATTTATTGAATTATTAAGATTGTTATTGTGAAAGTTTAACTAGTTTGCATTATTACTTGAGTGATTGGTGATGATTTAATGAACTAGACACACACACACACACACACACACACAGAGAGAGAGAGAGAGAGAGAGAGAGAGAGAGAGAGAGAGAGAGAGAGAGAGAGAGAGAGAGAGAGAGAGAGAGAGAGAGAGAGAGAGAGAGAGAGAGAGAGAGAGAGAGAGAGAGAGAGAGAGAGAGAGAGAGAGAGAGAGAGAGAGAGAGAGAGAGAGAGAGAGAGAGAGAGAGAGAGAGAGATACATAGAGAGATACATACACATACACACATACACACATCCACACATCCATGCATGCATACATGTTTGGCATTGATTGACATATTAATATGTCATTAGACCACTTAAGCTATGTGTTTAAATTGGTGGGTAAGTGACATTGTGATTTGGTTAATGGATTTTGGTTGGTTGTTTCGTGGCATTGTTAATTGGATTGTGTGAGGTGGAGATTCGACCCCACCCCACCATATGGTTATGTGGCTTTGGAAAGTTTATTAAACTTAAGTTTAAACTTAAGTTGTATGGCATATTTAGCAAATAGTTAATAAGGTTTATGGTTTAATGCTTATTTGATAAGCCATGAAGTGGCATGAGAATTTAAGTAAGTTTGGTGGGAAATTAATGCGGGCAACATGGATGCCTTGGGAAATGGAAGCTTCCTTAAGAAGCTAAGGAATGCAAATAACTCATTGTTTTAGTTTTATTCAAATTTTTTTAGAGCTTTGCTTAGGGATGTGCATGGATGTTTTTGGGGGATAACTATTTGATGAATGTTACATGTGCTTTCATGGTTGTTATCTCGATTATCATGGAATTTTTACTGTTTAAATACATTTTTGGAAGATTTAATAGTGTTTTGAAGCTTTCAACTTGGAAAATTGTAGAGAAGTTTGGAGAAAAATACAGGCATGGGTTTTCTACTCTTACTATTTGTTGTTATTTTAATGAGGTATCTGAATATGATTTTGGTTACCATTCTAAAAATGTTTTTGGTTTTGGTCATCATATGAAAACTAGAAAAGGAATATGTTTTGTTTTGGGTCATTATGTGAAAAATGGAAAAGGAATACATTTTGTTTTTGGGTTATTATGTGAAATCTAGAAAATGAATATGTTTTTGGATTTTGGTTATTGTGATCTAGAAAATGAAATAAGGAGTTAGTTTTTAGCTCCTTAGAGATTTACTATTATCATTTGAATATGTTTTGGGTTCTATACTATTTTGTGAAATATGGGAAATGAAGGAGAGTTAGTTACATCACCTTCTTAGAGTATTGTTGTTATCATGTTGAACACATTATGGGGTTTTAGATTATTTTGTGATATTTGGAAAATGAACTAAAAAGTTTTTACAATTCTTTCCAGAGCATTGTGTAGTAAAAAAATCACGCACTTACTATTACATTTATACCACCGGGTATGTTATTTTATATATGGATCTTGCATAATAAAATTATTCACTAGTGACCCATCTCTTGGTCTTGTTGTCAGTTAGTCGGTCGTCATTGTTATTTGTTTGGTTCAGTCATCACTTGTCTATATAGTTTTGCGTGTCTTTTATGGAGTCTCAGGTGTTGTAATTTTCTCGGTCGTCTCCAGTCCTACACTAGTGTGCCTAGGGTAGCAATGGGATACCCGGGGTGCCCCTGTCCAGTGATTTTAGGTGCCCTTATTTTCATAATTTGTGGTCCTAATTTATTTTTTCGAGGTTGGTCTTTGTTGTTACCCCATTCATTCCCCTAGGTTGTAGTTGGCATTTTCGGGTCACTAGTGTTGAAATTTGAACAAGAGATCCTTATATAAACATAACATACTCACTTTGCATTATGGGGTGGACATATTAATATCAAGGGAACCTATCTAATAAGGAAAGGGATTACATTTGGGCATCTTCTACATCTGCGCATCACACAAGAATAGGGGAAAGAGTGGATCTTCACATTGCGTTTCTTTGCGACACAAGTGATATTATTGTGACACATGTGCAAAAAGATGAAGGTATTACAGAGACCTCGCGACACTACCAGACCTAGGTCCTAAGATTTGATGCAGTATACAATGCCCATATCATAGAATAGGGTGCCCTAGGGTGCTCCAGTATCCTCCCAGGTGCCTTAGTCTAGTCAGATACTCAACTTCTTCCCTTCCCGAGGCCAACCAATGCACTGTGATGCTTGGTCCCAACATATAATGAGGTAAGTTAAAGTGAGGTTAGTACCATATCCCTCTTATTTCCATTATTTCAATACATCCAAATAATAAATTAAAATACCTAGATCCAACATTTTAGTATAGCATTCTATTTCTATTTAGATTAACTCATAAAATAGGTAATATCTCTATTTTTAGTTAATCATTTTGGTGAACCCTACTTTTAGAATACTTTTCCTTTGGATCCTTTTTAATACCTTAGTGGTTAAGCATAGTTCTTATTTTCTCCCATCATGTCTCATTTTAGTGTCAATCCTATCTATGATGAGGCCACCATATCTGAACTCAAAGCTTTATATAGTACCCCCATGGCTCTACCCGATGATACTAAAAATCCCTCTTGGAGGAAAACTACATGTGCCAACTAGTCTTTCTAATTATCCTATAGGTATTTTCCTTGTTGATGATCCTATTGCATTCACTCATTATACACCATGCCATCCAGTTGTGTGTGGTTATTCTTCGATATGCCACCCGATGCTTTAGATGACTCTATCATTGATTACTTATTAGGAATTGATCCACAGTCAGTGTACCTCATGACTCCTCCCCTTCTACTCCACCTACTGCTATAGCTACTCCCATGTCTTCTATCATCTCTGATAGTCCTCCTCCCACATGTCATTCTAGCTTGCATTCTCCTTCATATTACATTGATGATCCTATTGATCCTCTTAATGGAAACACCATTATTTTCAAAACCAAATCCTCTACTAATGATCATCATGGGTCTCCTTATTTCTATACCATTGAGTGTGACTCTCCCACTCCATTGTTGTCCTCTCTTGAGGTTGCATCTACTATTGTACATGAGTCACCACCAGCTATTGCTTCTTCTCCTTCTATCCCCACATCCTCTACAACTCCTACTATATATTCACCTATATAGGTTTCCTCCTTGATCATTTCACCTAATAGGGATTATTTTGTTACTACAAGCCATACTATAGCTCCTACATCATCATCTACTATAGCTCCTTTGGCACATCCTACTCATGAGACTTTAGCATTGGACTCACTATATCACCCCTTGATATCCCTATGATCACTCATAATGGAAAAATTCAACCACTTAATACATTATTTCCATCTCCTACCATCCCCTCATAGGATATTCTATCTCTCATGCATGCTGTAGGACAACTCCAATATCAAGTTCATACTCTTACTTTAGAAAGAAAATACACTATTAGGCCTTTATTGACAACAATTCTTTACATGGACATCCTATTCCTAAAAATATTCATAATCCCACCTTCCCTAAAGAGTTTACCATGCCTACTTTCACATGTTTTGATGGTACTGGTGATCCTCATACTCATATACTACACTACCATACACTTATGGCCACTTACTCTAATGATTGATTGTTGCTTAAGACATTTCTCTAGTCTTATTGATGAGGCACTACAAAGTGGTACAACCATTTACCCTTTGGGCCCATTAGCACTTTTTATGACATGGAGGATTATTTCCTCTGTTGTTTCATTCTCAATAATAGCCCTAGAGTTACTAATGACCACATACCTACTTTACATCAAGGCTCCTCCGAACCTATCTAGGACTATATCTTGCAGTTTAATGCCTGTATACACCAAATCATCTTCCAACCTAGTGACTTAGAAAAGAAATTCATTTTTTGTCGTGGTCTCATTCCTCCACTTAAGAAAAGGTTGCAATATGATACTTGCGAGTCATTCATTCTCTTGTGCTATAAAGTTATTGACCTAGAAAAATATCTTCTCTCCTCACATATAATTGAACCTACACATGTCTCTCTGACCATTCCATCCTCTAGTATTCCACTCACACCTCCAGTTGAGCATCCAAAGCAATATCCACCTTTACTTAAAGTATATTACAAGCAAGCTCGACCCACTCCTTCACCACTACCCCATTCTTCTCCGATCCCAGAACAAGTTCCTGCTTCCACCACTTCACCTCCATCACGAGAGCCTTTGCATTTCTCCCCTCACACTCAACCACATGATGTGATGCACATATTACTCAATGAGAAATTAATTTGATTACCTTAAAACTAACATCATCTCCCAAAAAAACTTACAATGTTAGCATGGTGACATTATTGTAATTACCATCGCATCACTTCCCATCACGAAAATGATTGTCTTGCCCTACGTGAAAGGATACAACAACTAGTGGATTTTGATATCATCTCTTTTTCCTCTCATGAGTGGTCATTATCTCCTTTACCCCGTCAGTGTAGGCATACCCCACTTGAGTTTTCTCCATCAGGTTCGTATTTCATTCATCTTGCTCCATCGTCACACACTTGTTCTCCACCTCATCCATCATTTCCACCATCACATTCATTGCATCCACTACATCCACACTATCCACCACTTCATGCTACTACATCCCATGGTTTTCCATGAGTCTCTGCATATCCTGTGGTTACTACACATGACACTCCATTTGGTTCATACACTCATGCCACATCCATTCCACATGTTTCCACCACCACCCATTGTCTTGGTCTTTGGTAGGTGATTATTATCACCTTACCCCTCGATGACGCACTTGTGTTCTTATGGTTCTTACATGACTATTGAGGGATTAGTTCTAAGAAACTTTCATCACACACTTCATTGTTTCATCTAGTGCACTCAATCATTTCTTGATGATGCACTCTTACTTACGTGGCTCATACTTGACTGTTGAGGGGTCTTCATTACATGAGCCTATTCATTCACATCTTGGGGGGAATCATTACTCTAACCCCTCCTATTTTCATCACCTTATCCTAATACGATTACATTCCATTTTCACACATTTTTTTGCTACATTGATTTCACTATCATACCTTGTTTTCTTAATTTTCATATCTATTCTATTATAATCATTACATTACTTACGTATTACATATTTTATTCATCCAATATTTCATCAATCACATTACATTGGTTATCTATATTTTCATCATTCACCATACATATTTCATCTGCCATTACTAACATCATCATACAAATTTATATTCATCACACATGAACAATAAACATGATAGGATGATAACCATAGAATCATACAACATCCATTACATTACAACGACAAAACATTCCAACATTGATTTATCATATATAAAAAATAGGTGGCCATACATATATCGTTAATACAATCATCAACCCAAAAAAATTTCTCACAACCGGGGAAAGCCCCCACATCATATGTAATAATCCCAATCAAACCTCATCACTACTATTGCTTTTGTGTACTAGGAGAGCCCTAGAATTGGATGCCTCTCCACCAACGCGACACCACATTTTGTAGCCTCGAAACTTCTCCACCTACCTCCATAGCTTAGTAACATTTGTATATTTATCTCAAAACCGACACTTTAAGTCAACATACCATGAAAAGACATCCTGGGCCAAGGGACCACCACCTACCACCACTCATGCGGTTTAGGTATCCTTACATGCCTCATCCCTCTCAATTAGAAGAATTGTACATGTCACCACTGCTATAGCCATTGGCTCAAATAGATGAGCATGATCGCCTGCAATATCATCAACATACTTTAACATCCCTCTACCTAGCACATCGTTCAACACATTTTGTGTGAAACTATGGATAGATGTGTCTAATCTCAATGAAATTTATGCATCCCCTATAAACATAACATACAACCACACATTAGTTAAACACATACATACCAACTTAGACAATTTGTTAAACAAAATGTAGGCATACGCAAATATTCACGCTCTTCCATGATCGCTGCTACGGGGTTGGGGACACTCTCTCCCCCTCCTCCTCCATGTGGTAACTCCATAAGACCTGCGAAGATTATGTATACCACCGATGCAATGCCCGCCACACTTGATACTCTTCGGTGCACCCCACGTCATCTCCATCCACAACTATTATCATTGGGTCTGTCTCATCTAGCCCGGTGGTATTAACTACTTTGATATTGACATTGGCCTAACACCGGTCATCTTAGGGGCTCGATATCTCTCAACCATATATATGGCTTTGGGGGCACATCCTATGCCATACCGGATTGTCGTGACACCCTCTCCACTGAAAAATATATGCCACACCTGGAAAGTGGTCCTCTAACCACATAGTCCTCCAAATACATCACAACTCTATAGCATACTCGAGTCATCCCCATAATCATGATATGGCCTCCATATTCCGAACCAAGACCCATCCTATCTATAAGTGCCATGAAGGTATCAATATCCATTTTCCTACGTAAATATCCACCCAATGTTGAGCATATATCGAGGTGAGTTCACTCTCCTTGTAGCCCTATGCAACTTATCTCAATACAACTATGTGATCATATGCACACACCTGCATTAGTGTGGTGGCTCCTATACCTCCACCATGCTCATCCTGCGTAAACCGATACAAGTCTTTGTATAAATGGGTCAACACACATTGTGCCCACATGAATCTCATACCCTCCTCCTCTATCCATTGACATATGTCATGCATCTTATACAAGATGTCGACACCTCCTCCCTCCATAACTATACATGAAGCAATCACCACTACAATAAATTTCCGTAAGTGTAGAACCTTAGAGGCGTAGTATTGCATCCAACCGATATGGACCTCGGTAGGTACTTGAGCCTCTACAAAATACCACCTCACTAAGCGCATCTACCACTCCATATCCACTACTTCCATCACTCATACCCTCTCCCCAATAACCAAAAATCGTAATATGTGATAAACATCCTCCAATGTCACAGTCATTTCCCCATAGGCAACAAAAATGTGCATGTGTTTGTAATCCATCTCTTGCACAATGCACTCAACATGGGCATATTATGGGGCACATCCCTATTCATGTTATATGGCGCAGGATGACACTTTGTCCATCACATCTCACTCATCATCTGAAAACCCTAATCCAAGTAATGTACTAAAGTGACGGCCACCACAAAACTCCCTTGAGTGGATATCCCTCTGCACACACAAAAAACAACAAACGTAATGTTAGAACACCTTACACAACCAAACACACTTATTCAACATAATAACAACAAAACTTTTTTTCCATTATCCACTAAATACACAATTTTTTGACCAGGCGCCCTTATGTAGGAGCGAGGTGCCCAGCAGTAGGACATTAGGGCCGGTTTTGGGCCCTCCATTCCCATGGGTCATTAGTGCCCTCGCCACTCTTTTCCAGGTCACAAACGATGAGAAAATCAAGAACCTCAAATTTTAAAAAATTCAACTAAAACACCTATTGCACCCTACATTTTTGTGAAAATAATGCACTTACCAACTCCACAGTTGTACATAACACCACAATGTTGCCACTCGCTCAAACTAGCTAGGACGCAATGCTCTCGCTTGAGGCATCTTCACTCACTTCGTACACACTCTCACATTCACACAAAAGACATATGAAGTGACAAATTCATTTTTCACTTCACCATTTATAGTTACTTTTCATCATTTACCTTTACTATGGTCCTTATTTCGTGGTTATTACCACAACTAATACATGCTACACTGTTTTGCTCACATCTTTAGCATTTTTACTCCGATTTACATCCTGTTTGTGATATTATTTTTAGAATTCCCTAGCACCATATTGTACATGTTTGGGACACTTTATACGTCTTCACTATTGCCTATCATTCAATATATACTTTTTTTTAACCTTTTTCCATTACTTTTAGATTAGCGTCATTCTTTTCATTCACTCCACTTTTCACCTAAAGGGGGGGCATATTATTGGGGGTCACCCTATATTCCCCCTCACATCACTATGCATTCAAACATTTTGAATTTTACACTTACCAATACATAGTGCAATGTTTCACCATAGATTCCCCCTAATGACCTAATATGGGGGCAAAAATGTTTAAAATATTCCAAACACCATCACACATTACTTTCTATCAGTTCCCCTTAATGACCTAACTTTGGGGCAACAAGAGATTAAAAATATTTTCACTTCCCCCTAATGACCTAACCTCGGGGAAACTAGCACAAAATCTCTCCACGAGAAGCCAATCAAAATTATCAACTAATCAAAATCAATGCGTTCAAAACAAAAATCATATCATTCAAATTTATAAGCGTTCTCCTAGATGACTTAACTTTGGAGTTACATTCACCACTTCTTTCCTAGATGACACAACTTGGGAATTTATTTTATTATTTACACTTGCTTCCAGATGACCTAACTTGGAAACCATCATACATGTCTATGCTCGCTTCCAAATGACCTAACTTGGAAGCCTTCTTTTGTATCACATCTGCTTCCAAATGAACTAACTTTGAAGCCACCTCTTTCATTCCACGTTCGCTTCTAGATGACCTAGCTTGGAAGCTACCTCTTTTCATATCGCATTTGATTCCAAATGACCCAAATTGGAAGCCTTCACATTACGACGACACTCGTGGAGTGGGGGCAAGAGTTCCTTCCATATATCACTCCTATATGGGTTAACTAATCAAATAAAAATCATTTGGATCCAAAAATCACAAAATTTGATCTGATTCCATCTACAACAGCTAGATCTCGAGGATATAGTTAAAGATTTGAGAATAACAAAATTTTCTCCCTACACTCTTACATATAGATCAATGTAGAGTAGGAGGATGGATACTAATACATATAGATCAATGTTGGATTGTATGGGGCCAAGGGCCATTATTTAAATACCACATCGAGACTATAGAGGATGACCAAAGAATGTAGTGGAGATTCAAAATATACGAGTGTAATATGTGGTTGAAGGAAAAGTTTCTTGGGGTGGTGGAGTTATTTTAGGGAGAGTGTGTATCATGATAGTTTGGCATGGCTTAGGATGTGCCCCAGAGCCATATATATGGGTGAGATCCATGAGGGAACTAAGGAGGGCTAGAGGGAGATAAGATCCCATAGGGTAACAATTAGTACCTACTAGATAAGATGAGTTTGATGCGGCCATAGGGCCTATATAAGTGGATGATGTGGGGTGCACAAAGGCATATAGTGCATGGTGGGAAGCACACCAATGGGTACTAATATATATAGTTGTTATTGATGCGGTTGGAGCACCATCGGTATGAGAAGTAGAGGGATAGGTATACGCTTACGGTGGTGATGATGTGGTGGTGACGAGAGTAGAGTGTGAGTATATGTGTATTGATAGTTGTGGATTGTTACTTATTTATTTAATTGTGTCTTATTTTGGATATGAACTAATGCAATGTTTTGTATTTTTGTAGGGGATTCTTACTAGTCACTGATTGTTGACACTTCAATCCACACATTAATGCAGAATGTTCCCATCGATGTGAAGATTAGAGGTGGGATACTAGAGCAGTGGATGCCATTATAGGTGAGCATGCTCATCTATTTGAGCCAACAATGATAGCAATATCTACTTGTACCATGCTATTGAGTGAGAGAGATGAGGCATGAGAGGAAACACATTAAGATAAGGAGGCTATGGGTGGAGGTCCCCTATCACAAGATATATTTGTGAGGTTTTGGAGCTACAAGGTTATTTCTGAGTAGTCGATTAAGCTGAATTTATTATGTAAGAAGGTAGAGAGGTATAAGGGAAGGATCATTGGTGAAAATTGAGAAATGAATCATCTAGTTATAGAGTTCCCATAGTTTTAGATAGTGATAGTAATGATGAGATATGATGTACATGTATGTAGGGGCTTTCCCCTACGATTTCACTATTTGACCATGATATTTTGATGATATATAGAAATGGATGATTGTTATCATTGCATTTTGTTGATGTGTTATATGTCATTCTTCGTATGTGTTGATTTGATTTAAATTGCCTAGTTTTTAATGCTGATTAATGGATAATGATGTTTAATTTGGTCATAGGTAGATAAGTGATGAGATAGCGTATGTGATAATAGATCGTGTATAAAAATTATATAGTGTGATTGCACCATATGATAGATAAATGATGTAAGAGTATATTGTATGTATGAGTAGAAATGTGATGAATGGTAAAGTGTGAATAAAATTAATGAGATGATCATAAAAGTGTACTTAATCGTGTGTTAGTATGATGAAGAGAGGGGGCAATAATAACAATGCCCCATAGTATGTGAATGATCGGTTTCATTTATATAAGACCCCTAGGCTATAGAGAATGAACCATAAAGAAAGAGTACGTCATCGGGAAGTGGTTTGATAGTGTACACTAGATAGATGGATAGATGAAGTATGTAGCGTAAAAGTGGAGTGAGGTTCTTATTATAACAGATCCCTCGAAACTCATGTAAGAACCATGAGATCATGAGTGCGTCATTGGGTGGTGAGGTGAGAAAAGTCACCTACCAAAGACCAAGTGGGCATGGAGCAATGAAAACATGTGGAATAAAAGTAACTTGAGTGTATGAACCAAACTAAATGCCTAAAGAAATGGTACAATGATGGGAGATGCGAGTGGGAAACACAAATGTCGACAACTTAGGCAACCAAGTGTAGTAGGAGCACTACTTGGTGGATGAGATGGTGTAGTGATGGATGAATGAGATGGAGAGTGTGCATGAATAATGACTTGTGGTGATGGATGAGTAGTGACCTTAGAAGTGGGTGTAGGAGATAAGTGCATTGGAGTAACAACATGCTTGCATGGAATTGGATATATAGAGTTCTCATGAGAGTAAGAGCCAAAGGAAATAAAACCTTTGTATTTTAATTGTTGTAATCTATCATGAAGGGAGAAACAATCATTGTCGTGATGGTCATTGATGTGATGATAGTTGCAATAAGGTTGATCACATTGGTGTTGCAAGTGATGAGGTGGATGATGTTGATTATAAGGTAAGTGAATCAAGTGCTTGTCAAGAAAATAACACAACACATCATGAGGCCTAGTGTCATGAGAAAAGTGTAATGGCTCCCATGGAGGAGATGCATAAGTCTTAGATGAAGACCTATGTGGTGGATTAGATGAAGGATGCTTATGTGATGGAGAAGATTGAACTTGTTTATGAGCTAGAGGATATGGAGACCATGGAGGATGTTCAACAGATGGAAGAGGAGAAGAACTAGATAATAGTGTGATTCCCTCAAGTGTGTGATGATAAAATATATCAAATAATGTCATCTAGAAGGTTGTCATTGTCATGATAAAAACGAAAGGTGAAAAATTTGAGACTTGATAAGTGATAGTGTTAGGTTGGTTGAGTAAGGAGCCATTGAGGCATAAATTATACATTCCCATAACATATTCTTCATCAGTGAAGGGGGTAGTGGACAACCATGTGCATACCATCGAGTAATATTTTTGAATAGCCAAGAAATGAGTCATTAAAAATAAGAACGTGGCCAAATGGAATGGAGAATGATACGTCAGTATGATTAGGGTATAATGTGCCCACAATGTAATCAAGCTAAGATTGTCTAAGTGTAAGTAAAGAAGGGTGAGGAACACGTGCAAGAAATATTGTAAGATAAAATATGTGAAGACCATAAGTAATGATAATGTGAAAAAATCCATGGTACAAATGATGATCATGGGGTGGAGGAAAGATGTCATCAACTATAAATCCTAGCCGATCCAACCCATCATGTGTGCATATAGTATCTGAGAAAGTAGGATCAAATGGAATGTGTTCCTAGTAAGAGTCATTCATGAAAAATGTGCATGTAAATGGAGGTTGCTCATGAGAAGGTGAAGGATATGGAATGACGTCCAATGTCTAGACATGCCCCCGATAAATAATCATAGCAGTAGTAGAAGTAGGAGGAGGTAATGGTGCATATGAGACAATATCTAACATGTAAATAACACCTTCAAGTGGTGGAAAATGAGCTAGAGTATCCATAGGTTGTGGTTCATCAATGGTAGCAGATGTTGGAGTAGGAAGTGTAGTGTTGGGATCATGGTTACAATATTTAAATGGTTGACGATCACTATGAATTGTATATTCTACGCCCTCATGTAATAATTTTACACATTGATGTACCATAGAAGGAACTACTTGCATGACATGAAGCCATGGCCTACCAAGTAAACAATTATATGAAACCAAGAAGTCAATGAAAAATAAAATCGTATTAAGAGTTTTTGGCCCAATAGTGATAGGAAAAGTAATGTGACCTATGCATGGATGAACAGAGCCATCGTAAGCACGAAGAGAAAGAGATGATGGACTAACATTAGTAGTAGAAAGACCAATATTTTCAAGGAATGACATAGTGCAAATATTAAGTTTAGATCCATTATCGATGATGGTGCGTTTAACACCCACATTATAAATGTGGAGCATGATGTATAAAGGTGGATCATTATCAAAAATAGCAAGATTAAAATTAGGATTAGATGGAAAAGTAATGTGCTGAGAAAAGGCATATACAAATGTGTTATATAATATGTCCGAATGAATATCAAAAGGAATGTGAGTAGTAGCTAGGATAATTCTTATTTTATCTATTAATTCCAAATTAATGAATAGGAAATCATTAATAGAGATTCTCATGATGAGAATATCTTATGAAGATAAAAGAAATAGAAGTGAGAGGACCTTAAGAGTGTTCAGATCGAGTTCAGGTTCACCAAAATGATTAAGGAAATATTGAATAATAGATGCCGAATCTAATGCAATGTAACAATAAATGAATATACAAATAAGTACAAAATAGACCTAAGAAATTTAAGCTAGAAGAATATAAAACTTAATAAGAAGACTTAGCTGATTTTGCAACTAAATATGAAGTGTGCCGAAGTGATGACCGGGTAAATAGAGAGGGAGAAGTGTAACACATAGCCTTATAAAAATGTGTGAGGTGCCTAAAGGGGGGAGAGGTACACAGGGGTGTCCTAGACCTACTATGGGATCCCATGAATGCTAAAATACTCAGAATAGATCCTTTGCAAGGTCGCAAGATGTTCACTATCCTTGAATCTTTGTAGCTAGTAGGTCACACAATGATCATTGATGTCATTGATAACCCGCATGATGAAATAATGACCTGAAAAAAAAATCAATCTTGCATCAAATAACAAAAAGAAAATAATGGAAATGAGGGGTTAGGTTGTCCAACGGTCAAACGGGTGAAATTATGGTGAGTGCTATACTACATTTTAGACCCAATGTAGTTCTAGGTGTGTGTGTGCGAGAATCGCGCCCTAGGTGGCTCTTGTGGAAGATGCACTTGATAGCGATCAATAACTAGATGTAAAGAAATGTAATAGATGTGTGCATGGAATAGAATGAAATTCCCATTGTATGAAGTGTATGTAGTTCCTTTCCCTTGAATGGATGTTAGAATGGATGCTTGAATGCTCTAGAATATCCTTTGGATGTAACCTTATGTGGTGATAACTAATGCATAGTGCTTGGTACTTTATTATGATCACATAAATTTATTCTTATATGATTCCCTTGCTTCAATTTCATAATTAACCCGAAAAGTCGACTACCAAAAAGATAAGATGCTCAAATGAAAAGAAAGGACCTAAAATATGTGATCAAAGTATAAATAGGCTAGGGGTTCCCAAAGGGGATGAGGGTGCCCGACATTGGGGTCCTACTTGGGCATTTGTGTCAGGATGATAAATGTTGAGTTATGAAATGACAGACTAAGCTAGAAAGAGTGTAAGACCAAAATTTACAACAAAAAGAAAGAAAAGATGGGCAAAGACATGGGTTAATTAGTACTTTTCTTACTTAGGAATCATATAAATAGTAGTATGCAATCAGGACTAGATAATTACCCAAAGTGCATAATTTTGTGTCTATATTCGCCCCCACTTTATATTATTAAGATAATTCTCAATAACATAAAATAAATAAGAGATGCGTACTGATAACCATGTAGATCAATGATGAAATCATGGTGAGAGACAAGGAAAAATGTGGTGTGATAAATCTAATGTAATTTAGTAGTGAATAAATAATCAATGAAATACGAAATTGACCCAAGAAAATTAAGCTAGAAAGTACAAAACCCTAGTTGCAAAGAAGGGATAGAATGACTTAGCTATTTCACAATAAATCTTGGGATGTGCTAAAGTGATGATCAAGTGAATGAGAGAGAGAGAAGTGTCGCATAGAGCCTTAAAAAAATGTGTGATTTGGTGATCTTCCTTGGTGGGGTGTGAAGATTTGTTAGGCGATGAAGCAATAGATGGAGATGAATCAACATGCATGTTACTAGACACAATCTTAGAAGAAGATGAAAGTGGAATGGAGAATTCATAGTCGAGTAGTATTAAGAGAAGTAGAGTTGTTACTAGTATGTGTATAATCAATATTAGATAAAGACTTGAATGCAAGGATTTCATCAAGTATATCATCAATATATAATGAAGTAGGAGAGACAATAATATGTTATGTATCCTTATAATCACTAGAAACATTTTCAAAAATGTAAGGAGTATGAGATGCAGCTATACAATCATCTTAACTAGTATTAGAAACAACATCATGCACAAGTACATTTTCATCATGTGTTTTATCTTTACCATCGTAATTAAGACCAAGTAGATAATCGATAATAGCCTCATATAGAGTTTTAGTAGAAATATAAGAAGGTGGAGGTGGCCTATTTCTCAAAGAATAACAAGGAGTGCAACTAGAAAAACTTTCTGGATTGAAAATAATGCTAATGGTAGAATGATCAAATCTAGTAGGGATATTGCATTCATTGGCCAACATTGTCTTTGCGTATCATATAAAAGAGTAATATTGTGATGAAGAGTGCTAAGTTTAGCTATAGTAGCTTCATCATAAATAGGGTTAACATGCACATGAGGTATATATTTCCTAGGATGAGAATATCTATTCTTAGCCATTAGAGTTTTTGTGGATCCTAGGGAAAGGATTTCTAAGCTACATGTTCACCAAAATGATTTAATAAAATATGAGTTATTTTATTAAAATCTAAAATAAATTATTACTACAATGATATACAATGAAATACAGATGCTAGGAAATTTATTTGATCAAATTATGAAAGAAAATGAAATATATAAGGAAATTACCTTTATTTCACTTATCTCGAAGTGAGTATGGACTAGCAAACTGATGAAATAGAAACTTAGAGTGTTGCAATCATGCTAAGAAAAACTTAGCGATGTCAAGAATGCTTTGGGAAACAAGTGTCGATGAAGGTGTGAGGGTTCTTGTGGGTGCACTAGACCTCTAAGGGATGCTAGAGTCTACCAAAAAGGTTGGAACTCGGTTATGATACTTTCACTAGGGTTTCAAACTTGTTCTCCTTTGATCACCTATATGTCACACTTTGAATACTAGGGTACCTACAAATCTGTAATAAAAACCTCTTACAAAACCCTAAAAAGGACATCAAATCCTTAAAATTAAAGATGCAAAATGAGGGGTTGGACTGTCCTCAGTTGTCAACTAGTGAACTTACGACTGAGAGCTACACTACATCTAAGACCCAATGTAGTTCTATGTGATTATGTGTGCAATAGTGATCCTATGTTTCCCTCGCACCGATGATTCCAAGATAATGGGTGGTAGCTAGATATAATGCAAATGTGTGGATGGAAAAATGAAATCCCGCTTCCTATGCACTGTGTATGCAGAGTAATAAGCCCAAAATTCAGTCCCTTTGATATGTAGATAGATATCCCTTGATAAAAATTTCCCACCCTTATAATGGTATGTATGTTGTGTTTATATAGGGATCTCTTGCTTGAATTTTGACACTAATGACCTGACATGCCGACTAGTACCTTGGGATATGAGTGGGAAAACTGAAAATACCGACCTCAAATATCAAAAATAAGATCAAAAATAAAGAGGACATATGCGTCTAGGATGGACATGAGCACTCGGGTGCTAGTGTGCAGAGACAACTGACGAAAAATGTGTGAAGAATGAGAGGCAGTGATCCCTATGACATGACCAAAATGGGTGTATGAGTGAAAAGTGTGAAAGATAAAATAAATAAAAACAAACAACACAAGTGGATGGACTAGGAAGTGTGCTATTAGTGAATAATTACACAAGATCCATACATAAAACAACATACTTGTCAAGTATAGAAAATAGTAGTAAGTGCATTATTTTGTGTGTACACACACTTTCCTTACTACTATTTACAAACTTTTACATAATTTTGCATAATTTTCTCAAATTTTTCATATATAGGACTTTGAATATCTTTTGTAGGTTCGTCCTTAATACACAAAAAGAAGGCCTATAAAAGAAAATACTAGCACAATAACAAGTACAAACAACACATACACTTCACCCCCAGGTCACTTTCCTATCCTACTATCCATGCTTAGTCTTGTATATCATTCCACGCTTTACTTTTTCACTCGACACGCTATTCACCGCACTCTCTATAGGATTATAAGGTACACAACTCATAACTAATTTTTGGTTATCAAGTATTAACTCAACAACATAAAGTGGGGAAAATGTAGACAAAAATTCACACACTTAGGTACATTTCTAGCTCTTAAAAACATGCTAGCATTTACATGATTCCTAAGAAAGAAAACTAGTGGTTGAAAACTATCTTTGGTGTCTTTTATTTTTCTCTTGTTTTCTATTTGGTCTTACACAATCTACTACCCAGTCAGAATTTTACTCATTTATCTTTTATGGCCTCGAGACACTAACACCCGAGCACTCTTGTCCCCCTCATGGGCGCCCCTGACCCTTTCTTATCTTAGTCACTCTTTTTGGGTCACTTTTATCTTTTGGGAATATTTTTCACTCATGGGTCAGCCTTCCAGTTGTCAATTAGGAAATTCAAATAAGGGAATCATATAAATTCATAGTTATGTGTTAAAATTACAGGACCAAGCACTAAGCATTATTATCATCACCTAAGCTTACATTCCAAAGGAACTAAAGAAATCCAAATGCATTCATCGAACATACATTCAAGGGAAAAAGGTTACATATACATACACTACATAAGAATGGGAAGTCTATTCTCTTCCATCTAAACATACTACTACATTGCTACAATATAGCTATAACCCGATATCAAGTGTAACTTGCACAGAGGAATCCTCGGGCATCATTCTTACACATGCGGAAGAAATACATGGAGTATGAGGCGTAGTGCAATCATCAGTCATAAGTTCACTCTCAGGGTGACCATCGGGGTCAATTTGACTCGCCATTCTAAATTTTTCTTTGTAGGTTTGATCTTTGTTTGTCGGTATGTGCATGTGAATTTCTCTTTTATAGGATATAGGTACCTTCAAAGTGATTAAGGAGAAAATAATAGGAGATCAACATGGAATAATTAAAAACACTTGTGACATAACAAAAACTAGATTTTGAGCTCTGCCTTGATCATCAATGCCCAGATTCAGCACCAAAACCCACATCCTTTCGGTGCCCTTGTTTGACATTATTCCTAGGTTTCAAATTTCACACTTTGAGTAGTAAAAACCATATCTACAGTCTATTTAGCACTCACACCTACCCATATAACTTCCTGTTCATTTGGAAATCAACGAAGTTCCTCTATCATTCCCTCTTTCTTAGGGTTTCATACTTTTCATGATAATTTGCTTATGTCATATTGTATTTTAGCATTTTGTACAATCATTAGGAACAATAATTACTCTGAAAAAATTAAATTAAATCACTTGGATTAATTTTTTCATTGTTTCATGCATTGAGTTTATTGAAAATAAATACAAAAGGATTATTTGTAATCAATTTGATTTTGCGATTGAAATATCATCACATCTTAAAAAGGGAATTATGGCCCAATGTATTATTCTTGCTGATTATTGTAAATCATTATTAACAAAGATTGGGATATTTTTACCTTATTTGAAATATGGTCTTATGACTTATCTTATTTGAACTGAAAATGTAGATATTTTACTTATAAATTTGATTTATTAATTAATCTGATAATTTCTTAAGTTATGTGATTATTTCTGATTTCATTAATTTAGATAGAATAATCAAAGTAGAATGAATATCGACAGATAAACAAAAAGGAAACATAAAAAATGAAATAAAGATGTTTATATAATTTATAGTAATAATGGACTAATCATGACGAGTAAATGTATTTAAATAACTCGGTATGATAAAATGAATAATTAACCTACACCTAATGACAATTACTAAGTTTTTAAAAATACGACAAGAGGAACTAATATTAGTTAGTAACTCGTTGAGTTACTATGACCCTCTTATGGAAACCTATTAAGTATTATGAAATAACACTTTAAAACAACTTGCTAAGGATGACTTAGTTACATTACTAAAGTAAGGTAACCTAAATATAAGCGGCATGGACATAATGTTCCTACATCATATCGCTATAATATTATCTTAGTTCCAACTTATGATGGCTACGTGAAGGATAGTGAGAACGTAATGATGGGTAATCATTACATGGTCCTTATGTTTCCCTAGGAATCCTAAGATGGTATGGATGGGATTCTTTACATTTAAGGAAATGAGCCAATAATGGACTCTCTCTCTTCTTAACTAATTCACCTTCTTAAACAATAAGGAATCTAGATAACTATATTGAGATGGTTGTGTGGTGACAAAAGACGAGTTTCATAGGCTAGTGTGTGGTATCAAAACTAAGCTTGCAAAACAATGTTTTAAACTTTGGCCAAAGTAATGTATTAGCTAACTACATTGTCTGATCACCAATCCCCTATATCCACAGTTTAAGATAGTGAATGTACTCCAGGTAGGCACTTAGGAGATGCACATAGTTCTCATAATCTATAAAAGGCATAACTTGATTATACAAAAGTATACACTTGATTAGAGTGATTTAAGGGAGATTGTGGAGATCTGGATATACCCTTACAGTTGCACATGGTTATTATATGTTATCAAATAGATTATGAATATTTTAATAATGTTGGATTATTTAGTAGTTTGTTAACGAAAAATGTTAAACATTAGTAGTATTAATTGTACATTAAGGGTATATATATTTTAAAAGTCCCCATAATTTGGATGACTATAACAAGGGTTTTATAGTTTGGTATCAAAGTTCTAGGTTTATCATCTCTTAGACTCAATGGGTTAATAACGCTAATGAAAATCTTATCCTTCCATTAACATGATATAATGGTTAGAAGAAAGGTGAACCATGAAGTTGGAACATGTTCAACTAATGCTGAAGATTCAATGGTTGATAAAATAGATTAAATTATCACATTTTTTTAGGAAACTTCAGAATGGATATCTTCCTTGGTGCAATAGGTTGGGGGTGAAAGTTAAGAGCAAGAGGAAGAAAAACTTTAACAACATGATAATGAAATTGAGAAAGAGGATAAAAGAGCTTGCTTTGCTACTAAACTTTCTAGAGACATAAAAAGGATCAACCCACCCAAATTTAATGGAACTACCTTGGGGATGGTATTGAAAACTGGTTAAGTGAGATGGAGAAGTACTTTGAAATAAAGGATTTTTTGAGGAAAATAAAGCATAATGGGGTGCTTTCTAACTCTCTACTAAATAACAAGGAAAACAAAGGAGGTAGGTCAATAATAGACACATATTGAGTTATGGTGAGGCTTGGGCATGCATGAAGGGTCAACTCAAGATCCTCGATGATTCCTAAGGTAGTAATCGTTGATCCATCTAGTTGTAGGACTAATTTTGTTAGGGGGCTATACTTGAGACCTAAGACATCAACTATCTTCTTGGGCATAACAAAAGTGCTAGTGCTCGAGCCTATCATGTAATTATGCACTAGGTGTTTTCCTATGATCAAGGACATATAAAAGGGGGTTAACAATATTACTTACTCGTTTCTCCTATGTCTGAAAAATATTGATAGAAGCGCGTGGTTTGTGAAAATTTGGATTAGTGCACGACGATTAGGATAGGGTATCATGGAATAGATCCGTTGAGATGGAATGCTTAGAGCATCCCACATTATGACATTTATATTTGTCTTCTTCATCTGGTCCATAATGCTAAATGGAAGACCCACTGATTTGTGCATTTGGGGTACAACGATGTCCTTTCTTAGTTGCTCGGGGGTAGGGCGAGAGCCTTAGATGGTGCAGAGGATTGACCTACCAAAGGAGGGGTGCACGCTAATTTTGGAGGATCTTTATGTGAGGCCTTAGGTATAGGAATTTGAGCATTTTTACTAATGGATCCCTTGGCTACATCTTTCTATTTTTGAGGGTTTGTTTGTCTTGTTGAAATTGTGATCTGCGTGCCAAAATCAAGAATTTTCTTCTTGTATCTTGTGTTTTCCACAACTTGGGCACACGGTCTGCCTTGTATCTTCGTAACTTGGTTGATTGCACAGAAATCCTCAGTGTCAAAGAACATCGATTAGAATTAGGAGGAACTTTTGGCCCTTCTTGCGCTCTGTATTTTAGGTGCACTTATTGACTTGACTCACAAGTGGAAGCATTTTAGATCATGTAGGCTTGTGTGTGCACAACATTGGCACAATGATATTGATTTGTGAGGAATGTTGCAAGGGAAACACCACTCCGATTCTGTACCAAATTGTTTTGAACTAGAAAAAGCATCGACTTTGTTGGGCCTTTGGAAGAGAGGGCGAGGAGGAAAAAAATTGCAAGGGCGGATGTGTGGGTCGCATGCTTTCTCTCATTCTATTGGTGGGCACTTATCTTTAGTTTCCATATTGATTACGCCAAGGTTGATTGCTTTGGCTATACGCCGATTAGAATTTCCTCTATAAGCTTACACCTATTTTTATCTAATGATATGACCATGTTTGAAAAATTTCTAATCGGGCTCTTCAATTATTAATCTTCTTTCTTCGTGCTAAAGAGTAAGATGTTGATGCAACGAGTTGCATGATTTTTGAGGAATAGAAATAAGGTTCAAAGAAGGTTAGGGCACTTGTGAAAACTCGGGAACAAGGGCATACGTGGTCTATGAGCTATCTTTCCACCACGAATAAGACTATTTTCCACCCTTACCGCAATATCATAAGAGGTTGGTAAAGTACTACCTACCATGGATTGAATCATGACCGAGATATCATTATTTAATGTCTTTAGATATTACATAAAAAAGAATACTAGGCTGTAGGTCTTACCACAAGAGGGATTTCGTCCCAAGTCTTGTGAAATCTCATGTTGAAATAAGTCATCTACTTGTTGGGCACCCTCGTTGTTAGTTTGAAAGAGCTATTCCCAACTCTTCCCAGGTGGAAATAGATCCAAGTCTCAAGCCTCAATACCATTGAAGCACTATTCCTTTAAAAGAGATCGTAAGTAGCCTAAGCTGCTACATTGTCATGTGTGATCGGGTAGAGTGAACATACGTGTTCTATATCCCTGGATATGCTCCGAGGGTGACTTGATTATGACGAGTAAAGTATGGAATACTTTTGAGTGTGCCATTTCACATATCATGTTGTACAACCAAAACTAGGGAACTTCCTCTAGTGAAGTTAGCAAAGTTCCTTAGTGGAGGAGGTGGATGATGTGCCATTATAGGGAACACTGGTTGTTTGTTGTGAGGAGGAGTTGAATGGGCATGATGCACTAGAGATGGAGATACACGCATGATACTTTTGGAATGAACTCTTCTTAGGGATAGTTGGAGGTACTCAAAGGAATATTCATTCTTTGCACTTCTCCTTGTATGAAATATTCTCATGAAAGGTGCTCAGGGCTGCTAAAATAGAGATATGGAAATTTTGGGAGTCGCCAGATGTGTTGAAATGAGCCTCCAAAGGCTGGAATACTAAGTCCACACACCAAAACTTAGCAATATAAAATTTAAGCTTTCATTATTCTTTGTCCCATCGGAGCGTGCGAAACCGTTGGTCATCAAACTTGTACCCATGTCTCATATCTAGAAGAACCGAGTTGTTTGTGACAACAATGGAACTGTCCCCAAGTTATGGGACCTTGCGCGCCTTGGGACAAATCTCCGAGAGATGGCCGGTTCCTCTATCTATTTCTCTTGCTACTATTAATCTTAGTGATGAGAAGGAAAATTAAGCTAACAATGACAAGGGACTATGGATAAAAGGATAACATGAAAGGAAACTACACTAAAAGGTGATAACACCAGAAAAGAGGGATGAAGACTATATGTTACGAGAAAAATGGAGGGAAGTGCGTGGAAGAAGGCTAGACATGTGTAACACAACTAAACACATCCACCTAACCAATTTCATGGAACACAACTAAATAAGGATCTGCGAGGATGTATAATGACACAAAAAATAGGCAATATAAAATAAAGACAAGAAGAAAGAATATAAACATGCTTAAGACAAATAATAGTCATAAAACAATGCTTCCATTACTTCCAAAATGCACAAAACTATTACAATGGTGATAGAGGCCAATATCCACATGCACGAACCACATTTAGAGGTCCGCGACTTAGAATACAAAAAATATGAAGTCCTTAGCAAAAATGCTTAAGGATCCAAATTTCTAGCATTAATAATGACCCCAACACTTACATTTATAGATGAATCCATGGAAGAAGAAGAGAAGAAGGATGGAAAATATTAATTTGAAATCAAACCACCAATAAGAAGTATTTAATGCCTACAAATCCATATAAAAATATGTCAAATGCACTTCCCCAAGTTTTTTTGGCATGTTGAAGAGGGAAGGAGGGAAAATCATATCAAATTGGGTGGTTGGAGAAATTAGATCTACTTATTAATGATCATAAAGACATTTTTCCATTTCTCACCTACCAGATCCACCAAGAATTTGAATTTGAATGTCTAACACTGTAGCCTACATCAACAGCTATCGATTGAGACTAAGCATATGCTAATTAGAGCTCTGTAACAAGAGATATGGTTGTCAGAAGTTTTTCAGATTCATCTGTGCACATAAGAAATGTGGCATATGTGGATTGGATGAAAGGATGACCAAGCTGTGTAATTATTCTTGTCATTTTTACCGTTTGTCATTCATTGGATGGTTGTTAGGATTTAGCGCCCTATTGGTGTGCTTTTATTGGTCACGTGTGGGACACTTAATCATATCAAAGGATGACATGACACAAAAGACGTGAAGGAGGGAACAAATATAATGCGCATGGAAGAATGAGGTGCAAGACAAGGGCAGAAGTGAGTGCGCGTGTAGGATGAATAGCTGTTAGGATTAAGACGGATGCGCAGAAGATGCACGTAAGACAAGAGTGGAACAAAGAGGAAAAGGAGAGTGGAAAGGAAGAAGGGGAAGTATGCAAGAGTGCAGGGGGAAACAATGACCAAGTGAATGTGTTGAGGAGGTAATTGAGGTGTGCACCATTGCAATGCAATGAAGATCTCGAGAGGTAGAAAGTGTATCTTGGTTACCCAAATAAGCGGGAGAGTTATTAGGATAACAACTTTAGAAATTTTCGGGGCCAGCGCCTACTAGATGAAGGAGACCAAGAGCTTGAAGCATCCGTTGGGCATGGAGTATATTATGTAATCATGAACTTTTGATCTATAGGTTTGAAGAATTACCCTTGAAATCACTTGAAGGATCATTTCTTGATTGTATTCCTAATCCTAGAAACTTTTGAAAATTCCGGCATCCTAGAAGCAAATCAGAAGAGCATGCGTAGGAAGCATCAAGAAGAAAGAACTATGTTCAAACAAACAATGTGCACGTAACGCACTTAGAGGAATTGAAACTAATCTAATATATAAAAAATGATGCAGAAAACTTAATGGAAGGGTTTGAGATAGAACCCATTTATCAAAATTTTTAGCATGCCTCCATCAAGATGAGTTAACTTGAAAGAGTTAGCCTCTTTACATGAATTGATATACAAAATGATGTACGGACCACTCCAAATTGTATCAAAATTTGAATGGTTCCCTAGTTTAGGTCTGTAGGCATCCCATTTTAAGACCAAGTCCCCAAATTTGAAAGCTTGAGGCCTAGCCTTTCTCAAACCATTTCTTTGTTGTTTGTTGATGATGTTCTAGGTTGATCATGGAAAAGTTTCTTGATTCTTCAAGATTGACTAGCTCTGCCATTCTAATTTCTCTTTGGTCTAGGCCTTCAAATTCCAGCTGTTGGGAAAGTGCTAATAAATTAAATTCTAAAGTCAAAGGAAGGGTAGGCTCATTTTCAAAGACAAGCTTGTAAGGTGAAGTTCCTATTACCTTTTTAACTATGATTCTATCTACCCAGAATGTGCATGAGACATTTGTATGCCACTATCTTTAGCTGATATTCATTGTGCGCTTCATGATCCTGATTAGGTTCTTGTTTGTTGAATTTTCTAGACCATTGCCTTGGGGTAATAGTTGGAAGAAGTCTTCAGATAGATGCCCAGATTTAGAGCCCAATCAATGATTTGAGTGCAAGGAAGGATTTTGCATTATCAGAGATAATGGTTTAAGGAATGCCAAACAATGTGACTATACCTTCGATAAATTCAAGGATGGTGATTCAGTTGATGCGTTGAGTGTGAAAATTTTTGTCCATTTGGTGAAATATTCTGTAGATGTCAATACCCACTTGTGTCCAACACTCAAAGGTGGATTGATCATGCCTATGAAGTCAAGACCCCATTGCACAAAAGGTTGACCCACTTGGATTGGTCGAGGGGAAACACTTGTTAATCTCTTATTTCGAGAAAGAAAGTGCACTTCTTGCATTTTTCGACCCACTTGTGTGCATCTGCAAAAAAGTTAGGCCAAAATATTCCTGCCATTATGATCTTCATTGCTGTAATTTTTATTGAAAAGTGTCCACCAGAGAATCCATTATGAAATTCTTCTAACACTTTTTTAGTCTACGTGCCATTGATATATCTTAACAACACACCATCATGATTCTTCTTGAAGAGAAGTCCATCAATAAAAACATACGGGATATATTGTAACCTCGGATGTGTTCTCTTTTCCTTATTCAAACCGGAGAGTATGCACCTGAGAAAGGAATGTGATTGTTGGTCGTCAAAAAGGACTTCAAGAAGAGCAACAGTCAGGGGACAAGAAGTCCCTCCTCTTTAATGGGAGAGGTTCCCTTATTCAGAAACAAACTTATTTACACATATACAAAGCATGATTTTCTTGTGGAACTTGGATATTATGAAAGTGTTTTCTATAAGGATCATCAATCACAAAAGGACTGAGGAATGAAAATGTGAGAATGAGCAGAAAGGCACCATTCAGAATTATAGATGACAGAGTAATTCCTTATGCATGCGAGGGTACAACGAATTGGAATAAGATCATTTGTATCACATTAATAAGATGAAATTTGAAAAGACACAAAGTTCTGTAAATAACATTTGCAAGAATACAAAGCTTCTCAACATAATACAGACAAATGATCTAACAAGATTAAATGAATAGCTTAGGAATAAAGGAAACCAGATAGACAAAGAATGAAAAATCCTTTTGTATTGATTTCTTCAAGATTTATTTACACTTTCAAAAATAAGCCAAGTTCCTTCCTTTTCTCAAAATGGCGAGGAGAGGCCATTATATAGTTTACAAATCAGTTACTCCCGGTAACTACTTATTTTAACTAATGATTAGTTAAAGGATTGCAAATCGCAACACCCCAAATAATTACAACAAATCCGAGAGAAAGAAGGGGAAGAGAAGAGAAGAATTAGGAGAAGAAGACAGATGCTTATGATTGGGAGGGACCCACCGACTTTTAGATCTGCTATCTGAATCTCTTCAATGCCTCTACTATGTCTCTGCCTTGTGGGAATGATGTGTTGGTGGTGACATCTAACTTGGCAATGAGTTCTCCATGCACGTTCGTTAGTTCACTTGAGTCGGGACTGAAATGAGCTCCGCAAGCGAGTACTGTGTCTGCACATTGTACTGAAATTGGGAAGCCACCGGCGAATGCCAAGCCACTATCATGAATCATCTGTGCCATAGCTGAAGGGTTTGCATCTGTCATCCTTGCCCAAAAATCCCCAAAATCAAGGTGGCAAACTTCACTGTCCCCGATATCGGGAACGAGCAGACTCGAGTGGTGAAACTTGTTCCTGCCCCTGGAATTTAATCTTCATGTTGATAGTAACTTGGAGAGCAGAGCTGCAGGTTGGACTTGGGATGGAATCGCAAGGGAAATGGATACGCACGCAGAAATTTTGGTTGCAAGGGTTCGAGCAATAGATAGCATGAAAGCAGTGTGCAAAAACGCATAGGGGGTAGTTCATTTGAAAAGCAAGATATTCGGGTAGAGCGGGAAAAATTAGCACGAATGGCACTTGGTTCATTTGGGACACGAGGGACGTGAAAGCGCGAAGTATGCGGTTCGGCCGATTCGGGCGATGCGGGGAAAAGATGCACAAATGATTTTGGGACATGCGGGACGAAAGTACGTGGAATACGCGAATCGGCCGAATCGGGCGAAAAGGGAACAACGGGTCCGGGTGAACTTGGGACATGTGGGATGAAAGTTTTGATGGGCCCAAAAATAATGGACTTCGGGTAAACCAGCTGATCGAGGAACAGAGAGCCCAAATGAACCTGGGACACGCAGGACAAAAATGTCCGACAGGCCTGAAAAACACACAAAATGACCCAAAAAAATGCAGATTTTCCCAATTTCTTGACTTTTCACATCATCAGGACAACAGAAAAGACACTTAACCTCAAAATTTTAATTTTCAACTTCTTAAAAGCAGGGGAATTTTGAGTGGACAACAGCTGGCTCCTTCTGGGGATGACTTGGCATAAATTCAAAGAATGAGACAAGGCAAGAATTTAGACAAACTCGGGGAAGTAGACCAGTACCTTATCCATTAGGCCACGAAGATAAAAAAGCAAACCAATACAGAAGACAACACCGCAAACAACACAAAAAAATAGGGAAGGAAAGGAGGACACACACTATACAGAATATACACAGGACTCCCTAATCACCTACGACTTAAATAGTTTCAGGTATTACCCACTATAAGGAAGTGGGAGAGAAGAACCATCCATATAATCAAGGTAAAAAGAATTCTTACCAGCGAAGTGTCTGATCTTGAAAGGTCGAGCCAAAGGGAATCAAACTTACCATGGCTGCCACGAGGTTCATGCCTTTTATCCCACAACAAAACAGTGTCTCCAACTTTGAAATCCTTGAACCTGGCTTTCTTATCAAATAAGACTTTTACTTTCTATTGGTGAGCAGATATCCTATCAGCAACTTCCAATCTGTCCTCATTCAATTTGTGAAGATACATGATTCTCTTATCCAAAGAATCATTGAAACTGGTATCTTCAATGGCCTTCATTAAATGTAGAGCTGGAAGCTCCACTGTAACTAGCAATTGGGCCTCCACTCCATATACTACCTGAAAAGGAGACATCCCAATGGCTCTCTTAGGTGTGATCCTATCTACCCAAAGAGCATCATAGAGTTTCTTGTGCCAGTTCCGTTGGGATTCATTGACTAATTTCCTTATTATGGCCACCAGATTTTTATTTGTTGATTCTGCTTGTCCATTTCCCTGAGGATAGTAATCTAAGGAGTGAGCTAGGGAGATGCCATATCCATAGCAAAAATCCATCATCTCAGTTGAAGAAAAGTTTGAAGCATTATCTGTCACGATCTTGTTTGGCACACCATACCTTATCAAGATGTTTTCTTTGATAAAACTGCATACTACTTCTGAAGTAGTACTCTTTACTGGAATGGCTTCTACCCATTTGGTGAAATAATCTGTGGCAGTTAATACGTGGGTATGACCAGCACTAGAAGAGGGATTAAGTGTTCCAATGAAATCTAAACCCCATTGCTGAAAAGGTTCTTTGATCACAACTGGTTTAAGGGGCAAGGAGGCCAATTTGGGTCTACCCACGAAAGTCTGACAAGCCTCACATTTATCAACCCATTTTGATGCATCCTTGAACAAGGTAGGCCAGTAATATCCTCCACGAAGTATTTTATGAGCAGTGACAGTTGATGAGTAATGCCCTCCACATGCCTGATCATGAAAAGCTAAGAGTAGCTTCTTCTGTTGCTCCTTGTCCACACATTTCAAAAACCTTCCATCTAACCCACGTTTAAACAAGGCATTTTCCCACAACACATATTGGGTTGACCTTAGTTTAACGGCTCTCTTCTCTTTGGCAGTCAAATGAGAGGAGCATTCTCCATAGGTGAGAAAGTGAGTGATATCAGCATACCATTCATCAACTGAGCTAAGAAACAGAACGGTAGGAAGACCAACTTTATCCTCCAGTAACTCATGTCTAGCTCCTTCAGCGATGAGTTCACACAGGCCTTTTCCACGGATGAGCTTGGTTGGTTTGATGTCAATATCATATTCTTGAACCTTGGCCACCCAGTTCCCTCTCTTGGATCCAAATTCTTGTTGTGTGAGAATTGACTTGATAGTTGTATCCGGTACCAACACCGTGGAGTGAGAGTTAAGAATGTAAAAACGAAACTGCTTGACAGCTTTAACCACTGCAAAAGCATGTTTTTCCATTATGGTGTATTTTAACTCATGATTTTTTAGAATATAGCTCATAAATGCAATTGGGAGTTCATGCTCATTAGAATCTTCCTGAGTCAAAATAGTAGCCAAGGTGTTATCCGTGGCGTAGCAATAGATAATGAAATCTTTGCTGAAATCTGGACATGCTAAAACAGGAGTTTTAGCAATGGCCCTTTTAATACCTTCAAAGGCTTCTTTCCCTTTAGGAGACCAACCAAACATTTGTTTTCCTTTCATCATTTGGGAGATATTCAAAGTTAGCTCTGCAAAATCAGGGATGAACCTTCTCAAAAAGTTGATCTTACCAAAGAAAGAGTGCACTCCCTTTTTGCTGGTTGGAAGAGGAATTTGCTGAATAGCTTGAACTCGCTCAGGATCGATTTTTATACCATCTTTGGAGACAACGTGCCCCAATAATTTCCCCTCCATGACACAAAAAATAGATTTCTTAGGATTCAAAGAGATCCCATGTTCTCTACATCGTAGCAGAAGCTGTCTCTAGATCTTTGGAAATGATCCACCCTTGTTTTAGAAAATACAGTCAAGTCATCAAGGTATATGATGATACACTTTCCTTTCAAACTTCCAAAGGCCAAATCCATAGCCCTCTGAAAAGTGGTGGCTTTGGCATTGATGAGCCCAAAAGGCATCCTTTTGTAAGCAAAGATACCCCAAGGGGCAATGAAAGCCGTTTTGTGTTGGTCTGTGGTATTAACTTCTACCTGGTTATATCCTGAGAATCCATCAAGCATAGACAACATTTCGGATCCCATTATTGCTTGCAAGACCTGATCCATCATAGGTAAGGGATAATTATCTTTCAAGGAAGCTTGATTTAGATTCCTGAAGTCAACACAAATACGAATCTCACCATTTTTCTTTCTAACGGGCACAATATTGGCAATCCATGTTGAATGATGGATAGGAAAAATGATTTTGGCTTTCAATAACTTCTGTATTTCTTGAAAAATGGTGTCAGCTATTTTAGGATTATATTGCCTCTGCTTCTGTTTAAAAGGCTTAATCCCAGGTTTGAGAGGGATAAAATGTTGCATCTCCTTTGGTTGGAAAGCTTTTAAATCTTCATAGGAATAAGCAAGAACATCCTTATACTTTTTCAAAAGACTCATTACCTTCTTCTTTTCTTCTGAGGTGCAACATTTTCCAATGTTCACGAGTTTAGGATCAGTAGAACTCCCAATATTGATTTTGTCATATTCGGCTGATTGTTGGGGTCTAGTAGAAGCTCTAAACTTTACATACCTGTCGTGTTTGTCAAACAATTTTTCTAAACTCACCAATCCTTTTGGAATCTTGTTTCCTTTGAGTTTGATACATCCATCCTGATCCGCTTCTTCTTCTTGGGTGGATTCTTCGTTAAAGGGCACACTTTCACGAGGCAAATTATCACTTCCTTCAAAGTACAACTGTTCAAAATTATCCTTGAGTTCTAAGAAAGAAAGTAGGTGTTGATCATCATTGAAAACTTTCCAGTTACTTGTATTATCAGGTACACTGGGTCTATGGATCATCTCAATGGTGAACTTATCTTGAGAAAAGTCAGGATGAGGAATAAGCAATGACCCTGAGACTGCTAGAGAATCAGCCCTGGTATTCTTCTCCCTAGGCACTACTTCGATGGAGAAGGCGTCAAGAAATTCAATGGAGTCCCAAACCTGATTCCTGTAATGTTTCAACCTTCCATTCTTTACCTGGAAGAGGTTTCTAACTTGCTTGACAATCAATTCCGCATCCCCATGAGCTAGAAGATTCTTCACACCTGTTATTTTTCCACCTAGAGTCCAAGAATGAGAGCTTCATACTCTGTTGTATTATTGGTATTTTCAAATTGCAACTTGAATGAGAAAGGATGAATGCTTCCTTTAGGCGACATCAATATGACACCAGCTCCAGAACCAGCTGAAGAACAACTTCCATCAAAATCTAATATCCAAACATCATTAGGATCTTTAGGTGAGACTTTGGGGAGTTGGATTTCTTCTGGAGACATAATCATGTAATTTCCATGCCCCATATCCTCATAGAGTATTTGTGCTTTGGGATCATCCGTTTTTTGTACAATATACTCAGACTGCTTCTCAGGCAGTAGCTTCTTCATTTGCCCATTAACAGGTATGAGGGCATGTGACCAATCCATTTGAATTTCTCCACCCACATCCTTACAGAAGTTCCTGCTTAGCAACATCCCGTATGAAGGAGGAATATCTGCTACTAAGATAGTAGCCAAAAATTTCTTCTCTGGCAAAGTGGCAAAAGCCACTTGTGCATCCTTAATCCTTCCGACCAAGGGCACTTCCTTACTCTCCATGGAATAACAAGATCCGTAAGTGCATGTGAGAGTCAAGCCTAAGGCATGAGCTACTTTGGTAGGCATTACATTGTCTGATGCTCCTGAGTCTATGACGTAATTACTGAGCCTATGGCCAGCTATAAGGAGTGTTACATAAAATGGTTTGATTTTGTCATTGGGTGAGGTGACAGTGGCTACCAGATTAGGCTGTGGTGTAGAAGGAGTGGGTAAAAGGCCTTTAGAGGTAGTTTTAGAATGGGAATTGACAAAGTGAATCATTTTAGCAAAAGCCTTGGGATGAGTTTGATAATATTCAGCCTCTGAGATTTGAACCTTAGTCTTTTTTAAGTGATCAATAATATCGAAAGACCCAGAAGTGGATGGGTTATCATCACTTGAGATCCTAGTTTTATCAATTTTAGGGGAAAAAGAAGTAACTTTAGTAGCAAAATTGACAGGACTCACCTTTGGTGTAGATGAAATGGGGATCGGAGATCCTCTTTTTGTAATTACAGGGATAGTTGTCGGCTGCTCCTTAGATTTCTTGGTGGGTTACATCACTTTCTCCCTCTGATTTGTCTGCTCTCGAGTCATGACAACGTATGATTTGCTATTCATGTCTGATACTACTTTGTCATAATCATCTCCTTCATCAATGCCTTTAGTGGTGAAGAAATTAACTTGAGATCCCTCAAGTTCATCTGTTTCATCATCAACCTCTTCAACAAATTCCTCACAATCTTCATTAACCTCCTCATCCTCTGGTTCTTCAACTTCACAGGTTGCATTGACAGGAACTTTAATAGGAGGTCCTTCAAGCGCTAGCCTTGTTTGAGAAGCAGGCAAATGATTTCTGGGCTGAAAATTCCTCCTTGGAACGTCTGCATAGGGAGTATGCTGAGCCAATTGTTTCTTAATGGCGATGAGATCATTTGCAAGTTTTTGTACCAATGGATCAGTATTAGGTCTAGGAGTAGAAGAGGAGGAAGAAGAAGACTTAGATTTAGAAGGGTCTCTCCTCAACTTCCCTGACATGATTAAATCATCTTCAACACTAACAACAAGAGTTTGATCCTTGGCCAATGTTGCGAGATTATCCCTTCTCAGTGCATAACTAACTTCAGGTAATTGGGCGTTTAGGAAGAAGCATTTTTGAATTTGATCTACAGGTTGAGTATTTGGTGGAATTTTGTTAATCAACCTATTGAATCAAGCCACAAATTCTCTCATGGGCTCTTGTGATTCCTTCTTTATTTGAGAAATTTGGGCTAGCAAAGCATGCACGTCTTCCGCCGGTTTGAAACGGTTTTCAAACCTAGTTCTCATTGTGTTCAGCTAGTGATAGCTCCGGCTAGAAGGTGATAGAACCAATCAGTAGCATTATCTTGTAAAGTCTCAACAAAAATCCTTACGGAGACATCTTCATGTTCAACTCCCAGAACTCCGCATGCAACTATGAAGGCTGTGATGTGTTCATCAGGATGTACTTTACCATCGCCTTTGAATTTAGGAAAGTTCTTCCGGTTACCTCTGGGTAACTCATGCAAAGGTTGAGGAAGGGCAAGAGGCCCAACATGATGGCCCCAAGGCAATGGTACCGCCATTCTTGGAAAAATGGCTTGAAGAGGAACTGAAACACCAGCAAGAATCAAAGCTCGAAGATTAGGACTGATTTGCTCTGAAGGAATACCACCCGTAGGGATTCTATCTTGGATAGGTGGAGTGCTTGTTGAACGAGCCTTTCTATTTCTCCTTGTTGAAGGGAGAGGAAAACCCTATTGTTCCAAAAGTTGAAACTAAGAATCTTCAATACCAAGGGCCCTTCTCCCTCGAGTAAAACGTGGAGTCGCCAGATCAAAAGATGATCAATAAATGATTATAGAACTGGAATATGATTCCCCAGCGGAGTCGCCAAAAATTGTTGGTTGTCAAAGGACTTCAAGAAGAGAAGCTTGATCGGGGGACAAGAAGTCCCTCCTCTTTAATGGGAGAGGTTCCCTTATTCAGAAACAAACTTATTTACACATATACAAAGCATGATTTTCTTGTGGAACTTGGATATTATGAAAGTGTTTTCTATAAGGATCATCAATCACAAAAGGACTGAGGAATGAAAATGTGAGAATGAGTAGAAAGGCACCATTCAGAATTATAGATGACAGAGTAATTCCTTATGCATGCGAGGGTACAATGAATTGGAATAAGATCATTTGTATCACATTAATAAGATGAAATTTGAAAAGACACAAAGTTCTGTAAATAACATCTATAAGAATACAAAGCTTCTCAGTATAATACGGACAAATGATCTAACAAGATTAAATTAATAGCTTAGAATAAAGGAATAAAGGAAACCGGATAGACAAAGAATGAAAAAAATTCTTCTATATTGATTTCTTCAAGATTTATTTACACTTTCAGAAATAAGCCAAGTTCCTTCCTTTTCTCAAAATGGTGAGGAGAGGCCATTATATAGTTTACAAATTAGTTACTCCCGGTAACTACTTCTTTTAACTAATGATTAGTTAAAGGGTTGCAAATCAAATACCCCAACTAATTACAAAAATCGAGAGAAAGAAGGGGAAGAGAAGAGAAGAATTAGAGAAGAAGAAGCAGTGCTTATGATTGGGAGGGACCCACGAATTTTAGATCCTTTATGTCTGAATCTCTTGATGCATCTCTATGTATCTCGCCTCGTGGGATTGATGTGTTGGCAATGGCATCTAACTTGGCAATGAGTTCTCCATGCACATTCGTTAGTTCACTTGATTCGGGACTAAAATGAGCTCCATGGCCGAAGTCCGTGTGTCTGCGCACATTGTCTTGAAATTGGGAAGCCGGCGAATGCTAAGCCAACTTTGTCATGAATCATCTGTGCCATAGCTGAAGGGTTTACATTTGTCATCCTTGCCCAAAAATCCCCAAAATCAAGGTGGCGAACTTCACTATCCCCGATATCGGGAATGGCAGACTCGAGTGGTGAAACTTGTTCACCTTTTGTAATTTAATCTTCATGTTGATAGTAACTTGGAGAACAAAGCTGTAGGTTGGACTTGGGATGGAATCACAAGGGAAAAGGATAAGCATGTAGAAATTTTGGTTGCAAGGGTTCGAGCAATAGATAGCATGAAAGTAGTGTGCAAAAACACATGGGTTGAAAAGCAAGATATTCGGGTAGAGTGGGAAAAATCAGCACGAATGACACTTGGTTCATTTAGGACATGAGGGACGTGAAAGTGTGAAGTATGCGGTTTGGCGATTCGGGCGATGCGGGGAAAAGACGCACAAATTATTTTGGGACATGCGGGATGAAAGTACGTGGAATATGTGAATCAACCGAATCGGGTGAAAAGGGAACAACGGGTCCAGGTGAACTTGGGACATGTGGGATGAAAGTTCCAGCGGGCCCGAAAAGAATGAATGGACCGGGTAAACCGGCCGATCGGGATCGAGAGAGCCCAAATGAACCTAGGAACGTGTGACAAAAATGTCCGACAGGCCCAAAAAACACACAAAATGACCCAAAAAACGTAGATTTTCCCAATTTCTTGACTTTTCACATCATCAGGACAACATAAAAGACACTTAACCTCAAAATTTTAATTTTCAACTTCTTAAAAGTAGGGGAATTTTGATTGGACAATAGTGATCATGTCCTTCATCTAGTTACATGCACGGGGTTTGTATTCTCGCTCAAGTTACGCATGCGAGAGACCTTCATCTAGAAACAATGAAGTCTCAAACTAATTTTGTGCATCCTTAGCAATCTTCTTGCAGAGCACGCTACCTCTTACCTCTTTTGTGGCTTTGATAGTCACAACATATTCCATGATTTTGGTTACCCACCGTGCTCTTTTTTAATTGATTTTTTCTCCCATGATGAAGTATCGACGGAAGAGTGGGAGATGAACACCTTGATATGATTTGTGGCAAGAATACTTTTGAATTTATTGAGTGCACATATGATGGCAAAGACATAATTCTCCATGTGACTGTACTTTAATTCATAATCCTTCAACATTTGGCTGAAGAAAGCCATTGGTTTTTCCATTACTTATCTATTTTCTTGTGTTAGGAAAACAACAACACTCGCATCGAGTGCTATAAGCATAAAGGATGAAATACTTTGAGTAATTTGGGTTGATGAGTCTTTGGCACACAAGTAATCTATTGCCTGATTTTGTTGAAGATACCTCTTCCTTCTTCTATCCATCTAAAGGCTATGTCCTTCTTGAGCATCAGGCTGATGGGCTGAATTAGACCTGAAAAGTTAGGAATGAAGCGCCTACCAAGGAAGGATTGTCGAGGGCCTTTTTATGCACTAAAGGGAAAGAGCTAGGATGGCTGAAATGCACTCAAGATCAATTACAATTCCATCCTTTGAAACCACATGGCCCAAGATATTTCCATGTGCCACTATAAAATACACTTCTTTGGGTTAAGGGATACCCCATATTTTACGCATCTCTTAAAGAATTTCTCCAGTGCGCTAGATGATCCTTAGTCTGCTTTGAGAAGATTGTAATATCATCAAGGTAAATGAAGATGAACTCATTAATATAACCTCTAAAGGTGATGTCCATGAAACAATGAAATGTAGTTCTTACATTCGATAGCCGAAGGGAATTTTTGATATGCATATGTAACCCATTTGGTTGTAAACATTATTTTGAATTGATCCTCTTCCTTGACCAGGATATGATTGAAACACGAATACCAATCTAAGATTGAGAATCTTTGTGCACCGACCATAGTCTTCAAAATCTAAGCCATTGAAGGAAACAAATAATGATCCTTAAGAGATGCCTTCTTCAAATATATGAAATTAACACAGAGTTTGATTTCACCGTTCTTCTTGCACACTAGAACTAGATTTGTGACCCAAGTAGAGTACTTGATGGGAAAAATAATTTTTCCTCATTGAGTTTGGATAATTCCTTTCTCATGAGGGTCTCTATCTTTGGATTGATTGGTCATTACTTTTGTCAGCGTGGGACTAATACTAGGATTAAGGTCAATGGAGTGTTGAGAAACACTTGGATCAAAAAAATTTAAGGTCTTCATACTCCCATAAGAAGATATCATTTTATTTTTGATAGAGAGAGATGAAGGCCTACTTTTCATTATGCACGCAAGTCTTATTGGGTAATAAATCCTTTTCACACATAATAATAGTGACTAGGGAGAAATCATCTTGTGTGGCGCACATATAATTTTCTTCACCCTTGAGCTCGTCATCAGGGATAAATTTTTCTCTAAGGTGACCAACCCTTTAAGAAACTTATTTGACTTTAGTTGAATCACTTGGTTACCATAGCTGGCATGTAATTCAATTTGCATGCTTGATGAGAATTCAGCTTCATTCTAGCTGAACGGGACGATCTGCACGTCACTTTCAAACACTTGTAATATGTTATTTTTTTCTAGAATGGATTCTCACGATCACCATCTTAAGGTCTTTGAATGTTTCCTTTAACAAATTCCCAGCGAGAGAAGGCGTGAGCCAAACATGGCCATTTGATTAGCTTCCTTGTGCATTTTTTTGTGGCACCACACTGTAGGTTTAGAGCGTCAAAGCTCTCAAGGAGGTCCCAAACTCTATGTTTATAATATTTGAGAAGCTTATTATTTATCTAGATTTTTTTAGTAACACAGGGGATAACCAATTCTATATCCCTGAATATCTGCAGTGCCTTAATCTTTTTATTTTAAATAATAAGTATAGCATGCACTAGCACCTCATACTCTGCCACATTGTTAGAATGTGTGAGCTGCAACTTGTGAGCGAAGAAGAATTTATCATCCTTAGGAGAAATGAGAACAACCCCTACTCCCACATTGTTTCTACTTCTAGATCCATCAAAGTATAATTTCCATAGACTAGATTAAACTTGGTATTTTTGAGTGCATGTAATAGCATAGCTTCTTCTTCAAGAATGCGGTAAGTACGAAGCCAAGTTTCATATTATTCTAATTCTTCACATATGGGTCAAATTTATGGTGCCTCTCTTCCCATTCATCAAGTACTAGATCAGGAATAGAAGGTGGAAGAGGACGCTCTTCATGAATGAAATCTGGTTGTTCTTTGATTAAAAAGTTGGCTTGGAGAGAGGATGTGACATATGAATCTAAATTATAGGAAAATATTGGCTCAACTTGTATGGTGAATTGGGTACCATACCTTGTCTTGAGTAACATATGAGACTACTCGAGAAGACAAGTAACCAACCACTTTTGTAGTAAATTATCTTGATAGACGAGAGAGCAAACAAAGGAGGTAGGTCAATAATGGGCACATATTGAGTTATGGTGAGGCTTGGGAATGCATGAAGGGTCAAATCAAGATCCTTGATGATTCCTAAGGTAGTAACAGTTGAGCCATCAAGTTGCAAGACTCCTTTTGTGAGGGGGCTATACTTGAGACCTAAGACATCAACTATCTTCTTGGGCATAATGAAGTGCTAGCACCCGAGTCTATCATGTAATTATGCACTAGGTGTTTGCCTATGATCAAGGAAATATAAAAGGGTGGGTTTTTAACAATATTACTTACTTGTTTCTCCTTTGTCTGACAAATATTGATAGAAGTGCATGGTTTGTGAATAGTTGGATCAATGTGTGACACGGTTGGGACAGGGCCTCATGCAGTAGATCCCGTTGAGATGGAATGGTTAGAGCATCCCACATTGTGACATTTATATTTGTCTTCTTCATCTGGTCCACAATTCTAAATGGAAGACCCACTTATTTGTGCATTTGGGGTATCTTGATGTCCTCTCTATGTTGCTTAGGTGTAGGGGAAAGAGCCTTATCTCGGCACGAAAGGCTTGACTTACCAAAGGAGGGGCACACAATACTTACGGAGGAGCATTATGCGGAGCCTCGGGTATAGGAATTTGATCATTTTTATGATTTGGATCCCCTAGTCGTATCTATCTATTTTGAGGGTTTGCTTATGTTCTTTGGAATTGTGACATGTGTGCAGGACTTGAGCATTATCTTATTGTATCTTTTGTTATCTACAACTTGGGTACACAGTATGCTTATATCCTTTGTAGCTTGGTTGATTGTAGAGATTTCCTCAATGCTAAATAACATTAGATGGAATCGGGAGGAAATTTTGCCCTTATTGGCTATGTATTTTAGGTGTAATTGTTGAAGGCTCATAGGTGGAAGCATTACGGATCATGTAGGCTTATGCGCACACAACATTGGAAAAGTGATATTAACTATGAGGCATGTTGCAAGGGAAGCACCGGTATGATTCCTTTTCCAAATTGTTTTGAAGCTGGAACAATGCTTGAATTGTGTTAGGTTCTAGAAGAGAGGGCGAGGGAGGTAAAACTTGCAAGGGAAGATGTGTGGCTTCATGCCATTTGTCATTCTATTGGTTCGGTGCATATCTTTGGTTTCCACATTGATTCCACCAAGGCTAACTACTTTGGCTATGCACTTGATTAGAACTTCATATATAAGATTGCACACATTGTTTCTCTAATGATATGACCTTGTTTGAAAAATTACTAATCAGGGTCTTCAATTCTTCATATTCTTTCTACCACACTAAAGAATAGGATGTTGATGCAACTGTGTAGTGTGCACTTTGCTCAAGAACAAAAATAGGGGCCAAAGAAGGTGGGGCGTTTATGAATTCTTTGGGAACAAGGTAATAGGTGGTCTAGGAGCTATCTTTCCCACCTGAATAAGACTATTTTCTACCCTTACTACAATATTATAAGTAGATGGTAAAGTCCTACCTCCCATGGATTGAATCATGACTGATATAACGTTGTTCATCACCTTTAGATAATATAGAAAAACATCTTTGAAATTTGTAGGTATTACCACAATAGGTATTATTTCCCAAGTCTTCTAAAATATCATGTTGAAATCAATCATCTACTCATTGGGCACCCTCCTTTTTGTTAGTTGCTTCACCAAAGACAAGTGATCTAAATTATCTTCAAAATAATTGCAAAGAGTTTTTCCAAGCTCATCCAGGTGGAAATAGATCCAAGTCTCAAGCCTCAGTACCATTGAAGTGCTTTTCCTTTGAAAGAGGTCGCAAGTACCCTAACTACTACATTGTTGTGTGTGATCAGGTAGAGTGAACATACGTTTGCTATATCCTAGATATACTCTTGAGGGGTGAATTGATTCTCACCAATAAAGTATGGAATAATTTTGAGCACGCTATTTGGCATATCATGTTTTATGGCTAGAACTAAGGGAATTCCTCTAGTGAATTTATAAAAGTTCCTTAGTGGAGGAGGTGGTTGATGCAGCATACGAGGTGCACTTGATGTCTATTGTGATAAGGAGTTGAATGGGTGTGACACACTAGAGATGGAGATGGAGATACATGTATAAGATTTCTTGAATGAACTCTTCTCGGGGATAATTGGAGGTACTTGAAGGAATATTCATTTGTTGAACTTCTCCTTCTATGAACTCTTCTCATGAAGGGTGTTCAAGGATGCTAAAACAAAGATTTGTAAATATTGAGAGTCTCAGATGTGTTGAAATGAGCCTCCGAAGGCTAGAATACTAAGTCTACACACCATAACTTAGCAATATAAAATTTAAGCTTTCATTGTTGTTGTCCCATAAGGGTGCATATTGCTAGAAAACTATTGGTCATCAAACTTACACCTGTGTCTCAAATCTGGAATACTTGACTCATTTGTGACAACAATGGAATCATCCCCAAGTTGTGGGACCTTGCACTCTTGGGACAGATCTCCAAAGAAGGCTAGTTCCTCTATCTATTTCTACTACTACTACTACTCCTAGTGATGAGAAGGAAAACTAAGCTAACAATGGCAAGGGACTAGGGATAGAAGGATAACATGAAAGGAAACTACACTAAAAGGTGATAGCACCAGAAAAAGAGGGATGAACACTATTTTTCCGAGTGAAAATGAAGGGTAGTACATGGAAGAAGGCTAGGCACATGTAGCATAACTAAAACACAACCACCCAACTAGTTTCATGGAGCGCTTATTTGAATAAGGAGCTGCGAGGGATGCAAAATGATACACCGAGAGCACATAATGTAAAAGAAAGGAAAAAAGAAAGAATATAAACATGCTTATGATAGAGAATAATAAGAAAAAATGCTTCCATTACTTATAGAAATGCACAAAATTGTTATAATGGCAATAAAGGCTGATATCCACATGCACGATCCGAGATCTAGAGGTCTGTGACTCGAGAATATAGGAAAATATGAAGTCCTTAGAAAAAATGTGTAAGGATCCAAATGTCCAACATTAATAATGAGCCCAACTCTTACATTTATAGATGAATCCATGGAAGAAGATGAGAAGAAGGAGGAAAATCCAAATTTGAAATGCAACCACCAACAAGAAGCATTGAATGCCTACAAATCCACCTAAAAATATGTCAAATGCACTTCCCCAAGTCTGTTTGGCATGTTGAAGAAGGAAGAGGGTGAATCAGATCAAATTAGATGGTTGGAGAAATTAGATCTACTCATTAATACTGAGAAATATGTTTTCCCATTTCTCCCCTATCAGATCTACCAAGAATTTGAATTTGAATGTCTAAGAATATAGCCTACATCAGTAGCTATTTATTGAGACTAGGCACACGCCGATCAGGGCTCTGTAGCAAGAGATATGACTGTTAGAATTTTTTTAGATTCATCTATGCATGTAAGACAAGTGGCATGCGTGGATTGGATGAAAAGATGATCAAATGTGTAAATGTTCTTTATCATTTCTACCACGTGTCATTCATTGGTTGGTTGTCAGGATTTGGTGCCTTGTTAACAGGCTTTAACTGGTCATGTGTGGCACACTCAAGCATATAAAAGGATGACATGGCATGAAAAGTGAAAAGGAGGGTGAAAAGATAATGCTTGTGGAAGAATGAGGTGCAGGATGAGGGAAGATGTGAGGCACGTGAGTAGGATGAATAACTACTAAGAGGAAGGTGGATGCGCAAAAGATGCGTGCAAGACAAGAGTGGAACAAAGAGGAAAAGGAGAGTGGAAAGGAAGAAGGGGAAGCATGGAAGGGCACGTGGGGAAACAATGACCAAGTGAATGTGTCTTTGAGGAGGTAATTGAGGTGTGCGTCATTGCAATAAAGAGCTCAGGAGAGCTAGAAAGTGTAGTGTATAAAATTACCAAAATAACTAGGAGAGTTATTTGGATACTAGTGGGATAAATGTAAGATGGAATTGAGAGTAAATACTACCTCCATCACTTGGGATAAACTCGAAGCATATTTTTGTCAACGTTGGTTACTTAACATTTATTTTGATTAGAAAATGTTTGAATTTCATAACTTAACTTAAGGAAACTTGAGTGTTGTGGAGTATTGGGATTTTTTATAAAGTTGTTAAGATACATGCTCCAATACCAAAAAGACAAAAAGTTTAGGATTTTTAAGTTTATCATGGGACTAAACCCAAACATAGGAGGTGAAGTGGATATTCATGGACCATATACAATGGAAGCAGTGTTTGCAAAGGCTATAAGGCAGAACAAAAAAATGTATAGCATATCATCCTTCGGGAAGAGGAACAAAAGAATAGTATCAACTCACCTACACCACTTGCTCTTAGAAAACTTGGTGGAATAAATAGGGTAGAAAAATGAAGTATGTTAGGAAAAATACAACTAAACCTATTGTAAATAAAAGAAATAATGAGTAGAATAGTGCTACTTTTGGAGAAAATAAATTTGAAAGGAAAGGGCCTGTTGGGGGATGTTTTAAATGTGGTGGTGATCACTATGCAAACAACTGTCCCTAAAAGAATTAGGGGAACAACCAACAACAAATAATTTATGTTGCAGTGGGTAATCAAGCAGAAAAATAGGCTACCTGAATAGAAGTGCCAAGTAAGATTTATGGTTTTCTAGTTACTATTTTGTTTGACATTGGTGCTACTGAGTGCTTTATTTCAAGTAAGTTAGCTGGAAAATTATCTAAGAAAGCTATATTTATGGAAAATTTTTGGACTAACCAATATAGGAATGATGCTATTCATATAATGGACCAATTTTTGTTTGAAGCATCATTGGAGTTACCTAATTTTAACACTAAAATTAACATTTATGTGATTCCTTTAGGGTCTTATGACATCATAATAGGAGTAAACTGGTTGTCTAAACACAAGGCAACAATGGATTTATTTGAGAAGTGTATAGAATGTCTTGATGACATGTAGGAAACAACCATCATTCAAGGCATTAAGAGATATTTTGAAGTTAGAAAAATCTCTGCAATGTAACTAAAGAAAGAAAAAAAATAAAGGTAGCAATGCTACATGCTATTAAGATCTCATATTTTAGTGAGGAAGGTAAGACTTATTTGGAATATTTTACACTTTTACATGAATTTAAGGATGTATTTATGGAAGAATTGCCTATAATTCCTCCTAAAAGAGATTTTGACTTCACAATTGACATTAAACCAGGAACAAAACCAATATCAAAATCACCTTATAGAATGAAAACAACAAATCTAGTTGAACTGAAAGCACAACTACATGAAATATTGTCAAAAAGGTTTAATCCAACCTAGTGTGTCTCCTTGGGAGCACCGACCATTTTTGTTAAAGGATGGAGCATTAATGATATGCATTGACTATCACATGCTTAATAAAACAATGATAAATAATAGCTATCCTTTGCCAAAAATTGATGATCTCTTCAATCGGTTAAGAGTTACATACGCTTACTCTATTTTTTATTTACGATCTAGTTATCATCAATTAAGAATAAAAGATGAGAATATTCTCAAAACAACATTCAGACAACACTATGAGCATTATAAGTTCACCGTTTTTCCATTTGGACTCACTAATGCACCAACAACATTTATGACCCTTATGAATACCATTTTTAAAGAATAATTAGACAAGTTTTTCTATCCTTTCTTGATGATAGTTTGATTTACTCTAAGAAAGTTGATGAACATAATGAACACTTAAGAATAGTGTTGGAAGTATTGAGAAAAAGGAAACTCTATGGTAATATTTCAAAATGTTCCTTTTATCAAAGTGAAGTACAATATCTTAGCCATATCATAAATAGGGATGAGTTTTATGTTGACCCATCAAAAATCAAATATTTTATCAAGTGGCCAACACCTACAGGACATACGAGGATTGGATGGGTACTACGAGAAAATTTGTTAAAGAATTTTTAAGAGTGGCTGGACCAATTACTTCATTGTAGAAAAATGATAAAAAGTTTGTATGGACTGATAATAGTGAGAGTGCATTTAACTTGCTAAAAGAAAAATTACGTCTGCACCTATATTAAAGGTTTCAGTTCCCAATAGAAACTTTATCATGATTACTGATGTCTTTGGTGAAGGATTAGGTGGAATACTTCTTTAAAATGACCCTTTATTTACATATGAAAGTAGAAAATGGAAGTCGCATGAGTATAACTATACTCCCCATGAATTATAGCTTGCTTCCATATTCCAAGAATTACAAGTCTAGAGAAATTTTTTTTTAGGAAAGCCATTTGAACTGAAACTAGATCATTTGGTGTTGAAGTACATTTTTATGCAACATAATTTAAACAAAAGACAACATACATGGCTGGAGTTTCTATCCCAATATGAATTTAAAAGTAGTTACATAAAGGGAAAAGAAAATCAAGTGGCTGATGCAATGAGCTGCAAGAAGCATATTTCTACAATCATGACCCTCAAAACTTAGTTTAAGGAAAACATCGAGAAACAAATTCAAGTTGAATCTTACTATCAACAAGTGAAAAGCTGTGTAAGAAACAAATGATAAAAGGTACAAGGGTTTTAGGTTCGATAATGAAAGAGTTTTACAATTTAAAAAGAGAGTATATGTGTCATTAGGAAATGATCTTAGAGTGAAAATATTACACGAATTTAATGATGCAACATATTCTGGGCATCTATGAGTAACAAAGCTATTGGCTGATGTTAAGAAACTATATTTTTAGGAAGGGATGAATACTGATATGATAGAATATGTTGCACATTGTTTGGAATGCCAACGTGTAAAGGAGGAACACTTGCATCTCGTAGTTCTACTATATCCTCACAATATTCCACAATATAAATGACAGGTAATCAACATGGATTTTGTGCAAGGACTGCCACTATCCAAAAATAAACATGATATGATTTTAGTAGTAGTGGATAAACTAACCAAAGTAGCTCATTTTATACCGAGAAAATATTAAGGATGATTCCAAAATACTTGTAAAAAGTGTGTGCATGATATTTTTATTGTAAGAAATCTAGAACTAATCATTTCGAGATAGGGATATAAAAATGACCTCTCAGTTTTTACAAACATTAAACTATGAATTGGGAATAAAATTGAAGTTTAGTTTGCTTTGCCATCCGAAATAGATGGAAAAATAGAAAGAATGAACCAAGTTTTGGAAGATATGCTAAAAATTTATTGCATGGATCAATAATACAAATGGGAGGAATATCTACCATTGGTTGAATTTACTTACAATAACACTTACCACTCCTCACTGAAAATGTCTCCATTTGAAGGTTGTATGGAAGAAAGTGTAGAATTACTATTAGCTAGGATAACATAGAGGACAGAGAGGTGGTGGGTCCAAATTTTTTGAATGAAATGGAAGATCAAGTTAAGCTCATTTGTGAGTGGTTGAAAGAAGTCACGAAGGGTAGAAAACCTATGCTTGTTTAAAAGGATCGACAAAAATTTGAGAAAGGAGACAAAGTATTTTTTAGGGTAAAACCGAACAAAGATCTATTTCATTTGACAATGATACCAAATTATATCCTAGATATGTAGGACCCTTCGAAGTTTTAGAAGTTATAAGTCCGGTGCCTTACATGATTAGCCTTACCTCCCACAATTTTCGGGATGGACAATGTTTTTATATATATTTTTTCTTAAAAATATGTTTATGATATATCACATATTATTAATTGGAACTCATTATAGGTTCAGGACATGGAAATCGTCGAAGTTGAACCAATAAGAGTGCTGGAAACTTGTAAATTGTGTCTCAAAAATTGAGAATTTATCAATGTAAGGTCTAGTGGGATCAATTTTCTGAAAACAACACAACTTGAGAGAATATGAACGATACGATGATTGCTTTTCCTTTTCTAAGTAAACAAAACTATTGTTTTTGATAATTCATGTTGGAATCATTGAAAATTATTCGATATTGATTTAATATAAATTAAATTAAATCCTATTTCTAGAGTAACTATTGTAATGAATGATATAAAAATGATAAAATAAAACAAACGGATAAGAAAAAAGCATGCAATACTATGAAACCCTAAGCAAGAGAGGGAGATAAGGTGACTTAGATAATTTCACATAATCTAGAGATGATTTGGGCATGTGAATAGCTGGAAAAGAATGGAGGAAGTGTCATCAAGGATCAATAGAGATTTTGAGACCCAAAGCGTGTAGGATAGGAGTGCCCACAGGATGAAAGGAGTGCCGGGTGCTAGTGATTGGATCGAGTGCTAGTGCGCACCTAGATGCTTAGGTTCGATCTCTGTATGTAGGAGGACCTTAGCATTTATTGAACCATGTTTGTCACTCTAGTTTGAATTCAATGTCATAAATTTTACTTGTAAACCAAAAAAAAATGTCTAGCTAAACATACCCATAAACGACATCAAATCCTAAAAATAAAGATGAAGAATGTGGAATCGATGACCCCAATGGTTACCAAAGGAGTGAACTTAGTACCAAGTACTGCACTACATTTCAAACTCTATGTAGTTCTATGTGAAAGTTTGTGTAATGATGCCCTAGGATTCCCTTATGCAAGTTACACAATGATAGCGGGCTATATCATAGAATGTAGAAAATGTATAGAATGTGTGAGATGGAATAGAATATAATTCCCCTCCTATGGTGTGTATGTAGAATAATGCAGCCCTTTTACTTGAGTGAATGTGCTAAATGGATTCTTTGTGATGCTCTTGTGCCTTTGAATTCAAGATTAAGTGATAATAGATAATGCTAGTGCTTGGCCCCTTATTTGAGAGATATGACTATGTATATATATGATTCATTTATTTGAATTTTGTAATTGAAAACCTGAAAGGCCAAACCAATAGTATAAAAGATGCCCAAGAAGAAAAAGAGATCCAAAATACTGAGAAAAGGGGAGAAAGGGTTAGGAGTTCCTAGGAGGGACATGAATGCCTAGGCGTTAGTGTCATAACTAGGCACTAGTTTCGAGGCCATAAAATATATACCACTCAAATACCAACGGGGTTGTAGGGTGTGAAAGGTCAATAAAAGTATAAGAGACAACATAAAAGGACAAAAATACATTGTCAATTACCAGTTTTCTTTCTTAGGAGTCATGTATATATTAATATTATCTAGGACCTAGAAATGTACCCAAGTGCATAGATTTTTGTCTACATTCCCCCACTTTATGCTATTGAGTGAATACTCGATAACATAAAGTAGATAAAATATGTAAACCTTATGATCATGTAGAGAAGAGTGTATTTGATGGCATTCCAAGTGGACAAGTGAAGTGTGAAGTGATCACAATGTGAAGCATGGAGACTAGGAAAGGGAAGTGGACCTTAGGGGTGAAGTGTATGCATAACAATGCAATGCCGAAGATTTTGTGAGCTGATTCTTGTTGCGTATTAAGGACAAACATGCAAAAGGAGAGAGAGAGAGTAATCAAAGTCCCATCTATCGAAAATAAGAGTAATGCATGTATGTAAATAAAGAGTGTAAAAGTGTCCAAAAGGAAAGTGTGCACCGATGTATAAGAGAGTAAGAGATAGAGAATTGTCATCATTTTCTTGGAGTTACTAAATTTGTTGCCAAATGGTGATTTTTTTGGGTGATATCATGCCAAGAGAAGAGTGTTAGGGAGAGAGGTCTAGATTTTATCCCCTTCCATGAAGCTTCTTAAATAAGGACCCTTTGCAGATGGTACATCCCCGATATGTTCTAATTTAGCTGGAATCGGAGTGCTGCTATTAGAGAATTTATCTAAAAATGTTGTAAAATGTTTACATGTTTACACAAGTGACCGGGAGACACAAGCACCCATCGATACTATCTAGGTTTGGGTGCTAACATCTGCTATGTGTTTTTGACCCAAGTCTAATTATGGGCCAATCTGTAAACATGTTCCTATTCCATTTCGTACTATGTATATCTGATCGTAACCATGCACTACCATTGTAGGGGTTATTTGGTCACCCAATTGATGGCCCCCTCATTTGGGGTGCATGCAACGGCTGTAGAGGAATGTGGTCCAAAGGAGAGGAATTGATACATCGATATGCATATCTGAAGTGGATACCTGTAGGGGGTAGGGGATGTGTATGGTAGAAACTAAGGCACATACAAACAAGATAGGTTAGTAACAAGTGTTAGTAGTAAAAATAGATAGAATGCAAGAGAAGACAATATACAAAACAAATAAGAAGATAAGATGGAACACAAAAAGTGGGTTTCATACATGGCACATCACTCACAATATCACAAGAAAATCATGGCTGAAGCGGCCAAAAGTATACAATGATCAAACAAGACATAGGGCATATCCCGCAAACAATAGCAAACAAGAACAAGAAAAGAGTGATAGATAACCATGGTTGTATTGATCCTGCAAGATAAATGCTACACATGAAGAACTGTTAGCATGTTAGTAAGATGAGTAGTATGTAAAATCATGTATAGATCAACGAAAATTAAATTGACTATAATGAGAATTAATAAAGAATGTGAAAATAAAACATGTGATGTATGAAGTATAAGAGTAGAAAAGATAGATGCCCCAAGGAGCCTAGGTAGGATTGGTATAGATTTGTTTCAAGCATCATGCATTATGTATGAAGATGTGATAGGTCCGATATCACCTCAAGATACCAAGTGAACGCTTATGTGTATATAGAAAAATATAATGACATCCTAAGAATCCAGCTAGCACAGTAAGCAAATTGAAACATGTAAGTAGTGTAAGCGAATAAGAGTAAATACAACCAAGATATAAAAATTCTCTGTGAGTGTGACAATGTGATATGCAAGGTGTGAAGATGGTAGGAGAAAATTTTTCCCTAGTGGATGTGTATGAGATGATGTTCATTTATAAATGCTCCCTCAACAGTCAAGAATGAACCATAGAACAAGAGCGTGTCATCTGGAAATGAGTGAATTATATGTGAGTAGATGCTAAAAAAAGATGTATTGTGAAGCACTGAGCATGAAATGTGTATGATATGAGGTTCATTTATGAAGTGTACCCTCAATAGTCAAGTGTAAACAATAGCATAAGTGTGTGTCATCGATTAATGATGCTTTAATGTGATGACACCTAAACTTTACAAAGCAAACTACATGACTAAAAAGGGAAGCTAACACCATTTCCATCCATCTAGCCAAGGTTTCTAAGTCTACAAATGTAACATTAAGATAAAATATTAAAACAATGCTTAACTAGTATGAAAACAATACAAAATCTAACTAAACATGCCTACTAATATGCTTGAATTACCTAACCTGGGCCTAAATAGACCTAAGAGGGAAATCAAATGGTTATGGTTGCTACTCCAAACAAGGTGAAATTGCCTCTCCCAATTACTACTTGGTCATTTTGGATATCCATCTACTAACCCCATTGAAGGCTTTAAGCAAGGATTGAACTTGGCTATATATCATATTTATTATATGAGATGCAAATCAAAGCATGGTGTGTAATATAAAGGAATGAGGTGCACCCTTTTTATAGTTTTCCTTTTGGGAGAAACTTGTATTTTTGTGCATGTGGGACTAAAATTCGCAAATTAGATTGGAATTTTTAATCATGATTAGTCCTTGCTAATCACAATTAGTGAATTACCAAGTGATTAAGAGGTGTAAAACCTTAATAAACCACTTAGGGTAAACTAGGAGGCTAGGATAAGATTTTGAATCTTGTTGAGACATTGTAGAGGTGAATGGGGTGATTATGATTGGTTGGAAGAGCGGTTTGAGTCAATACTAGGGTATATTGACCAAAACAAGGGAAATATAGACTTACTTAGCTAATAAATGCTAATTGTCGCTAATTGTCTATTTTTAAGAGGAATTTGGCTTTTGATTCAACGTAAAGTGGCATCCGAATGTGGAAGGGGTTACACAATAAAAAAATGTAGTGTTAATTGGATAAATTGATAAGAAGCATTAGTTAATTATCAAAGATCACTAATTATAATAGAATTGGGAATATTAGGAGTGATTTACTTACATTTTGGAAATAAGATTGCAAAAGTGGAATTTAGGTGTCTACATTTGCCCCTGTTTGAGGTGAAGTTAGTGACTTCACTTCAAATATAGAAGAGTGTAAATCGAGGTAAATTTTTGAAGAAAAATTAGCAGGATGAAGGATGACCCCTTAAGTGTTGATGGGGTGATATAAAAATTCTATCGACAATCGAAAATATGATCGAAATGGATAGAAGAAAATAGGTTAGAATGGGCGTGAAACCCTTGGTTATTTAGAATGAATAAAAATAGGGATAAACGTGGTTTTTTATTTCCTTGGGTGATTTGGAAGAAAAATTAGTAGTGGTAATAAATGATAATGGATAAGAAATTATCAATGGAGAAATATAGGACAAGTCCAACCTTTGCATCAAGCCTTTCCATAAGAAACCAATTTTTATCATTTTTCCCCTAGGTCTACATCATCGGCCCTTATTTAAAATAAACAAAAGTGTAAGACAACATGAAAATATAAATTACTAATAATTTTTTACTGCTAAAAATATGTAACTCCATGTAACATACATTATGGAATGTAATACGAGAAAGTAAAATGATATTTATCTCCATGCAACATACATAACACAATGCAATACGAGAAAATAAACCAGCTAACCTAACAAAGAAACTAGTACAATCACACATACTCAAACAAACAACATTTAAGACAATTACACCAATGTTTTTGTTATCAAGTTGTAGTTCCTGAATGTTTGTGTTGTAATGACAAGGGTTAAAAATGATGCCCCAAGCAATAACACATGCAAGGGAAAAATAGAGGACATAAGTAGTCCCATGGAAAATCTTTCATGCACTATGACATAGTCCCTGACAACTCATTGTTACACGAAAGAACCGACGTAGTATGTAGTTGAGATTTTGTTAATAGAGGTAGATCGAGATGATCCACAAGTCATTTGAGACTAGAACAAGCAATAACTGGAGAAAGATGCTTTGTAAGACATATTTCAATGTTCAAGGATAATGTAAGTGATACAAGCTTCAACGTCAGTATGTATGCACCTAACTTTTGCAAAATTTTGTTTTACTAATTTGTTTTTGGGTTTTTCATGAATTTACCATTATTTTTTTGATTTTGAAACATATTTGAATGTTTTTTATTTTCTAGAAGTTTTTTGAAGTTGTGTATAGGAAAATAATAAATGTGGATACCTCAAGAGACACATGGGATGTACAAGGGAAGAATTTCATACACATGTGCAAGAAAGTGAAGAGGTGAAAATGCCTCCAGCATTAGTTGGGAATATACAAAGGAAAACTCTTCACGCGCAAAATTTGAATTAGGGCCAATATGGATATGTTCAACATGATGATGAACATAACCTGATGGTTTTCGGGAAGGAGCAAGGATGCCCCAAGTGTAAGTTGACCAATAAGCATATGATATAAAGAAGTGGAAGTTTTCTTTGAGTAAGGGTACAAAGATGAACACAAACATGGAAAAAATGAAATCTTATACACATGGATGTTCTGAATGAAGTAGAATAACAACATGAATGTTGTGAATGTATCTTAGAAGTGTTGTGATGAAGAAGAGGGTAGCCAAAGACATGAATCATGAGACAAGATACAGACTAGAGTAAGAGTCTGAACAAGGTCCAAAAAAAGACACTTGGTAACATACTAATCCTATTTTCTCATTGAGATCCGTGTGTGCACGTGGAAATTTATTACCTCTTGGAGGGAATATTTTATAGACAACAAGTGAAGACACCCTAGCCAATGTGTAGGAATGATTTATTTTTCAAAGTTGATTTTTATGAATGGATTATGGAAGGTGATACGTACATTACTCTGCTACTAGCCAGGCATCCATAGCCTTGATGGAGATGCATTTGATTCTAATCGCAACATTTCTCTACTTCTAGTCAGGCATCCATAGCCCTAGTAGAGATTATTGGAAATACCCCAAGAGAGAGTTATATATCAATTTGCTTTTGCTTTTAGCATTTACTTTTAGCTTTATACTTTTTGATTTGATTGATTCTTTTACTTTCTGAAAACTTATTTCAGCTCTCTTGTTTGACAAGGGGTTAAGAACCATTGATGGCTTGATGGAAGGAGGTGGAAGTGATTACGATGATGACATTGGATAGTGTCAACAAATATATCCAAAATTTCTTCACAACAAGTGTTTTAGATGTTTATTATGATAGGATCTCTAAGAGGTTAGTCGTTCTTTAATTTACCAAGGTGATAAAATACCAAGGCCAAATGGATACCATAGAGATAACTATCACAAAATGCGTGCAAATAGGCTAACCAAAATATCATTGAAGGGATGAAAATGGTAGGAAGACTTGTAGAAGGATAACAAGGAAGGGAAGAAAGAACATCCATGTGTATGAAATACCTGATTGCAATGTGTTTTTTTACCCTTGATTTTTTGAAATGTTTTCTCATTTTTAATATTTTTTCTTTTTTGAAAGGTGGGACCGACAAGGTCACTTGGCATGATAAGATCCAATAACAATGTTAGCAATTTCCTTGATAAGGAAGATTAGATGTGTTTGTGTATCAAGAGTCATATTATCCCGATCTCAATGATCGTGGTGAGATCATACTCAATAGATGATTGTGTTTTATCATGAAACATGGATGTTGTGTGTGGGAGATTGAGGAGGTCCTTATCCAAAGGTTTCTACACTTTACACCATACTTGATGGGTGCGTTGATGTGCATTTTTGAATCGCGTTTGTTTATGAACTTTAAGATCATTTAATTTTTTTGAGATTTAGAGCTCTTAGAATTATTGATCGATCTCGATGAAGGAACTGTTTTGGTTTCCTATAAGTTACTACGTGACTTGTCTGATCCCGAGAAGTGGGAGAAGAAATCTAGACGAATAGAATTATTGTGAGGAATGACATTGGGCTTTCCACAATCATTGATAGAAGGAAAATGTGATGGACATGAAGGGTACGTTCCAATAATTGAAGAGGATGGGCTACTGGGAGGTGTCCCATAGACTAAAGATAAAGGACTATAAGGATGTGGCCCTAAGATTGAAGATGAAGGAATTCCTGGTGGTGTCCCATAGATAGAAGATGATGGGATACTAGGATGTGGCCCAAGAATCGAAGATGAGGGACTTCTAAGACGTGCCCCCAGTATAGACGAAGATGGGCTTCCAGGAGGTGAGCCACATATAGAGGATGTGGGGCTACTTGGAGGTGGCCCACATATAGAAGAAGATGATGGGCTACTCAGGTGGTGACCCAAGGTAAGATTGCGATGGAGGAATCCTGATAGATAAAGAATGATTAGGTAATGAGAAGATAGGTCATGGATCAATGCTAGACCTAGGCATTTCATCACCCAATGAAGAATGTGAAGATGGAAAAATAAGAGGAGGATCATGTTCGATGGTCTTAGGGTCTTCCTCTATTTTTATGACAAAAGGCATCAATCTCTTCCTCCTAATATGTGAACGTATCGAGGTCTAAAGAGGTTTCTTGATCAAAACATTATAGAGGAATTTCTTCATGTACCCTCATAAATTATCTAATTGCTTCTTCATTCTGAAATGAATTAATCGGTGTGGGTAGTTGTTCTACCACAAGAGGTTAATTAGATGAATGCAACATGGGAGTTAACTTGGATGAATGATTTGAAGGACTTTGAATTGGATAGCTCTTTGATGGAAGAAGGGGTCGTTGATGCGATGAATAAGAAAGGTCTTGCAAAGTAAGGGAGTACAGTGGTTTAAAAACCAAATTATAATTTTAAAAGGATCTAGGTGAATCTGAAGGATCAAAATAATGGTTTTGATCAGACTCAGAAGAAGAGTGGGAGGAACCCGAATAATAATTTGGATTAGAAGTGTCCAAACCATACCACCGACTATGAGATGAAGGTGGGGAACAGGTACCCGAATGGGATCTCTAGCACAAAGAATCAAATGAGGTCTAGTTGTGATAGGCATCCTTTGATGGGAATACTAAAACCTAGGTTCCTTACTATCATAAGTATGTGGAAATGCATGATAATCAATATTTTTGGCACATGCCTAGACATAGATAGTCTAGGGGATATCACAGGGGTTATTGTGTTGAAATTTTCAACAGGTGTATCTACACAACCAATGAGGGCATCAAAATGATTCTCCTCATTAGACACATAATTAGCATTCTTGTCCCGATTATGTTTAGGAAAAGTCTTCATATTGGGGGATTTGTTAGGAGTGGATGAATCCATCTCCACCTCACCACTTTTGATTAAGTCCTGGATGTAGTGCTGAAAATTCAAACACTTATATGTTTTGTGACCTTTAATGTGGTGGAATTGGCAATATTCATTATCTCTAAACCATGATGGTTTAGGCACGTCATCCTCATAAGGTGTAGTTTCAGGATATCTAACCATATTAACCGCCTCTAGTTTTTTTAGTATTGATGACATTGAGTTAGATAGAGGAGTGAAAGTACAAAACTTATACTCCATAGGCGGAGCTCCCTTTGCAAGATTCAAAGGAGTTTAGTTTTGAATGGCTCAGACGTCAACTATTCCATCATTAACAATGTTTTTTTCTATTAGGAACAAACTTTGTTTTATCGTTATATTTATAATCGTTGTGTTCGGGGAGAAAGGTTTTAGGGTCCCCTAGCTAATAATTCCTTTTCAATTTGACTCCCTTTTTGTATTACCTCTTTGAACATGCTAACACAATGCATTTGCAAGTGGAATGTAATGTCTAGATGGAGGTTGGGAACAAATATGCCAAATGATGACACCCTAAAATTTACAAAGAAAATTGCATGACTGATCAAGGGAAGCTAACACCATTTCCATCCGTCTAGCCAAGCAAGGGTTCTAAGTCTAGGAATGTAACATTAAGATAGAAGCTTAAAATAATGCTTAACTAGTATGAAAACAATACAAAATCTAACTAAACATGTCTACTAATATGCTTGAATTACCTAACATTGTCCTAAATAGACATAAGAGGGAAATCATATGGTTATAGCTTTACTCCAAAAAAGGTGAAATGGCCTCTCCCAATGAATAATTGGTCATTTTGGATATCCATCTACTAGCCCCATTGAAGGATTTAAGCAAGGATTGAACTTGGCTATATATCATATTTATTATATGAGATGCAAATCAAAGCACGTGTGTAATACAAAGGAATGAGGTGCATCCTTTTTATAGTTTTCCTTTTGGGAGAAACTTGTATTTTGGTGCATGTGGGACTAAAAGTCCCAAATTAGATTGGAATTTTCAATCATGATTAGGCCTTGCTAATCAAAATTAGTGAATTACCAAGTGATTAAGAGGTGTGAATTCTTAATCAACCGCTTAGGGTCAACTAGGAGGCTAGGATAAGATTTTGAATCTTGTTGAGACATTGAGGGGTGAATGTGGTGAATTTGAGTGGTTGGAAGAGGGGTTTGAGTCAATACTAGGGTATATTGACCAAAACAAGGGCAAAATAGGCTTAATTAGGTAATAAACACTAATTGTCTATTTTGAAGAGGAATTTGGCTAGCAATTCACCGTAAAGTGGAATCCTAAATGTGAAAGGGGTTACACAATTAAAAACATGGTTTTAATGTGTTAAATTGATAAGAAATGTTAGTTAATTATCAAAGATCACTAATTATAATGGACTTGAACTTGTGTGCTCTTTTCCACACTCGACATTCATTCTATACATGTCGTGATACTTTATTTCTTCATCTCGTAGCCTTTATTCTTGAGACAATGTCTCTTAATTATGTGGTGTTTGAAATCCACGCAACTTTAGACATAAAATCATGCACTTGGGTACATTTATAGGTTCTACAAACATACTAGAATTTACATGATTCCTAAGCAAGGAAACTAGTGGTTAACAACTATCTTTGGCCTCTTTTATTTGTCTCTTGTTTTCTATTTTGTCTTACATACCCTACAACCCATTTAGAACTTTACTTGTTTATCTTTCATGGATTTAGACACCAGTGCCCATCAAGGACATTAGCGCTAGGCACTCCTATCCCCTCCGGGTGCTCTTGAACCTTCTCTACCTTACTTGCTATTTTTAGGTCTCTTTTATCTTTTGGGAATATTTTTCACTTATGGGTCATCCTTCCAGTTGTCAATTATGAAATTCAAACAAGGGAATCATATAAATACATAGTTATGTGTTCAAAATAAAGGACCAAGAACTAAGCATTACTATCATCACCTAATCTTGCATTCAAAAATTCACCTAAAGCACTCCAAGGAATTCATCTAGCATCCATTTAAAAGGAAAAAGAATGCATACTCTACATACACAACATATGAAGGGGAAGTTCATTCTATTCCATCCACACATTCTACTACATTGCTACATTTTAGCTATAACCCACTATCAAGTGCAACTTGTACAAAGGAATCCTAGGGCACAATTTATACACACACTCTCAAGAACTAAATGGAATTTGAGATGTAGTGTGAAATTGGTCGTAAGTCCACTCTTGGGGTGACCACCAACGTCATTTTGACTCCCATTCTACATTTTCATTTTTAGGTTTGATGTGGTTAATGAACTTGTGCGCAGTGAACATATCTTTTCCAGTTACCGGTATCTTCGGCGATCTAAGAGTGATTGTATATTGATCAATAAAGAATAATTGTGGTACCCTTATGAAACAATAAAAAGAAGATTCATAGATTTTTTCGAGTCATGGGTGCTCGGATCCAGTCACCAGTGCCTAGGCACCCCTGTCCTTCAATGTCTGTGAGATACTTTGAATTTACAGAGATTAATTATGACATTGCTTGCATGATGCTCATAAGTTCTCCTGCTTAAATCAATTCCATATTATGTGTATATACACTAAGTCATCCTTCCTTTATCTCTCTTAATTAGGGTTTTATATTTTAAATCTTAGTTTGCTTGTGTCATTTTTGTATTTTATCATTTATACATCAGTTACTTTGTAATATTAGATTTAATTTAGAATTAATTAAATCATTTGGTGAACCCATTGCTCGAATCCAACCTTCCCTCTAGGGTTTTCCTTTTATGCCCATCACCCGTAGTGGTCATTTTGGTTCCTTTGAGTACATTGAGCTTCCTCCCTCTATTCATAAATCCTCTAAGTCAATGGCTGAATTTGATAACCCCTTTGCTAACTCACATAATGTTCCTTTTGGATCTCAAAATTGTACGTGTCCCGAAGAAGAATGATATATGGCTTTGAGGCAACATGGGAATACCTCCAAGTTGTGGGACTTGCTACTTAAGAAAAATCTCCAGAGAGGGATGGTTCCTCAACCTATTCATAATTCTAAAATAGTCCTAAAAGGAAAATGCAACTATCTAACTCTACTCTATGATTCCAAGAGACTAGGGGAGAGAAAGATGCATAAAATAGAAATACTAAGATAAAGAGAGGTGATAGCACCAAGAAGAGGGTGAAGACACTCTAATGAGGGAAAAGGGAGAAGGAAAATGGAGAAGGGAAAGGAAAAATAGAGGTGACATAGACCCAAGACTTCATTTACTATCTATTCTCCATGAAACACAACAAGATGAATCCACAATTGAGAAAATCATGCAAAACAAACAACAACAAGAATGGAGAGGCAAGGAAATGCAACAAAATATAAGTCAAGGTTAAGAAACACCACAAAACAAAGATTTTATTGCTTTAAAAGTATGCACTGAGATCAATTCATTTAAAGAAGAAGGCATAAGAACATATTCAAAGCTGAAATGAAGGTCTAAAACTCATATCTACTTAGGAGCAATTTTGACAGAGTTCTTTTACATTTTAGAACATCCTCCTCTCAAAAATGAGAGATTTTACAATATATAGAAGATGGGAAAGAGAGAGAGAGGGAAAAGAGGGAAACTCAAATTTTCCCTTTCAACCACCAAAAACATGCATTAAATGTATAAAAATAGGCATGGGCACCCTTATAATACCATTCCCCTATGATACTTTACTTGTGGGAGAAGGAATGGGCACCATACTTCACCAAATGTGGTGGTTGAACTATTTCAAAATGTGTCTTTTAATTCTAGATAGTATTTCCTATTTTTCACCTACCTACCCTCACCTAAATTAATAGTTATAGTTTATTGAGAGATTTCCATGGTACCAATTTTATGAAATTTGGAGAAAATGGGTGAAAGTTATGGCCATGCAGATTTCAGGGGTTAGGGAGGAACACCGAGTTCTCTGCGCTTCTCCATGGTCTCGTAGTAATACATTTGTGCTTGGTGTGGATAGATAGGATGATCAAAAAATTCATGAAATGTAGGAATAGTTCCTTCTTATTCCCTTGAGGCATGTTTCATCCGCAAGGGTCATGGGTTGAATCTTTCCCCTCCTCTCACTTCATTGGAAACCCAATCGGTAATGCGGGGTTCCCATGGAACCACAAAATTGTTCCCTAAACACTGTAATCCCTGCAACATTGTTACTTTTTAGCTTCATTCTCTCGGTTATTGTAACTCCATTTCCCCACGACATAATTTTGTAACTCCCTTGATTTTTTCTTGTCACTTGGTCAGCCACATCATCTATTTGGAAAACAAAAGGAGCTTGGGAACATTTCATCTCTTCCTCAAATATCCACACTACCTACAATACACTACGTCCACATCGTTCCCTAAAATCCTCCTGTGGTAAATTACCTTATGTGGGGAACACAAACCCAAAATTAACTTTTCCATTTGTTCTCCCAAACCACGATCTTCCCGTAATACATTGTTCTAACTTTCAATGTAGATAATGCGAAGATGCGAGGAACATGAGAAACAAAGGAACAATTCCTCTTATTCCTCCCAAGGATAGACTTAGCCTCAATACACTTAAAATACCTAATGTTTTAATTTTTTTTGGCTAAGTATGAGATTCAAGGGATATATGATGGAGAGGGGAATCCTTAGAGCATTGAACTTATCCCTTTTATCAGCTCATAACTACCTAGGTCCAAGTGAAAGTGCGAGTTATCAAAAATGGCCATGGGGGGAATTTTTGAAAAATAGTTTGGCAACTCAACAGGGTAATCTACCTACTAGATTGAAGAGATAAGTAGCCTTGAATCATACATTGGGCATGAAGTCAGCCTGATATCCCGAAAACTCGATCGAAACCTAAATTTATCACCCCGAATCCACGAAGTATTATCGGACTGAAGCTGATATGTCATGTTTGAGTTGATCATTATCATTATAAGTATTTTCTATATTAAGTTTTATGAGAGTGGAAAATTGCCTTGAATCTGGACCAAATCATTGATTTCTTGGAGAGGATGAAACATGAAGCTTTTTGAATCTACATATTGATTTGGAAATGGAGTGCATGCATTCAAAAATATCCTGAAGCACTTGTATTTACCATGAAATCTTCTTCCAGAAATGTCTGTGTAACAAAAACAAGGGCACACAAATTATGTACAAACATGAAAATCATACATATTACAAGTGGAAACATGTAGGGTGTGTTCAATGAAATTATTTAACTAAAATAAAACCTACACTAACCCACTCTAGCTAGCGTCAAAGGAAGCTCAAACAAATCCTACAATAGGCAGGGAGAAGTAGCTACCTTTCCTCACAAATTGAGACTATGTAGTTGATTTGGCACTGAACATGGTATTTAATAAGAGTAAAAAACTACTATGAAGTTGTTTTTCCACGCTTCTTAAAGTATAAACAAAATAATTAATACCTCCTTTAGTTATTATGCATTTGGATTTGAGAGGCATTGTTCGACATTTGGCGCACAAAATCTCTTCCTCGTACCTCTGAAAGGAACATGACCTATGGATTTTTTTCTTAGATCTAGACTAGCCAAATATATGATTAGAAATAGATTGATCCTTGTTGATTTTTTGTTTACCCATTTCTTTGAAATTCAATCCCATAGATGGGATCACCACGAGACTCTCCCCTCGACGGGGACTATTTGTAGGCTAAAATGCACTTTTTTTTGCCTCTATAATTAATTCCACCTCCTCCAAAATAACATCCTATGAGTCGATTTGACTTACTTTTGAAGTATATTCCATCCTTTTTCCATTTTAAACAATCTCATATTCCCAATCATAGTATTACCATTCTTCAATGGTTCTAAAATCAGCATACATTATGAAATTAGTTGGGGATGATATATAAGTGAGGGACTGTTGATTAATTGTATTGTTAGACACAGAGGATGTGGAAGAAGATGGAAGAAAGGGAGTAATGGGAATGGATTTCCTTTGGCCAACCTGAATGAGTATTCTCACTAATATAGCGATATCAAATTCCCAAGGAAGAGTGTTGCCTCTTAGAGCTCGGATAAATACAACCAAATCAGCATCCAAGGACCTTAAATAATACAAGAATGCCATACCTTGTAAGGGTCTAAATTCTTGAGGAATTATATACCAAGTCCTTGTGAATGTAATGTTGAAGTCGAGATGTACTCCGTTGAAGTGCAATGTATTATCAGACCGAGATGATCCATGAGAGAAATGACACCTGCATTCTCCTTGAATCTATTGTGAAATTTTTCTCCCAGCTGATCCCAAATAGAAATGGATTAAGGAGTGAAAATACTCAACCAATATTTTTCCTTTCCTTTGAATGATAGAATAATAAGTATGAGGAAAACATTTTCTTCAATGAAATTATGAATGAAACATTGGTTGAATATGTATTTAATATGATCAATAGGAGATTGATCTCCATTTCCATTAAAAAGAGGCAAGTTTATCAAGGATGTTTTGGGAATATCATCCCAATGCTGCAAGTGAAGGGGAGAAGAACTAAAATGTGAAAATGGAAGAGCTCCATGAAGAGCCATGAATGAAGTGGAAACATGAAAATGAATGGAAGGGTGAAAGGAAATGAAGAAATGGAGGAAAAGGTATACAAACAAGATAATAGGTTGGTTGAATCAGTGGAGTTTCTAGATGTGTTGAAAAATACCTCCAAAGGATGAAATTTCACCAAAAACACATTAAAATTGGTGCAATTAAGATGTAAATATCTTTAAACACATCCCAACAAGTGCACGTGAAGCATTGGAGCTCAAAATTACACCCATCCCAAATTAGAATGATCCAGGGCTTTGAGGCAACATGGAACCTGTCTCTAAGTTGTGAGACTTACTACTTGAGACAAACCTCTAGAGAATGTTGGTTCCTCGACCTATTCCTAATGTTAAACTAATCCTAATAAGGGAAATGAAGCTATCTAACTATACTCTATGATTTCAAGAGACCACGAGGAGAGAAAGATGCATAAAATGGAAATCCTAAGCTAAAGAGAGGTGATAACACCAAGAAGAGGGTGATGAAAATATAATGAGGGAAAAGGGAGAAGGGAGAGGCTAAAGAGAGGTGAGATAGAACCAAGACATCATTTACCATCTATTCTCCATGAAACACAACAACATGAAGCTAGAAGTGAGAAAAACATGCGAGAAAATACAAAAACAAGAATGGAGAGACATGGAAATGCAACAAAATATAAGTCAGGGTTGAGAAACACCACAAAACAAAGTTTTTAATTCTTTAAAAGTATGCACATACCATTACATTTAAAGAAGAAAGCATAAGAACACATTTCCAAGCTCAAATAAAGGTCTATAACTCACATCTATTTATGAACGATTTTCACAGAGTTCCTTTATATTTTAGAACATTCTCCTCTTATAAATGAGATATTTTACAATATATAGAAGACGAGAGAGAGAGAGAGAGAGAGAGAGAGAGAGAGAGAGAGAGAGAGAGAGAGAGAGAGAGAGAGAGAGAGAGAGAGCACCGGGATTTTTGTTACGAGTGTTTAGAACACACTTTTTGGAACACAATTTCTTATTCAGATTCTAAGTGTTTGGAACACAATTTTTTTTTTTCAGTGCAAGAGTGCACCAGATTTTTTGTTGCTGGAAAAAATTTGATTCAAATAAAAAAATTAAAAAATATATCTTTTTACCCCATTAGGGGTTTCTCACTAAATCTAGTTGCTCATTTTTTTTTGCTAAAGCTAGCAGATTGTTGCATTTGGAGGTCTATTGAGCATTATTAGGTCTAGGTCACCCATCGAGTTAGACTCCTACACCAATATCTACATTGAACTGATAGAGTGCATTGTGACCAAGATTACAAGTTCTCGCATTCAATGAGCCATTAATACACTCCCGAGTCAAGAAGGCCATGTTTCTTTGAGTATTCCTTGCCAAGGTGTCTGTTTATGGATCCTAAGTGATCTAAATGTGAGTTATTCAACTAATTTTCATTGCTAAGGATGAGCTAAGTAACCTATCTCCCACCGTTCCCATTGTTTAGATCGAGCCCTCCCCTACCGATCGAGCTAAGCCATTGGACGGGTGATTTAAGTCTCCTTCCAAGCTCTGTGCACCATCCTTGAAATATCAACAAATAACTAACAAATATAATCAAAAGCAAGCTGATCAGACCTTCAAATTGTGAAAGAAAAAATGGTGATAGAAAAATCCAATAAGTGGCATTCAAAAGCATCAAAAGGAGATAAAAATGAATCAGATCCACCTGGTGCGGAAAAACCCTAAACTTCCTCCAATATCTCCAAGCCACATGGACAAAGTGAGCTCCATGCCATGTCGACTTCTAAAGTTTAGTTAGTTTTATTAAAAGTCAAATATTATTGGCTTCATTCTATATACAAAGCGCATTGGCTTCTCTAGTGGCTAGTGGGGAGTTGTTAAGGCATTGGGTGTGGGGAGGTTAGGAGTTAGATGCCCCCACAAAACATTTAATTTTTAAACTATTGAATTTGGGGGCAGATTAAGTAGAACCACCATATTTAGTGATCAAAATAGTGGTAAAACCACTATTGAACCACCTAGTCACAACCAAACCCACTGCCAAAAATAGCAGAGAAAACCCTATTGAAGGGAAAATTTCTTTTCTCCAATTTCACCTTAAAATTCATTCTGAGCAACCTTTTCCACAGGGGGTACCTAAAAATGCAATATTCAACTATTTTTTTGTTTTTCAGTTTATGAGCCATATTGAGCTTTGGAGGCCACTAGGGCCTTGGAAAATAATTTTTTTTGCTTGCCATTCATTTTTTTGGAATATTTGGATGTAATTGTATTTTTCAGTGGTTTGTATAAATTTGTAGGTTTCCATATTAAAGCTGTAAACATTGAATCGATAAAAACGATATATTTTTGTAAACAAAATCAGTGAAATTTGTTTATGTAACACTCATGAGATCTTTAGATCTCTTTCACAATGTTTGGTATATATAGTATGCTTATGGGTAAAGTTGTCATGATAACTATTGCACTTAATGCCTAATATAGATGCAACAAGGTCATCTAGGAATAGTCCCTATAAATCGATGGGGAAAAATAAGGACATAGTGCACACAATTTGAGTCATGCTATCCATTTGTGAATGATTGCACGACATAAATCCGGACACTAAAATTATCCAAGTATATACCAAAGTTACACACGCATATGAGGATATTTCTTTGAGCGGTGTTAATAATCATATAGACACCTTTCAAGATTGTCTTGGTACCACATATCAAATTCTTTCACGTAAGTTAATTCCTCTTTTATGTACCATCGGGTATATTGAAATGGTGAGCTTCTTCCACATACCGACAAATATATCGAAGGGTGCATATAAAGAAAGGTTCATTATATTGGATTGACGGTATATAGATTGGGAGATCATATACCTATAATGATAAGAGCCTTACCCTTTGTCAAGTATACTCTAAAAATGGGCACCAATGCCCCCGAGTTCTTTCTTCTAGAATAATATCTCCTAAGAGGAGATAATTATGCTACATGGAAGAATAAGATCAAAACACAACTTGAGTTTAAATAGATATGGCCTATTGTGATTGGTTCGCAACCGGATCACCAAATGATGCATCTCAACATAGATAATTTGACAAGGCCCATTATAAGGAAACAATCATTATCTTGTTTGCAATGTTTGACAACGTGCAACCCCATATTCGAGATGCTAAAACATCCAAATAAGAGTGGGATTAGTTGAACACCGTGTATGAGGTTAAAAAAAAAGAACAAAATATTGAATTTGTAAATTCAGCTACATATAATGAAATTCAAACATAATGAGAAATTTGAAGATTTCCTACAAAGAGTTGCAGAATTGAGGGCTTCATTTACGATACCTGGGAGAGGAGGTCACTAATATAGATCTCATTCCCATTTTTCGAGAGAACTTCCTCCTTCATATCACCTTTATGTGATGACACTCAACTTTTGTATTAGAGAATTAGTTTTGACAAGTTAGTGAATCTACTACAACAATAAGAAGTAATGTACACCAAAGATGATGAAAAGGAGTATGCACTATCTTCTCATTAGGAAGGAAAATAAAAATGAAAATTCCATTCTTCTTAAAATTCCCAAAAACAACATCAACATCAGCATGTGGATAAGCAAAAGAAGAAGTGTATTATTTGCGGTAGAGGACATGATGTGAAATATTATTGGTATAATACATACAAGAAAGGTTTATCCAAGTAATCTTATACCTCATAATCAATAGTCTCATAAGGGACATTCACACTACAATATAGGAGAAGAAGGGGAACTGGTGAAGAAAACCCCATCATCAAGGTAATGTAGTTGAGAAGAAGATCATTCATAAAATGAGGACTTCTTGTACACTGCTCATTCTAGTGAACCATCCACATCATCTAGTGCTATTTGGTATATTGATTCAGGAGCCACTCGACACATGATTGGGCACAAAGACTAGTTTACTATAATGAGGGACACACCTTTGAAAAACCATGTTTCGTTAGGTGATGATTCTTCTTACACAATACAGGGTATTGGGAACATTTTTCTACCTTTTGGTTCATGAAATTTTAGATTATCAAATGTACTATATGTACAGTAATCCAACTTCTAGATAATAATATGAATATTTATTCTGATACTCATTCCGGTAAGAAAGTGTGTTTAATTCGAGACAAATCACAAGGATCAATTTTTTTTACAAAATCCTTCAATGTGGGACAAATGATCCAACTTGAATTTTTCCATAGAGATGGTGAGGCACTTATGTCTAAAAATTATTCCTTTGGAAAATTATGGCATTAGAGACTTGGTCACATGAGTTTCAAATATCTCAAAACACTTCACTGGTATAACATGGTGAGAGGCTTGCCATCTCTCAAGAAGGATACAGATAAGTGTCCTCACTGCCTAGCAGGTAAACAACACAAAGATTCATTCTAGAAGAGTACTTATTGAGCTCATGGTAAGCTTGATCTGGTTCATATTGATCTTTGTGGTCTAATGCAACCAAGTCATTTTGGATTTCAGTACTTCATGCTATGTGTTGATGATTATTCAAGAAAAATGTGGATATTTTGTCTTCGTAAGAAAAGTGAAGCTTTTGAGAACTTCAAAAAGTTCAAAGTGGTTGTAGAGAATGAGATTGGTCATCATATCAGATCTCTCTACTCAGATCAAGGGGGGAATTCACTAGTAATGAGTTCAAATCCTACCTACAAGCTCATGGGATTCATTGAAAAATTCCTCCTCCACACACATCATAATAGAATGGTGTCATTTATAGAAGAAACCTTACTATCATGGAAATGGTGTGTTACATGATTGATGATTCTAGATTAGTGAGGAAATTTTGGGCAAAAGCAACAAAGAAAACAATTTATTTATTAAACATAGTGCCCACAGTTTCTCTTGATGGAGTAATGCCACATGAAGCATGGTCAAAGAGGAATCCATTTGTTACACACCTCAGAGTATTTGGGTGCAAAGCTAGCATGCACATACCCAATCATAACAAAAATAAGTTGGTTATGAAGTCACAAAAAAACATCTTTATTAGCTACAATGAAGAGGCTCTTGGATATAGATTGATCAATGATGGGTCGAAAGACCGAGAAAATTCTACACCAATAGAGATGGTGAGTTATTTAAGAAGGAAACAAAGACTCCTCCTACGAGACTCACCTGATGTAGATATTTCACCTATTGTGAAAATAGAATATAATGTTCTGTTGATAATGATAGTGATGATGCTTTGATGATCGACATGCCGACAACCCATGAGAACAATACAACATATGCCCAAGTTGTATACTAATTTGATACGAGATGAAAAATTGGATGATCCACTAGATACATCCACCACTAGACCATAGACTCTCAGTAAAGCACATGAAGAAGTAAAATTTTCTTTGATGAGTAGAGTTGTTGAATCTGTTAAGCCCTCTATAGTCTTGGAAGCCCTACAGTCGAAAGCTTAGAAATATGCCATGGATGCCGAATATCATTGAGTGATGAAAAATAACACTTGACACCTTTTCAATCTTCCACCAGGGAAGAAACCCATTGGTTTTAGATGGATATTCAAAACAAAGTAAAAATCAGATGGGACCATAGAAACGTATAAAGAAAGATTGGTAGCAAAGGGGTATGCACAAAAGAAAGGCATAGACAATGAGTAAACATTTTATCCCACAACTAAGATCAAAAGCGAGCTGAATGATCTTTTCTCTAGCTGCACAGTTTGGTTGGAAAGTCCATCAGATGGACATGAAAAGTTCCTTTATGAACAAAGATCTATAGGAAGAAGTATACATGACTCAACTTGAGGGTTTTGTCATACCTAGTGAAGAAACAAAGGTATGTAGACTTAGGAAATATTTGTATGGCCTTAAACAAGAACCTAGGCTTGGTACATTAAAATTAATGAACATCGGTTTCACATGGATTGTCACAAATCCATATGATCCTAATCTATACCTCAAAAATCAAGGGGGGAATTGTGATTTTTGTTTTCTATGTCGATGATCTAGTCATCACTGGTATTTTAGTTAAGATGATCAATGCAACAAAGAAATATCTTAATTGATCATTTGACATGACATTTCTCGGGATCATTCACTACTATCTTAGATTGGAAGTATGGAAGAAGAAAAATAACATATTTGTTTTTCAGTTGAAGTTATACCAATACAAGACTTGAGAAATTTAGGATGATGGATTACACACCTATTACTACACCCATGGAGATGAGACTTTAGTTATCTCATTCAGATCCATCTCCTGTGGTAGATGAAACTTCCTATCGAAAGTTTATTAGGAGTCTTATTTACCTAATGTATACATTAGACTAGATATCAGCTTTGCAGTGAGTTATCTATCATAGTTCATGTAAGAACCCAAAGTTTTTCATTGGAAGGAAGCAGGTTGAATCTTGAGATATCTCAAGGGTACATTATATCTTGGTCTAGAATACAAGAAGAACAATAACTTCTTCTTAATTGGATATTCGGATTTAGATCATGCAGATAAAATTGATGATAGGAAATCCACTTCTAGATTTGTATTTTTTTTGGGATCTCAACCAATATCATGGGGAAACAATAAATAACACTTTATTTCTCACTCTTCTATAGAGGACAAATATCATGCTACAGGTGAAGCTATCTACAAAGTGATATGGCTACATTACATCTTTGGAAGGACTTGGAGTACCACAGATAAACCTACCACCATGTATGTAGACAATGAAGGTATTCTCAAACTTGTTTGCAGTCAATGTTTCATGAGGAACTAGGCACATTGAGCTATAGGTTCATTTCATACATGAGAATGTCTTGAAACACCACACAACTTAATTATTTTCTAACAGTTGAACAATGAGCATATATCTTCACAAATTCACTTGCACATGACACATTCAAGTTGTTCAAAGATTTCTTCTCATCATCTCTTGAGGCAATGCAAAATTAAGGGGGAATGTTAGGGTAAATGTTGTCTACATAGTAATTATACATTGTAGTTACTATGGTAATGAGTATGTTACTTAGGTAAATAAGTAGTATATTTAATTGTTATATTGTTTCAAAAGCGTATTTATTTGTATTACATTATTTTTGCCTCCTAGATGTATTTTGGAAGGTACCATTGATTTTATCATTGCACATGTGCAAAGATCCAATTTTTTTATTTGGATATAAAATACCTATAAGCATTGCAACCATTCTATTGTAATATGGTTTTATTGAACATCAATAATCTTATAAGGCTTCCGTCTCTCTTCTAGAGTTTATGGGAGAAGGAATGGGTACCGTACTTCATAAAATGTGGTGGTTCAACTACACAGAGCAGTGTCTTTTAATTGTAGAGAGTATTTCCTCTTTTCGCCCACATAATATCACCTAAATTAAGAAATATAGTTTTTTTTGGTGTAGAGGATGCTAAGATATTGCCAACAATACAATTTTTTTGAAATTTGGAGCAACTGAGTGAAATTTATAGCCAAGCAGATTTCAGGGGTTCGAGAGGAACACGGGGCTATCTACGCTTCTCCATATTCTGCAATAATGAATTTGTGCTTGGTGTGGATGGATAAGATGGTAAGAAAACTCATGGAACACATGAACATTTCCCCTTGTTCCATGCGTGCCTGTTTTATTTGTAAGGGTCACTGGTTGAATCTTTCCCCTCTGCTCACTTCATTGTCAGCCCAATTGGTGATGCAGGAAACCCATGGAACTGTTACACTTGTTCCCGAAACACTGCAATACACACAAAATTGTTACTCCACCAATTTTTTCTCTCGATTCTTGTAACTCCATTTCCCTATAACACACTTGTCCCAACTCCCTTACTTGTTCCTTATCACCTATTTGTCCACATCGGCTATTCGGTGAACAAAGGAAATTGGGAACATTCCATCTATTCCTCAAATCTCCATAGTTCTGAAATACACCACATTCACATTGTTCCCCAAACTCATGCTATGGATAATTCCCCTATGTGAAAAACACAGCCCAAAATTAAGCTGTTCCATCTGTTCTCCTAAAAGTCGCAATACACTATTTTGGCCTTGATGCGGGGAAAAGAAGGAACAAATGAATAATTCCTCCTAGGCCTCGACTTAGCTGCAATACACTCAAAAGACCCAAAATTTTCATATTTTTATAAGTTTTGGATTTAGGGGCTATGTAAGGGAGAGGGAAATCCTTAGAACATTGAACTTCTCTATTTTATTATCTCATACCTACCTAAGTCCAAGTGAAAGTGCAAGTTATCAAAATGGCCCCTGGGAATTTTTGAATAACGATCAGTGATTGAACGAGGTAATGTGCATACTAGATTAAAGAGATAAATAGAATTGAAGCATTTATTAGGAATGAAGTCAAATTGATATCCTCAAAAATTATACGAAACCTGAATTTATCACTCTTGAATCCACCTAAAAAATCTTGCCTAGACTTGAAGTTGACCGGTCATGGTAAAAATGGTCATTCTCATTATTAGAATTTTCTGAATTAAGTTTTATGAGTGTGGAAAATTTTCTTGAATCTAGACCAAAGAATTGATTTCTTTTCATAGATGAAACATGAAGAGTTTTGAATCTGCATATTGATTGGGTAATGTAATGCATGCATTCACAACTGTCCCAAAGAACTTATTTTCACCATGAACTCTTCTTCCAAAAATGGATTATGCAAAAACAAGGGCACAAAAATTATGCACAAACATGAAAATCATACATGTTCCAAGTGGAAAAATGTAGGGTGTGCTCAATGTAATTATTTTACTGAAAGAAAACCTACCTTACCCGACTCTAACCAAAGGAAAATGAAGATCAAACAAATCCTGCAACATGAAGGGAGAAATAGTTGCCTTTCTTATAAAATTGAGACCATGTAAATGATTTGGCACTGAACATGGTATTTAATAAGAGTTAAAAAAATATTTGAAGTAGGTTTTCCAACCTTCTTCTCAAAGTATAAAAAAAAAAGAATACCTCGTTTAGTTTTTCTACATTTGGATTTGGGAGACATTGCTGTTGACCTTTGGCATGCTAAAGCTCTTCCTCTTTCTTTGAAAGGAGCATGATCAACTTCAACTTTTTTCTTGGCTCTAGACTAGCCAAATATCTGATTGGGCATAGAATGATCCTTATTGTTTTCCATATCTTTAAAATTCAATCTCACATATGGGATCATCATACAAAATCTCCTCCGAAGGTGACTATTTGCATCTTTGAATCGTATTCTATTTTACCTCTATAAATAACTCGCCTCCTCCAAAACTAGAGTCCTCTATGTCTAACTGAATTCCTTTTGAATTAGATGCTCTCCTTTGTTCATTTTACACAATCTCATCTTCCCAATCAAAGTCATACCATTCTTTAATGGTTCTACAATCATCATACATTATGAAATTGGTTGAGGATGATACATAAGTGAGGGACTATTGACTAATTACTTTGTTATACATAGAGGATGTGTAAGAAGATGAAAGAAAGGGATAAATGGGAGTGGATTTCCTTTTTCCAACCTGAATGAGACTCTTCTCAGCTAATATAACAATGTCAAATTCCTAAGGAAGAGTATTTCCTTCTAGAGCTTGGATCAATATAGCCAAATCAACATCTAAGGACCTTAGATAATACAATAATGCCATACCTTATGAGGGTCTGAATTATTGAGGAATTCTATACCAAGTCCTTGTGAATCTAATGTTGAAGTCTGAGATGTATTCCATTGAAGCCTGTTGTATTGTGTTGAGATGTTCCATGAGAGAAATGAAATCTGTATTCTCCTTGAACCGATTGCAAAATTATTCTTCTAATTTGATCCTAAGTAGAAATGGATTGAGGAGCCAAACTGTTGAACCAATATTTTTCTTTTCCTCTGAATGATAGAACAAGAATTCTAAGGCAAATATTTTCTTTCAATGGGATTATAAATGGAATAGTAGTTAAATATTTTTGAATATGATCAATAGGAGATTGATCTCCATTTCCATGAAAAGAAGAAATTTTATTAGGCATATTTTGAAGATATCATCCCACTTCTACAAGTGGAGGGCATAAGAGATGAAATGCAAAAAAATGGAAGAGCTCCATGAATGAAGTGGAAACATGAAAATGAATGGAAGGGTGAAAGGAAAGGAAGAAATGGAGGAAAAGGTATACAAATGAGATAATGGGTTGGTTGAATAAGTGGATTCATCGAGATGCATTGAAAACTACCTCTAAAGGATGAAATATCACCAAGAACACATCAAAATTACTGAAATGAAGATGTAAATATCTTTAAACTTGTCTTATTAGGTATACAAGAACAATTGGAGCTCAAAATTGCACCCATCCCAAACTAGAAGGATCTAGGGATTTGAGGCAACATGGGATTGTCTCCAAGTTGTGGAACTTGCTACTTGAGACAAACCTCTAGAGAAGGTTGGTTCCTCTACCTATTCCTAATGCTAAAATACTCCTAGGAAGGGAAATGAAGCTATCTAACTCTACTCTATGATTCCAAGAGACCAAAAGGAGAGAAAGATGCATAAAATTGAAATCCTAAGCTAAAGAGAGGTGATAACACCAAGAAAAGGGTGAAGACACTCTAATGAGGGAAAAGGGAGAAGGAAAATGGAGAAGGGAGAGGCCAAAGAGAGGTGAAACAAACCCAATATTTCATTTAATATATATTCTCCATAAAACAAAAGAAGATGAACTTGTAAGTGAGAAAATCATGCAGAAAATAGAACAAGAATGGAGAGGAAAGGAAATGCAACAAAATATAAGTCAAGGTTGAGAAACACCACAAAACAAAAATTTTATTGCTTTAAATGTATGCATAGAGCATTAAATGTGAATAAATAGGAATAAAAACACATTTCAAAGATCTAATGAATGTCTACAACTCACATTTGCTGAGGTTTTTTTTTGACAAATTTCCTTTACATTTTAGAACATCCTCCTCTAAAAAATGAGAGATTTTACAATATATAGAAGATGGGAGAGAGAGAGAGAGAGGGAAAAGAGGGAAACTTGGATTTTCCCTTTTAACCACTAATAACATGCATCAAATATATGAAAATAGGCACGAAAACCCTTACAATACCATTCCCTTATGATACATTGCTTATGGGAGAAGGAATGAGCACCATACTTCATCAAATATGGTGGTTAAACTACATGGAATTATATATTTTAATTCTAGAGAGTATTTCCTATTTTTCACCTACCTAACCTCACTTAAATTAATATATTCAATTTTTTTATGGTGTATAGGATGTTGAGAGCTTTCAATAGTACCATTTTTAAAAATTTGGAGCAACTAGGTGAAAGTTATGGCTATACGGATTTCAAGAGTTCGGGAGGAACACGGGTTTTCTACACTTCTCCACATTCCACAATAATGCATTTGTGTTTGGTGTGGATGGATAGGATGATTGGTGAACTCATTATTATGATATGTTCATTCTTGATTGTTGAGGTTATTTTATAAATGAACCTCATCTCATACACATCCATTGGGTGTGCACTCTTCTCCTATCACAACCACACATTGCATACCATTCCATTACACTCAATAATGAATTTACATATCTTGGTTGCACTTAATCTTTCTTGATTACACTTTTCTTACTTTGCTAGTCAGATACTCAATATGTCATTATCTTTGTATATACACACATGTGCGTTCACTTGGTCTTTTGGAGTGGATGCAGATCTCTTACAAATTTTCACACGCTCCAATGATGCTCGACACTATATCATTTTCTAGTCCCATTGAGGATCCTAGGGCATCTACCTTTTCTACTATCACACATTACAAGTGTTATTATTTCATCATTTACTACTTCTAATTTCTAGCACATTAATTTCCATTGATACATATATGCCTTGACATACTATTTTTCTTTCTAACATGCTAATGGGTGCTTCATGTGTAGCATTTACCTTATAGGACTATATGCCACCATGGTTATCTGATACACTTTGATTTCCATTGTTTACTATTATACGTTATTGTTTTTGGGCTATGCTCCATGTATTTTTTCACATTGTACACTTTTTTCCACTTTAACCCTAATTTTTTTGTGACATTTTTAGTGATGTCCCATGGTTGAAGATCACTTTTTGTGGTCTAATTTATTTGTACACTTTCTCGTTACATTTTTCTTCTATGACATGCTAGTTGATTTTTTTAGTAACATATGTTACTATAAACATTGTTTGCATGTGCCTTGGTTTCTACCATGCACATCCCCTACCCCTTGCAGGTATCATCTTCGGATCAGCATCCGGTCCTCTCTTTTGGGCCACACACTCCTATAGTTGTTCATGCACCCAAAACTAAGGGGCATACATTGGGTGAATAAATCACCCCTACAACAGCTTAGAGCTACAGTACAGATCTCCATAGTACAAAAACATAATATAAAATTAGTCAAAGGATGACCCAAAATATGAATTAGCTCCTCGGGATAACACAAACATAAGCACCCAACATCGACAATAACACATAGGCTCTTGTGTCCTCCCCTGGGTGCTAATGTCTTGGGGGAAGATAAAGTCCGCTTATTAGATAAACACACTTTATAGATGTATTCAGAGAAGTTTCACAATTACAAGCACAATCCTCCATTTACGAGAATGAATGCAATATCATTCAATCGCTAACACTCGAGAACTAATTTGAAATAATCGGGACAACATGAACAAATTAAGGATGTACCATCTATAGTGGTGCTTATCAAGAAGAGTCATGGATGAAGAGTAACACTAGACCTCTCTCCCCAACACTTACTCTTTGGCGTGAGATCACCCAAAAACTCACACTTGGTATGAGATCACCTAAAAAAATCGCTATCGACATGAGATTTCCCAAAAAAACTCACTCTTCACGGGATTTTAAGAAAATTTTCTATCCTGTACACTCTTTCACATTAGGTGCACACTTTCCTTTACTACTACTTTTACACAATTTTACATACTTTTGCATAATTTGCTCAAAATTTTCATATACAGGACTTTGAATACTCTTTCTCTCTTCTTTTGTAGGTTCATCCTTAATATGAAACAAGAAGTAGCCTAAAACAGCAAGTAAAAGCACAACAACCATTACAATGCAACATATATGCTTCACCCCTAGGGTAACTTTCCTTTCCTAGTTTCCATACTTCACTTTACATCATTCCACGTTTCACTTGTCCACTTGAAACACATTCTACTACATGCTCTATAGGATCATAAGGTACACATCTCTTATCTACTTTATGTTATCAAGTATTCAATCAACAACATAAAGTGGGAGAAAATGTAGAAACAAAATCACGCACTTGGGTACATTTCTAGGTCCTAAAAACATACTATCATTTATATGATTCCTAATAAAGAAAACTAGTGGTTAACAACTATCTTTTTCCTATTTTCTTTGTCTCTTATTTTATATTTAGTCTTACAAACCCTACAACATAGTCAGAACTTTACTTGTTTATCTTTCATGGCTTCAAACACTAACGCCCAACTAGGAAAACGATTGCCTCAGGTGCTCTTGTATCCTCTAGGTGCCCTTGGCCCTTCTCTACCTTACTCTTTTTGGGATTCTCTTATCTTTTTGGAATATTTTTCACTTACGGGTTGGCCTTCCGGTTGTCAATTATGAAATTAAAACAAGGGAATCATATACATACATATTTATGTGTTCAAAATAAAGGACTAAACACTAAGCATTACTATCATCACCTACGCTTGCATTAAAAAATGCACCTAAAGCACTCGAGTCATTCATCTAACATCCATTCGAAGGGATAAGGGATGCATACTCTACATACACAATATATGAAAGGGAAGTTGAGACTATTCCATCCACACATTCTACTACATTGCTACATTCTAGCTATAACCCACTATCATGTGCAACTTACATAAGGGCATCCTAGGGCACAATTTCTACATTCGCTCACTGAGTAAATACATAGATTCTGAGATGTATTTCAACGCTTAGTCATAAGTTCACTCTCGGGGTGACTTTTGGGGTCGATCGACTCACTATTTTGCATTTTCCTTTTTAGGTTTGATGTGGTTTATGGGCTTGTTCAGGTGAACATCTCTTTTTGTAGGTTATAGGTGTCTTCAAAGATCAAGGAGACCATATCTAGAAATCAATAGAGAATAATTATGACACCCTTTCAATACAAAAAAACATGATTAAGAGATTTTACGTGATCATGGGAACCTAGATCTAATCACTAGTGCCCGGGCACCCCTATCTTGTCGTGGGCACCCTTGTCCATCATTTTATGTGAGTTGCATAATTTACAAATATGTATTAGGATGCTACTTTCATTCTTTTCATCACTTCTACCTACTCGAGATCATTTCTTGATTACACGTATATCATCTAAGTCATCCTTCCTTTATCTCTTGCTTAAGGTTTCATATTTTAAATCTTAGTTTGCTTGTGTCATTTATTTATTTTATCATTTATACATTAGTTACTTGATAATATTAGATTTAATTCAAATTTAATTAAATACTCGGTGAGCCCATCGCTTGAATCCAACCTTCCTTGAAGGATTTTCTTTTATGCACATCACCCAAAGTGGTCATTTTGGTTCCTTTGAGTACATTGAGTTTCCTCCCTTTATTCAATCAAAATAAGTGAACCATATTCAATAAAAAAAAGGTGAACAAAACAAATATCCTAGAAAACTAGGTTTTATTTGCAAATATGGAGGATGGAGGATGAAATAAAGGGATATCTTGTTTTTAACATGAGTGAAAACTAGAGGTGTGAGTGGAGTCGGGATGGCTCCAACCAACTTCGTTGCTATTTTTTTGATATTGCTTGGGAACTTGAGAAGATGGACGAGAGGGAGAAATGGAAAGAGAAATCCGTGGGAATGTGCCTTGTTGAGAGAAATTCAAACCAGTACCACAAAATTCACCAAGACTACCAAAGACCCCACCATGAGAAGGGGAAGGGGGTTGAGAATGATGAGAACACCAAAAATAAGAGAGGGGATCTGTTGGCACATATAGAAATGTCGTGAAACCTCGAGGCCTTGGGGTGGAGGAGGAGATTGGTGCGAGATGAAATGGCCGGTGGAAACATGCGGGGAGCATACGAGAGGCATGTGGCTAACGTAAAAATGGGTGGTGTCCTAGTGGTTAAGCAAGACCATATGTGTTCGATCTCCAATTTTACTTTCTCATCTTGGTTATGAATATGGAGCATTCTAGTGTAAATAACAACCACCTTATTAGTAAGAGAAAAATTTCTATCCATAGGAACATTATTAAAAATGGCATTATTTTTTCCTTTGAAAAAATGAAAAATAATATCAGTTATGAAGATGTTCCATAATTTTTTGTAAATGGTAGGTAACATGGCTAAGTCCCCCAAGAGAATCAGTAATGCCCACATATGAATAGAGTAAGAAAAAACAAGAAATAAACCAGGATATTTTTTATTTTTCATTTACTTGATACAACTTGAATGACACCACATAGGCTTATAAGAATAACAAAACATTACATGAGACTTTTATGCAAACATGAAGCCACATATAACATGATAAGGAAAAAGTAATCACCTCAAGTAGAGATGAAACACATTTCTAAGCCTACATACAAGACTTATAATGGGGAGAAAAATATACCACATGATAACAAATGATGCACATAAATGTAAAATTTTATAAATGTCACGGTCAAAACAATGACACCCACCATAATATAAACTCAAAGATATGCACTACCACAACACACCACTTTCATGGTTACAACTTACTTATAGGCATATTTCATTATTTGACCCTAAATATTTAAAGAGAACTTATCATGTAGACATACGTTCTTATTTTCTCTAGACTATATTTTCTTTATTTTGTCTAACATTTTACCTATAATGGTTCCATTTGATTTTTCTCACTTCTCTTATTGCAATTAATTTATATAACTTGATTGTTAATAGGAACATTTTTAACACCCTGAGTCTACTAGTACTTGTTTTGAGAATTCGTTTCTCAAGAGCATGTTTACTTGGTTTTGTATTTTACCTTCATTATCCAAAAGGGAAATTCATATGAAGTGAAAAGGAATACTATTAGATCTAAGGGTAGAAAAATTACATGTTCTTTTTCATAATAACACTTAAACAATAAGGATACACTCCTTTTGCTTTCAAGTTATTACAACTAAGCTGTGTCATCTAACAACTTAATTTGCTTCGTTCATGATACATATTTGAGCGTTGCATTGAGTTTAAGGGAGGAGTCTCACATTTCAATTTACTTTATTCCATCACCTAAAGATTTCATTATTGATAGATACGATTTGAAATATAGGTTTTAGCCACAAATTTTACTTCTTAAGTGGTTCTAAGTTTAATATATATCCATTTATGTCCAAGGGTTCTACTCCCCATTACAAGTCAATACTAGAGTGTGCTATATCCTTAGCGACAAGAACTTCATAAAAGATAAAGGTATTCCATTACTACTTGCTAAGGGAACACTTTTATCCTTAAGGATTAGGACCATAGAGGGTTCAATATCTAGGAAATATCCTAACATGTTCATTCATCTTTATATAATTAAAATTGATAAAATAAAAGTCAATATACCGATATACATTAGGGGTTGAAAGATTTTAATTAATTAATATTTTGAATTAGGTATTGGGGGTAGGCTAGAGAGGTGGGATAGATGAGAGGTAGGGTTAATTTTAATATAAAAGGTTAGAGAGGTGGGCCAATGGAGAGGTATGGTTAATTTTAATATAAAAATAAAACATTTGAAACCTAGTTTTAAAACTAAATACCTTTTGTAGTGTGGTCATAAAGTTAAATTATAATATCTTTTCGAATAAGTAAATTATTAAACAAGATATAATAAGATGGTAAAAACTGAGATTGAGTATGCTTTTCAACACAAATGATATTATTTTAGTATCTTAATTATTTGAAGAACTATTGATAAATGATTAAAGTTTAACATTAAGGTAATTGGTAATAGGTCTCGAATGGATTCAAACTCTCTTTCTATAGAAAAGGTGTATTAAGAAAATAATCATTGAGTGGGAAACATGATATATTTTATGTTTCATATATTAGGGTAGAAATAAAAGGGGTAAATAAAATTGTAATGGAAAAATGGGTAAGTAAGGTACATAGAAAAAATAGGGGTATTTTCATTCTAATAATATAATAGGAGGGGTATTATCAATTAAATAATTAGAGGTAAAAAATAACATTAAGGGTATTATTTAATACCCTTTGAATGAATGTGCTATACCATACTTTTACTAAGTGAACCCCCTGTGCTTAGGAATGTCACAATGGGGTTCCTTCACAATGTGAGCTTGCCACCACTAGGAATTATTTTAGTTCCTTTTGTTAAGGAGATAAATTGGTAAATGAGGAAAGACAATGCACTCTCATGGGCCATGTGTGAAGGGTGGGAAAAGAACAAGGTTCACCTTCTACAAGATGGTTGAGGAAACACAAGTAAAACTCATTTGTTTGGCATGTGGAAGAACCAAGTCTCAAAATAGAATGGGAGATGCCCCAGTTAAAATTTTACTAAGGTGTGCAACCCTACTTAAGGAACAAGGAAAATAGGGTAAGCTAGAGGGGACCCTTATGTTATCCAAAATTACCCCCACCTTGGGTTATTTTGGATTTAACAACTTTAAAAATGAACTTAGCAATTTTTACAAGTTTGTGAAGGTCAAACGGACGTCAAATTTCACTTCCTAAAATCCCTAGCTATTGGCATGTAAAAAATCCAAGTGGTTTAGCTTTATTAGCGGACTATATTAAGAAAAGATGGTGATGTTCAAAAACCCGTCAAACTCAATGAAAACATTAGTAGGGCTACGCGACAAGAGCTTAGTGGTCTGGCTAAGTCAAATATGGTTAAAGACAAGCTGGTGGAAATTCGAAAGACTAAAATTTCTAAGCCACATATCAAAGAAGCTCAATCAATGTCAAAATATCTTAGTCAAAGGAGCTCGGTCGAAGACTTAGGTGGGTTTTACTTAAACCTGCGGAACATTGAAATGCCGTGATACAAAGGAAAACAAAGAGCTAAGTGGAGCCTTTCCATTGGATTGTGTTTTGTGAATCCAACAAGCTGAAGGCTTGTCAATCGGATCCAGGAACAAAGTAGTAGACTAATAGGTTTTGACACTATGGAAAAGTGGAGCTTCCTCATTCGCTCACATTTCACAATTATCAATGGAGATCAAATAAAATACTGATAATGTGAAACACGTGGAGCCTTTCCTATTGGATTGTATTTAAAAAATCTAAAAAATGCAAAGGCTCATCTAATCGAGATCTAAACACAAAGCAAAAGACTAAAAATTCGACAATGTCAAAGCATGGAGCTTTCACATTTGCTCGCATTTCATAGTTTTCGAGTGGATATCAAATAAAATTCTAACAACGCATCAAAGTGTGGAGCTTTCTATTGGATCATATTTTGAAATTATCAGAGGCTAATGATATTTAAAGAGTAACATTCAAGTGTGTGGAGTGTTCCCATTGGCTCACACTTTGCATTTTTGATTGAGGAAAATTGTGAAGAAACATGGTCATTTCTTATTAGCCCATGGTTCTAAAGTGCGATAGGGTATATAATGCGAAGGATTTTGGAGCCTTTTAATTGGTCCATGTGTCGAGGGACTGAAAAAGATAAAGGACAACTTGACATCCCAAAGGAATGTAACGAAGTTTTATTGGCTGTATCCTCATAAAGAAATCCTGCAAAGGTAAAAAGAAAGGGCGAGATGGTGAACGGAGAAATAAAGCCCGATATTGTGACCCAATGAGGAGTAGACACTTGGAAAAAGGAAAAAAAAGTACACGTTAGTAGAGGATGATTCCCGAACCAATCAAAAACTGCCACATGTCAAATTCCTATGCCTCCTGGTACCGACAAATATTCAAATGGCCATATCTTTTGATCCTTTGCACCAAATTACATAAAATTTATATCACTGGAAAGCTCTCATCGAGATCTTCAATTTTACATCATTAAAGTCTACTTTTAGTGGCATTTTGGGGGTGAAAATGGAAAATAGGGATTTTGGATGTAGAGGAGGACTTTTTGGGCACGCAAATGATCAAATTAAGTAATTCAACCACCATAATTGATGAAGCATGGCTTCATTTGCTTCTGCAAGATGGAATAGGCGAATAATGGCTCTGTAAGGTGCCCATGTGATTTGTAGAGGATTTTAATGCACACTGCTTGTTTGTGGTTGGATCCCAAAAAAATTCATTCCCATTCTCTTTTTCCTCTTCTCTTTCTTCCTTCTCTTTCATTCAAGCTATATATTGTAAAATCTTTCTTTTTGAAAGGAGGACATTCAAAAATGCAAAGGAACTCTATAAAATTTGTTCCAAAGTAGCTATGAGCCATCAAACCTCCATTTTGGGCTTGGAAATGTGTTCTTGTGCCTTCCTTTGCAACTGTAATGGTTTGTGCATACTTTTATTACAATAAATCTTGTTTTGTGACACATTTGTTTGTCCTTTCTCGTTTGAACTGCAAACTTGCATCTCTTTTTCTTATTGCATTTTGTTATGCATGTATTTCTCCTTATAAGTTCATTATGTTGTGTTTCATGTGAGAATAGATGGTAAATGAAGATTGGGTTTGTGTCACTTATGTCTGGACTTTCCCTTCTTCATTTCTTTCTCTTTCTCCCTTACTAGATTGTCTCTCACCTCCTTTTCTAGTGTATCGCCGCTTTTAGTGTAGGTTTATTTTCATGCACTCTCTCTCCCTAGTCCCTTGGAATATTTGAAAGGAACGATAACCATATCGTACCAAGCCAAGAACACAGATGCTAATCAAACACCATGATCAATAAGATGAAAGCAATTCGCCAGAATAATTTACATAAAACCTTTGCAAACAAATGAGAAACAATATCATATATTATTATGGAACTCAATGCAATACATTGAGGATGGGCCTTTCTTAAATAGGAAAGGAATAACAATCTAAGAAACGGTCAAGGTCATAGATCAATCCATAAATCAAGGAAATAACTAGTCATCAAAGAACTAGTTAAGACCATAGATTTAGGAGAGAACTAGACATCAAGGATCTAGTCAATACCATAGATCAAGGAAAGAACTAGTCAATATGATAGATCAAGGAAAGAACTATACCTAACAACTAGATAATATCTCCTAATATCTAAATACGATAAAAGAAATATCCACACACATAAGTGGGTGAGGATAAATGCAATAAAGGTAAATAAAGCACCTAGGTGAACATGAGCTAAGGTAAATACCTACTCTAACAATATTAGGATAGGATTAGATAGTTTTACCGCATTAGGAGTATATTGTGTGAGATATTTTAGGAGAAAGATTCAAATTTCTATGGAGGGTTATCTCAAGCCCGTAAGTCCCACAACTTGAGAGGTAACCCAAGGTTAGCAAAAAGTAGAGATCTTTATTTCCAAATATTAGGGTGCTACATTTTTCACTAAAGTTCTAGCATGCCCAGTGGGACCATCAAAAAAGTCGAGTTTCATTTTTCAAAGGTTTTCTACTACATATTCAAATTGAATATCATTTATAGGTGTGCATTTCATCTCTGGAGAAGGCTTCATTTTAGTAGTTTGGTGTGTTTCGTTAAATATTTAGATTTTGGAAGCATATACAAACACATCTGATGAATCCATTTTGTCAAAAAAACCCAATCTCTGAAATTATAGACCTTCTTTCTCTCCATTTCATCCATTTTCCTTCAGCTTTCTTCTTGTATCTTCCATTTTCTCCCGTTTTATGAATTTGTGCAATAATGGCTTCATTCCCATAGTGGAATTCACATTTGTAGTAGCTATCATGTAGTCCATACCATCCTCCAAGCATGTAAAATTCATTCTTAGGTTATTATCAACTTCCTCTAGACCCATCTTATGAAGAAAATCAACAATGGGCATACTCACAAGAGCAACATGTGGATCCATTTGGATACATGTCGGACTATGTAGTTGTGGAAGAGAATGAGTATGTCGATTATGGAGGCTACTATCCTACACTTGAATATGAGGAGTTACGATTGAAAGTGAAAAAATGGGCGAAAACATTGCTATAGTTAAGGTGAAACTCAAGCAAAGGAACTCGGAATTGGATTTAAAGTGCCTTGTCCATGGCTTGATCCTTTTCAAGGATATGGTAGCCAACATGAGAAACTTAATGAAATGGATGAGATGTGGGCCCATATTGAGGCATGGATTAATGATATTGAGGCCTATGAAAAAAAAGTAAAGCATTCTTGTCAATGGAAAAGTGCTACATTTCCAATGCCTCGGTTAGAGCCTCAATTTCCAAGCTTCTTACTTACTACTCCCAATGTTCGATTCCCTTCTCCATCTTCCACCCTTCCACCACATCTCAGTTCTTCTTCCCTTTTCCCTTCTTAAAAGTTTCCCCTCCACAGAAGTAAGAAGTTCTACCTCCTTCACCACCACAAATAATCACAAAACCTATTGTAACTCAACCCACCCCTACTCTTGCATTCTGAAGTCCATATTTGGAAGAAAATAGTCAAAAACCTAGCCAAGGAAACAAAATGAAGATTCCAGTAAGAAATAATGATAAAAGAATTGAAAAGATAGGCTTTGAGGTGCAGTACTGAAAAAATTTCCTTGATGGTAAAGCATATAGAGGAGGCCAAAGTTGAAGAACCAACGGTGGCTAAGGCTGATTTTGTAGCAGAAGTGGAACAATAAGAAGATCACAAATCTATATGCTTTGAATGATTTTTTTGTGATGGCACTTTTCTTGAGAATATTGATGGCCATATTCCAATTGCACAATCACTCAAGAAAGTAGAACAAACAACTCCAAGTTCAGTTAATGAGGAGCATATGGAGGAGAGTCACATAGGCTTAGAGGTCTTGAATGGAAAGTAGGCTATATGAGAATCTCCAAGAATTCCTTCCACTTCATCCTCCCCAAACTCGATGATGAAGAGAATTTTGAGCTCTCAAAATTCATGTTTGAAGATGAGGGGAACCATGATGAACAAGTTGTAAATTTAGAGGTCATCATGGAGGAGGAGAGCACTTGGTACGATAGGAAAATGATGAGCTTAATTTCTTATCTGACTTGGAGGAATGATTTGATGGAAAGGAGCTCATAGAAATCACCACTTTTGCTTCTCCATCACTCATTCTCCAATGTCAAAAGCCCTTTTTTATAGAGGAAAACATGCAGGAAGAGCCTACTCCTTCAAACATTCCTCTTGGGTAAAGATTGGAGGATTCAAATCTTCCAATTTTTCATTAAGTGAGGAGAAGGAAAAGAGCAAGGATGACACCATTTCCATACCAGTCATCAAGGAAAAATACCAACTACTTGCAGGAGTAATGAAAAGCACAAGTCAACATGTAACCACCCCCTTTTTTCCTAGAAGGTCTACATGAAGAATCCATTCTTGGAGATGAGTTTGAACAATGGGAAAACTTCAAGGATCATACCTTGCCCCATAAGGTACTTGGCTTCATTGGATCCAAAGGAGGAGCCAAAATCAGTCATGTTGACTTCAGAGGATGAGGATGATCTTCAATGCACCAAAGGTCAGCAACAATGCCTCTCAATTCCAAATTTAAAGAAACTAAAAGAGGTATTTGTCTTCTTTGTTAATACTTTGAGGAAGGGGGTGGTAGACAAACTACAAGTCAGTTTTTACTCTTTTTAAAGGCCATGTCAATTGTCAAATTAATTACATGGCTGTACTTTGTAAAGAAGGGAAGATAGTTGTCCTTGCTTGTTATAGAATTTGTTTAGCTTTTCCTTGTTTTGGTTAAGGTAGGGTAGGTAGGTTCAATTTTAGAAGAAGAAGTGCATTATGCACACTCTGCAATTTTCCACTTGGAACATGTATTATTTTTCATGTTTGTACATAGTTTTTACATGATCTATTGTTTTTGCACAACCCATTCCAATTTAGGGAAACTTTCTTGGCCAAATCAAATATGGGGGCTAGCTCAAAATGCTAAATGATTCAACCCCAAATATCAATTGTAGTCAAGATCCCGTTGTGCCTCTTTCTTGGCCAATTTAACTACTTAGAACAATGCCACTTACATGCATTACATTTCAAAATCAACATGAGATCCAAAACTCTGAAATGCTTCATTATTTATCAAGGATTCAATTCAATTTTTCTCCAAAACTTGGAAAAATTAGATTTAAGGAAACTTTAGATGTTTTTCTTCACGCAGGTAGATTAAAAGTAGAGTAAACAAAATAAAGCCTTGAGATTTTTCAATTTTCCACTCTTACAAAATCAAAATCATAAGACTTTTCATAATGAGATGGTCAATTCTAGCTTCACCTCGAGCTTGAGTAGTTTAATGGAGAAATCAAATAGATGGAGCAGTTTGAAAGCTTGATTTAGAGATCCAAAAATCAACTTCAAGCTTCCATACCTTCCTAAGTTCATTTCATGCTTCAATACGTCCCTGGGTAAGAAATTTCAATGGTATAGATCAATTTTCAAGTTTTTGGCTTGACTCCATGCTCAATGGAATGTGTAAAGGCTCTTGATCAAATATAGCAGGTATATTATCCTAAGAGTTCACCAAACTATGATCTAAAATTGCCCCATGGTTGTTTTGGCTTTAACAAGCTTTAAAAACAACATTAGCCATTTTTATAAGTCTTTGTGATCAAATGACTGTCAAATTACACTTCCCAAAAGCCCTAGCCATTGGCATTCAAAAATCCATGTGGTCTAGCTTCATTAGTGGGCTCTATTAAGAAAATATGCATGGCATTCAAATTCATGTCAAATTTAATGACAAAATCATCGGGGCTATACAACAAGAGCTTAGTGGTCCAGCTAAGTTAGACAAGGTCAAAGATAGCTGGTTGAAATTTAGAGGGCTAAAATTTATAAGCCATAGATCAAAGGAGCTCGATCAATTTCAAAAGAGCTTGGTTAAAGGAGCTTAGTCAAAGACTTAGGTGGGTTTTTCTTAAACCCTCGGAACACGAAAGGATGTGATACAAAGGAAAGTAAAGAGTTATGTGTAGCCTTCCCATTGGATCACATTTCACAAATCCAAAAACTATGAAGGCTTGTTTAATTAGATCCAAGCATGAAGTAGAAAACCCGACATCTTCTAACACTATGGATATGTGGAGATTCCTCATTCACTCACGTTTGATAGTTGTCGGTGGAAATCAAATAAAATACCGAAAATGTGAAACACGTGGAGCCTTTCGATTGGCTCGTGTTTTGTAAATCTGAAAAATGTGAAGGCTTGTGCAATCGGATCCAAACACAAAGAAAAATACTGAAAATTCTAACAACCTCAAAACATGGAGCTTTCTCATTCACTTACATTTCATAGTTGTCAGTGGATATCAAAGAAAAGTCGATAACGCATCAAAGCATGGCACTTTCCTATTGGATCACATTTCACAATTGTCAGAGGCTAGGGCTATTCAAGGGTGACATGAAAATGTATGGAGCCTTCCCATTGGCTTACATTCATCGATCGAGGGAAAATTATGAAGAAACATGGCTATTTCTTATTGGCTAACGTTTCTAAGGGTTTGACAGGTCTACAATGTGAAGGAGCATGGGGCCTTTTAATAGGTCCATGTTTCAAGGACTAAAAAAGGTAAAGGAAATCCTGACATCCCAAAGGAACGTGGAAAAGTTTTATTTTTCCGTATCCTCATAAAGGAATCTTGCAAATGTAAAAAGAAAGAACATATGGCAAGTGGAGAAGTAAAGTCTGATATTATGACCCAATGAGGAGTAGACACTTGGAAAAAGGAAACACATGTACACATTGGCAGAGGCCAATACTTGAACCAATCAAAGGTCGCCACGCATCAAATTGGTTCCAAAGCAGCTGTGAGCCATCGAACCTCCGTTTTGGGCTTGGAAATGTGTTCTTGTGACTTATTTTGTAATTGTAATGGTGCATGCATACTTTTATTTCAATAAATCTTCTTTTGTGACACATTTGTCTGTCCTTGCTCATTTTAGCTGCAACCTTGCCTCTCTTTTTCTTATTGCATTGTGTTGTACATTTATTTCTCCTTGCAAGTTCATTATGTTATGTTTCATGTGAGAATAAATGGTAAATGAAGCTTGGATTTGTGTCACTTATGTCTAGCCTTTCCCTTCTTGATTTCTTTCTCTTTCTCCCTCAATAGATTGTCTATCACTTCCTTTTCTGGTGTATCAACACTTTTAGTGTAGGTTTATTTTCATGGTCTCTCTCTCTCACTTATCCCTTGGAATATTAGGATAAGACTAGATAGTTTTTCCTGCATTAGGATTAGATTATCGCAGGTAGTTTAGGAGGAAGAACCAAATTTCTCTAGAGGATTATCTCAATCCCATGCAAGGCCCATAGCTTGAGAGGTAACCCAATGTTAGAAAAAGTAGAGATCTACATTTCTAAATCTTAGGGTGCTAATTTTTTCCACTAACACCTTCCATATAACAAGGGTCATTAATTCATTCTATAATTTTTTGTCACTTTCTACCCAAATGGAAACACGCAGATACAAGTTATTATTTTCCTTTGAAGGATAAAAGGTTTCCTAGGTCAACACATCACTAATAAATAGATAAGGTACAATGGTTTAAATTTATTACTATCAAATTTACTGGTACAATCAACATCCAAAATTACCATGTTACAAATAGTTTTAAATAACAAGATGTCAAAATTCACCCTCCTATAATGATTCAAATACTATTTATAGGATTATTTTTACATTAATTTCCACAACAACATGATACAATCAACTTATTTTACTTAACCAACATACCAAAGTATGACCAAGAATGAATTTAGTCAACATATAGAAATATAACTAAGTATGAAAATAATATTCTTTCTCAATATTCTATAATTTCATGTTCATCATAGAAAACAATAAGTAACAAACTACATCTTATAAAACTACATTGTTTCTAGGATAACATGCTATTTTTGAAAACACCAATCATAATTCACATTATCCTTGTACCGATACCTATAACCACCACATGGTCGCACAATTTCGGCATGACAACAACCTAAAATCTAGCATAATTCACGATTTCATATTTTTTCCATTCACATGATTATACTACTTAGTACATTACAAGAGAGGGTCTTTAAATATACATTTATTTCATAACTAGAGGGGGAGAGGGAGGGAAGGAGGGAGGGAGGGGGAGAGAGAGAAACACCATTTTCCTGACAATAAAATTTCTCAAAACAAGAAATAAAATGGATTTTCATACGGTCATATATAAGTGTCTACATGTTTTCTCATTAGTTATTTAAATTTAAGAGGGTCCCACAAAATTCATTCTCATTTTTCTACAAGTTTGTGAAAATATCTAAATTTAACCCGAGGGCTATGAATCGCATTCAAAAACTAATTTCTGATGGTCAAACATACCATGAAACAAATCCTATACAATCTCTAATATACAAGGAATTCATTGGAGTTCACGAGAATTATGAAATGACGAACAAGGTACAAATTTTGACTACTTTTCCGAGCCACTTTGGTCATAAGTGGACTAGTTTGACCTAGTCACCCAATGACTAGAGGCCTACAAAACCCCCTTGTAAAAATTGTTTACAAAATGATTTTCTCTTAATTGATAGTTTATAGTGTTTTTCGTCAAAAATACTAAAGGTTTATGGAGGCCAATATTCGTTTCTTCACCCATGGCCTAAATAACAAGCCAAAACCAAACCCAACTTTTGACTTTCAATAGCTTCCCAAAACTGCAAAAAGGGTTAACGGGGCTCCTAGATGGGTGATGAAAAATTCACAAATTGAAATTGAAGGTAATTCTAATATTTGATACAAAAATCCACATGACAAGGAAAAAATCCACAACTCAACTTTTCCATTTCGGGATTAGGAGAGGTGTTTTACGAATCAGAGAAAAATCATGTTTTAATAGCTTTTGCAAGGTAACCAAAAGGTAGTTTTAAACTAGAAAACAAGTTTGACCCGCCATTTTGGTGATTTTTCGTTATCCAGTAATGTTATCCAAACATCTAAGGAGGTAAATAGGAACGTGTTTGCACTCAAAAATATTCCTTCTAGTTGTGTAGAAAAAGATAAAAATTTAAACTTCCGGTGTTACATCTCATTAAAATTTACTAAAACATACTCATCATTGGTTTTATTTTTCAATAACCATAAGAAAGGAAAACTAGAAAACACTGAAGTCATGTAAGATGTATGGAGATATCAATGTACGTATTGATCTTGCGAGTGAGAGAAGATGATTTGAAGTTACATACATCTTATGAATACTTCCATGTTTTACACACATGTCTACCCAATCAACCACAAAAATTGACTCAAAATGAGGAGTTGCAAAGTTACCAAGTCCTTTGGATGACTAATATTTGATTGGGTAAAACAAGACCTTGTTCAAAAGGGGCATGGCATTTGATTTAGTAGGAAAGGGTGGATCAAACTAAACACCCGTTGGTTGCATTTGGTGAGATAATGTCCATGCCATGTTTGGATACCCATGTCTTTTGTAAGATGCAATTAGGATATTCCATGATATGGATAATATTTTGAGTCATCTGTTCAAATACATACCATGGATAAATTCAACTAAACCTTCCCATTGTGTTGTTTTTAAATTTTTGAGTGGGAAATAATTTTCTTCTTGGAAACATATGGCTATAATAACTGAAAATATGTAGTAGATTTTACAAGGATGGGGGGTTTGAGTAGTAAGTAGAATGTGTAATGCCTTGTTAAACCGAGAATCCATTTCTATACACAATGTTGTGTATTTATATAAAACCATTGTAATCCATATTTCCTTTGAGGAAATAAAGTTAAATAGTTCATGTGCCATGTGTTTTCTTCCATAATTTACATATTACTCTACCAACGCACTTGCAATAAAACAATTGTTGAAACACTTACAATCCAATGCACTTTGGAAAACAACTACATTTTTTTGCACATGTTAGGAATACATTGGGAAGGGTAGAATTATGGGGGAAAAACACATTCCAAGGCTTCGATTGATAATACAATGCCAAAGACATTCTCTTCCAAACCCACCACACAATAAAATAGTCCAAGAGGTGGAGATGATGGTTAGAGGTTTTGAATTCAATCTTGAAGGAGTTTCATCAAACCCATTTTGTGCATATTATTCAATCAACTCATTCAAAATTTAGCATATCTAATGGGGTTCTGCAATAACATCATGGATTAACTACTCTCCAAAATTTGATAGGCCCCAATACATGTACAAAATCTCTTATTTTGCAAAGGCATGGTGCATAGACCATGGAAAATTGCTTAGTTTTTAATGCATTTAGTGAAACCGTGTGAATGCTTGTGAGGACACCCATGCCCTGTCATGCATAGTACACTCTAACACCATGCCCATTAATTTCCTCGCTAATGCAATTTAATTCATTATATATATATATATATATATATATATATATATATATATATATATTACCTTATAATTTTCTATACTTGTTTAATTTAATTTAATTTATTTATTTTGCTTAATTTATTAATTAATTTAAGTTTTAAATTCCACAATTATTAATCTCATTATATTATAGAGATATATAGGGGTATATATATATATTGTTTGTTTTTTTGTTTATTCTATTTATAAGTTGTGTAAATTTATCCTAAAACCATGATAATATTTATAATATTATCATTTTATTGCAAGTAGAACAAAATATGGAAGGTGAGATTTTAAACCCTAATAACATATCAAATAATTTTACTTACCGCAATGCCAAGGCAATGTTCTTGACGATAGATAAAACACTTCATGAAGGGACCCATACTCTCACTAACAGTGGCAAACCAAGGCGGGGCACTACATTTCCCTCCCCTTATAAGAGCATCATCCTTGTTGCAACACAAAATAAGGGTTAGATAGAAGGATCAATAAGAAAAATAAAGTCAACAACGATTAAGTTTTTTTAGAGAAAAACAATTGTCACTAAAACACAAAACCAAAAACGAAGCAAACAAGTTTTGATAATTTCTTAAATTTTAATGTTCTATAAAGATTGGTAGTTCAATTTTACATTATTACCTTGTTAGTATTTTTCACTTACATTATTTCTTAATCCTAAAGCTCATAATATTCCATTATTAAATATTTATATTGACTTATTTTCATGGGTGCCTAACAATAAATTACATCATGATGCCACACAAAGCCCAAACACAACACTAACGCTAACGACCCACACGACATCTTGTTAACACATTTTTATGATTGTAACCGAGCATAAGACCACCAACCGAACTATGGAAAGAAATACACAATTCACAAACATAGTACTCGACACATACATTCCCCCAAAACAAATAGTACTCATGATACAAATTTAATATAACAATAAGGAATCCCTAGTAATACACATACGCAAGTCTCACGTAACTCAAAAAACACAACTCTAACCACATAGTGTCAAAATAGAACCAAATATCACATCATCAATGAGGAACATCAAGCCTCAACATCATAAAACATAACCAAACTTACATGAGTAATCATGAATCAAAACATGCACGAGAATATGCCATATCAATATCAATACTCCCAAACATAATCCACGATCCATGAAATATAAAGTAATAACCTCTCCCAAAGTGGTAAGAATGAGCCACCACCTCCCCTCATCATGAAAAAAAAGTTCATTTCCATACACCAAAGTAACCAAATACCATTATCTAACAAGTTTTCATTGTTTAAGCACATAGTTTGATAGGATCTCTAGGGTTAGAAGGGGGTTTTCAAGGAATTTTCTGTAACATAATGGCTACTAATGTGATGTTTTAGATAAACTATCAGGTTTTAGGTTCGCTCATCTACTATTTCTCATGTTTTTTTAACTAGTTTAAGGGTTGGAGGTGATAGTTTGATTTTCACAAGTGGTGACACATAGAGGAGTGAAATGACATATATATAAGGGCTAAAATGCAAAGAGTATGATATATAATTATGTTCTTTTGTTTTATCATGACAAGAATATTTTCAACATAAGGATTGATAAGTGGTTTTCAATTATAGGAGGTTATTTTTCATCTTGTAATACATGGTAAGAATGATTGGTTATAAGCACTTCCCTTAAGGGTTGTTTTACAAAAATTCATTTCATACCTTTGATCCTGGTGGTATGGTCCATTATGAAGTTTTTACAAGATAAGTCATGTTTTCACAATACAGATATATCCACTTGATATGCAATAATTTCATATGATAAGATGTCACAAAGGGGGAATTTAGATTTTTACATAATGCAAACATAGTCTCAAGATATGAATAAGATACTCCCACTAAAATCCCTTTTACCTCCAACAAACGCAACCCCTTTTACCTCTAAAAGCACAACCCATTTTACCTCCAACAAGCACAACCCCCTTTTACCTCCAACAAACATAAAGTATATATAAATTATCATCATGTCACCTTATTTCTCCATTCAATGAGGTCATGTAACCCTATGTCTCTAAACGCATAGAGCCTCGTCACGTCCACCCAAGTGGTATCGTAACATTTAGCTTTAAAGTTTCACAACACCATGACCCCCGAGGCGTACCCCCATACAAAGAAGTGGGTCCATAGGTCCTACCACTCCATGGTGATCACTTGACCCTATTCCAATACATCTCAACATTAGAACCAACATATCAATTAGTTTCAATTGCTAAGTGGCATCAAATCCCAAGCCACGGGAAAGGCTAGAAAACATTTAAACTTAAAATCAATTTTCAAACTAAGAAAAATAAATGGATAAATAGCCTCAATAATGCAAATCCCTCTTGTCAGCAAAAAAATCATATTAAATGCCCAAAAATTTAAGAATACATCAATCAAAAAATTTTATGTTCTTAAAAGAAAAGAGAAAACGATCAATTTACGAATAGAATATAAACATAGAAAAACACATTACAATCACTATGTAGAATTTACGTGGCCACCAAAGAAATACTCATTAAGTTGTTGGCACAAGGATATTGAGCCTTAACTCACAAAATACAAATAACCAAAATAAGCATATCTCCATATATCTTTGAATTAAACATATGAGGATCAAAATAGTCATTATCAAATATAATGTTTTAATGAAAACCCATATAGGAGAGAGAATGGACTCTAGTTTTCATAAGATGAGGATAAGGTTGTGCGAATCCACAATATACTTGAACAATATTGAAGTATAGAAAACAAATAGAAGTGTATATTTAGTCTACATGATACTCCACCTCCAACTCATACTCAGATCAAGGTTATGGGCACTTGGTTCACTCCTTCACTCTCCACACATACACTTTTTTTTTTAATTGTTTTCCTTAGGGTCGGTGAGTGTAGGTCACACAATATAAAACATAACTACATTACTAACACAAGGATTTTTAAGCACAACTATAACATCTTACACATGGTATACTTACGAGGTATAACATAACATCAATTCCACATCTTATAACATGTCATGTTTCTACATAATGCACCAAAAGTGTAAGTACAATATAATAGGGGTCATAAGATCACCATATTCCCCATCTCCTATGTATGATGATGATGATAGTGCCTAACATCACACATATACACAATTACAATACAACATGGTGACATAACATCATGATACATCACAACATGGTGGCAACAACATGATATGACATAATTCACTACAAAGAACTTTTGTCATGCAACACATTAGTACACATATACAATATCACATGATAATGAAACACTAAAACACTTCATTTTCCACAATAACATTACTTTCAAATAAAAATGTGGTTACACACATGAGATAGAGAGAGATAGAGAGAGAGAGAGAGAGAATCAAAATACAATGTTTTTCACATCATAACATAATATCACATTACTCTTCCAACTCCTCCACCATCATACATAATCATCACAACACCAACTATCCTAGAGGTTTGAGAGCATGAACCTTTCTTTGTTACCATATGTAACACCAACACATGAATAGACCAAAACACAACATTAACTAAACCGGGATTTTTTTTTTTTTTGCTTTTTTATTTACTTGATACAACTTTAATGACAAGAAATAAGATCACAAGAATAAATCAACATCACATGAGACATTTACACAAACATGAACCCACATATATAACATGATGAGGAAAGGATAAACACCACAAGTAGAGATGACACACATTTCCAAGCCTACATATGAGACTTACAATGGGGATAAAAACATACCGTATGATAACGGAAGATGCACATTGATGCCACATTTTCTAAATGTCAAGTTCAAAACAGATGACACACACCACAATATAAAATCATAGATAGGCACTACCACAACATACAACTTTCATGGTTACATCTTTATTACAGTCATATTTCATTATTTGACCCTAAAGATTTAAAGGACACTTATCATGTATACATACGTTCTCATTTTATCTAGACCATATTTTCTTTATTTTTATAACATTTCACGAAACAATGGTTCTATCTAATTTATCTTCGTTCTCTTATAACAATTAATTTTTATAACTTGATTGTTAATAGGAACATTTAAACACACATGAGTCTACTAGTACTTGTTTTGAGAATTCATTTCTCAAGAGCATGTTTAGTTTTGTAATTTACCTTCATTATCCAAAAGGGAAATTCACATGAAGTGAAAAGGAAGAATATTAGATCTAAGGGTAGATAGATTAAATGTTCTTTTCCATAATAAAACTTAAACACTAAGGATACAATCATTTTTTTCTTCAGTTATTACAACTAACTATGTATTCTAACTACTTAATTTTCTTTGTTCATGATACATATATGAGGGTTGCATTGAGTTTAAGGGATGAGTCTCAAATTTCACTTTACTTATAATCCATCATCTTAAGAATTCATTATCGATAGTTACGAGTTAAAATATAGGTTTCAGCCATAAATTTTACTTCTTAAGTGGTCCTAGGTTTAATATATTTCCATTTATGCCCAAGGGTTCTACTCCCTACTACAAGTCAATACTAGAGTGTGCAATATCCTTAACTCACAAGACCTTTGTAAGAGCCCATTTTTTTTTGTTACTACCTAATAAGGAAAACTTTTAATGTTAAGGCTTAGGAATGTCACAACGGGGTTCCTTCATAATGTGATATTTTCACCAATAGGAAATTTTTTTATTTCCATTTGTGAAGGTGAAAATTGGTCCATGAGGGAAAGAAGGGCATTCTCATGGGACATGTGTGAAGGGTGGGCAAAGAACAAGGTTCACCTTCTACAAGATGGTTGAGAAAACAAAAGTAAAACTCATTCGTTTGGAATGTAGAAGAACATAGTCTCAACATAAAATGGGAGATGTCCAAGTTAAAATTTTACTAAGATGTGTAACCCTACTAAGGAACAAGGGCACAAGGGTAAGCTTGAGGGGGCATTCCATACAACAAGGGTCATTAATTCATGTTATAAGTTGTTTGTCGCTTTCCGCCCAAAATGGAAACACGCAGATACAAGTTATTATTTTCCTTTGAAGGCTAAAAGGTTTCCTAGGTCAACACATCACTAGAAAATAGATAGGATAAACCATCATCAATTTATTACTATCAAATTTTACTGGTACAATCAACATCTAAAATTACCATGGTGTAAATATCTTTAAATAATATGATGTCAAAATTCACCCTCCTATAATGATTCAAATAATATCTATAGGATTATTTTTACATCAGTTTCAAAAAAACATGATATAATCAACTTGATTTACTTAACCGACATACATAAATATGATCAATAATGAAATTAGTCAACATATAGAAGTATAACTAAGTATGAAAATAGGGCACTTTCTCAATATGCTACAATTTCATGTTCATCATAGAAAACAATAAATAAAATTTCTATTTATAAAAATATTGTTGATATATCCTATACAATTACATTGTTTCCAAGATAACATGTTATTATGAAAACACTAGTAATACTTCACTTTATCCTTATCCACAGTAACTCGCAACCACCACACTATTAACACAACTATTGGCATGACATCAACCTAAAATCTAACATAATTCATGATTTCATAGTTTTTATTCATATTCTTATAATACTTGTCACGTAATAAGAGTGAGATTTAAAGATACATTCATTTCATTTCCTAATTAGATGGGGAGAGAGAGAGAGGGAGAGAGATGCGAGAAAAACACCATTTTCTTGACAATCAAATTTCTCAAAAAGCAAAAAAAGAGAGTTCCATACAGTCATATATAAGTTTCTACAAGTTTTCTCATCAATTATTTGACTTGAAGAGGGTCCCATGACATTCTTTCACATTTTCCTACAAGTTTGCAAAAACATCCAAATTTAACCTAAGGGTTATGAAACTACATTCAAAAATTGATTTTTGATGGTCGAACACACCATGAGACAAATCCTATACGCTCTCCTATATAAAAGTAATTCATTAGAGTTGATGGAACTCAAAACTTATGAACATGGTATGAATGGCGACTACTTTTCCGGAGCCACCGGTCATAATCGACTTGTGTGACCTAGGCACCCAATGATGGAGTCCTACAAAATCCCCTTGTAAAACTATTTTACAATGTGATTTTATTAGAAATGATGGTTGATAATGATTTTTAAAGATAAATACTAGAGGTATAAGGAGTTTGATATCGATTTGTTCACCTAGGGCCTAAATGGAAAGCCAAAACTAAACCTATTTTTGACTTTCAACAACTTTCCAAAATTACAAAAGAGTTAATAGGGCTCCTAGATGGGGAAAAAAATGCACAAATGGACATTTGAGGTCATTATAAGATTTTATATAACACTCCACATGACAAGGAACACATTCACAACTTAAATTTCCCATTTTGGGATTAGGAGAAGTGTTTTAAAAATCACATTAAATAACATTTTCAAAGATTTTGTAAGGTAACCAAAAGGTAGTTTTAAACTAGAAAACAAATTTGAACTGCCATTTTGGTGATTTTAGTTATCCATAATGTTATCTATACAACTAAGGAGGTAAATAGGAATTGTGTTTGCAATCGAAAATTTTCCTTCTAGTTGTGTAGAAAATTAGGAATTTTTTAAACTACCCGTGTTACATCTCGTTAAAATTTAATTTATGGTATACTCGTCATTGATTTTTTTCAATAACCATAAGATAGGAAAACTAGAAAACAATGAATTCATGTAATATATAGGAGATAACCATGCCTCTATTGATCTTGCGAGTGAGAGAGGAGTTGAAGTTACACACGTGTGGTGAATGCTTCCACATTTTACACATAGGTGTACATGGAAAACCAAAAAATTTGACTCAAAATGAGGAGTTGCAAAGTTACAAAGTCCTTTGGATGACTAAGCTTTGATTGGGATAAACAATACCTTATTCGAAAGGGGCATGGGATTAGAGTAATCAAGAAAAGGTGAATTATAGTGAACACTGCTTTGGTTATATTTGGTGAGACAATGTCCATGCCATGTTTGTATACCCATATCTTTAGTAAGATGCAATTAGGATATTCCATGAGACGACTAAGCTATCTAGTCATCTGGTCAAACACTTCCCATGCATCAAGTCAACTAAACCTTCCCACTTCTTGGTTTGTAAATTTGGTGAGTGGAAAAAAAAATTATCCTTGGAAACGTATGCCTATAATAGCTAAAAATATGTAGCAGAGTTTACAAGGATGTGTATTGCATTGTTCATTTGGGCTTTCATTTCTCTACACAATGTTGTGTATATACATAAACCATTGCAATCCCTATTTCCTTTGAGGAAAAAAATTTAAAAAGTTCATGTGGCTTGTATTTTCTTCTACATTTTGGATATTACTCTACTAATGCACTTGCAATAAAATAAGCTGTTGAAACTCCTATAATCTAAGGAACTTTGGAAAACAACCATTTTTTTGCATAGGCTAGGTGTAAATTAGAAAGGTTTGATTGATGGAGGAAAAACAAATTCCAAGGCTTTAGTTAATAAAACAATGCCAAAGAAATTAAATTCCAAACCAAACACACAACAAAAGAGTCCATCGGTGGAGATGCTAGTCAAAGGTTGTGAATTCATGTTTCAAGGCATTTCATCAAACCCACTTTGTGCATATTCTGCAATCAACTCATTCCACATTTAGCATATCTAACGGGGTTCCAACAACAACGTGGAAAATATTCTCTCCAAAATTTGATAGGCTCCAATACTGTTCAAAAGCTCTTATTTTGGCACAAGAAGGGTGCACAAACCATGAAAACCGATTGGGTAAGGACTGTTTAATGCATTTGGTGAAACCATGTGAATGTTTTTAAGGATGATCATGTACTACCATGCACGACACACTCCACCACCATGCCCATTAATTTCCTCACCAACACAATTTAATTCATTATATATATTTTTAATTTACCTTATAATTTTGTATGCTTGGCTTGTTTTATGTTATTTTATTTATTTATTTTGTTTAATTTTTTAATTACTTTAACTTTTAAATTCCACAATTATTAATATCATTACCTTATAAAGACACACACACACACACACACACACACACACACACACACACATGTTTATTTATAAGTCGAGTAAATTTATCTTAAAACCATGATAATATTTATACTATTATAATTTTATCAAAAGTATACTAAAATATTGAAGGCAAGATTTTGAACCCTAATAACCTATAAAATAAATTTACTTACTACAACACCAAGGTAGGGTTCTTGAAAATAGATAAACACTTCATGAAGGGACCCATATTCTTGCCAACAGGGTGAACTAGGGGAGGGGAACTACAAAATCACTTTTAGGTAAAAAAATCCAGAGAAGAGGGTTGAAATAGGGTATGAATCTACTTCCATGCCTATTGAGCTAGAGGAAAAACTAGAAAATGTGCTTGATATACTATAGTTGATGGCAAACAAGAAAGTAGGGTTAAGACCCATATGGTTGAGTCGATCCCCAACCTGGAAGCCCAGTGTAAAATACACTACAAAATGAGATTTTTGGGTTTGACGAGAACATTCCCAACCCTCTCGAAGCTGGCGTTTCGGACATAATCCTAGGAAGCAATATTTAATTGTTGATTAAGAGTGTTAGTGGGAACCGATTGAGGGGCTAATAAGGAGTACCCCAAATGGGGCTTGTAATGGCGAGAACAAATTAATAGTAGGTCGGTTCTAGTCCCGCCACCACAAAATACTAGAGGTGATGTCAACCTTGTGCACATATTCATTAGGTATGCAAGCAATGATTTTTGTAATTGGTTATACATCTTGATGTTGAAGATTGAGTTTGGTAGTAATTGCACCACATGAAAGCCATGATTTGGAGTGTCTGCAAAATAAATCACCCACCACCTTGATTCATTTTCTGAAAATTCAAATAGCTTTATCCCAAGGATCCAATACAAGAGGGACATCATGAAATGTTAAAATAGAAGACCACCAAAGAGAGTGGGAAGTATTAGACCAATCTAGATTTGAAAGCATCTCCCTTCCAAATTAGGCGTGGCTTATGCAATCCTAGGATTTCCACATGCTTTAGGAAATTAAGGTTCCTCTAATTTTAATTGAAAGAGAGAAGTTAGGAAGTGATTTGAAGTTGAGACCTTTGTAGGACTACCTTCCTAAAGAGGATCCTTGAAAAATGCAATGTCAAAGAAAATTTTTCCAAACCTCATTACCTTGAAGGCTACATATTAATCACCACAAAGAGAACACCCTTGGAGTATGATGTCAAGAAAATAAGGGCCCCCAAATTCTTTAGGATGACAATAGATATCCCAAGCAACCCCTGTAGAACCCTTCATTCCCCTCATAATTATGCCATAGAAAGTCCCATAATAGCTTGTCAAGTTTGGCATGAGTAAAATTAGATAAAGTCCAACAAGAAGAATAAAGACTTGAGTAAAGAAATTTGAAACCTTGGAGTAAATTTAACACTTTTCTACCAAATAAAGACACTTGGTTACCTAAAATGAAATCTTACACTCAATTATTTGAAAAACATAAGTCCAAAGTTGTGCAAAAATATCCTAGAAATTAAAGGTAATGACAAAAATTGAGTTGAACACCTAGATGAATCTAACTCCATTGCATGCTTTCCAACCGAGGAGGAATTGAAGATTGTGAATGATGATAAGAATGGTCTCTCTCCCATTTAATGGAGAATCCAGAAGTGAAACAAAAGTATATAAACATTCAAAATAATTTTGAACATACTATTCTCCCTTGAAGTTTCTATTGATGAGATGTTGATCCAAGCCGGGAAGAGAGATCACTATAATCAAACCTTGAGAAACACTTTGGGCTAGAAGATAACTAAACCCTTTAGCTGAAAACACATAAATAAAGTGGGCTAAAAGAAGTCCTTGTCAAATGGATTTTAACAAACCAAACCTAGAATATTAAGCCCCATTAATGGAGATGCAAGCCCCAAAAATCTTAAATAACATCTGCACATTGTAAACAAACCTCGACCCAAATCCAAGAGATTGAAGCATAGCCAAAATTAAGTACCTTTCAATTTTGATAAATAAATATTTTTGGTTAGAGACGAACCAATTCCATCCCTTCCCAAAAAACAATAATATTATCTAAGATGTACTTGTGCTCAATGAAACTAGTCGATTGCTTCTAACAATAAGAGGAAGGAGATTAGAAACCATGTTAGACAAAGCCTTAACAATAATTTTGTAAGACATATTAAGCAAAGTGATGGGTCTCCAATTAGAAATTTTTTCAGGGTCTCCAAACTTGGGGATAAACTTGATGTTTCCTTGGTTAATCAATTCACCAAAAGAGTTGGAATCTAAATCTTCAAGGTACACATTATGCAGATCAGTTCCCAAAGTGTCCCATAAGGTTTGATAGAATTCAAAGGGGAAGCCATCAATACTTAGAGATTTGTCAGAATCCATTTGAAAGGTTACTTTCTTAAGGTCTATGAGAGACAAAGGAATATCGCATGCTACCCATTGAGGGTGTGTGATATTTTAAGGCACAACTTATAGACATTTTAAAAGAGCCTCTTCCATAGCGGGGTCATTAGGTTAAGAGGAAAAAACCCCATGGTAGTGATAAAAAAATATTTAAGGATATTTGATATATCAACATGTTAAACATTCCCTTGAAAATATCTTTGATTTGATTAAAAAAATGGATGGGTTTTGGATTTTTAGATATATATTTAATTTTTAGTTTATTTTTAGTGAATATCTTATTTGATTTAGATATGTATAGATGTTTATGGTGATATATCTCTTTATTTATTTCAAAATTGATTTTTTTCATGAGCATAATGATAACATTAAAATTTAGTAAAATATATTTTTAAATTTTTTTGGAAATGATTTACTATTTTTCATAGTGTCTTAAATGGGACGTACTGAATTTCTTAAAATACCATAGTTCAGATTTTTTAATTTTTTTAGTAAAACACATTTAAAAATAAAATAAAAATTATATTTTGGAAAGATCATAAAAAATGAATTTACATGTAATTTTTCATGATTTAATCCACTATTTAGACCCAAACAAGTGGCATTTTTAGGCCTAAAACTTCCCTCCAAATGGAAAAAGGGGAAAACAAGCCACATAGGGTAGGGTACACATAAGGGGGTTGACCTGAACCCCCCGCAAGCCTAATTCCCTTGATTCCATCTTCAAAACAGTTACAAGGTAAAATATGACCAAGGGGGTTATACGTAGCCCGCTTTGGGTGAAGGGGATTGCCCGAACTCCCCACAAGTCTAATTCCCTCGATTCTCTCTTTAAAAAAATTGTAACGTAAAATATAACCAAGGGGTTTTACGTAACCCGCTTTGGGCGAAGGAGGTTCAAGCAAACACCTTTTTAATGACATGACACATTGAGAAAAGGCAGTTTACGAAGGGGGTTTTCACCGAACACCCCTTACATTATTGATGTGAAATTACATGGTTCACATTTTTTCCCACCATGAGTGACACTATTTTTTTCTTTATGTATTCACAATTTTATCCAATTTGAACATACATTGTTATAAATTGTTTTGAAATTCACAAATCCTAGTTTCAAGTATCAAAACATTTCTAGTGGTAAAAGGAAAAAAATGGAACTAATCCTAACTTTCAATTCTATCTTTTAACACATGTTGGGAAGGGTCACCCCTTTATAAATACATAATGTTAATTTTACCTTGAAGATGTACAAAAATACACTTCATACCCTCACTTATATATTTTTAAGAAGAGATAATGTTGAATTGATAATAACATATGTAAAATCTATTAGAATTTAAAAATAATTTTATTTTGAAGGAAATGATCTAAATACCATCACACTAGTATCTAAAAAAACTATAGATTTGATTTAGATCCCACAATAAACCAATTTGCACTTCAACAACCTAGAGTACATAATGCCAACATAGTCTTGGTCATTGTAGTAAATAACACACAAGTGGTTTCACCAATATTCAATAATTTTAAACTAGAGGGAATAAAATAATGATGCAAAGAATCAACAATGATTTTCTCAATATAAAGAGACAAATGGGACAAAATGAAAACTATGGTATAAATTGTTATTATTATTATGGATATAAGAACTCTAGAATAGAAAAAAATTAATACCTTATAATAATAAAAAGTGATGACATGAGAATATATAAATTTTCCCTTTCTCATCGGTGGAGAGAACATGATACTATTTAACAAGGTGAATTTAATTGTCTTAAGTTATGTAATGATTTTTCATCCAATCACAAGGATATTGAGGGATATGAACCAAATGTTAAATACCAAAATAAATATAGATTCTTTAAAACCAATACTTCATTGGTTTTCAAGACTGTGTATTTTTCTTCCTAGGAATAAAATCAACAAGAGGAAAATACCAAGGAAATCAATGATTTTTAGTAATACCATATGAATAATATTTCCCTAAGAAGTAAAAAAAGAGCCAAACGTTACTTCTACTCCTATATTAAATGGAGATACACCACTTAATGAAAATGTTGTTAGTGTAATTCCATTTTATGGTCTTTTTTTACATTGCACGAGTTTTCCTACACATGTATCTAGCTTGCTTAGGATTCACCGAGATCAATGGGAGTTACACTTATCCACCTTTTTAGGTGGTGGTTACACTTCCCCACTTCCTATATATACACCTCTTGTAAATATATTTTTACATGCATTCAATTTATGTTCTTATATTTTATAAGTAATCGGTCTTGTCCCACATTTTCACATGGTATTAGATCTCATATGATAATAAAAAAACATAGTTTTTTGTGTTTATTTTGTTAGAATCATGAATTTTTTTGATATTTTTATTATATATGCTTTTATATATGAGTATGATCTTCTATTGCATCTTTGGAAGGTATGGAGAACTAGAAATGAGAGAAGGAAATAGGTGGTTTTGTAGAACAAATTTCATTATATACATTCTTTAGAGCAACATAGTACACCATTGAGTCTAGATCATGTTAAAAATTAAGATTGTCATTAATATAAAGTATTATTTAAATTAGGCCATATATAGTCTTTTTTTGGGTGTTCTATAGTCATATTTGGTATTTTTGGTGGAATTCCATACTACACTAAAGTTTGAGTTTTCTGGATTTTCTAGAAAATTAATTGACCTTTTAAGTTTGTAAGATCTAGTGGGTGCATTATTTTTTGACCTGGGTCTTTAAATTTTTCCAAGTGTGGTTGTTTTACCTATCTTAAAGTCCATATTGAACTTTTATTTAACATTACCTTTACCCGTACTACACACAAACACTCCCTGGAGTTGAGGACATGCATATAAATGAGTATTTATCCTAGTCCCTTGTCATGACCAATGCAAGGGGGATTAAATCATGAAAGGAATTTTTTTCAAGGATGCCATGAAATTATTTTTAAGGCTACATGAACAAGTATTAAAATGTGGAAGTAAAAAGTACTTATAAGGTCCATAAATTTCTACTAGAAACTCTATTTGAGGCACCTTATTTTTGAAAGTGTATGTTTTTTTCTAGATAATTGAATTAGTGCCACTTTCACCTTTTTAGTTTTCATGTATTATAAAATTTTTATCCTTAAAAAAATGTATTCAGAGTATATTATAAAGTGTCATACAAATGGGTAATGTAAAATCGATCTAAGATAAATTTCCATTTTGGGGGTTTCATCATGGGTTTTGGTATTAAATTCCATAGTTTTTTCGTCCAACTAAATTTAGAAAACTATTTATCTTGGAAACAAGGGATACATGATCACTACATATTGCATGATCTAATTCCCTATCTTCTTGGACTCATTCCTGATCCTTATGACTATAAGAAGAATATGAAGTGGTTGAACAAAAATGACATGTTGTACAAACTAATATGTCTCATTATTCCTGAAAATATTCAACATTATCTTACATATACTGAGTTCCCTTTCACTACATGGAAATATATCTATAAGTTGTATGGATAACACAAATCTCCATCTGAAAGTGATGCTTCCTAAAAAACCATCATGTGTGTATAATCGAGACTAATATTGACCCTCCTCTTACTTATGACACCCCATATATAGTTGAGGACATTTTTGTTGTATAACCACCATTTCATTAAATTTGGGCTTATTTTAGTGTAATAAATTTTTCAAGAAGATCATTATCAGTTTCTTCACATCTAAATTTTGGTTTTCAAAAATACTATTATTGGTTTTCAACATTTGATTTCTTGGTCTCCAATAATTGCATTATTGGTTTCCGATTTTTAGTTAATTGAATTATGAGGTATAATGGGGGCCACCCATTCTCCCTATTAATTTTAACTCACATTGGTATAACATTTCATTAAATTTGGACTAATTTTAGTCCAAGAATTTCATTATTAGTTTATTTACATCTAAATGTGTGTTTACATAGCCAATTATTTTTATTATGCATGAGAATGGGAGGCCACACATTCTACCTCTTCATGGTTATTTTGAGCTCAAATGGATAATAGGATGCCATCTAGTTTAATAATTTAAAATTTCATAATATATTTGGTTTCCAATTATTGGTTGATCTTTGAGGGAAAATTGGAGGCCACCCATTCTCCCTATTATTTTTATTTTGATTGATAGAATAGGAGGCCATCTAGTTCACTTAAGGATTAGTTCATTTAAATGATTATTAGGAGGCCATATAGTTCAACATATGTAATTTCCATTATATATTTACTCATAAAAACAAAATTGAGTGAAAAAAACACTTCTAAATTACTTGTTTCTAGTTTGTTAGTTGGATTCTCTTTACCTTATTGCTATGCATAGTATCTATGTCAACACTATTATTATAAAAACAAGAAAATCAACATATACATTTAATATATTTTACTTGAAAAAAATAAATTCACAATTTAAGTTTCATTTATAATTAATAATCATCAATAGTTAATTTAAAAGTTCTCAATGAGTGCCTCAAGTTTTTTAGCGGCCCCACATGTTTAACCCATGTATATAGACATGATTTTACAATTTAGTATTTCTCATAAGATCCATTAAAATCCCAGCTATGAGGGATCTTAAAGTTATTAGAATTTCCAAACTCTTAAAATATGTATTTCCCATCATCAATGAATAATATGTTAGAATCAACATATCTTTATCCGTACACATCAATTAACATCCTTTAAAATTTTCTTATATATAAGCTTCAAATTTCCACTGGGATCTCTCAAATGTATTTGATACTATACAACGTTATCTACCTCAATTAAACACAAATTTTGTATCATGTAACCAAGTAAAGTTTGCAATAAAAGAGTGTACTTATTTGTTATATAAAAATGTAAACCACAAAGATATATCTAAATGTTAACTTGCAATCTCTAAAAAATTAGGAGAATAAATCATTTGGAAATATGTATATGAAGCATATTTAAAATTATGTTCTCATTTTTATGACAAACAAGTAGCACCATGATATTTGGAAATGAAAATATCTACTTTTTGCTAACATGGGACCATCTCTCAAGCTATGGGACTGTGAACTTGAGATGGACCTTCTAGAGAAGGCCAAATTCCTCTCCCTAATCTAATGCTAAACTATTCCTACTCCTAGAAAGGAAAATGCAGCTAACTAATCCTAAAATAACCATGCCAAGGTACCAGGAGAGAGAGAGGGTTAAAAATATGCATGAAAGGGAAATCCTAAGCTAAAAGGAAGTGATAACACCAGAAAATGGGTGAGAGACACTCTAGTAATGGAGAAAGAGAAAGAAATGAAGAAGGAGATGCCAAACATAAGTGACACAGACCCAAAGATTCATTTACCATATTTTCTCACATGAAACACAACATAATGAGATTGTAAGGATAAATACATGCACAAAACAATGCAATTAGTAAAACAGAGTCAAGTTTGTAGCTAAAATGAGCAAGGATAGAAAAATGTGTCACAAAACAAGCCTTATTGCAATAAAAGTATGCACTGAGACCATTATAGTTGAAGAGGAAGGCACAAGAACATTATCAAATCCAAAAATAAATATTTGTGAATCACACATTTGCTTTGGAACAAATTTGACAGAGTTCCATTACATTATTTGAATTTCCATCTTTTCAAAATGAAAGATTTTATAATATATAGCTTGAATGAAAGAGAAGGAAGAAAGAGAAGAGGAAAAAGACAATAAACATGAATTTTCTAGACCTCAACCATGAACAATCTGCATTAAAATCCTCTAAAAATCACATGGGCACCTTACAGGAGACATCATTTAGTCTATTAAGTCTTGTAGAAGCAAATGAAGCCATACCTCATCAATTATGGTGGTTGAGCTTCCTCTTACGCATCCAAAAGATGTGTTTTCCATTTTACCCTCCAAAAGCCACAAAAATCAAATTTTAATGATGTCAAATTGAAGGGCTCGATGAGATATTTCCATTGATATCAGATTTTTCTTATTTGGAGCTCAAGATCAAAAGATATGGCCATTTGAAGATTTTCTGTTGGGAGGCACATAAATTTGACACGTGGAAACCTTTAATTAGTTAAGGGACTGACCTCTACCAATGTGTAATTTCTTTACCTTTTTCCAAGTTTTGGTCTCCCATTGGCTCAAAATATTGGGGTTTACTTTCCCGCTTGCCATCTGTCCTTGTCTTTTTTACCTTCTATGGGATTTCGCCTTTATGAAAATATAGGATAATAGAACTTCACCATGTTTCCTCGGGATGTCGAGTTTTTCTTAGACCTCTATCAGTCTCTATGAAACATGGACCAATGAAAAGGATCCATGATCTTTCACATTGCAGACCTTGTCAGACCCCCTAGAAACACGAGCCAATAAGAAAAGACCATGTTTCTTCACAATTTACCCCTCGACTAACCATTACGAAATGTGAGCCAATAGAAAGGCTCCACACACTTCACATGTAATTCCTTTTGATTTCCAACCTATGACATCTATGAACCATTGACCAATGAGGAAGCTCCATGCCTTGATGCATTGTCAAACCTTTCTTTGAACCCTACTAACAACTATGAAACGCGAACAAATGAGGAAGCTCCACATTTCCACGGTGTTAGAAATTGTTAGTCTGTCTTGTTTGTGTTTGGATCTAATTGGATGGGCCTTCACATTTTTCAGACTGCAAAAGGTAAGCTAATGAAATGGTGCCACGTAGCTCTTCGCATCACAGTTTCTAAGTTAGGGGACTTAGAAACTTTTTGGATTTTTAGTGTGCCACCTGTCCCCTTTGCTTTCCTTGACTTGACGGACCCAATGAATTATAAAATGCAGCCTATCCAGTGGGCTTGGAAACCTTTTAATCCCATCACCCTTTGAAAAGAGACACCTAGCCCACATTGATCGGTGATCTTCTACCACGTGGCCCTTGGGCCGAACCTCTGAGCTTATGCCATGTGTCCCGGCTGAAGCCGACACTAAATTTGATTGGCATTTGAATGTCATTTGGATTTTATTACCAGCTCACCAATTTTTTTAAATTGTGCTCCCGTGGGTTTTTTAATACCAACACCTAGTGCATTTGGGAAGTGAAAATTGATGGTTGTTTGACCATCACAGTCCCATAAAAATGGCTAAGTCCATTTTAAAGTTGTAAAAGCCAAAACAACCCTAGGGGAGTAATTTTGGATAAGCGTAATTTGTAAGGATTAGTTCTAGAATAACATGGAACTCCAAAAAGAAATCCCTCTACTCCTAATATCAACAATTTCCTTAGAATTGAAATCAAATGTATGATATACATTATTATAGAGATATATATTAAAGATTAATCTAATAATTAACACATAAAAAAATTGAACTCCATACAATGTTATAACATAAATAACAAGATGTAAACTAACTTTAAAATAACTTTCAAAAGTACATCCTTATTACTACAAAAGCAATAATTTTATTGTAATTGTAGTTAAAGATATCAAAAACATTACTAACATTTTAATAATTAAACTAGCAAAACAACAAATAAAAAATAAAGTCATTTCAATGTTATAAAATAAATAGTAATAATACATTATATTAACTTTTAAATGGATTATATTGTCTTACAATACAACAAAGTATCTTCAAAATCATTTCAAAAATGGATTACATTGAAAGAGCTCAAAATATTCATTGTATTCTTGTTTACATTTTTAAACTAATGTTCTTACATCATTCTCTAAAGTTATCGGGAATTGCCAAATATGAGCCATTAGCCAATTATCAACATGCATATCATCTGAGAAAGAAAACTTGGTACAATGAAACAATTTTCTTTGGGAACCCCTACCATTTCAGAACTGATCTATATGGTATTTGTAGCATTATATGATTTATGCTTTGACCAAACCATATTTAGATCCTTTACTTCACAATCTGTATTTGTGCACATTTCAACAATATAATAAAATAAATCTATCTTCTTACCATCCCAATATTTATTCAAAATATTCTTCCCTAAATACTTAACATCTTGGTTGTATAAACTCGACCAAAATGATATCTCAAATTGAATACATATGCATTTTAAAAAATGAGATAACTTTTGTTTTTGAACATAATGACATTCTTTGTGCGGAAAGATCGGAAATCTTATAAGTAACTTGAAAAATTATCAGACCTTCCATGATATGGAGGTCAACATTAGGCATCATATGTTCCCAAGATCTCTCGAGAAGATTTTCCTTATGAAATAACAGTCGATAGCTTTCGGTGGTATATTAAACGCTAAAAATGGGCGAATGCTCAAGATACAAATCGCACAAGAACATGAGTTACGAATAAATTCAAGATATAAGTGACACAACAAAAGAGGGTAGAAATGGAATTTATGAATGGATTTGTGTAGTGGAGTAAAAAATGAAGTTAGTTTTCACCTCACGTCTCGATAAACGAAAATTGGTTTTACAATAGTGGGGTCCACTCTTCTTTTGGAGGGGACTTGACCAATGTGAAACTACAAGTATCTCATCAAACCAATGTGAAACTACAAGTATCTCATTAAGATATAGACCGAGCTAGTGAGTTGGGGTCGGGGATAAGACCAAGATAGTAGGTGAGCTCATGGCCGAGTTGATGGCTAGTTAAGGAGTGAGCTCATGGTGAGCTAGTGAATGAGTTACCACCGAGTTAAATGCTGATATCAACAACCATTCAAATAGACCAACCACCTCACCACATAACCTCACAAGTCCAATAGTGGAAAATGGCTAACAAACAAAATTGTGGCCAAATCCATGAGTATAACGGATGGAAGAAGCATATTAAACGGCTTGGTAAATATTTATCCCACCAAATGTGGGAGTAATCCCATTGACTAGTGGAAAAGAGAGATAGCCCTGGATGTGGAAAAGTGGCCGTTGACAAAATGACAAGCTTGGAAAATTTAGTGATGAAAACGAGCGAGCATGGGAAGTTGGAAGCATCGACCTTGTCTATTTGGAAAGCTTGTGGGAGGAAGTAACAATGACAGATGTGGAAAAGCGGTGAACTAGGAGCAAATAATTGACAATGCGAAATGGTCGGTGCAGGAGGTTCTAACCACCGACCTCCTATCCGTAATGGGAACTCCAACAAACTTTTCCAACAAAGTTGGCTTGTTAAATCCCAAGCCGATAAGACTTTTAAACAAGAAACTCGAGGCCAAAACCTAGTGTAAAAGGGGAGTCAAGGCATATTAAAAACACAAGCACATTCAAGATCAAATCAAAATCTTAGTGTGACAGATAGCCTTAGGATTATTAAGGTATTAATGAAGATATACAACCTTTATTTAAGGCATTCTTATGATTTTTTAACTCATTAATATTCTTTATAAGGATATTACAGCCTTAGTCCTTGTGTTGTGACATGGAGCTCAAGTGTGGAGCCAAGAGGAGTTTTCAAGAAGCGGAGAAGTGTGATATGAGAGACCTAAATCATTATTTTCGGGAATTTTTACATCCAAGTTCATATTGCTTGGAGGCTGCAAAGGAGGATCGTAATGTTGAGCTCGACAAAATATATTATCCCAACTTAGCTCTATGTAGAGGTTGGAGGAACTGCAATAGAGGGGAATTCTATAGGAAGTGTGAAGTTAGGAAGCCATGCTAAAAGATTGAGTAAGAATTCCAAGACCTATATGGATTCTGAAGGACCAATTGGCACTGAGTTCATGGTGGACCAGAACATTCATTATAGTCTTGTAAATTTCTTTGTATTTTGCAATCAAAAATTTATAATGGATCTGTTCATCAATTAATGAACCTAGAGACGTAGGCATTTTTGAATTCCATTAAAAACTTGAGTGCAATGTCCATTATTATTTGCATTGCATTTTGTTTAAGTGTATTTTATTTTGGATTTTTCAAATTTTGGCATCAAAAAAATAATTTTCCTATAAGGATCCATTAGTTTAAAAATCAAAGTGAAAAAACTACTAGTTTATGGATTATTCCAAATCTAGTATCAATAGAGGTTTTCTACTTAGATCTGCACAAATAAATTATTGAATCATATACTCTAAAAACTACCAATTACAATATTTTTATAAAATTAAAGTAACTTATTTTTCTGATATTATACTTGAAGACTATGGTATTTGGCCTTGAATTGTTGACTCTACATCTATATTATCATAACCATATGCAAATAAATGTTTCATAGAATTAATCATTTAAATTCACTAATTGCAACAAAAATATCATATGAAATAAAAAGTGAGTAGTTAATTACATGTTTCAGTTGTAGTGCTATTCAAACCTTTCTCAACTTCTTGATTCTCTATATTTTATAGATATTTCACAACATTGGGTATGATTGGATCTTCTGACTAGGAACATTTTCCAAATCTTGTTGATTAGATATGCATTTATGTTTCTTAGAAACTATTGTTTTTGTTGCATCCAACCCAACACCATGTGAATCACCCCAAGATGGAAATGCAAGTGGTTCTTTATATGTTTGAGAGACATTGAATTATTTGATTTCCACACCTATAAACACATATTCACTAATATTAGATCAATTATGAAAAAATAATGAATATGATAGTTTAAAAACATCTTTAAAAGAGACCAAAAATTCTTACATCATTAAGGATTATGTAACTTAGCAGCCGCTAGCCTTATGTAGCTAATGAGAGGTATCCCATACTTCCTCAATGTGGAATAAATCATATCTTATACAAAATAAACTTAAATTTAAGAGAATACATTTTGATAGTATAATTATTTAACTTTTTCTCCCTCCAAAATAAAAAACTATAATCATATAAAGGTACAAAACTCATTAGGCATGCATAAAATGTCAATAGTTGTAATCTCCTTGTAAAATGTCTTCATAAAAACTCATGGTCACCATTTTTAATAATTGATACAAGATAACAATCACCTATTTTTTTAAAATGATGGAAGTGTTGGCCATTGTGGGTTAATGTTGTCATTGATGTCAACCCTCAATGATGGAAAATGGTGTCATGGGTCTGTATGTTTCCCCATGAGATGTTATTCAATGGTTAAACATGAAGGTTGATTAGCGGTGTCGAGTTTTGTTGAGTTCGAGTAATGTTTCAGTGCATGGTTGAGTATGCTAAATCATAGTTCGAGCTCTCTTGATTTGGTTTGATGTTGTCATGATGTCATTCATGGTAAATGAGGTATGTTATAGGTTTCCTTGAGTCTTCATGAGGTTTGAAAGGTTAGGTCAAGAGGTTACAGGTTGTGTTAAGTCATTCCATGTTTGTTTCTAGCCATGGAGCAAGAAAAATGAAGTAGAGAATTAATATTTAGACCTAATCCATCCTTTTGGATCATGGTTTCAGCATGGTGGAAGTGTACCTGAGGTGTATGGTGATTTTTAGGTCATAATTCAGAAGTTAGATGCATATTTGAGGTCCTTGGGAAGCTACAGGTGAGAAACATGTAATTTAGCACAGTAAGTGCTTTATGGATGGAGAGTTTTAGAGATATATAAGCTAGAGGGTGAGAATTTAAAGTTATATAAGGTGGTCATCATGCTTCATGCCAAATTTCAAGCGATTGTAAATAATATTTTGAATTTATGCAAGTTTTTGTGAAACCAAGTAAGTTTGAGTGTGTTTTTAAAGCAAAGTTGGACCTTATGATGCATGATGTGGATTGTGTTATTTTAATGGGGACATGATATATTTGGGGTATATTCTTATGTTAGTTATGTATATTTTTCAAAAATAATGAGGTGGTTTAATCATCACATTTTTATGAACCATCATTAAGAAGCTAAAGTGGTTTGAAACCCTTGTTAAACCCTAGTTAGGAGCGAGTTTGAAAAGCGAGTGCTTGTATCAACTCAATTTTGATTGTTTCATAAAAAGTTATGATTAGATGTTATAGAGGAATCTTCCATATTTCAAGAAAATTACATGGTCATTTGGGCTTCATTCAAAGTTGACTAGTCAAAGGGCAGTTTGAAGCCTTAAAAGTAGTGTTCAGTAAAATGATCATAATAGGAGCTACATGTGAAGTTTTGAGATGATTAAAGTTGTGTTGGAAAGATAATTTAGATATATATTTGCTTTTATATAATTTTGTTTCATGATGAGGTTTCCAAGTCATTCTTTGGACATGAAGGTTTTTGTCAGTGAAGGACAAGATGTGTTTTGCTGTAATTTTGTAGTTGTTTGAAGCATGAGATGGATTGGTTCATGATTTATATCATCTGGGATGAGAATATGGATGAAATTTTCATCCAATAAATCCATGTTGAGGTACTTAATGTTTTTATACATTTTTTTATGAGCTAACCTTTGGAAACAATGTTTTTGGAAGATTGATTTGGTGAAGACAAAAGTTGTTGTGGTTTGTGTAGACACTAAAATTAGGTCACACTCCCCTTTGGTCACTCGACGAATAAGCACCCTTCATCACATTCACCTAGCCATGAAACCCTTCACCTCACTAATAGTAATTTAATTAAATTAATTCATTATCCTCACTATATTTATTATTTAATTGTCTTAATTTAAATAATATCCACACATACACTTCACCTCGACACCTCACCAAGCCAACTCACCTAAGACCTATTCTTAGTAAGTTTTCATAACTAACTAAGACTTACCCAAACCCTAAAAATCAATTCCTACATTCTCTCGAATGACATTCTTACATGCTTACAAGAAGCTCCCAGTCTAATCCACAAGTTAATGACACGAGATCCGAGGAAATCAAGGATCTCCCTAGTTTAGTAAACCTAGGAAATCCCACCTTGGTGACCGACACTCGTTACACCTAACCATCACCAGTTAAGTTGGAACCACTTTGGTTACCCTTTTAACCCCAAAACAACCTTATTCTCAAGGTTGGAAGAAGGTTGGAAAATATTAAAAAAGTTGGCGAACATTAGCACATTCCAGAGAGATATCACATCTTCTGAGAGTGAATTCCAGCGAGAACATGCATGCAAGGAAGGGGATCAAGCATATTTTCCTGCACAACCATCCTAACAATGATCTGATCTAACCAATCAAAGAGGAATGTACATGCAGCCCATGCAAAATATTTTCTTTAGTTGGTGACCACCTGCAGCCTTTAAACCTCTCATCAACACCTCTATCCCTCACTCACAGGCATCCAGGACCAGGATCCAAGTAAGTATAATGTTATACTTCTCTAGTTTATTTCATTTCATCATTATATTATCATCTTTTGTTTACCTAGCCACCCATTGACCTCCTCCAACACTCACCCCTCCATATACCCATTAAAACCCCACCAAATCCTACCCAAATCACCCAATACCTCATCCCGACCAACCAAAATCCTTTGTGTAATCACAAAGGATACCTAAATCTTGTTTTGTGGCATTCCCAGTTTTCACAAGATGGCGGCATTGGTTACACCTAACCATTTTCAGTCACCATTAATTGACATCGGTCTCTGTATTTTCCCATACAACCTAGAACAATGACCTATCCACCTAATTCCCTCTCACCCTTATTCACCTGTGATCTACCTGAGACCTTTGTCAGACCTGCAGAGACCCATAACCAATTACTTGACCTTCGGTTCCTATTCTAACCTAGCCTATTAGATTACATCTATTTCTTATTGTGTTTTAAGTGAGATACCTAAATTATTTTGAATTACTATAGGATTTTCCTTATTTACCACATTAAATTGTTTAAAACAGTGGAATGATAGCCATCTAGGAAGTATCACACTTCCCGGATCTAGAATACGCTAGGAAGTTCACTGCATATATTGTTTAAATTATTTGGGTGGTCTTGCTTTGCATTATAGGTAGTTCCTCCTAGCCAAAAGGAAGCTCTCACAATAAGTTATGGATTCAGAAGTCATACATGTGCGACAACCCATCAACTAGCATTTGAATAGGTATTTTGCCTATGCCTGTTACCCTATCTGTTTTGGCAATACTTCAAAGAAACGTCTAAGAATCATGTGAAATAATTTGCACGCCCCTTGTGGGACAAGATGGATTGGACAAGATGTGTTTTTTTGTAATTTTGTAGTTTTTTGAAGCATGAGATGGATTGGTTCATGATTTATATCATCGGGATGAGAATATGGATGAATTTTTCATCCAATAAATCTATTTTGAGGTATTAAATGTTTTTATGAGCTAACCTTTGGAAACAATGTTTTTGGAAGATTGATTTGGTGAAGACAAAATTTTTGTCGTTTGATCACGTGACTAATTAAAGGATTATTAATTTATTATAAGTTCTCAACTAGTTATTCCATATCCATTGAGTGGTCACATGATTTTTTTAATATTTTAAGTGATTTATGAATTTTAAAATTAATTTAACATTTTTGATGAATATGGGAGCTTTAATAATCAAGGTTTTGGAATGAGGAGAATTTTTGCATCCTTATGCATGTGTTTTAATGATTTTTGATGCAAGGAAAGTATATTTTTGCTAGGATGACCCATATGGTTCACTTTTTTTAGCTGTTGTGAAAAATTTATGGGATGTGTTTAGTGATGAATTTTTCAAATAAAATTTGTATGACCGACCTCCTTTGGGTTAAAAGAAAGAAAATCATATAAAAGTGATGTTTTGGGTTCATTTTTGAACTAGTGCTCTTAGAGGGAAGAAGTGCAACCTAGAGGAGAGTGAGTTGCATGTATGTGTGCATGATTTGAAGGATAAGTCTAGGTTAATGACTGATTAAAGACATGATAGCAAGAGGTTAGAGAAAAGACAAGTGAATAAAGAGAAAGATTATGAGAGATTGAAGACATAGGGTTTTTGAGATGAATAAGTGATCTCCATCAGTTGTGGTAGCATAATTATTAGAGATAAAACTTCTCCAAGTGGCTAAGTAGGTACTTGGTCATCCTAGTGGGTTGTAGCCTCCTTATGGAGTGAGTTCTTCACTAAATTATGGGTTGGTTCTCCTTATAGGGTTGGTGCTCTACTAAACTAGGGGTTGGTGTTCCTTATGGAGTTGGTGCCTCACTAAATTAGGGGTTGGTGCTCCTTGTGAAGTTTTTGCTTCACTAAATTTCTTTTATTTGTGTAATATAAGAATATTTTCAGTGTTTTTTCTTCCCCATGAGGGTTTGCCACTTACATATGGTGTTCTTGTGTTGAGTAATTTATTTCTTGCTCTTGTGTTTGATGTTGTAAACCTTAATAAACACACATGGTGATGAATTTTGTATGAAAAATCTAATTCATGAATATATGGTTTGGTAAATGAAATTAAAATCTTTATAGGATTGATTCACCCCCACTCTCAGTCCCTTGTGCTTCCAACAATTGGTATTAGAGCAGGTCCTTGTGAAGCAAGTTTAGTAGCTTGAAGGAGATCCTAGTAGCAAAAATGGGTGATTCAACTATATTTGGAGGATAAATTATAATATTTCCAAGTCTTTAGTATTTAGATTGTAAGAGATAATGGATGAATTGGAGAAAGATCATGATATAGCTATCAAGGGTTTGAAATCTCAAGTGGAAAATTTGTCTAATGCCCTAAAGGAGAAAGAGGATGTTTGTTCTATGTATGAAGAAAGATTGAAAAACCTAGAATCAGATTTGGAGAGTGCATCTAGTAGGATTAAGATATATGAGAGGCTTGAGAAGAGTTCCTAAGCTCTTAATGATTTTATATAATCTCAAAAGGACAAAAATAATGAATCAAGCCTAGGCTTTGAAGGAAAGAAAAATAAGAATGATGATGAAACTGGTCCAAGTTCAAATTTAGATGAGAAAGTGACTAAGAAGATGGATTTTAGGAGGTCTAACCCCATTACAAAACCTAATTATATGAGGCATGGTTAAGCTTTTCATGGATATTGCTTTGTTTGTTATGATTTTGGTCACATAGCTAGAGATTGTGTAGACACTTAAAATCCACTTACACAGTTTCAATACTTAAATTACACCGATTATCCTTTTTCCCATCTTTTCTATAATAATTAACACTTTTGCGCTAATTATCTAACATTCCCATTCTTATTTTTTGAATAAAAACTTTCATTAATTAATGAACCCTTCCTATCACTCAAGATGTCATTTAATGACCTTTCATTAATTAATGTCTACTTCTACTTGGGTTAATTAATTATTATTAATTAATTACGTTTCTACTCTAAATCAATAAGTCACCATAAATTGGATCAAATTCCTCTTTTACATCCATCAGATCATACTATTTTTCATCTAATTAGATTCTATAAGCTTATATCTACCTATTAATTAATCACCTTTGATTAATTAAACCACTTTCAACTCCCACAAAGTGCACATCCTTTATTCAACATGGATGTCTTTTGTATTTCCTCTTTGGGGTTTATCCCACATCCATCAAATTGCTATCCTTGCGAAACCGACAAGATATACAAAGAACCCTCCTCCTTAAATTTCTTCTTTTATCAAACTTTGATTAGTGAAACCTATAGGCATTCGATCTTGAGCCATTCTCCATTGTTGGAAATAGCTTCTCCATCTTGCATCCATTCTCTCAAATTGAAGAGCATGGGAAGATCCAAAAATGGCCTTGTAGCCATTTCTTAGTGAGATAACCATCTTTAATTCTTGAGGAAACAACACCAATTTGATTGATAGGTGATCTAATTAGGTTCATTCATTAGGTAACAATCTCGAAGAGTAGGAATGGGATTGGAATTTAATGGATTTATCATGTTTATGCATTGTAGAAGTTGTTTTCCACTAAGCTCTTATCTTGATGGTTCTATAGTAGATTTGGCTTATCTTTTAGAATACTAGGTGTTAGTCTATTTCAATTATCTTTGAAAGTTTATTATGTTCACATTTGGCATGCCCGGTGGGAAACCCCTTTGTTTCACATGCATTCTTTATTTTGGTTAAGCTTGTTTTTGCACACTAACCATTTTTTGAATATACTGACATAACTTGTGTTTCTAACCATGTTTTGTTGAGTTTACATGTGTTGAGTCTTCCTTGTCAATATAAAGGAGGTGAAGTGCTGTAAAAATTTGATCTTGATGGGAAAATTTCAAGATTTCTTCATGTTTTCATGTTTAGAGCTTCATTTTTCAACTTTCTACATGCTAGTTTTTTCAAATTTTGAAAATTTTAAATTTTTGAGCATGTAGGTTAGTGTTTGATAGTGTTGAGTCTTCTATTCACATATTAATGAGGTGGTTTTTATCCAAATGAGATATTGATGAGAAAAATTCAAGCTTTTTCCATGTTTGCATTTTTAGAGCTTCATTTTTCATCATTTTGCATGCTAGTTTTGTCAATTTGTTGAAAATGTTAAGTTTTTTATCATGAATGTTAATGTTTGATAGCGTTGAGTCTTATATTCATATATTAATGAGATGGGTTGTTGTAAAAATCAAATCTTGGTTGGAAAATTTTGACCTTTTTGCAGATTAAGGGACATTTTTTTGACATTTTTAGTACAAGTTAAGTGCATACCCGTGAGCATAAGAGCATATGCGTAACCCATCTTCCAAAGGCCATAAATTTTACTCCAAAACTTAAAATGAATCCCTATTTTTTATGTTGGAAAGGTATTGAAGTGAACTATGCAATGAAAACATAAATTTAGGATTTATAATTACATAAATTGTAGGTTTTTCCTTTATTGTAAAATTGATCATTTTCTTTGCATGTTAGATTCACTTTTGATCAACACCACATATGATCTTCTCTTGTACTTTCGAATGACCTTAAGAATTAGAAATGGCTATGATTATGGATATTTTTCTAACACATTTAAATTATTTAATGAATGTTGTTTTTCCATTTTTCTTAAGTTAGATCAAAGCTTGTGTATGCTCTTCTCTTGCGCTTTTTGGCGATCTTGAGAATCAAAAGCAAATTTGGTATTCTTTTCTAACATTTTGTGGTTACTTGGAAAATTTCATCATTTAAGTTGCTTAAGGGAATTAATATTTTAAAGCATTTAATGGTCGTTGGTTTAATTTTTTTCCATTTTTACTTAGATCAAAGTTTGTGTATGCTCTTCTCTTGCGCCTTTTGGCGATCTTGAGAATCAAAAGAAACTTTGGTCTTCTTTTCTAACATTTTGGATTAATTTGGAAACTTCATTTCATTATTTCTTAAGGGAATGAGTAATTTGAAAAACATGTTTAATGGTCCTTTGATTTAGAGTTTTCCATTACTATCATGTTGGGTTACTTGTTGTGTATGCTCTTCTCTTGAGAATCAAAAACAACATTTGATCCTCTTTTTAAAAATTTTATAAGTTTTCATTGAGAAGTACCGACTTTTGATTACATGACCTCGTTTTATTGTCAAAGAAAAAGGATCTAAACCAATACTAATATAGTTTGTTTCAGGTTGCCAATGGTGTGCAAAACCAAACTAAGATAAAAGATAAAAAACACACCACTATTCAAAACACTGTATTTGCAGGTTCGGTTAAGAGATACAGATCATCCACTTAAAAATGGGGGAATTTCTTTAGCACAAGCCATAAAAATCAATACGAGGGTTACCCTAGGAACCCCAAATTAGTCCACACCTTAAGGGAACCAGTGGATGAAACAAGAAGTGCTCCACTTACCCACTTAACTAGTACGCCTTTGTGAGATTAGCGTCAAAATTATCTTCACACAACCCCAATGAGACACTGTTGAATGTAATTTTTACTCATTGTCTCAAAGGGGATAAAGTAAATCTAGGATACTCCTTGATTTAGTGCGTGTGAATTTCTTGGAAAACCACGCTTGCATAGATAGCTTATGACACCTAGAGAGTGAAATAATATGAAACTATTTTACATAGGAGCCAAATTTACAAAACCAATTGTGTTTCAAAGATCTCTCATGAAGCAAGAAATTTTTCAGAGTCAAAACCTTGTTAGTCGAACAAGGGGAGAGTCCATTAAATTTTGAGCCTAGTGTTATTCATCACGAAATTTTCAAAGTGTTACTTTGTCTTAGTTTTTCACTTGTCTTAAGACAAGGTGAAACTCTTCCAAAGTGACACCAAGTATTTTTCACCCCCACTTGGTCTACTCATTTGTTTTCTTATTTCCCTTTTGGGAAAAAAGAAAGCATACATACATAGTGTTACTTAATATTTTGTCCACAACTTTTGCACCTCACATCCTTCCTTTATTGTGATGCGATAGTAAGCATTGAAAGTGTGTTGGTACATCCTCAAATATTGAGTAGCCTTATCTTGATACCCATGTCAAGAAATTTCATCATAGTTAGGCTTGCTTCATCATCGATATTCCCTTGAGGTGTTACTTTTCTCACATCATCTTGATACAATTTTGATACTTACATCTTGTTTCTCGTAAACTTGATTTAAGTGTCTAGATTGTACTATTACGTTGCTTGCACCTTAACAACTCCTTGGTATACTTTGACCTTGTCTCCTTCCAAACATTTCCTCAACCTTGAAAAGTGTTTTTGTTACATTTTTCACATCGTATCAATATTATTTTGATACTAATATCTCAATTTTTACAAATATTGATTAACATATCTAAGTGGTATTGTTGCGTTGCTCGCATTTGTAACTTCCACTTTTTGGGATTCAGGCCTTGTTTGTATCTAGATTGGTTATAGTATACTTTGCATTGGAAGTCACTTCAACCCCTTGTTAATACTTACACCTTGTTTATTTTAAACTTGACTTAAGTGTTGACATTGTGTTGATCATCTCACATCAAACTACCATTGAGACACATTTGCATAGGGAGTATTTCCTTGTAGATTGGATTGGTTTTCTAAACTTGCGTGATTGTTCCTTACAATCTTTCATCTTATAGAATTATTTTTATAAAGAAAAATACCTTTGATATTTTGATCCCTTGGTTATTCATCTTGACATTTATAATTGCAACTTGTTCTCCAAACCTTTTTATGTTGTCAAAATTGTGTTATCACGATGTCTATTTTCCTTATATTCCCTTTGGAAAATCACACAAGCACCCCCTATTTGTTTACAAAATGTCTAGTTTGTCATCATTACACTGCTCAAATTATCATGGAACTTCCTTCACCGTGAAGTTCAATCACACTATCTAGGTCTAGGAATTCGACCCAAAGATGCCAACAAGTGACTAACTATCGCATGGTTCCTCACACTTACAAAAATAAGGAACCTAAATTTATGAATTCACTTCAAAATATGCCTATCATGACTAAAGCTCAATTGGTTATTTGCGCTAGAGAAACTATTCAGTTACCCCTTTCCCCACCTTCATCTCATAGTCAGTGGTATGATTATGATGATTCTAATCCAAACTATTCTTTTGATTCCCCACATTCTTCTAATGATTCTAATCCATGTTATTCTTCTGATTCCCTTCAGTCTCCTAATTCTAATCCAAACTATTATTTTGATTCCTCTCAATATTTTGATGATTATAATCCAAACTATCTTTTGGATTCCTCTCAATCTCCTGAGCCTCATCCAATCAACTTTATTCTAGGGAGTAATCAATCACCTAAATGAAATTTTCATCCTCTAAGGATTTATGTTGCCACAAATTCTCCCCATCATTATTCTAATTCAACTCCTAAGTAACAGTATACCCTTTCTTCACAAGACCCCCTTTATCATTCATCTCAATGGCATCTTCCTCCTTTGAAGATCCATGTGACTCTAAGTTCCTCCAATCAAACATCTAATTTGACTCTTGAGTTATGGTCCTCCCTTTCTTCGTAGGACCCCCTTTATCAGTCGCCTCAAAGACATATTCCTCCATTGAAGATCTATGCAACTCAAAATTCCTCTACGATCAATCATCCAAGTTAACCCCTACATCACAATCCATTGACTAGCTACATGATCCTCTTTTTCTACCTGCATTATGTCATCTTCTAGGAAAACCTATACCAAGCTATTTCAAATCCACATCTTCTTCAACTCGTGAGATGTCCAAATCCAAATCAACTTCGTCTCTTGAGTCATCTTCTTCTATCAATCAAAATCCAATCCCTCTTTGGCCCTTGATCCCTTTCAACTATATCTTACCATATCCTTATCAATATTCTAAAGACTGATGTTTGCATCCATGTCAAACAATTAACAAGAAACAATGTGCTAAGATATCTTTTTAAAGCACTATAAAATACCTTTGTGGGAGAAATAAGTTCAAACCTTCCCTCATCTACATCATCAAACATATTTTAAATATTCAAAAATTGTTATATCTCTTTCTTCCAATCAACCTACTATCATCAACCAAAAATGACCCATACTGATTGATTTATTTCAAAATGAAGAAGAAATAAGAGAAATCATGGGGCTACATGATGACATTACTCTAGAGGATCATGAGAAAGGATTATCTTTTGACCTCGATGCATTCATGTATTGTGGGGAAGAAATTGATTCCTTTTGTCAGAAAATATAGGAAGATCATAAGATCATCAAACTTGATCCTCTTCTTGTTCTTCAAATTTCACATTTCTCCATTACATGGAGAAACACTGGTCTGTCATTGATCCTTGGCCTATCTTCTCATCATCTACTAATTCCTTACATAGTACAATTCCTCAATAAAAATATCTCCTAGGGTGTATTGGAAGTGTGTTTCACTTGTGATGTCATTTATGTCAAGTCCATTGATGTCAAAGTGGTCTAGGTGATCTAGGTATGTTGGGTAGGTCATCTATAAGTATCTCAAAGGTGGTATGAAGGTAAAAAAAGGTACATGAGGTGAGTAAGATGTGTAAATGATTTTGTAAAATGGTCACATGGTCTAGTCATGAAATGTATGGGTCAAGTCAAGTTATTCTAGGCCTTGGTCCAAAGTATACATACATGGTGTAAATCAAGATAACATGATAATTATCTCCAACCAAAGCACATAAAGAAATATTGGATTAGTATGAGGTGGCAAAAGAGGTTTAGAAGGAGCTACAAGAGACAAACCAGTTCATGAGACTAAAAATGTCAGTATGGAGCTTTCTTAAGCCAATCCACAAGCAAACAAGGTGTGAAATGTTGACCCAAGGTGTGATGATGAAAAAAAAACATGGTGTGAGAATTGGATGATGATATATGGTGTGTAAAAGTATTCTTAGGTAGTTTTGAGGTGTTTTAGGCACTTTCTACGGGTTAGAATAGTTCAACAACTAGGAATCAGAGACCAAAGGGAACATAAATGAGATGGGATGGAAAGATTCAGGATGAACTAGAGAAAATATCACTTTTAGGTGTTAGAGGGATGTGTCCTTAAGGTGTGAGAAAAATTTCAGAATCTAAGGATGAATATTTTGCAAGTTATGCAAGTTTTTCCAAAACCGGGTTTTTCAAAGTATGCAAATTGAGCACCAAACTTATTAGCAATAAAGAAAAATTGTGGAGCCTCTTTTAGATAAGTCATAAGATAAAAAAGGAGTAAATTTGGATAAAATTATGGTGCAAAAATTATTTTGGTGATTGGTTGAGTATTTTAGAAGTTCTATCCATTTTTGTGAGCATGTTTGTAGCCCTCCAAACCCCAGTTTGGACCAGTTTTGGAAAATTGAGTTGGATAGGTGTCTTAACTCAAATATTTTTCTTATAAAACTATTTGAACATGAATATGAATCCTTAGGGAACATTTCCATGTTATTTTTAGTTCATGATGTGTGGTGGGCCCCATTGAAAAACATGTATTTTGTGAAGATTTTAGTGCAAAGACAAATATTGCAAAGGATCAAATGCTCAAATTGAATATGGATGATGCCCAGAAGGTTATGATGAGGTCCATATATAATTTTGGATTAATCATTTGAGAAATTTTTGAGACACAACTTTGTTTTTTGCCTTCTGTTTAAACTAGCAAGCTTGTGTGACTAGTTTTGATGATTAGAAGGATTAATGATGAAAATGCTCATTATTGGAGTGTAATAAGTATGTGAAAAATATCTATAGATCTGTTGTGACATGTTTTTAACATTTTTTCAGATAGAAAATTAATTTCTTTCTTAAAGGTGATTGTGACAAACTGCTCTTTTAGGCCTATTTGAGAAGCATGTCTGAATGGGTATGAAGCTGATACTTTATCCATTTAACCTATGAGAATGAATTATTCAACATGTTGTATACATCAAAATTGAAGTGATAGAGGTGATAGGGATATATGAAAATTTATTTTAAGGTATTTGACCACATTTTATGGAAGATTAGTTTTTGTGTTCAAGACCAACTAGACCCGTTGCAGAGATCCAAGTTTTTGGAATCCTTATGCCATGAATTGTATCAGTATGAGAAGTGGATGAGATATTAGAATTAATTATATTTACATTTATATGTTACTTTCCTCATGATGAAGATATTTGAGGTATGTATCAGCTCAATTCTTGAAGACCAAATTCAGAGATGTTGAAACTAGCTAGGAAAGTCTTACAAAATGGTGTTTATTGATGAGTTAAGCCTTGATTTGGATCTTTCTGGTAAATTTTAATGAAAGTAGACATAATAAGATTCATTTTTATATATTACTTGGGTCATGAAGATAAGTGGAAGTGGTCTAGTTAGATGATTTTTCAGGACTATTTTTGTAAAAGATGATTTAGGCACACCTATGAGCCTAAATGAATATATTGGCTAATGTGGCGAGTTTCTAAGCATACAAAAGCATTATTTGACTTGGTGGGACCATGTACCATGTGAATAAAATATGGAATAAATTTGGATAATTTAAAGAGCTAGAAGATAAAATATGAGCTCATTTGGAGAAGAAGACAAAATCTAATTTCATTCAAATCCCAATTCAAATTCAAGGCTAGGAAGTTGAAGATTCAAGTGGAAAATGAAGTGTAAGATTCATATTCATGAATTTTTTGTTCTTTAAAATGGTGTTCCACATTTATTTGTGTTGAATTTTGAAAAAACCTCTTTCTCTTCTTTTGAAGAAAACCTTTGTTGCAAAGAAAAACCCCTGGAAGTCTCTTCTAGGTTAGTAGCTGGTTGGAGTTTCATGAGGAGGATGTGTGAAGAAAAAATGGTGAAGTCTCTGTTGGCTGTAATTTGATTTGAAGATTTGTAATTTTATTTTAAGATTTTTAATCAAATTTTAATTCCAATAAATAAGGTTTCTGAGTACATCTTGTGTTCTTGATATGTATGCATTTCTTGATGAATTTTTTTATTGTGATCTGTATTAATGCATGGAAGTTTATATTTGATGTTTTGAAATATAAAAGTAAAAAAAATATTACATGACTGATTCACCCCCTTACTCATTCCCTTTTCAATTCTAACAGGGTTACCTCTTAGTATCCCTTCATCTTTTTCTATATATGGGCCACCTCGTAGTAGCTCTGTCTTCATCTTGCCTTGAGTCACGTCCCAAGTAGCCCATCATCTTCTATATGCGGCTCACTTCCTAGTAGCCCAATATCTTCTATACTTGGTCCACATCCTAGTAGCCCTCCATCTTCTATTTATGGGACACCTCTAGGTATCCCATCATCTTCCATCTATGGGACACCTCCTGGTAGCCCATTTTCTTCTATACTTGGGCCACATCCTAGTATCCCTTCATATTCTATCTATGGATCACCTCCTAGTAGCCCATTTTCTTCCATCTTGGGGCCACATCCTAGTAGCCCTTCATCTTCTATTTGTGGCTCACCTCCTGGTAGCCCATCCTCTTCAATTTTTGGACCATATATTCTTTGCCCATCTTATCATCCTTCTATCAACAATGTTGGTAATCCCACCATCATTCCTAACATTCCTATCATCAATCCTAAACATCCACTTTCTTCTCCCACTTCTTGGGATCAAAAAAATCATGCATTAGTTGGTATGAAATATAAACATATTATTTATCAAGCTAAGATCAAAACTCCAAAGAGCTATAAAGATCTAAGCAAATCCAACACCCAAAAAACTAAAAATGAAACACGATTCAAGAATGCACACCAATGAAAATGCAAAGTATGGTGCAAAGTGGAAGAACATATGGATAGGGAAATCAAGATCCCGCATACAAAACCCATGTTGAAAGATAAGTCAAAGTCACTTATTGAATATGATATCACTATGGTCACCGAGATTAGAGATAATATTACTCTTGATAAGCAAATACTCCTAGTCTCCCTTATTAAATAAATTACAAACATCATTGTTGGATCCTATCATGCAGAGTGATATATTTGGTCCTAACTTACCAGTCATTTATCTTCATCGTATTCTCCCTTCACAAAACCATCAAAATACAAAAATACCAAAAATAAATAAATTAAAAACATTCTAAAAAAAAAAGGTACAAAGATCAAACATTGAAATTAGGTATTGCATACACATGGATGTTATTTCTTCCCTTTCTTTCCATTTCTTTACAAGTCTCCCACCATGTTCATCCCTTTGATGATCTTTTGGTTAGTTTATTCACACTCATTGTGTGGCATTTATCTCTATGGTATCTGTTTGACCTTGGTTTTTCATCACCTTGGTAAATTAAAGAATGAATAACCTCTTAGAGATCATGTCACTATCTACATCTAATAAACTTGTTGCGAAGAACTTTTGGACGTATTTATTGACACTAGCCAATGTTATCATCACAATCACTTCCACATCCTTCCATCAAGCCATCAGTGGTTCTTAACCCATTGTCAAAAAATCAAGAATGCTGGAGTAATTTTCAAATCAATAAAAAAACAAAAAAGTAAAAACAAAGAAAAATATAACTCTCTTGGGGTATTTATAGTATCTCTCTACTAGGGGCTATGGATGCATGGTTGGTAGTAGAGAAATGTTGTGACTAGAATCAAATACATCTCCGTCGGAGCTATGGACTCCTCGATGACAGCAGAGTAATGTACGACTCTCCTTCCACCCTCCATTCACAAATCTCCTTTCAAAATAAATCATTCCTACACATTAACTAGTGTGTCTTCACTTACTGATCTATCAAATATTCCCTTCAAGAAGTAATTAATTTCCATGTGCACACATTGGGTCTCTATGAGAAAACAAGATTAGTATGTTACCAGGTGTTGTTTGAACCTTGTTCAAACTCTTACTTTAGTCCTTATTTTGACTCATGATTTGTGCCTTTGGGTAATCAATTTTTCATCGCGAGTCTTCTAGCTACATTTTCCATATCCTTTTATGAAATTTTCTTTTCTTCTGCTTATTTCACAACATCCATGTGTATAAGATTTCCTTTTTACCATGTTTGAGATAAATTGTCCCTTGTTTCAATAAACAATATTCCACTTCTATCTATCATATTTTTCTTGGCTAGCTTGACTTGGGGCATGATCACTCCTTCCTAACACTTCATTGGTTTGAGTTCATCATAATGTTGAACATATCCATCTTGGCCTTGATCCGACTTATCTTCTTCTTGTATATACGTGTGATATTTTCCCTTGTATATTCTCACCTCTCACTGGGGGCATCTTTGCATCTTCATTTTCATGTACATAGCTTTGGGAAACTTGTAGAAAACCCTAACAAATCAAAAATCCTCAAATTTTTTAAATTGTTTTAAAATTTCAAAAATCCTAAAAATTGGTAAAATCATCACAAGATCCAAAAATTGGTTAAATCATAACAAAATACAAAAAAACTAAGTTCATTTTTTTTTTTCCAAAATTGGTAACAAGCATGCACGTAATGAAGCTTGTGTCAAATGCATCATACTCAAACATCAAAAATTTCCTACAAAACATCTTTATTTGATTCTCACATGTTCTTGTGTGTGACTCGCAGATCATTTGGATCTACCCTCCATCAACAAAAGCTGGTTTTCTTGCTATATTTATCTTCCCTTACATGAACACTTTGCTTGGCGCAGTTTCATAGTACATGATTGCTTTTTCATGGAAATTCTACATCCTTTGTTTATTCACCTCACATGTATCCTTGCTTGGGGTGCCATTATTAACCCTTTTCATTAATTCACATAAGTCAAAATTAAAGTTTGATAACAAAAACATTTGTGCAATCATCTTGAATGTTGTTTGTAGATTTTTCCCTATTAGGTGAGTTTGTGTACTTTCTCATATTACATTACATTATGTATGTTGCATTGAGTTAGTGTTTTGGAAATGAAAAAATGTTACTATTATATCTTTTCACGTTATGGTACAATTTTTTTGTATGCATACATTTTAATTAAGGCCGATGACGTAGATCAAAGAAAAATGATGAAATAAAGTTACTTTTACATCAGTTGGATGAAAGCTATTTCCATTATCTTCATCTTCATTTATCTTCCCTATCATTTTCTTCTACCAACACTATTCTTCTAAATCAATTGGGGCAATAGGGATTACCATTTATCCCCCTCCTCCCTCACATTTCTTCTATCTATTTCCTACATCTTTTCAATCTTCGATCGACCTCTTCCATCACCCCATCAACACTTGAGGGGGCATCCTTCATTATACTAATTTTTCTTCTATCCCTTCAAAAATTTTACGTGTTTGTAATTTTCTACTATCTTTGAAGTGGCATCATTCATGCCACCCCAAAGAGGGTAAATGTAGACACTTAAAATCCTCGTACACATTTTTAATACTAAAATTGCACCGATTATCCTCTTTCCCGTCATTTCCATAATAATTATCACTTTTCCGCTACTAGATAACATTCCCTATATTATTCATTGATTAATGACCTTTCGTTAATTAATGTCTGCTTCTACTTGGGTTAATTAATTAATTACGCTTGTTACTCTAAATCAATAAATCACCATTTATTGGATCAAATTCCTCTCTTACATCCCTCAAATCATACTAATATTCCTTTAATTAGCTTCTATAAGCTTACATCTACCTATGAATTAATCACCTTTGATTAATTAAACCCCTTTAACTCCCACAAAGTACACATCCTTTATTAAACATACATGTCTTTTTATTTCCTCTTTTGGGGTTTATGTTGCATCCATCAAATTGCTAGCCTTTCCCAAACTGGAAATCTATATAAAGAACCCTCACCCTTACCTTTCTTCTTACACCACACTTTGATTAGTGAAACCTATAGGCATTTTTATCTTGAGCCATTCTCCATTGTTGGAAATAGCTTCTCCATCTTACATCCATTCTCTCAAATTGAAGAGCATGTGAAGATACAAAAATGGTCTTATAGCCATTTCTTGGTGAGATCTCACCTTCAATTCTTGAGGAAAAAACACCAATTTGATTGTTAGGTGATTGAATTAGGTTCATTCATTAGGTAATAATCTCAAAGAGTAGGAATGGCTTGGCATTTAATGGATTTATCATGTTTATGCATTATAGAAGTGGTTTTCCTTAAGCTCTTATCTTGATGGTTCTATAGTAGATTTGGATTAGCTTTTAGACTACTAGGTGTTATTCTATTTTAATTATCGTTGCAATTTTATTATGTTCTTAGATTTCAAGAAAAACCCTTTTGGAGATGGAGTAGGTGTTTTAAAAGGTGAATTTAACTCATGTTGTGAGTATGAGAATAGATCAGAATATTGTGGATGGAACCTAAGTGTTTTTGAGCCTAGAAGAAATAAAAGTTTTGTTTGCTTCAACTATTACCAATCACGTCATATAGCAAAATTTTGCCAAAATAAGAAGAGATTTATTGTAATGTCTAATCCAAAGAATAAGGAGGTAGCTCAATTCAAGGAGGTGAAGAATACTTATTATCATCTTACCATATAGTGTATGAAGCCAATAAAGTAAGATGCTACAACTATCAGGAAGGAAAACAAGGTTATCAAGCCTAATACAAATCTAGAAAGCAAGTTTGATTTGGTGGAAGAATTAAGTATTGAAGAAGAACATCTATGTCTCTCAACCATCAATTCTCTAGTTCATGACAAGTTTAATATGCTAGGTGTTTAGAACACCTTAAGTGTGATAAGGTATGTCTATTAGTCTCTTTATGGTTTTGTGATTTCTTGATCTTTGTAGGTGTATAAGTTTGTGTGTGTTCCTAGTGTTCCTTTGTCAATGTCTCCATTTTCATAAATATATGAGTGAGTATGATCAATACTTTTATCTCTCTACGAGTTGTAATAATTTTTAGTGTAGTCTCACGATTTTTCTTCATTCAAAGGAGTCAATTAGTGTTCTATCTTAGTCAGAGAATGTGTATGATTCAAGTGGATCATAGTCACAGATCATTGTCATGTTTTGTATTGTAAAGTAATGAGAGTATGTGTCATGCCTCCTTATATAATAAGAATGCATGATGAAATTTTCTATAGTGTACTCTTGTCCTGATGTGTGTCTAAAAATATATGTGTATCATGAATAAACATTGACTTCGTACTTTGTCATGATGTCAAGAGTGAAGTCTGAGATGTTAAATTGTTGTGCATTTATGCCACATGATGTCATGGATTATCTTGAAGATTGAGGTCTGAGAACTAGGTCTATGACTTGTTGTAAGAATTTGTAAGGGTATCTTGATTAGTCTCCGAGTCTTAAATGTCGGTGTCGGTGTTTCAAAAAAATGATGGTATTTTATGAATTATGACATGGTAGTAGTGGTCTGTGAAGCTATTTCAATGAAAGGAAAGTGTCTTGTAGCCTATATATCTATCATGGGGCCTGAGAAATGACTAAAATGAAGTGTTACTATATGATATGAAAATTTGTGACAAGTAATAGGTCTAAAAGGGATACAAGTCCGGTAAATCTTTGTGAAGGTAAGCTATAAGCGTGTCAAATAAGCAGTCATGTTGGTATGAAAAAATATCCTATGCTATGAGATTAATATAAAAAGATGCTTGAATGTGTCTTTAACAGTCAATATAGTAAGTAATGGTAACATATTATTAGAAGGTATAAAAATGTTTCGAGATGAATTCAAGTTGGTCACAAGATTAGGTAAAGTGATTTCTTGCATATTTCTTTGCACATTGAAGACTGCATGTGTGATATTTTTAATTGAGGTGCACTAAAAGGTAAGCTACATAACCATTACAGAAAAATTAGGGTAAATGAAGTGTAAATAGGTTTATCAAGAACAAGGTGACTGCATTTTTCAATGTGGTAATACCTTTATATTGCAGGATGTGAGTGTTCAAATTTTACATCAATAGATAAAGCTACATGTGTTATAGTCCTTGAATACTATGTTGAGAATACAATGCATTCAAATTTTCAAGTATGTAGTTTGAAGAGTTGAAATTGATAAAGAAATAATCACAGATGTGTGAGAATTCATGTACAGTGAGGGTTTTATCCTTGAAATGTTGTTGATAGCTCAAAATGTTCTCAAATGATGTATCTAGTATAAAAGTTTTTTCTTATGATTTCAGGGTTTGAAGAAGGTGAAAAGGATGTGTCTTAGGAAGGGGATGTCTCCAAATAATACTATAGTTATCTTCCTTGCTTGGTTTTATCACAATGAAATGGTTTTGAATATGTAAACCCCATCAATCCTATTCAAGGAGGTATATGAAGGTTAGAGCTTACATGTATGTTCAAAGGCAAAGTATGAAAAGCTTAAGGTATAAGAAGGTAATATGTATTCTTCTATGGTGCTAAAGTCCTTTGGAATATGAATGTGAAGTAGTAAAAGTATTGGAAGTTACCAGGGAAGGGGGAGCTATTCCCATCTCTCAAAGTTGTATCTCAAGTTGAAAAATGGATGTCTCGAGTAAGAATGGGCATATTCATTTTCATCACCAAATAAGTTGCTACAGGTATGATAAATATTGATAAGGTATGATATAGATTCTTGAAGGAAGGAAAGTGGAGTAGCTGTTTTGTGATTTGTGCATAGATGATCAAGTATACCAAGATTAATGCATTAAGTGCAAGATGATCATTACATGTACACATGAATGCGATTCAAAACCTTGAAAGCTACATGTCCGTAATTTTATCTTAAGGCAGAGGATGTGTAATTCAAGCTTGCATCAAGTATGTGTAAAGGTATTACTTGTCATATTGATTCTAAAATGGAGTATCATTTCCTAGTGTGTTGGTGTAAGCTTATTTTATTAGTGCAAGACAATTCAAAGTGACAATGTATTAAGATAGTGATAGATTTTTGAGTTACGGTTCAGTAAGGTGCAAATTTGGAAAGGAAAATGTAGATGGAAGAGTGATAGGTCTCAGTCTAAACATGAGTAATGCAAGAAAAAAATTGAGAGGTAAGCTAGTAATAAGCCAAAATGTGTTATATGCATATAAAGAAGATCTAAAACATTAAATCGGTGCTTTAGGATTATGATGAGTTGTTTGTTAACTCTCCAAGGCATGATTTCAAGGTAAGGAGGATTTTTTTATCTTTTTCACTAGAGATAGAAAGTAAAAACCGTGGGGAACCATAAGGAGGATGCATGTATGATTGATTTGATTTTATAGCTATGTTCAGTTTGATCAAAATGCATTGAAATTGAAGTATAGGGACAACAGTCCTAAAGGTGAAAATGTTGAATTTAAAGGACCTAGTATGATATTTAAATCATGGTTGAAGGATAAAACAACAAGTATCAGCTAAGGGGGAGATATTCAAGCCCAATTGGATCTTCATTTTCTGTTGAAGGAGTCAAAGTAGAGATCTATCTCTCCTGTGGGGAGCATTAGTGTCAAATAAGTCAATTTGAGCATTATTTCCATTGTGTTTTCATTTTCCATGTTGTATAGTCATTATAGCATTTTTAATATATGGAAAAGGGGGAGAGAAACATCAAAAACATGGTATTGAGGTCATTTAGGTGTTGGTCATGTTGGTTTCCATCAATGTTTTTGAATGATGGTTGTCATCAATGATAAAGGGGGAGATTGTTGGCCATTATGGGTTAGTTTTGTCATTGATGTCAACCCCCATTAATGAAAATTGTTTCATTGTGATGTATGTGTCCCCATGAGATGTTATTCAGTGGTTAAACATGAAGGTTGATTGATAGTGTCAAGTTTTGGTGAGTTCAACAAAAGTGTTCAGTGCATGGTTGAGTATAATAAATCATAGTTTGATCTCTCTTGAGTTGGTTTGATGTTGTAATAAGGTCATTAATGGTCTATGAGGTATGTTACATGTTTCTTTGAGTCGTAATGATGTCATAAAGATTAGGTCATGAGGTTACATGGTTACGTCAGGTCATTCTAGGCTTGTTTTTATCCCTGGAGCAAGTAGAATGAATTAGATAAGTGATATTTGGACCTAATCAGTATAGTTGGATCATGGTCAAAGTGCACCTGAGGTTTATGGTGATTTTTAGGTCATAATTAAGAAGTTAGATGCATATTTTAGGTCCTTAGAAAGTTACAAGTGAGAAACAAATAGTTTAACATAGGTAAGTTGTTGTGACTAGAGAGTTTGAGAGATATCGAGATGGAGGGTGAGAGTGCACAATTATAATAGGTTGTGATGGTGCTTCATACCAAATTTTAGGTGAATATGAAGAACATTTTTGAAGTTATGCAAGTTTTGGTGAAACCTTGTAGGTTTGAGTGTGTTTTTATAGCAAAGTTGGACCTTCTCATGATCGTTGTAGGCGTGTGATTTTCATCGGGACCTGAGATATTTTGGGTATATTATTAGTTCAGTTATTAATTTTTTAAAATAATAATGAGGTGGTTTTATCACCACATTTTTATGAACGATCGTTAAGAAGCTAAAGTGGTTTGAAACCCTAGCTAAACCCTATCTAGGAGCAGTTTGCAAAAGAGTGATTGTATCAACCTAGTTTTGATTGGTTCATAAAAAGTGATGATTGAATGTTGTAGAGGACTCTTCAAAATTTCTAAAAAGGTACATGGTCATTAGGGCTCCATTCAAGTTGACTAGTCAAAGGGTAGTTTTGAAGCCTTAAAAAGCCAATGTTTAGTAAAATGATCATAATATGAGCTACGTGTAGAGTTTTGAGATGATTAAAGATGTTTTGGAAAGAGGATTCAAATATATTTCCTATGATATAATTTTTTTTTTTCATGATGAGGAGTTTTTATGAAGTTTCCATGTCATTGTTTAGACAAGAAGGTTTTTTTCCAAGTAAAAGGACGAGATGTGTTTTGCTGAAATTTTGGAGTTGTTTGAAGAATGAGATGGATTGGTTCTTGATTTATAAAACCTTGGACGAGAATATGGATAAATTTTTCATCTAATGAATCCATTTGGAGGTATTGAATTTTTGTATGATCTAACCTTTGGAAACAATGTTTTTGGAAGATTGATTTGGTGAAGACAAAAGTGGTTGTGGTTTGAGTAGGTGATTAAGTCAAGGATTATAAATTACTTATAATTGTTTTAAAGGTTCTTCCATTTCCATTTATGGGTCACATGACATTTATTTTGAGTTTAAGTGATTTGGTGGCATAATGAAGATTCCAGGGTGTTGAAGGGTGTAGGAAATATCAATCTTGAGATGAACAAAGAGGACTGGTCCCATTAAATGAAATAATTTGAGTGGTTGAGAAACATTTCGACCATGTATGAATTTAAATTTAAATTTAATTTTTTTATTAATATGGGATCTTAACTAAGCATGGTTTTGGAATGAGGAGAATTTTGGCATCCCAATGCATGTGTTTTAGTGATTTTTGGTGCATGGAAAGTGTGTTTTTGCTAGGATGACCCATATGGGTCACTTGTAGCTGTTTTGAAAAATTTATGGGATATTTTTAGTGATTAATTGGTCAAACCAAATGTGTATGACTGACCTCCTTTGGGTTAGAAGAAAGAAAATCATATAAAAGTGATGTTTTGGGTTCATTTTTGAACTAGTACTCTTAGAGGGAAGAAGTGAGACCTAGAGGCGAGTGAGTTGCAAGTATGTGTGCATGATTTGAAATATGAGGAAGAGAATGATAGAATAATGAATGATTTAAGAAATGAGACCAAGAGGTTAGAGAAAATACGAGTGAAGAAAGAGCAAGATTATGAGAGATTGAAGACCTAGGGTTTGTCCTAGGGTTTGTGAACTTAATAGGTGATATCCATTAGTTATGGCAATAAAATTATCAAAGATTAAAATTATTTGGGTGGATGAGTTGGTGCTTGGTCATCCTAAGGAGTTGTATCCTCTTTGTAGAGTGGGTGCTTATCTAAATTATGGGTTGGTGCTCTACTAAACTATGGGTTCATTCTCCTTGTGGGGTTGGTGCCTCACCAAAGTAGGGGATGGTGCTCCTTGTGAAGTTTTTGATTCACTAAATCTCTTTTATTTATGAAATATAAGTATAGTTTTCAGTGGGTTTTCTTCCCCATGAGGGTTTCCCACTTACATATGGTGTTCTTGTGTTCAGTACTTTATTTCTTGCTCTTGTGGTTGATGTTGTAAATCGAATAAGAAAACATGGTGATTAATGTTGTATGGAAATATAATTGATGAATGTATGGTTTGGTAAATTAAATTAAAATATTTTTAGGACTGATTCACCCCCCTCTTAGTTCCTTGTGCTTCCAACAAGAAGTAATGTACATCCTGTATAAATGGAGATAATTTTTCACTTCTCTTGTATTTGGTTTTTAATCAAATTAATCCAAAAATGATCCATTATCTTAAATGGGAATGGATTGCTTGACACAATAAGACTAAGATCATTACAAGAAACAATTTTCACTTACTCTTGATTATGCTCCTAGTATAAATCAACTTGAATTTTTTTCTTCCTTTTCATCATGGTTATGGATGTCATAAATAACACATAGTACTGAAAACCCATAAAAACCATGGGAAGTATACAAGATATAACATACATAATAAATCTTTGGAAAATTCTCCTTAACATCTCTGCAATATATTTTCATATCTTCTTCCACAATTGATACTTTTAAAATTGGATCCGAGAAACACATAAACACATCTATTTGCATTGGTTCCCAAAAATGTTAACATGTCAATAAGGTCCTTTACCATTACATTAGTAACAATATTACACATATTTATAATAAGAAGATCACATGAAAGCATAGATAAACTATAAATATTATCCAATATAGTTTCGATTCCAAATGGAAAACTACAACAGAAAGTAAAATTATTTATATACGTATCTTTGGCTAAAGTATTGTTGTAAAAATCTTGTATATACAAACCTAATATTTGTGCTACAACTATAGGTATTTTTGGTTCCTTAGCATCATCTAATTTTATCTTTCCCTTTTAGCACTTTCTTTTTCTTTCGAATTTTAGATTTTCTTTTTTGAAAAGTTTGATAACCATTGACATGAGTGTTTTTCTTCACCAATTATGTGATATAATTGAGCCAAATGGGTTATATGAATTCCATTTTTGTTTACCACACTTTATACATCATATTTAAGTCTTGTACAATTGTCACCATCCTTCATGCAAACATATTCAAATATTGTTTCTTTTTTGTTTCTTTCTTCCTTAGTTCTTTTGTAGTAATTGTAATGGTCAGCTCTTAGACAAGGGTCAACCAATATCCTCAACCAAATATGTGCTTCATATATTTAATCAAGACCATGTATTTACTTTAAAATAATAGCACTAAATTTTTTTATTGATTTTTTTTTAATTCATCATGGTTATCTTTTTGGGTGAACATGCGAATCCAACCAATCTCTACAATTCAATTGTTTCCCTAAGACTTTTACCAAATAGAATCAGAAAAGTACACTAATGTCAAATTATCACGCAAACATTATTCTTTTTCTATTTCAAATATATCTAAGCACCTTTTAATGAACCTCGTATTTGAATTTATTACAAGCATGGGTGTTAATTTTGTTTAACTATAAATATTGAATAAATATATATTTGAAATAAAATTATAATACAAAACTTCCACACTATTGACCATTCATTTACCCTTCATGGATGTTTGGGTCTTCCAAAACTTATCAATAGATCCATTGTGTTAGATATATTACCAATAAAATGAGTCTCAATCCATACTTTGTTTTCTTAAGTTTTTTCTTTGCAAATAACATCTATTGTACTCAATGGAACATTGTGGGCCATGATTCTAGAATTTCACATTTTATAGCGATTGTGCACATCAACATACTTGGGATTGCCAAGTATTTTATTTTGGGAACTAATAGTGTGTTTCCCATCTAATATATAAAAATTGATGTTCTCATCCATGAGATCCTCTTCTGTTATAATTTCAACTTGTTTTGTAATTTTATTAAAAGGAAGAAGTATTACATCTCGAGGAGTTTTAATCATATTTTGTATCATTAAGGCCACTATTTTTGAAACTTCATCTTCATATATCTTCCTAAATTTGATATCTTTAGGTGCAATTTCACACCTCTGGACATTAATATAAAACACTTTTTCATTAAACGAGAAATGTTTTACCTCTTCACTAAGTTCAAGAGCTTATTTTAAAAAGAGAGTCTCTGCTTTCTTTTCAACTTATTTCTTTGGATATTTTTTCATCTCCTTGAAAGAGGAAAGAGATATATCTACCTCTAATGAAGATAAATATGATCACTTGTGATATGTCATTTTTCTGACAAGTGCATGATTAGTTCCAATGTGTGAAGACTTTCTATTAAAAAGAAGAAGAACTGAAGATGTTGTAGGTTTTACATACAACCTTTTAAGACTTTGTAGCATACCTTTATATATTTCTTGTGATGTAGCCACATCTTCCTTATTATTTCTATCAGCTGGGAATGGAAAATTTTAATCAAAACATCACAAGAATATTTGGCATTTTTTATTGACCTCTCCATTAAATCTTTACAATAATTGGCCACATAGAGATCCATTTCCAAAAGATAGGATTTTCTTGTGATGTTATCAATTATCTCAATTAGAACCTTGATCACATCTTTATTTATTGGTTTTGTAGCTATAACCATGTCAATTTCTCCTACATCATTAACTATCATTTAAAACATCCATAATTCGGCATGGAATTTATTTAGCTTATTTACTTAACAAACCATTCTTCATCCAAAATAACTCTTTAAAACTCTATATCAAAATTTTGTAGTGGTATTTCTTCAAATGGAAGTTGATCAAATGCCACATTGTTCATATAAATGAAGCATTTGAAAATTTTTATCTCAATATCTATAATAATGAAAACAAACTACCAAGTGTTACCATAACGTTCATACAAATGAGACATTTGAAAAAAATTATATCAATATAAAAAATAATGAAAATAAACCACAAAAAATTAATGACTACATCCAAGTATCTTTTTCACTTAAAAAATTAGTAGGAATAATAGTTTTCAACCTTAGAGGAAAATAAACCAAAAAGGTAGAATGGGATGTCTCCCATTCTAGTTCATATTGAAAAATAATTATGAGGTAGAAAGGGATCTCTCCTTTTCCATTTCTATCATGTTGATGTATTAGCTAGTAACCACCAAGCTCTAAAAATTGGCATCCCTGGAATGCATAGGAAAATATGAGTATCAAAACTATTATCTTATTGAGGCATAACTAGTGATTGCTAAGCTATAAAAATTGGCATCCCTAGAATGCATAGGAAAATATGATTTAAATTGTTTTTATCATGTTGAGGTATTACCTAGTGACCACTAAGCTCTAAAAATAGTTATTATTTTTATTTTGGACACTAAGTTACATAAGGCTAGTGACCGCTAAGCTACATAAGGCTAGTGATTGTTAAGTTACATAAGGATAGCGTTTCGCTAAGCTACATAAGGCTAGAAACTGTTAAGCTACATAAGGCTAGCGACCGGTAAGCTACATAAGGCTAACAAAGAATAACCTACATAAGGATAGCAAAGGATAAACTACATAAGGGTAGTGTCCATTCAATTTTTAATAAATTTTAAGTAATAAATAAAAATCCTTAGGGAGAATGAGAAACATATAATTCTCCCTCAATGTGAATAAAAAGTTAAGAGAGAATGATAGATTTTGCATTCACTCTCTTTCTTTGATTTTACACATTAAGGAGGAATGGGATGCCTATTATTATTCTTATTTATTTATTTTGTTTTGAGGGAGAATGAGAATAGTTTTTGCTAAGGGAGATTAATAAGTTTCTTATTTTCCTTTAAAGTGAAAAAATTCCTATTCACCCTAAAAATTAATAGGGAGAATGGGAGGATCCCAATTCCCACGCAATGTGAAAAATAAAATCTACGAGACGATGAGATATTCTTATCCTATTCTTTATTGATGTGAAAAATAAAAAATAAGAGAGAATGAGGGTTTTTCATTCTCTCTAAGCATTTATTTTTAAATTATTGGAGAATGAGAGGCATACCATTCTCATTATTAATTGTTTTTATTTTCAGGGAGGATGAGAAGTTTTTCATTGTAGGGAGAATGGCCATCACAAAATAGATACATAAGGCTAGCGATCATTAAGGTACATTAGGCTATTCACTACAAAGCTACATAAGGCTAGTGACCGCTACAATGATTCTATTTCATATTTTTTTCACATGGAGGGAGAATGGGAGGCCTCCCATTCTCTTTATTTATAGTTTTATGTTTTCAAGGAGAATGAGAATATTTTCACTATGAGGAGATTTGGAGGCATCACAATTTACCTAAAATTAAAAACCTTCCTATTCTCCATAAAAATAAATAATAATTGTTAGGGATATTGGGAGGCCTCCCATTCTCCCTCAATCTAAAAAAATAAATATTGTGAGAGAATAAAAAAATTATCTTTCTATATCCACCATTTTATTTTTTATTTTTATTCACTTTGAAGGAATAAATAGCAATTGATAAGGAGAATGAGAGGCCTCCTATTATTCCTCAATGTGAAAAATCATCGCTAAGAGAGAATGAGAGGTTTTCATTCTCTCAAAATTATATTTTTATATAAGGGAGAATGGGAATCTTCCCATTCTCCTTATTTATTAGGTGTGAAGGGTTGTGGCGCACAACAATAGGGTGTGAAGGCCTATGTAAAAGTAACTTTTGGAAAGGTGTGAAGGTTCACAACCCGAAAGAACAGGTTCAAGACTTAGTCACTTTTTGGACCATGGATAAAGTCGTGATAAAGGAATGCATGGAAAGGTGACCAAAATTGGTTATGGATAAAGCTAAACATGAAGACTTGTAGCTCAAGGAAAGCATATATTCTGGGTATCATTATGGTTATCATGAAAGGATTATGAGTTGTAAAAGTGAGATTTAGTTACGGTTAGTTGGAATCTATATGCTTAGGATACTTGAGTATGGAAGGAAATGATGAAATTTGGCATGTTCTTGGGTAATGATGGAGTGGTTAGAGGAGATTCCTTCGAGTCCCTTCTTATGTATTGTTTTATGGTAACAAGAGAAGGATATATGGATAGTTCTAAAGAGTGTGTATGGAGAATGTGTGGATAGTAGGGATGGAATGGGAGAATGAGAACTAGGAAAATATGTGGGTAATCTATTGTATGATGAAACCATTGTAGGAAGAGTATTGAAACTCTGTTGATGTATTAGTTCCATTCATGGATTTCTTGATGGATTGGCTACTGTAATGTTGGTGAATTAATATAATGGGTTGTTCTAAATATCTGAGTCGATGGATCTTAATCTGTGTGTTTTCTATTATGTTTGTGGGCCAAAACCCTTGTGTTATTTATAATGCTCATGGTTTAGATCTGATCCCTCTCTGTTATTATGATATTTTCCTCTATATTACATTGCATTTATGTTTGGATCTAGTTCCCTTATCTTTGTTAGAAGATGTGTATATTTAAGTTGTGCATTGTTCCTCCATTAATGATAAACATTCTTGCAAAGCTCACATAAAGGAGGGGATCGATGCCTACATGCACCTTGGGTGAGCACCCAATTAGGATGGGTGACATGCCAACGTGCTTGGGATTTAAGTGGGTGGAAAAAGTGACTACATCTTGGTTCTGTTATCGGGACCTCTTTTGAAGCTGTTGTGAGAATGGTGTGTGATGAAAAACACTTGACCTTGGACAACATCGAGACTTGGCTTAAAAGCATGGAGGATGAGTTTTCTTAGTGATTTAACACTGGACCTAAGTTTGATGCACGTAAATGGGTAGAGGGCACCTATATCATGAGCTCTATGAGACATTATTTTGTTGTTTTTCCAGTAGAATTGTATGAATGGTTGTCAACATATGCATTAAGGAAGAGTTGGTATTATAGACCTCGTGTTTGACCCAAGAAGAGTATCAGAGGTTGTATGATGATGATCTAACCTAGAATGTTGTCATTAATCATTGGTGGAGTGGAGTGTTGAATAGATATACCTTGGAATACGTAATTTCTACGTATTATTTCCCTAGGATTTCTAAGTTTGAGTTCTTACGGAGTCAAGAGGATCATTCTTACGTTATGTCATTATCCATTAAGATCTTGATCATCACTCTGAGTATGGAGGCATTTCCTATGGTTGGCTAACTTCCCACTAGGTGTGGGGCATGGAAGTTGGTGTGGTAAGAGATGGCAGACCTTGTGGTAGAAATGGAGAGAGAGAGAGAGAGGTGACTCAAGTATAATGAAGCATGAGAAAGGGAGTTGGTGAGACAACAAAGTTGTAGGAGTGATGGAATTATGGAGGAAAATGTTGTGGGAAGGATTTGAGGTTTCACGAGAGGGTGTGGAACTGAGAGCATTTTGTTCTACCCCATCTTAGCTGGGAGAGAAACCTCATCACATGAATGAGAGGATGGAGAAAGGAGTCATACGCATGCATCTTAACCCACATGGAGTGACCAAACCCAGACGCTTAGTTTTCGGTTCTGAGATAAGTTTTGTTAATTGAGTTGGTATTGGTAGTCGAGTGACACCTAGTAGATATAATTTTTCATTTAGTTCTTCTATGGTAGCATAGAAACATTTCCTATGTTTGGAGGCATCCTATCTAGCACATCATTTGGGCAAGGTGTGGGTACAAAAGTTTGGGTATCACATCTGGAAGTGGTTCTATGTCACAAATTTTTGGCACATAGTTTAGCGTGACAATGTGGGTATGCATAAGTGCATTTGCATCAGGCCCCTTACCTACGATGGGAGGAGGATCTAGTGGATCCAAAGGAATAAGAGCTAGTGGATCTAGTGGATCTAGTGGTGGAGGAAACACAGGAGGGAATCAAGGTCTTGGATCTAGTGGGCAAGGACCACAACACCATCAACAGGTGTTTTATGAGATGTCTCTTCACTTGCTTGATTACAAGGGTATTGAAGATGCCATGGAGCATGTACACAAGTGTGAATTGTTATGGCATGCTAAGGGTATCACTACCTGGAGTGGAAGGCAAGTAATTTTATAACTACATTATAGGGATGCATGCATAGCTGGTACCGGAAGTATGACCTACACATCAGACGGTGGTGGATTATATTGTCTTTGTGATGCCTTCCTTTAAAAAATTCACATTCCTGAGTTTGAGAAAAAGAGCATCAACACATTGAAGGAGATTCAACAAGGTATGATAGAGAGTGTGTGGGAGTATGATGCACTTTAAGACTCTCTTTTCAAATTTATCTTATGATATCCATCCATCTCAACATGCTCTCATTGGTTGGGTGGATTGATAACACCCTTTAGGTGAGCACTCTCACATAATAATTTCATGGATCCACGTAAAAGCCTTGGAAGATGATTTGAGTGTTGAGGCCATCGAAAGTTTTAACACTAGAGTAAGCCCATTTTTAGAAGCATAGATCACTACCATGGTGAAGAAACTAGAGAAATTATCTGCAAACTCAGCTCATGAGACTCATAATGGACTATGGTGCACAAATTGTGAGGTAGAAGGACACACAAGGATAGTTTCCCATGAAAGATGGTGCACCCACCATGTCATTGGATTATGAAATTATCATGGAGATCATGATCCAAGTAGATGCCTATTGTTACAACGCATGCTCCTTAAGAATGTTCTTCTTATTGTAATATTTTCTCATCTACGATGCATAATACAAAATATCGATTGATAGACCAAATCCATGATGTCATTGATATTGGTGTGTGCTAGACTAGAGCATTGGGAACAATTCTAAGAACAAAGGTCATCATTTGAAAGGGCACAGAGATGAGGAGCGGTTGAGGAAGAGGTTTTCATGGAGGATTCAGAGGTTGTGGTGGTCAAGGAGGTAGGAGTGAATTTCCCCATGGAACTTGTTACAATTGTGGATCTACTTGAACACTACAAAACGAGTGTCTAGATTTTTGTAGTGCTCATGGTGCAAGAAGAAGCATAAGTATGAGGAGTTCCTGAGTTATATGAGCACATGAGCTAGAACTAGAGGAAGGAAAAGGGCATGGGGATGGTGAGTGTGAAGTGAGAATTGATCCATAATGGATGCCTAGGGTAGTGCATGACCCTGAGTTGGAACCTGTCTTAGTAACTACGTGGGTGGAAGCCACGCGCACCAAGGAAATACCGAAGCAAAGGCCTCTCATTACAAGAGAAGAGGTATTACATGGGAAATATCCTGATCAACTCATTAGAAGGAGGTTTACCAAGAGACCATGGAGGTGATTAGAAACCTACAAGGGAGATTTAGTGTTTGAAGGAGAAATCATGAAAGTTAGAATAGGAAAATAATGTTGAGGTCCCTCAAGAAGGACATGGATGAGGTCAAAGAAGTGTGTAAGATGTTGTGCCATGAGAATATTATCCCTTGTTATGAGAGTGGATAAGAGAAAAGTTTCGCGTGTTGGATGTGAGCACGAGAGGTAGGTCTTGCATGCTAATCTACCCCCTCACAGTATTGATTATGAAAAAGAAATCACATTGAATGTAGTTGTGGATGGATGGATCTTGAGAAACATTCTGATTGACATGGGTGCTGAGGTCAATGTTCTCACTTTAGATGCATGGAATCAGATGGGAGGCCCCCATTATAACCATCTTCAAATGTGTTATACATGGAAAATAGGACAAAGGCTATGCCCATCGGGGTATTGAAGGATGCATCCATAACCATCCAAGGGGAAAATTTTATTGGATATTTTGAAGTCTTAGCACTTGCGAGGAAGATAACTTTCCATCCTTACTTGGATGCCCCTAGGTGCTATAAGAATAATGTTGATTTTGCTTTAACAAAGGGTACATAAGCTTCAAGAACAAAGAGGAGCGCATCATTATTCCACTAATGGATGGAAGTCTTGTGCCCTATATAGAGCCTTTGGGAGAAGAGGACCTAGATAGAATCTATGTGTGCACCATTAGAGACCCTGAGGTTATCCATCCATCAAGAGAAGGAGTCATTCAATGGGAAGATGCTCCATGAGTGATAAAACTAGTGTTGCATGTGAAAATTGGGTGCATAGGACCTATGAGTTGGTCAAAAGAAAATTAAAGGGCATTATGACTCATCACTAGGGCACACTTAGTTAGGACTGGGAGGAAATTAATTACCCAGTTACACTAGAGAGGGTAATCTGATGTCATTTTATGCATGTGATGGAGGTATAGTGGACATGTCAGACAGAAAGGAGGAATATGCTTACTTATACCTTACGTAGAAGAACAAATCATTTGTGGTGACCCATCGAGATAATCTTCTAGAGTGGCACAAAGTGAGAATCATGTTCTCTATGAGGTTTCTAGAAGCAATGCACCTACTACAATACATGACTATCATGGGAAGGATTTTCACCTCATTCCACGTCTAGGAATGTGAGAGATCTTGGATGGTAGGCCCAAAAGCCTTACACCTTCACTATGGGTGCATAAGTTCTACTCCACCACCTTATAGGGTTGTGTGTATGTATGGTATATCCATTCATAATTGTATCATCAGATGGGTAATTGGAAAGAGTTAACGTATATTATCTAGAATTTTGAGTATCAATCTCCTAAGCCATCGATGAATGAGGTGTTATAGTAGTCAATTGCCTTACCTTGGGAGATAGTTATCATGGAAGAGGACAGAATCCTATATTTTTTAGGAGAACTTGAGTTGGGGGCATGATTTATAGAAGAAGAATCAGAAAAAGAGACAAAGGAGATATAACTTGAGCGCGCCTGCCTAGGAGAAAGAAAAGGGTAAGTTAGTATACTTGATAGATGGTGAGGAAGTAAAAATTTGGATGTTAACTCATACAGAAGGTACACGTGAAGTATTGGAAAAATTAGATGAGAAAGCATGTGCCTACCATGAGCCCTTTAAAAAAAAGAAGGTTAACATTGGTATAGAAGCAAAGTCAAAAGGAAGTGTCATTAGAGATTACTGGTTAGACTAGGAGGTTTCAAAAATAGTTGAGCTACTACGTGACTTCCAAGATTTTTTTCCCATGTGGGTACCATGAGATTAAAGGAGTTCACCACTCTTTAGGGAAATGAGGATTAAGTTAAAATAAGGTACACACCCGTTTGGAAGAGACCTTAGATGAACCCAAATTTACACATAAAGGTTAAGGAGGAAATTGATAAGATGATAGAATCCAGTATCATTGAGGCAATTGAAGAATCTGAGTGGGTGATCCCAATGGTAATTAGTATCAAGAAGGATGGGAGGATAAGGATTTGTGTTGATTATAGAGATTTAAATGCTTCATGTGTGATAGATCCTTTTCCAACCCCATTTTACTGAGGAGATTTTGGAAGGTGTCACAGGGTGAGAGATCTATTCTTTCACAGATGGATTCTCTAGATATCATCAGGTAAGAATTGTGAAGGAAGACTAGGAGAAGACCACTTTCATGATGGAGTGGGGAATCTTTTCCTATACTGTTATGCCCTTTGGGCTTAAGAATGTGCCTGTTGTGTTTTGCGCATCGTGGTATAGGCATTTCAAGACTTCATCCACAAATTTCTACAAGTCTACCTGGATGATTGGATGGTGTATGGGTTAGTAAAGGATCATTGTGATAATTTGAGGTTGATGTTTGAGAGATGAAGGAAGTTAAGTATCTCCCTAAACATTAAGAAATGTGTGTTTTACTCCATTTGGCACATTACTTGTCACATTATATGCAAGGAAGGCTTATTGGTAGACCCTGCCAAATTTTCCATTATTTTAGGGTTGGAGGAGCCTACCAGTCAAAGTGTGGTGTGGATTCTTAGGGCACATGGGATATTATGAAATTTATCAAAGGCTATGCCAAGATTTCCATGCCATTGGAGGAGTTGTTGAAACATAAAAGTAAATTCCATTGGGGTGAGGCAACATAGGTGGCTTTTGACACCTTGAAGGAGAAACTTACTATGCTATGCCCATTTTTACGTTTTCCTCTTGGGACAAGCCATTTCATGTACATGTTGATGCATTGGTATGGCCATAGGAGTAATGTTAGCACATATCCTAGAGAGGGATTGTTGATCACCCCTTGTGTTTTGCAAGTAGAAATTTAACTCAGCAGAGTAGAATTATACAACAATAGAGTGTGAAGCATTGTCCATGATTTATGCTACATAAATTTAGAAAATACTTTTGCTAGATACTTTTTTACCTTTCTATATAGATCATATGGTCTCAAGTACTTAGTAAACAAGCCTATCTTACAAGGGCACATATGTCGGTGGATCTTATTATTTCAAGAGTTTGATTTTTTAGTCATCGTGAAACTAGGAAAGAGCAATTTGGGACCTGACCATCTATCATAGATTAACTTAGGAGAGGACACAGAGCATTGAGGACACAATGTTGGATGCACATTTTTTAGATTACAACGTGTGCCATCTAATTTGGAGGGTATTGTTGTTTTCTTGTGAACGGGTGTGGCCCTAAAGAATGAAGGCTTTGGAGAAGAAATAGTTAGCTATATGCAATCACACCTATATGTTGATTATTAGCGGAGAACTATACAAGCTAGGCCAGATGATTTCTTGCACGATGTGTATTAGAGCATGAGAATATTGCAATTATGGAGGAAGCTCATGGTGGCATTACAAGTGGTCACTATGTAGGAAATGTTACCATGTGGAAGATTCTATTGTAGGCCTTTGGTGGGAGATGGTTTATAAGGATTGTATAGAATATTATAAGGCTGTGACCATTCCTAGTGCCTTGGTAAAATATGGGGAAGAGATGAAATGCCATTAAGACCTATTGCTAGTGCAGAGCCATTTGAAAATGGGCAATTGACTTTTTGGGCCCTATTTCCCCAGCCACACGCAAGAGGAGTTCACGCTATATTATCACTTGTACATAGATTATCTTACAAGGTGGGTAGAAGTGGAACCTATAAAGGATTACACAATGGATACAATAAGCTAGGTTCTTATGGGAGAATATAATTAGTAGGTATGGATGCCCATTGAGTTTAACAAGTGATAGGGTACTCATTTTTTAATGAAATAGTTAAATCTTATTGATAGATTTTATGGTGGCCCATCATAAAAACTACACCCTATCACCCTCAAGCTAATGGAACTATTGAGGCATTTAACAAAATTTTGAGCCACACATTAACTAAGATTTGTGATGTTGGAAGGAGGGACTGGGATGAAAAGTCTCTATAATGTTATGGGCATATCACATGACTTATAAATGTTTGAACAAGGCCACACCTTTTCAATTGGTGTTTGGCATGGAAGTTGTTCTTCCCATTGAATTCATGTTACCATCCCTATGTATTGCATGACATAGGAGGATTAGATGATGAGAAAGCATTAAAGAGTGCATTGATAAACTTATGATGTTGGATGAAAGGTGAGCCATTTTTAGGTGGAGTCAGAAGATGGAGAAAGCTAGAAGAAGGCATGGCATGATCATCATATTAAGAACAAGAAGTTTGAGGTTGGGTAGATGGTTCTACTATATGATTCTAAGTTTTTACCATCCTGGGAAACTCAAAGTGCATTGGTTGGGGTTGTATGTTATATCATATATACTTGATTTAGTGCTTTCCATTACAAGTGTTGGATGGAACATGACTTCTAGTTATTTTAATGGGAGTAGGTTGAAGCCCTACTATAAATAAGTCTTCTATGTGTTTGTAAATAAGGTAGTGTTTCCATGTAGCTTAGGATTTCCCTTAATGCATTTTCCTTTATATGTGTTTCCTTTCTTTGTTGCTATGATTTTCCTTTTCATTCTATGTTTGTGTGCATTGTGTGCTAGTAGCTAATTACATCATAAGTGGTTTCATGCACAGAGGACCACACATAATTTTTGTGTGGGGTAGATTTGGAAATGGTTAGCACCTTTCTTAGGGAGATTAGTTTGATTGAAAACTCATTTTGGAAGATTGGTGTGAAAATAGAAAAATTGGTTCATGTTGTATGAGAGGTGTTTTGAGGAAAATGAAGATAATTGAAGACCACATGGAGGAGAAATAGTCACGTAGTGTAACATGATATGAAGCACCATGGGAGACTACTTGGTGGAAAACATAGAGGTTATGTACTTTGGCATGGTAAGGCGTGTGAAGGAGGTATGTGGTAGTGAAGTGAAGTTTTTGGTGCAGCGATAAGGTTATGAATACAAAGTGCGAAGGAAGGAAGTTCACAAAGTTTATTTAAGTGGAAAAAGTACTTTATTAAAAAGTGACTTTAAAAATGCATGGGATCAATGACATCGAGGTTATGAAAAAGTATAAATAGGGGTGAAGGTAGTCATTTTAACTACCTTTCCTTAGAAAATTTTTGTCTCTTGAGCTTGAAGTAGTGATGAGGGTTTGATAAGGAAGTGAGGTACTTTTCACGAACTTGTGGAGTTTTATGAACTGTGGTAAGATCTTGTGGTGTAGCAAGGGGAGGAGAAGATAGAGAAGAAATAAGGGGTTCGTGAAAGGAAGTGTTTGAAGTTTTGAGTTTAGGAAAATAGGGGAAAATCATAAACACCTAGGGCATGGAAAAGAGAAATAGAGATGGCACCAAAGAAGGGAAGGAATAAGAAACTAGTGGTGGAGAAGGAGGAACCATCGAGGCATACTCGGAAATGTAGTACCCTCCAGGTGTACTTAGGGTAGAGAAGTGGAGTTCAAAGCTTTATAAGATGCAAAATTAGCAAATTTAACCACATAATAGATGAACATGACAAGTCAATGGGAAAATTTAGTAAAGGACATTCCAGGGGTGGATGAGCTTGGAAAACCCTAGGGTGGATGACTTAGTTCAAAAGGAATTATAGAAGACTGGGGTTTTGTAGCTATGGGAGCTATTATTTTTGCCAAACCCACCCCAATCTTTAGGTGGTTAATGTCATGGTACATGATGACTTATTCTACTTTACGAGGAGGAGGATGAGGATTATAGGCCATTTGATTAGAAGGGTAATGGGCTACAAAACATTGGTGAGGATATGGCCCTCGATTTAGGTGCCACTGTAAAAGTGGAGGAGTTGGATAAATAGTTAAACTATGAGAAGGAGGAAGGGCTCAAGTCATTGAGGATCTACTCGGACCTAGCATTAAGGGTCGTAACTTGACTCATCAGTTATAAGTTTGGCTCATCCGAGTGGTGGATGGATATCATCAATAGAGGTTCTTGTACATTACATATAGGGTATCTAAAAGGGCACATTACAACTTTTCCTAATTTATTGGAAGTAGTATCATTGAGGAGGAAGTGCGAGTGCAAAATGATGTAGGATCAAAAATAACTTGGGGTTCATACTCTATTATTAATCATATTTAGGAAATTGGTGTCCCTGATGGGCAAAAAGGAAATATATGGGTTCACCCACCGCACACTCATCTCCTGCAGTAAAATTTTCACAATTTACTTGTGATGGGTCCATCTCGAACACTTACAAGGTGTAGATGAACAAGTGGTATGAGAGATTGTACAAAGCTTTTGAAAATGAATGGAACATCCCACATGAGTCCCATCAAAATTTTGGGGACAGGTGAAGCTTTTTGTTACGCAACACTTCAATTTGGCATGGTTCATGATGGCCAAAGGAGAAATGGGAAGTGGTGTGTGTAAACTTTCATTTACATTCACCACTAAATACATGAAGTACACCATCAACAATTGAAAACACACAATAAATTGACCTTCGATGTTGATAAAGTGGACAAACATTCACACCCTATGCATGACCTATAGGTATGACTCAAGGCCAGCGTATGTGGAGACCTTGGAGCCTGACTTTTTGGATTCGCATCCGTAGATCAATGTTACCATCAAGGGCTACATCCATAAGATATTTTTATAGCTACGCCCCAAGATGGAAGGAGGAGTTGAGGTGGAAGTTAGAGACTCCACCTTCCCAAGGCCATGTGAAGCATTGATCCCACCGATGAAAGTGGTCAGGAAGAGGGAGAAGAAGTAGTAGAAGAAGAAGAGAGTGAAGGAAAGTTGGACACTTCTAAGAAGAGGAAGTACTATACGTGTTGAAGTAGCAGTGGAGGCATGGGAAATTCACAACAAGGTAGAAGCACTGAGGATTCACATGTGGGGAATAAGGAGGGTAAGAAATTAGTAGAAGAGGAAGATCTAGAATAAAAGAAACAAAAGGTACATGAAGTTTGGTTTGAAATGGAGAGATGGGATCGAAGGAGATAACATGACCTTTAGAGAGGAACTTGAGGTAGAACTTGAGGGAAGGAAGAGGAAAGAAGGGCTGAGGAGGTGGACACCAAGGTGGTGGTGATGCACACAGAAGGAAAGGAGAAACTCATTCTTTGGAGGAACATGAGAGATATTCTAATGAGAGGCTTCTCTACCTTTCCCACCAAAATAAAGGAGGAATAAAATAAGGGGGAATCCTTTGTCATAAGGGAGGATAAGGGGTTCACTCAAGATCAAAGAAAAATGCTGAAGTGCAAGGAAACAAGGAAAAGTGGACACCCATGTCCCCTCACATGGAATTGTGGATGACCCCGTGAAGGTACTATGTGCAAGGTTCCAAAGCACACTTTCCCTGAAAAATATACACATTTGGGATTTATTGGATCAAGGATGGGGTTGTGACTAGAACAAAGAAGATGATAAGTTGGAACCTCCATTATCATGCAGAGCCTAAATTTGAGGTCAATGATCATGTGATCGAGACCATCCACTTGAAGAATAAGGAAAGGGTGACATAAAGTGGTGGATCCAAGCCACCTCACCGATGAGTAGGCATGCAACATGATGTAAAATATGTCCTCAAAAGTTATACGATGTAGCTTGGATGTAGGGGAAACCATTTGAACCCTAGTTGTAGATAAGAAGGGAAGGAGAAGGAGATAGAGAGACTATGCCAAGGATTGAAAGGTGAGAGTAGTCATGAACCAAGGAGGCCTATGATTGAGTTGGTGCCCTAGTTAAAAGTATCTTGGGACAATGTCCAACACTAGTGAGCTAAGCCAAGATAGATTATGGTGATGAAATGGAGTATTTGGAGGACTTAGTGGGGATGTTTACTAGCCCTCATTAGGGATGAAAAGAGGCCTACCATTGAGGAGATCACCAAGGAAAGAGAAAACAACAAGATTGTTGTAGAATCTCAGATCATTGAGTTGGAGGATTTTCTCACCCAACTCAAGGAAGTAAATATATTAGAAGATAAGGGCTTCAACAACTACCATAAATGAAATCCCATCATTGATGTGTGGGTGACAGATGAGGAGAAATACCTCAAGGCCTTAGAGGAGAAGGTCCCAACAAAAAAATGAGCGTGCACATTTGATTGTTGACACTACTATGCATAGAAAGACAAGATAAAGACCAAGTGAAAAATTTAGAGTTCTAGATTGGCGAACTCCAGGACTCCATCATTAAATGTATGGATGAGTTTGAGGGTCTTTGTGTAAATATAATGGTGGTGATTTAGGAGATGAAGGGGAATATGGAAGATCACACAGACCAAGTACACAATCATTGTAGGGAGGCACTAGGAAATATTTTTGAAGAGTTGGAGGCATGGAAAAATTTGAAAGGGGAAATAGAAGCATAATTCCTCGAGTTACTCTAGTTGGTCTTCTAGATGGTAGCGACATATAAGTTTCTTTTTCCTTAGCCAATTTTTAGTCGAAGAAGTTTTGTTCGGGGAGCATAAAGGATTTTGTGGGTGGAAATCAAGCTAGTGTGGGGTGATGTTGAGCCCTTAAAATGACCAAGTACCTGAGGCACGAAGGGTTGTAGCACGTGGAAGCAGGGCGTGAAGGCTCACTTGGAAGTAAATTTTGGGAAGGTGTGAAGGTTTGCCAGGAGGTAGAATAGGTTCAAGACTTAGTCACTTTTTGGACCATGGATAAAGTCATGATAAAGGAACACGTGGAAAGGTGACCAGAATCGGTTATGGATAAAGTTAAATATGAAGACTTGTAGCTCAAGGAAAGCATATTCCTAGGTATCATTATGGTTATCATGAAAGGATTAGGAGCTGTAAAAGTGGAGTTAGTTATGGTTAGTTGGCATTTGCATGCTGAGGATACTTGAGTATGGAAAGACATGATGACATTTGGCATGTTCTTGGGTAATGATGGAGCGGTTAGAGGAGATTCCTTGAGTCCCTTCTTATGTATTGATTTACATGGAAAACAAGGAGAAGGATATATGGATAGTTCCTAAATATTTTTATGGAGAATGTGTGGATAGTAGGGATGGAGTGAGAGAATGAGAACTAGGAAAATATGTGGGTAATCTCTATTGTAACCTCTATGATGAAACCATTGTAGGAAGAGTATTGAAACTTTGTTGATGTATTAGTTCCATTCATGGATTTCTTAATGGTTTGGTAACTATAATTTTGGTTAAGAAATATAATGGGGTTTTTATAAATATTTGAGTTGATGGATCTTGAGTTGTGTACTTTATATTATGTTTGTATGCCAAAACCTTGTTTTTTTGATAATTCTCATGGTTTAGATATGATCCCTCTATGTTATTATGACATTTACCTCTCTATTACATTGCATCTATGTTTGGATCTAGTTCCCTTATCTTTGTTAGAAGTGTGTGTGCACCTTGGGTGAGTAACAAATCAGTGGGTGACATGCCAAGACACACTGGGGTTTAAGTGGGTGGAAAATCTGACAACAATTGATCCTTTTTCATTTATTTATATTCAATTTGAATGAATAGAAAACAATCCATATGGAGAATGGGAGACCTCCCATTATCCCTCAATGTGAACATATGGGTAAGCTACATAGAGTTAGAGTCCAATAAGATACAAAAGGCTAGTGGATGTTAAGCTACATAATCCTAGTGTACCTAAAGCTACATAATGCTAGTGGCTGCTAAGATACATAAGGCTAGCGGTCGCTAAGCTACATAAGGCTAGTAGACGCTAAGCTATATAAGGATAGCGACTGCTAAGCCATGATAATAGGAGTAGAAAAACTCATAGGATCCGCTAACGTCCGAGTAAAAGGGGTGTTAAAAATTCCTAGTAGCCATTAACCTCCAAAACATGGGTAGGAAAAATGTCTAGTAGTAGCTACCCTCCAAAATAGGGGTAGGAAATAAGCCAAGTAGCCACTATCCTCTAGAATAGGGGTGTGCAAAATTCCTAGTAGTTACTAGGCTCCGAACAGGGGTATAAAAATGCCTAAAGAACCTGTTAGCCTCCACAATAGGGGTATGAAAAATGCCTAGTGGCTGCTAGCTTCCGAAGCAGAGGTATGAAACATTCCTAGCAGCCGCTAGCCTCCCATGCAGGGGTATGAAACTTATTCACTGAAAATTCATCCTTTTTTAATTTTTATCCACTTTAAAGGAATAAATGATAATCCATAGGGAGAATGTGAGACATCCCATTCTCCCTCAATGTGAAAAATAGTTAAGAGAGGATGAGAAATTTTTCATTCACTCATAGATTTGATTTTTCACATTAAGGAATAATGGAAGGCCTTTGATTCTTCTTATTTATTTATTTTATTTTGAGGGAGAATGGTAATATTGTTTCTAAGGGAGATTAATAGGCCTCCTATTTTTCATGAAAGTGAAAAACTTCATATTCTCCCAAAAAAAAAAAACAATTAATAGGAAGAATGGGAGGCCTCCCATTCTCACTCAATGTGAAAAATAAAAGCTATGAGACAATGAGATGTTTTTATCCTATTCTTTATGTTAGCAAAATGATTTGTCACTAGGAAAAATTAGCTGATTTTCACCAACGCTCTAGGACTATGTCCCTCCTGATTGGAAAAGGGGAGGCTCCTTTCTTATATGTAAATAAAAACACTTTTGGTTGACGACCAACAGGTCAGGGATAACATAGGAACACTCCATTGAAACTGTAGAAAATTACTACACCTCGTGCAAGGGAGGAATTTTCTAGAAACGTGATATAGGAGTGAGAATTTTGAGAGAGGGGTGGCTAATCCTGTAAATAGGCTCAATCATATTTTTATAAGTATTAACCAGAGTTTATCAACACACAATCAGAAGGATTTTTTTTATAGTTATGGCAAGATAAAAAGAACCATGAACATAAAATCTCATTCATTCATTTATCAACAAATTTACACCCTTGTTTTTTTTGCAAGATTGACATATTCACAAAGTTGAAGAGAGAGAGAGAGAGAGAGAGAGAGAGAGAGAGAGAGAGAGAGAGAGAGAGAGAGAGAGAGAGAGAGAACATATGAAAAGGGAATAAATGAAATGCTATATTTTCTTGTTCTTTGTAGGGCACTAGCTATCTACCCAAAAAATCACAAATTGAAAACCCCTTGGAATGAAGGAGTCGTACAATTATATAGACTTCAAAATGAATCTTCACCTACCCCCTACATGACTTTTCACTAACCTTTACAACTTGTGACCTTTTGTATTCCTAGAAAAAAAAATGGGCCCATTTTTTATTAACTCAAGGAAACTCATTAAACAATTCAAATATAGGTAACATTTTCATGAATAAGACAAAAGTGAAAAGTAAATCCCTAACGAAGAAATAGAACATGAGAGAAGAGAGGAAGGGGTAGGAAAGAGAGAAGAGATAAGATATATACTCAAAAGAAGATAATGCACTTTTTGATGATGATCTACTTGTTGAAGGACTTTTAGAGAGTGATTATGGAAAGATCTTGATGCTCTTGAACTCCTTTCTCAATCAAGATGCTACCAGTGTAACCTTCTCTTCTTGAGGAATGTGTACAAAACTTAGAGCTTTGAGCTAATTCTTGGAGGTGGCATTGATAATTTTGCATTTTGTGAACCATACATGATGCTCATTTTCCATGTTTGAAATAACACATATGATCTCTGTAAGATATTCCGGTGGTTTCTTCATTGAAATAGAATGGGTATCCTACCTCCTTCTAAGCCATCTCTTCAAATGGTTTCATGAGATCATTCACCGAAGTGTTCTCACTTACAATAGGAAATCCAAGTTTCTATACTTCCATGATGATATTTTTGTGCATTTTTGAAGTGAACTCATCACATGAGTCCAATTACTCATGAGCATGATTAAGCATATCATATTGAGAAAGCATAGTTCGGACTAGATTGTAGAAAGGTTTTCAAATGCCAAGGTGAACACATTTATGCTTACCAATTTAGAAGAGTTGATTTTTCCCATTTCAGTCACCAATGGAAATACCTGATCCTAATGCTTTTTCTCTTTTTCAATCTCATCCTTGGTAAAATTTACCATTATGGTAGTGTTGATCATGAATTCATACAATGAGAGAATTTTTGGAAGTAAGGTACTACCTTTCTTAAGAATTTAATCACCCATTTTTGCTGGCCCTACCTTGCATTATCCTGATGGATTCTAGATTAATGCTACTGATGGGAGTGACTTCTTTAGTTAAGAGAGATATGACAACATTTAGATCCATGAAGGTTTGAACATACGAGGAGATATTTCTTACATGATCTTCCAATTGTTCAATTTTCTCTTTATAGTCATTGTTTATTGCAAGAACACGAGTGAAAGATTATTTGAACAAGTGGGAATATCCCTCACGCGTTTCTTGTCATAGAGGAATGGTTATTATTTCACAAGTAGGATGGGGTCATCTCACCAATATTCTTAACTACGTTTGGTGGAGCTACTATCACATATTGGTTTCTCAATAGGATGGTTATTTAGTCTTCCATTAATATGAGAAATTTTCCTACAAAGCTCAAACATCATGATATTATCACTAAGGTATATTTGAAGCCTATAAGGAATGAGGTAAAACCACAAGAATTTTATGTAAGAGAAGGTATAACATTGAATGAAATAGGATTCATATCTCTCTATCAATGTTGTAGCCTAAGGGGACAATCTCAACTCCGGATTTCCTTCCAAAAATTGTATGAAAAACATGGTGAATTCATTATTCACCCTTGAAAAGTGATGGTCTTTTTTTCAGATTAATTTGTGAGTTCCTTTCAAAATATGGATAACTTTGAGAAACATGTTGTGTGAGAGCTAGGCCTCTTAATTATATTTTACTCACAAGAGCATATACTAGGTATGATGTCATTATGAATTTTCTAGTGATCACCAACTAAAGATTGATAGTTGAGCTTATTGCTTATGATTTATCCCTAGTCAATCCTCCGATTACCTTCAAGGACAATGAGTATGAGCTGAGCCATCCAATCTTGAAAATATCGTGTGGCCTCTTTACCCATTACCATGTTAGGAGAATGATATCATCCAAATATCCTTCATGAAACTCGATACCTAGACAAAGTCTTTAATACATGAGAAGGATTTGTTACTTGTTTTAACCATGATCCCAATGCGATGCCTTAGAGATGAGATTATGTTTCTTACCATTCACACGATGTAAAATCCTTCATGAAAATGACCACGTTATTTCCTATAGGTATTTTCATACATTGTGAAATTCCCTTTGGAATGTGTACTAAAGGTATAGAGTTTTTATGCCCTTATGATTATTGATTCCAGATCATAGTGTTGAACACATAGTAGAACAAAATCTGTACTATGAACATTCACATGATGATCCCTTGCAAAATACAATCTACTCATGAAAATCTTGTCTTCCACCGGTTCCTTGGGACCTTTGAACATTTGATTCTTTAGATCTTTTATGTCCATATGAGAAACATCATTTTCACCCACATATTTATATTATGATGCCAGGTTCAAAACGAGATCTAGACCAGAAAAATTAAACTTCATTCTTGCAAAATTCAACAAGATGAGAGAAAATGAAGATAATAATTTTTTTTTGCAACTGAATCAAAGACCTTATAATTTTAGCGAGTACGGTTCATGAGCTGTGATTTTTTTCTTGAATTCAATTTTCTAAAACCCATAACATGCTAAAAATACTTTCATTGATGTTTCTTTGTTGATTTTTGAAAGTTTCTATTTTTGGAAAGTTGCTTTTTGCTTTTTTTTGTACTTTTTCCGTTTTTAGGAAAAATTTCCTATTGGCCTACTTTGGCTTCTTCACTTTTGTCAAATTCTCTTATTTGAGAGAACTTACTATTTTTGGTAAGTTTTTATTATTAGTAATTAAATGAAGAAGATACTTTCTATTATTATGAACGACACTTTTCCCGGTTTGTTTGTAACAAAAATGTTGTCATTAGATTTAGCTTATCTCTAGGATCATGTGCTCCAAATTTCATTGTGATTTGTCCCTCAGAATGCTTGAAAATTGAAAAATTAGCTTCTAGGGAAAAAATAGGGTTTTCTGATTAAAAATTAGAGCATCATTTAACTTGCAATTACATTCTTCTTGAAGGTGCATGGTATGGAGATCTTCCCTGGAAATTTCAATGGAATTAAACTGGAGGTTTGAGAGTTATCCATATTTATTCATTTTCACATCCATGTCTACCTTAGAAAAAAAAATCATCATGTATGCTATTTTTACATGTTCTTGGGGTTTATAGCATTAAAAATGTCTTCTGAGATCATTTGGTGAAAGAATGAGGTGAAAATAAGATTCCTTTGAGTTTTAAAGTAACATGACAGTCTAATTTTAAGTTTATAAGTGAGAAAAAAAATTATATTTAAAACTATGGTTTTGATGAATTAGGGCGGGGTTAATTTTCTCATCCCCTATGTCCTAGGATGAGAGGGACAAGAAATTACACCTTCATCTTGTAGTGCCCACATTTTTATAGCTCTAATTATCTGTTGGTTCCCTTATGCATAGACATGTTTTGATTGAGACTCTGATAGATTTTAGACATTTTACAATGTTATTTTATCCTCATGGACATTATGGTATTTTGGGCGCGTAGCGCCAATTGGACTAGATTCATATATTGATATATTTCTTATGATGTTGATGACACTAACAGGGTTATATGATAGTGAGATTTATTGGTTAGATGTTGGTTCTTGTGTTCGATTTGATTAATGATATAGTTTTCTAGATTTAATAATGGTAATTTCATGCTAGCCTAAGTGTATGTCGTTGTAATTTTATCTGTGGATGATTCGTGGCAAACCATGTGTATAATTGTATACATTGCACTATCAATTGTAAAATGATGTTAGGACATTATAAGGTGATTAAGTTTGTGATGTGTATATGATGATTTATATTGGACAGATGCGGTTAATGTGTGCAATGAGTGTGCAGGTGACAGGTATAGGAGAGCATGGGTTTCAGGGCAGCTATGTAATTGTGCACGAGTGGCCCATGGGCATAGTCTTAACCATGGTAAATGTTTGAGGCCTTAGAATAGGTGTATTTATTTTGGCACCATGGGTGAACCCTCAATTGTAATGCATTTATGTCTTGTAAAATTAATTATGTTTAGGGTGTGTTTTAATAAGTAAACTAGCTTAGGGGTTTAATGATCTCATCTTAATTTAAGTGATGGTTTTGGGTAAGTGTGTTTGTGTGTTGGTAGAAGGGATTGGGGACCACATGTGAACCTTTGGTGGACCCCACACACCTCTACCCTTGTGCCCAAGCATGCCAAACCCGAAATTGGGTTATTTTGGGCATTTTTAGGGACCCCTTTTTAGTTTGGGAGTTTCCTTAGCATGAAAATGGGCCCTTGGACCCTACCTAATAGGTAGGGGGTCTTCTTTCCAAGGCTTGGAGGGAGTTTTCCTCTCGTTTTTCCCTCCTTAGTCACCATCCATGTAAGATGGTTGGTTTGTGTGTAATTGTTAAAAGTTGCTCCACTTTGTTTTATTTTTGTTTTTAGTATTTTTGGTGATAAGGGCTAAAAGGTGAGTTTACTTTTACTTATTTGGTTTTTGGAATCTTTGAATCTTGAGAGGAGAGGGGGTGACACTTTTCACCTTCCCATTGGTGAGGAAATTTTGGGTTCCTCTTCTTATTCTTCCTCATGTGGAAGGAAGGGGTCTTCTTTGCTCATTTTTGGGAGAACTTGGAGAATTTTGGGAGCTTGGAGGTTTTCTTGGACAAAGGGAAAAGCTTAGAGTCTTGGAAAGCATTGTAGAGGTAGGATTCTTAACCTTTTTCTTTCTTAGTTGTGCTTATCTTGTTAACTATGCTTTGATCAATAAAATGATGTGTTGTGAAGTTGTATGGTGAATGTAGTTTGTTTGTTTGTTCTTTGTTGTTTTCTTTTGTTTTCTCTCCACCATCATTTGGATTGATGGTTTTTGAGAATGTAGGGGAAGAGAGAGGGATTTCCCTCTCAAACCTCATGGTTGTTAGTCAAGCCATGAAGGTCCTTTCTCATCCCCTCATATGGTTTGAGGTGGGAGAAAGGTTCATATGGCTTGAACATTTCCCCATTCTTGGTGAGGAAACCCTTTTGGGTTTGAAAATCCTCCTAAGAAGGATTTCTATGACATAAAGGAGGAATAAGGAGGATGAATGATTAGGAGGAATAAGGAGTTTTGTAAACATGTTTTTGTTGGTGCTCCTATGGTTGGACACCTTTGATTTGGGAATCCTACTTCTTCTCTTTCCCTTGTGAGGTTGACCTTGTTATCCTCATGTTGTTGTTTTATCATGTGTAGTATGTCTAAGTGGTTAAATGGTCTTATGTATTTCTTGTTGTGTTTTATCCCCTTTATACTTGTGCACATTGTGGAAGTTTGTTCCTCTCTCCCATGGGCTTCGGGGAGGCTAGCATGGCTTATAACTAGGGAAAGGCATGTGATGATGCCTATTGGTTGGGTGGTAAACAAGCCTTGTCTCTTATTTCAACATCCTTGGAAGAACACTCAAGTTGGAGATAGTTGGAGCCTCTTGCCATCTTGGTCCTCTTGGTCATCCTCATCTTTTGAGGGCATTACCTTCATTTTGTAAATAAATGTGGCTTTGTGAAGCTTTCACCTTCTTGCAAAACACCTATCTTTTGTATTTGATGTTATTGTAAACTTAAGTCATTTGCTAAGGAATTTTTCCTTCATTGTTGCAAGAATCTTGTAAGATTATCATTTTGAAATCATAATGAAACCATGAGTTTTTTACTTTTTATTTCAATGTCTTCATTTGGAAGGTTTTGTTTGTTTAGAAATCTGCAAAATATAGTTATGCAATATACATTAAATCTGAAATATTTAGTTGTGCTTAATTTTAAAATTCAAAAACAAATGGCATTACACATCCAGATCATGACATGTGTCACAATCGGGAGAGAGCGGAGGAAGATGTGAAAAATATACTTAGGCACCTAGATGGGTAATATTTTAGTCACATGGAGAACTTGGGAAGGGGCTAGATTAGGGAAATTTTTATTTCTCCCTCCATACTAAGGAAATGAAGGACAAGAGGGACTATAAAATGCACCCTCGATAGGATGGTATCACTTGGAAGCTTCTCATGAAATCTAGGAAAATGGACTTAGCACTCTGTCGGGAAGAAAAAGGTCACACGAGGAACCATGAGGAAGAGTTGAGAGGTGGGGTACATTTTCTTCCCTATGTCCCCTCTATACCCTCTTTCATAGGGAAAAAAGGTACATATGCGACACTCGTGACAAGAAAACCCTGTGAGTGAACTAACTTAAAATGATTAAATATGAAAACTTAAGAACACATTTCCCGAAGCTCTAGGTGGTGTTTTCTTACAAATTTTTATATGAGTTTTACTCCTAAGACCATTTAAATAACAATGGGATGGGTTTTAAGACCCGATTCTACATCTTTCTCTAAAAATGTTTTTTCTTCGGAAAACAAGGCGAATCTTCCAAAACCGAGCTACTATGGGAATCCATCGGGTATCATGAAATATTTTATGAATTCATCATGTAGAGGATTCTTTAAGATTTCTGATGACTACTTTATTTCCTCTCAAATACTTATGGACCTCTCAAAATCCTTTATATAAGTTTAGGTACCAATTTTTACTCTATACTCCTTACCCTTAAAAACTCTCTTTCACTGCAATTGTTCCCAAACCTCCAAAACTTCCCTAAATATTCCAAAATAAGTTATATTAATGTCAAAACTCTTCAATATCACTTCGTATGATTTTGAGATTTTATATCAGTCCCAAAGGATTTTTGAGATTTTTGAGTGTAACTTTTTTACATGTGGGTTTAGTTGTCATGGTTCAAGTTTGAATTTTTGACCTTGAAAAAACACATGAAAACAGTTGGATCTCACTTGGGGACTTTTTTTTTTGGATTGAACTTGGTGAGGAACGGATAAAAATGAAATCCAAAATATCAATATATAATGTGAACCAATGCCTTATCCATTGGGATATAGAGTCTTATTACAAGTATGAGACATGAATGAACAAAAGCACACACACATTGGAAAGGGAAAACACACATAATAGGAAAGGGAAACACACAACCTAAATTCACCTATGGTATAGGTGGGGACAACTTACTTTCACTGTTTATACAATTTCAAGTATTTCCCACTGCAAGGCAATTCCAAATAGGTACCATCTAGATATGAAAGATAGAAATTGTTTCCCGATGACACACTTCGTTTAAAGGTTTACATTTATTGTTAAGGGAGAAAATACACAATTTAACCTCACTTTACACACACAAATTAGGAGGAAAATTTCTCCCCCTCTTTGGTGTATAATCTCTACTTATTAAAAGCACTAAAAATCTAAATATTCCCCCTTTGGAATTTTGGATCACCCTTCATTCTCTTCAAGGAATAGGTGTTCATCTATTCCCTTAGGGGGCCTAAAAATACAAAAAAAAAAAAAAATCAAATATCTACAAACATTCAAAATTATTTACATCACTCTTGCTTGATTTTTTCTATTACACACCTATACTATTCATGTTGCACATTAATTATCATGTAATAGTGATACTTATTATGCTATATATTTTTATATACACATGTGTGTTCATGTAGTATATTTAGTTGGATGTAGGATACATAGAGATTGTTACACGATGTAAGATGGTTGACACTACTCTCTACCAGTTCTTCCACTACTATTGGGGGCATCCACTTTCCACTTTCTCACATACAAGTTCTATTATTCCAATATTTTTACCTTACTTTCTCTTATCTCATTCACTTAGTATATACATCATGTCATATTATTTATTACTATAACATGCTAATGGGTTTTTCATGTGTAGTATTTATTTTACGGAGTTACTTCAAGACAACATCATCTTTGTAATATGACTTGTTTCTTATTGTACATGCTTTCTTTGTGATTTAACTTGTTTTTGGGCAATGCCATATATTACTTGATTGTTGTTTGTTGGCCTTGAATGCCTAAATTTTATTGTGACATACTAAGTGGTGTCTCAAGTATATGGTATATTATTTTCCATATTGTTCTATTTATGTGTCCTTGCATGCTTTTTCTTACATATACTATGTTATTTTTCTATTGCATTTTACTAACATTTTTCTAGTTTTTCTATTATATTACTATGTATGCACCATGATATACACCATGCACATTCCCTTTTCCCACCTCTAAGCATATTGTAACACATGTACACATCAACTATATTTCCTCCTTCTTGGGACACACTAACATTTCTCCATATCACGCGCCTCAAATAAGGGGGAAACAATTGGGTGATATTTACCCCTCACAAAAACTCAGAATCAAGAAATAAAATAATAATTAAAAAATCATACATTTCATAGGTTCATAAAATGGATCAATTAAAAACTTGGGTCATAAACATACAAGGATAAAAAATTCAAAAATACGTCAATGTCTAAACGTTATTGCCCATTCCATACAATTCCATCTTGGGGAGATTTAATAATTTTCTCTGTTAGTATAGTTTCTCGGGTAATTCTAAAGGCTATTTACTCAATTTCACTAAAAATGTGTGGTCTAGTTCATATTATGGTGGCACCAAGGGTATGTGTAAGTATAATTGCCCCAATACATTGTGCCATCATTTGTAAATCAATTTCGTTTATGTTTATATCCAAAGTGGAAATTATCCATGGGACTTGGGAAGTGTCGAGGTTACGATTATCCTTGTAGGAGTGAATTCCCATTGCTCATACTTGTGTGGAGGGATGCAAAACAACTTGAATTCTGTCCATATAGTTCTCTTCACCATGCAAGGTGCATTTGCACTTATTTCTATTCTCCTTAGCACATTCCACTTGGGGATTGATCACCCCAAGTCCTTCAAACTAGCTCCAACAAATATTTCAAAAATCTCCATGGAATTGATCATGATAGTACTATGTCCCCATCTCTCACAAAATAATCAGGTGTACTTTTTCCTTTGTATTAATTTTCTACTTACATATTACTATTTTCACACTAAATTTAATATTTTCATGTTAAATTTTGATTTCCTATACTATGGACATTGACTACACTTTTTCTCTGCTAGCACTCATCCTAGAAACAAAACACAATGAAAACAAAGAAAAATTCCTAGCACAAAAAAAGGTGCTCTCGATCAAAGGCACAAAGTGTGTGTACACACTTATGTGAATTTTATTTTAAGAATGCAATTTTCAATTCCATACTTAAAGGGGGTAAATGTAGAAACTTGTTTTGGTAATTCATCTCATGCGACAAAAAAATTGTACAACACTCTTGAACTGTCCCACACATTGCTCAATTTGGCAATTATGTTATCCATAGCTACATACCACTCATTATTTCTTACACACATAACATATTTGTTTGTAAAATGGTTATATTAACCAATTAAATTAGGCTACACCCTTACATACTACAAATATATCTTTCAAATAACCCACACATGCATCAAGGACCATAGTCCATATAAACGACAATAACATCCATATTCTATGGGATAACCTAGCCAATTTTGTCCCTATTCATCCAATGACATTTTTTCTAATTTGAATCTATTTAGTAAACTTCTAGTCATCCTCATTCGATTTATCCAAATCTAAAACAAATATATAAGCAAGTTATTCATCTCTCATTAAAGAGGGAATTCCATCTACTTGGCACCTAGCATTCTAATGAGAAAAGAATATGAATAATTGCAAAAATGTTATCCTAAGACCCCCTTAAGATAGAAATACTCTACATACTCATTCTAGAAAATTCATTGACTCAAATATGCAAGTACATAAGTAACATAAACCAAATTCAAGTCAATATAGGGAAATTATTAAGTACAATCCCATTATTGAAAGTTCATGGTTATCAATTTAGTTGCATAATTTCTAGATATCACATGCTAGGTGAGAATGACATGTGGTTTTATCCCTGTTTGGAGTAGTTACAACATTAGTGGAGCATAGGGTGCCCATAACCCACCTAAAATTTATTTTGCAAGAATCTTTCACCATCTAGGGTTTGGAAGATTGGATCAGTTACATAATGAACATCACACAATATTAGAGGTTGAGATTCCAGACATGAGAATAACATAAAGCAAAAAATAAGCACAAAAATTTACTGAGAAGATGAAAATATAGAGGAAACAAAGCATACAAAAAGGTCCATAATGAGGGTAAACTTTGGGCCATATTATATGCTTTTGGCCAAGCAACTGTTTAGATCATAGTTTCAGTAGATAAGATTTTTCAGTTTGTTTTCATCCTTTTCTAGTCATCAGACCAACCTAGATCAACACACAATCCAAGATATCAACTAAGTCCTATCCTCCTCATTAATAGTGCTTTGTTTTATCATTGATCATTGTTTAGATTTGTTTGACGATTATTCTATATATTTCTACAATTATCCTTGGAAACTAATTGATTAGAATATTCTACCATCCATTACAACACTCTTATAAATTTAACTATTTAGGTTAAATCACTATTATGATTTATTTGTATGCTTGTTTGAGTTGATATACTTTCTACTCTGCATTCTATGTAAACTTGTGTTCTTTATCCTATGTTTTCTTTATACACTTATGTGCTCTATGCTCTATAATATAATATACCTTAGATATCTATACATTATTTCCATTACATGTTTACTTTGTTTTCATTCATTTTGAGTGCTTAATAACCCTCTTTATTTTGATTATACATTACTAGATATATCCTTATAATGTAACGAACATCCTATGTCATATTACTTGTTATATATTTTGACAGATTGAAGTTTCCTATGAAATATTACTTAACTTTGTTACGTTATTTCCATTAGACACACATTGTTATGACATACTTATCTTACAACATATATTTATTTAATACACACTGATTCTTGTACACACCTTTGATTAGGACAAGTAAATTATTAATGTATTAGTTATAATACATTTCTTGATTGTATTTCTACCTCTCACCCCAAGGTTTATTTCACTACTATTATTGCTTGTTGAAAACACTTCTTAGACATTGTATTTCTCAACTAATAGATCATATTATATTACACATATATCCATGCACATTCATTTTTATACATCATGATTAATTCATTACTTACTTCACATTTATCACTACACCATAGTTTCTACATTATGACACTAGGCCCATTGGTTTTTATACTTAACAATTATATAATTTTTTTCTATATGATACTTCTTTCAAACATCCTTACACATTTATTATCTCACTATTTCATACACATGGCTATGAGACCATTTTTTACTATATTGTCACAATTATATCATTGCTTCTAACACACTTGAATTTATATTAATTCTTGTTGCATACTTGTTTGTGCACACACAAACTAACTACTAATACTATTCAAGTTGGTCATGTATTTTCAATCATATATATTTATGATGGTATTTCTATGTCATGTTGCATCATCTTGTGTCTTAAGTATTTAATAATTATGGTTCCATTGGAAATTGAGTAATTTGTTGTAATAAATCTACTCATTTTATCACTACTATGTTATATTAGAGCATTCTCATGACATGTTTCAATATTTTTATGATACTATACATTTTTCTTAAACATATTATTCCTTCCAAATTTTACACATTACTTGTACTTAAAATTCTTATGCCTTATGAATTAAACATAGTTTTTGTGCTTCAAAGGAGAATATCTTATGAAATATAAACTTTTCTACTATATTAGTTGATATAATACATATATAGCTAGTATCATTGATGTTATTGCTTATATGCTTTTACATGACTAAATTTTTTTTTTTGAGATAATTGATCCTATGTATGCGTCATCTCATAAAGGAGGTCATACTATGGGATTTTTAATGAGATTCCTACAAATTATAGATACATTGCTTCATATTACCTTTGTATGATGACATTTGCATAATAATTTTGATACATTGAACATGAAAACTCATCACATTAAAATATTTACATGAGTATATACAAATTTTTATCACATTACATGCTTAATTGATAAAGATGGCTTCACATGACACATAAACTTGTTAGATACGGCTTCACATTGCAATCATAAATTATAGAGATGGAATAATGTATTAGGGATAATTTTTAGATATGGGGTCACTTCATACATTCCTAATTTCTATAGATGGATTAAAAAAACATGATTAATTGTTATTGTAGACACAAAATCACACACTTGGGTACATTTCTAGGTCCTAATCACATACTACTATCCATATGATTCCTAAGTGAGAAAATTAATAATTGATAGTTATCTTTGGCCTCTTTAATTTGTTTCAAGTATTCTTTCGGTTTTACACACCTTGCAGCCCATTTGGTATTTCAATTATTTATCTTTTATGTCTCTAGATTCCAACACCCTGTGTGCCATCATCCCCTCCGGGTGCTCCCCGACCATTTTCTATCTTACTTGCTTCTTATGGGTCTCTTTCATCTTTTGGGTATCTTATTTTCTTATGGGTCAGCCTTCCTATTTTCAATTATGAAATCCAACTAAGGGAATCATATAAATACAAATCTATGTGACCAAGATAAAGCACCAAGTTCTAATCATTTAATATCACCACCTAAGGTTGCATCCAAAAGAGCATAAAATCCTTTTAAAATTCACTCAAGGGACAAGGGACTACATTTTATACATACACGCATAGGAGGGGAAGTTCATTTTTTCCATCCACACATCTAGTTACATTGCTACATCTAGTTATTTCTCGCTATCAAGTGTATCTTGCACAAGAACTTGTTAGGGCACGATTTCTCTACACACGCGCAAGAACTACATGGATTACGAGATGCGGTGCAATGCTCGGTTGTAAGTTTACCATATCGGGTGACCACCGATGTTAGTATGAATCCCCATTTACATGTTTTTATTGTTAGGATTTGATGTGTTTTGAGGTTTTTAGGCTATCTTTCTCTTTGTAGGTTATAGAAGAATCTTGCAAACATAGTACAACATACGGGTGACCAACAACAAGGGTTATCAATCATCTAAGCGACACAAAAAAATCAGTTTCTAAGGTATTTTGTAATCATAGGTGCCCAACAGAGGTATCTAGTGCCTACGCGCCCCGACCTAGTCAAGAACCTTATTCCGATCTTGTTTAACAGTTCTAGGATTTTTTTGTGTGTGGTTGCGATAGTTTATTCCTCATGTTTATTAGTTTTCTAGTCAGAGCACCTCAGATTACTATGAAATCAGCTAAGTCTTCTATTCCCTCTCTTACACCTAGGGTTTCAATTTTCATTAGCTTATTACTTGTGTCAATTCTAAACTTTATCATTTATTTATCATACATTACTCGAAATTAGGGTTTAATGTAATACAATATTTGTTAAATCATTTGGTGAACATGTATCATTTGAACACTCTTAGATCCTAATATTTATCATTATATCCAATCTTATTTCATGGCTTCTAAAGCTCCTCATGTCCCCTTGTATCAATTAATTCAAATGAACCCATCTTGCAAATATGCTCTCCAAAAAGTCATGCACTCTATCTGCCTCCCTCTTGATACACCACCTTTACAAATAAGTTCTATCTTCGATCATATTTTTGATGAATCTCTTGGTCCTAATTCTAATCAGTATGTTTGTAAGTCAATTCAATCTTTACATTCTCTATTTCCAGATAAATTTTAGGCTATGCAATCCATGACTACATATCTCAAATATTAAATCCAACATCTTAAGGACGATTCTCAATTTCATGTTTGTTATTATTCTACATCTCATTCTCCTTCTATGTATTCTACATGTTTTCATATCAGTTATCCTCAAGTCTTACAATTACCAACACCTATCAAGTTTTTTCTCATTACTATGTAGCATGATATTCTTCCTCAACTCCTTCCTCATCAATTGATCAACTTTCCATCTACTAATTTCTATCCTCCTTATCAGCTTGAAAAATATCAAGGTCATCCATATTACAATTATCATCGAATAAATGCACTTATGACAATGATTGCTATGCTTTTAAGTGAAATTTTTTCCATCTTAAGAATTATGGTCTAATTTCATTTATTACTCAACATTCTATTATATTCCCATCTCCAAATGGTACATCTAAATGGTCTCCTAAATATTCTCCTTCTATGACTAATGAACGTCATGCTATCACTTCTAATGTTACTTTTTGGTCACTCAAGCACCACCTATGCAACATGTTCAAATTAAGAAAGCACCTCTCAAAATCAGTCAAACTTCTTCTCCACTCGGGTATTCTATGGTATTAATAAGTCCAACTAAGAAACCTCCTCCCAAAATCAGTCCACCCTATTCTCCTATCAATTCTTTTGGAGCGTCATCAATCCCACATAATATCCAACCAATCACTTTTTTCAAAGAAATTACTCCTTATATTGATGTCTAATACACATTTCAAACTCCACCACAATGGCATGGTCCTACCATTGCTTCTACCTACCATTATGCTGACCCTCTCTCTTATCATGACACTGATAACACTCTCCCACAATGACATGGTATCTATCATGTCACCAAATAAATCTCCATCCTTGACACACTTGGGGGAATCATGCTTACTTCCCCCTCTTAGCATTATCAGGTGTCTTGCATTTTTACTATTACACTTTGTGCTTCACAACAAGTATTTCCCATTCATCCTACATTTATTGATACAGACAACTTGTATCATCATTACACTATGATGCAATTTGGTTCCATGGCTCACACTCGACTACTAAGGGTCTAAATATGAAATGAGCCTCACATTACACACCATATTCACAATCTATGTTCTATTCTTCATTGATCTATCTTTCTAGTGCACACTTTCAAAAAAATTCTTGATCACACACTCTGTTCTATGGTTCATTCTTGATTTTTAGGGTTATTTTATATAAATGAAACTCATCTCATGCTCATTCACATCCACTTATGGGGCATAGTTCTCCTATCACATTCACATTGCATATCATTCCATCTAACTCATTCACGACATACTGCATATCTTGGTTACACATAATCTTGCTTGCTTATACTTTTTACATGTACACTTTACTTACTATGTTAGAAAAATAATTTGTATGTCATTATCCTTTTATATACACATGTGTGTTCTCTTGTTATCTAGTTATGAATGCAAAATTTACACATATCTTTACACACAACATGGATGTTTGGCACTGTACCTCTTACCAGTTCCACTGAGGCTCATAGGGGAATCTACTTTTGTACACACTACATGTGTTATTGTTTTATTTTGTACTACTTCATATCCTTAGTAGAACACTACTTTATATCAGATCATACATGCTTTGACATACTTCCTATATTTCTAACATTATAATGGGTGTTTCATGTGTAGCATTTTCTTTGCAGGAACTATTTTCTACCATGGTTGTTTGATACTTTGCTTGATATTATTTTCCATTGTATGTCATTGTTTATGGACCATGCCATATGTATTTATTTTTCATTGCTTGTATGTTTTTTTTTCACTTTGGCCACGATTGTATTGCGATGTTGTGAGTGATGTCCCATGTTTGAAAGTCACTTTCTACTTTTTGTGGTCTACATTGTCTTCTTGCTTGCTAGATTACACTTGGTGTTTTATATGCATATTTGTCTTGTTTGTAATAACAAATGTTTCTAGCCACTTTTTTTACATGTGCCTTGGTTTCTACCATGTACATCCCCTCTCACTACAAGGTATCAGTTTCATATCAACATTTGGTCCTCTCCTTTGGGCCGCATCCTCCTAACGATGTTGTATGCACTCCAAACAAGGGGGGCATACATTAGGTGAATAAATCTCCCCATACAATAAATTAGAACTTTAGTACATGATTGCACAATATAGGAACAAAAAAATATACAGTTTCTAAATGGCCTAGATTCCAACTTGGGTCTAAAGTTCGGTGCGACGCTAGTGCCCATATACACACACTAGCACTGGAGGCTTACGAATTTTCATAGGCACCTATGAACATGGGGCGATTATAATTACTTTCTCATATTGGCACAATTTTCAGTAGTTTACATAGTTTTTGCACAACACATGCACAATCCTCTAGTAATCGGAATGCATTCTATCTCCATTTTCTAGTTGGATCAAACTCGAACAACACGAAACTAAACATGGATCAAACCATTTGCAATGGTGTATAAATTTGGGAAGAACTCATGGAAGGAGAGTAAAGTATACCTATCTCCTTAACACTCTTCTACAAAGTGGCATGATTTTTCCAAAAATATCACACTTCGCATGAGAATGCCCAAAATACATGCTCTTGGCATGAGATTGCCAAAAAAATTGCTCTTCTACAACATTTTTTAGGACATTTTTATCCTTTTTACTCATCACAGATCAGGTGAAAATATTCCTTTTACAACTTATTCACATTTTTGCATACTTTACAGAGTTTTCATAACACATGACTTTGACTACTCTTTCACTCTTCTTTTGTAGGTCCTTCCTTAATACACAAAAAGAAGCAACCCTTCAAAAATACAAAAAATAACATGATATAACTCATACACTTCACCCCTAGGGTCACTTATTCTTTCTTAGCTTCCATGCTTCATTTTTATCACTCAACACTTTCACTTGTCTCTTCGGCATGCTATCACCATCACATTCTACATGGCTATCAGGTACACATCTTTTATCTACTTTATGTTATTGAGTATTCAATCAACAACATAAAGTGGGGGAAAATTTAGACACAAAATCATGCACTTGGGTATATTTCTAGGTCCTAATCACATACTACTATTCATATGATTCCTAAGTGAGAAAACTAGTAATTGACACTATCTTTGGCCTCTTTTATTTTCTCCAGTCTTCTTTCTAGTATTACACACCTTGCATCCCAATTGGTATTTCACTTATTTATCTTTTATGAATCTAGACACCGATTCGAACCATAACACTAGTGCCTGTGCACCCTCGTCCCCTCCGGGTTTCTCGACCCTTTTCTATCTTACTCACTTCTTTTGGGTCTCTTTTATATTTTGGGCATATTATTTTCTTATGGGTCATCCTTTCAGTTGTCAATTATGAAATTCAACCAAGGGAATCATATAAATATAAAGCTATGTGACCAAAATAAAGGACCAAACTCTAAGCATCTACTATCACCACCTAAGGTTTCATCTAAAAGAGCATCAAACCATCCATCTAACATTAACTCAAGGGACAAGGGATTGTATTTAAAGCATACACACATAGGAGGGGATGTTCATTTCTCCATCCACACATCTACTTACATTGCTACATCTAGCTATTGCTCGCTATCAAATGCATATTACATAAGAACTTCCTAGGGCACAATTTCTACACACCCATGAAAAGAACTACATGGGGTCCGAGATGTAGTGCAATGATTAGTTATAATTTCACCCTATCGAGTGACCACCGGGTCAGTTTTACCCCCATTTACATATTTTTATTTTTAGGATTTTACATGTTTTGGGGTTTTGCAGGCTATCTTTCTCTTTGTAGGCTACAAGAGAATCCTACTGGACATAGTGTGATATAAAAGTGACCAATAATAAGGGTTAGCGATCATCTTGTGACACAACAAAAATCAATTTCGAGCTATTTCGTAGTCCTAGGTGACCAATAGAGGTCTTTAGTGCTTAGGCACCCTTGACCTAGTCTTGGATTGTTTGACAACTCCAAGATTTTCTATGTGTGGTTGTCACATTGTCTTCCTCCAATTTATCATTTTTCCAGGTCTAGAGAACCTCTAGATTTATTACAAAATTAGATAATTTTTTTATTCCATCTCTTGTACATATGGTTTTAATTTTCATTAGCTTATTGTTTGTGTCAATTCTGTACTTTATCAATTATTTATCATACCTTACTCTAAAATTATGGTTTAACATAATACAATATTTGTTGAATCAGTTATAGTTATATTATTTTTAAATTTTCATCCCTTACATATGACATCGGGGTATACATGTGTACACATTTCATAATTTTATTTTATTTTATGTTATTAAATTTTTTTGTATAAACATATTGACTGGAAATTAATACATGTTCTTGCATGTGACACATATGTTCACATGTATGGTAAGAATGATAAGGGAACATAGACAGTCAATCTCATGCATGAATTTTCCATATGAGAGGTTTTTAGTTTCAATTATTTAATATTAATCAATAATTTTTTTAATTACTAGATTGAAATGAGTATAAAATGTAATACCTCAATACTCTAGACCCTTATAATTATCATTGGAATTTATCTTAGCCCTTTTATTATTGCGTACTTAAATGACTAGTTCCCGCATGCATCTCTCTAAATTTAGCACTTCTTAGCCACTAAGTTGCACTTGTTACTCATCCTTGACTAGTTAAAAACCAAATTTTAAAATGTAGGACTTAAATTTGGACACCTATCCATCTTCTCCAACTAATAGAATTAAATTTTCATCTTCATAATATGAATTCACCAATTATGTAAAAAAATAATCAATGGTTTTGTCCTTAATCCAAAATTTTTGTAATCCATCATCTTAGTGGTCACTTTTTTAAATTCACAAGTTAGCTTCATCTTCCTAGTTTCGATTAAGTAGGAAAAACTTTCATAAAATTATCTTGTAAAAGGTAAATCACCCTACCCATTTAAATGGATTCTTCTCTCACATATTTATACTACCTAAGATATTTCATCAAAGAAACCAATTACTAAATCAATATATCAAACATAGTATCCTATAATAATTATGTATATATCATATATGACTTCTCTAGGCCATTTTACAAGCTATATTCTAGACTAAATATCATTTTGAAGTGATATAGGTCATATTGAGGTATTCATTTCCAAACACATTGCTATTTTTTCACACATTCACTAGGTGGGAGAACTACATCGATGTAAAGCCTCTTTAGATTATCTCTATAGGAAGATATCAACTTAGTGAGGTGTTGAGGAAGCTCGACCAATGCAGACTAATCCATTTTAGGTCTTTAAGGAGAGATAAGGTTTAAATAAGGATAATCCATAATTTGTTACAAAGTCGTGATTTCAGAATTTCAAACATATAATTACATAGATTAAGAAAAGAGGTTGACATTTTTAGAACAAAAAATAGAAAAACCCCACACAAGATAAAACTTCCCACAAACCAAAAGCCAACCTAGGATATTTTGTTCTTACACCTGTGACTTCATCCTCCTTTCAACTTGAAATCACTATATTTTAGGGAAACACAATGAAATTCTACAAATATTTTTACACACTTTTAAATCATTTTCACCTCATCTCAACCATATTTTGGTGAGTATGTTATAAAACCTACCCAAACCTTCTAAATATAACTATATAGAATTTGTATAAGATCATAAAGTTACAATTCATGAATCTATGATATGTGATTTCTTTGCATATATTATTTTAAATTCATGTTTACACATTTAGTACTAAATCTTAACTAGGAAATCCCAATTTTGATATTAGAATTTTATCAATGATGGAAAATATTGCATACATATTTTCATCCCTTCTCTCGATTATTTTTATTTTTCCCAAACTAATTCTTCTTTACCTAAAAGGGTCTTTAAAAAATAAATTAGGAGAACAATTAAGAGAGAAATATAGTAGACATGTGCATACGTTACTCAATTTTTTGGTATTCTCCTTTACATACGTTATATGTGTAATATATGGTCACTCTCTTATAAACTATTTGTGAGATCTTTGTAGTTGCTAATTTTTCTTTATGTGTATAGAATAAATTATAGGTGATTACTTCATTGATATATCTCATCCTTACATATTTGATTATTGAAATTTGGATTGTTTGTTATTCATTAGCGTGTTAATCATTCTATCGAATTCCTTTGAATTAAAACTTCCCTTCTTATACTATGCGTGGATGTTATGTCCATTCATTGATCTTGTGAATCTCTCAAATGTCATTGTTGTAATTTGATAGAGTTGATAAAGGAATAAGAATCCACCGTATATTTGATCCATAAATTTTTATATCATGTCCTACTCCATAGGACTAGCTAGAAGGTTTGTGAGCTCACCTTATCAAGAAACCCGATATAATTCTATTGTCGGAACTCAATATGAGGCCATCTTCGGGGTTAATTTTTTTAAAGTTCTTTGAGGAGAATCCCTATGTGATGGATCGTTTTTGGATCATTTTCCTTAGTGATTTTTCATAGGTTAACCAACCCCGAGTTATGTATAACCCTAGATGCAAAATGCATTCACAATAGTGTTGTTATATTTCACTATATCGTAATCACTATTATTTAAACAAAAATAATAATAGTTAAAATAGTAATAAAATAAAATGGTATAATATAATGACAAAATAGAATGTTAAAATGTAGAATGATAACGTAAATGACTTAAAGTGAACAAAAATAAATAAATAAATAAAATGGTTTTTCTATACGATTTATAATACATGTTTAAAATAAACAAAATGAGATAACTAGACAAATAAATAAATATTAAATATTAAATAAAATAAAATAATAAATAAGTAAAAATTAAAATAAGGCTTTTATTTAAAAAATTGGAGAAGTGGTGGTGGATGTGGAGTTAAGGATGTTGGTGGCATTTGTGAAAGGAGAATGGTGGAGGCATGGCATTTTAGAGGAGGAGCGAGATTTTAATTAGATGGTGTAGTTGCTAGTTCCATGGTAGAAATGTGTGCAATACGTGGAAGCATGCACTTGGTAGGTCAAATGCCCAATTCCACAAAACTTTTCAGAATCCTCTCGGGCTCGTGCGATAGGAGCTTTAAACAGTATGGAAATCCTTTAAGGCATAGTGGAGAGTGGTTTTCATAATTTATAGATGCAGGTTCCTTGGTAGACATGTATATAAGATGTGGATGCACAAAGAAGGCACATCAACTATTTGACAAGACGCCTCAAGAAAATATGGTCTTATAGATGCATTTCATGACCTTTCCTAGTATCTTCCCATGTTTGTGATGAAAATAAATGCTCTGGAATAGAACATGGGCATCCATCAAAGCATAAAGGATGTGGAAGTCTATCGGATGTTTTAGTTGAGGGATATACCCAAAATTAGGTTTGTTTACAACTCCTTGGAAACTTTCAATGAAAATGCAGAGGCCATAGGTGTAAAGCTAGACTCCATAAAACTTCCTAATGTCTTCCCGGTTTGTGCATGGGATGGAAATGATGGATTTTTATTAAGGCATAGAAATATAGTAGATAAATGATGAGGATTTGTTTTAATATTATTTTCAATGAATTTTCCCACCTACTAAGTTGTGTGACTCATGTAGAAATTAGGCACATAAAATAACAACTAACATAAATAAAATAAAGAATTGCAAATAAAACATATTATTGCAAACTCAGATCAGCACTTCTGTGCATATATTTCTTCTTCTAGTTCCAGAGCTTCACTCAATACAATCTCTCTGAATGTGTTTGATATATCAAAACACTTACAATTTCCTCTAATAAATAGATGACTTCATCTAACAATAAAACACTCAACTCATAAAAATAGAGCTAAAAAGCACATGCTTTTGTGCAATACAAAGCTTTTGATTTATTTTCTTTATTAGATTTTCCTAAAAGTAGGAATCTAAAAGTGAACTACCTAAAAATTAAAAGCATGTAAAAACAAACTGCTTTTTTCTTTTCTTGGGGCAAAATTAAACTATTTTTTCTAACACTCCCCCTTAATTTTGACCTTCAAACTTTTATTCTTCTAGAGCTGAGTGTGCACTTCTAGATCTAACATATTCTTGATCACAAACTCCCAAAAAAACTTTTCAAATACTCAAAAATTCATTTCCCAAAGATTTTGTAAAGATATCAACAAACTGATCTTTAGATCTGCAAAATTCAAGACAAATTTCCTTGTTAACCAACTCCCTGATGAAGTGATACCTCATGTCTATGTGCTTTCTCCTCTTGTGAAAAACATGATTTTTAGACAATGTTATTGCTGAATTGTTGTCACAAAAATATGTGTAGCATCCTCTTGATTCTGCCTCAAATATTTCAACACTCTTCTCATCCAAACAACCTGACATGTTGCTCTTGTTGCTGCTACATACTCTGCTTCTACTGAAGATAGTGTGACTATGGGTTGCTTCTTCGATGCCCATGAAACTACACCTATTCCAAAGTGAAAATCATAGCCGGATGTGCTCTTTCTATCATCAATACTTCTAGCATTCTGTTTGTCTGTGTAACCTATGAGTTTGAACTCATCTGATGTTGAATACAAAATTCCATGATTCTTAGTTCCACATACATACCTCAAAATCCTTTTTCCATCTTGCCAATGTGAATATTTTGGAGATTCCATGAACCTTGAGATGAGGCTCACACCATACATAATATCGGCCTTATGGCCATCAAATACATGAGACTTCCAACTAGCCTTTTGAACAATGTTGGATCTATAAATGATCCACTATCATATTTTCTTAACTTAAAACCTACTGCAACATAATTTGGCACTGACTTGCAATTCAACATGTTAAATCTCTTCAAAACATCATTAGCATACCTTTCTTGTGAAAAAAAAATCCGACTTCGATTGTTGAACTTCTATGCCCAAAAAATAGTGCATGAGGCCTAGATCTGTCATCTCAAATTCTTTCTTCATAGCTGATTTAAATGAATCTATAGATATATTTCCAGTGATGATTAAATCATCCACATATAAACAAAAATCAAAATTTTACCTTTCTCATTGATCTTGATGTATAAGGTAGGCTCACTACTACTCCTACTGAAACTATTTTGTATCAAATAAGAATCAATCCTATTGTACCAAGCTCTAGGTGCTTACTTGAGACCATAGAGCACTTTTTCAACCTGTATACATTTCCTTCATGACCTTCAATCTCATAACCTTCTGGCTGATTCACATAAACTTCTTCTTCAAGAAAACCATTCAAGAATTCTGATTTTACATCCATCTAATAAATAAGTCATTTGTTTTGAGTTGCAATTGCTAAAACCATTCTTACCATGTCCAAACGTGCTACATGTGAAAAGGTATTGTTGTAATCTACTCCATATTGCTATGAAAAACATCTAGAAACCAACCTTGCTTTATGTTTTTGTACTTTACCATCAGCAGTATATTTGGTCTTATAGACCCACTTCACTCCTATCACGTCCTTTCCTTCTGGAAGATCTACCGATTCACATGTCTGATTATTCTCTATGGTGTCTATCTCATCATGCATGGATTTAACCAAAACTTCATTGTCTATAGCCTCTTCAAATTATATTGGATATGTAACTTGAGAAAACAATGCAAAAACTGAAAAAGCATTAGTTGTATCAACATTATAAATCTCACTAAGACTCCTTATTTTCCGTTGCAAAGGGTTATCTGGTGATGGAATATTTTTATCCTGAAGGAGTAGCTTCTGGTGTTCTTTGTGGTGTCTGCTGGATGGTTGAAGATGACTGAAATCTTGGAGATCTCCTAAATGTAGATGGATGTGTAGCTTGTGCTATAACTTGTGGTGCATGTCAAAGATTGAAGAAGATACAATACCTTGTTGCTCTATGCTTTCATTTGCCATATCATCATGAGGAATAATTGTTGCTACACTGACTGTTTTCTCAATACTTCCATCCCATGCCTCATTTTCAACAAACTGTACATCTATGCTAATTATGACCTTTCTGGCAACTGGATTGAACAACTTGTAAGATTTTTATTCTCTGAATATCCAACAAATATGCATTTTTCTCCTTTGTTGTCTAACTTATTCCTTAGCTCATCAAGCACATGTGCGTATGCCACACAACCAAAAACTCTAAAATGAGAAACATTGTGTTTCCTCTTAGTCCAAGCTTGTTGAGGAACCATGTTTTGAATAATTTTCGTTGGACACCTATTTATGATGTAAACAAAAATTGCTACTGCTTCTGCCAAATACTCATTTGAAATATTCTTTTCCTTCATCATACTTCTCACCATCTCCATGATGGTTCTATTCTTTCTCTCTGCCACACCATTTTGCTATGGTGTATACCTGGTAGTAAACTTCTTATGTATACCATGATATTTGCAAAAATTTAGAAAAGCATTGGAAACATACTCACCTCCTCTATCTATCCTCAGAACTTTGATGTAGTACCCACTTTTCTTTTCCACTAAAGCCTTAAACTGCTGAAATATATCAAAAACATCTGATTTATCTCTCAAAAAGTACACCCATGTCTTCCTTATATAGTCATCAATGAATGTCATAAAATATGAACAACCTCTAATAGAATTTGTTTGCATTGGTCCACATAAATCGAGTGAACAATTTCAAGTGGTGCACTTGTTCTTCTTGTTTTTCCAACTGGGAAGGACTCTTTGTGTTGCTTCCCCAAAATAAAACCTTCAAAAACTCTATTTGGTTTCTAAATCAAAGGAAAAACTTTCACCATATTTTTCGTGTAATAAATTCAAACCACCAAAGTTTAAATGACCAGACACTTGAGATGCCATAGCCACGATTCATATTTTTCAATTGACTGAAAAGTTGATTCAATCTCCTTAGCTTTGGATGTGGCTGGTATAATCTTCAAAGGAAACATTTTGTTGCTTGTCATCTTCACTTTAGCAATCACCTAGGTACTTGGAGCTTTATCCACGATCACACATTCATTGTCTTCAATGTAAACTTTATATCCTTTTTGTACCAATTTTCCAATGCTCATAAGATTGTGCTTCAAAATTACAACCTAATAAACATTCTGCATAATTTTCTTCTCCCCTTTTTAGTTAGAATGTTGATTGTTCCTTTTCCTTTTACAATCACTATATTATTATTCCCAAGGGTAAATTTTATCTTTACTGACTCATCCAAATTAGAAAATAAATCTAAGTTACCTAACATGTGATTACTACAACCAGAATCCAAATACCACACATCACTAGGACTCTCTTGTGATATATTACACTCAATAGGTGATGCTTCGACAATATTTGTGCATGCAATAAACATGGAGCTTGGAGTAGAGCTTCCAACCTGATTTTGATTCTTTTTGTTTTGATCATACTGATTTTTCCTACATTCAAAAGCATAATGCCCATATCTCTTGCAATAGTGACATTGCACATGTGATTTATCTGTCTTGACCTGAAAAATGATTATGATTGTGCTCTTGACTATGTCCTCTTCCACTTGAGTTTGATGGACCATTGTTGCATCCTCTAGATGAACTTCTTCCTCTACCTCTAGGGCTGAAATTTCCTCTTCCTCTTCCATGATTTCCTGATACCTATGATGAAAAATCTTGATCTACAATTGCATGTGATCTATTCAACCTCTATTCATGATTTATTAGTGATGCATGCAACTCATCAATTAAAAACTGACTTAGATCCTTAGTTTCTTCAATAACAACTACCAAAGGATCAAATTTTGCAGGAAAATTCTAAGCAATTTTTTAATAATCCTTTTGTCCTCAATAGTTTCACCATGATATTTGATTTGATTGACTAAACCAAATACAAAAGTAAAGAATAATTATATAGAATCTGAATCTTTCATTGACATATTTTCAAAATCTCTACAAAGTAACTAAATCTTGGTGGTTTTTACTTTCTCTTTACCTTGATACATAACTTGGAGAGTTTCCCACACAATTTTTCTTTATTGGTTATTGTCACTCTGGGTAAGATGATTTCATGCATGGCTTGATGAATGAAGAAAAGAGATTTTCCGTATTTCTTTCTTAATTCCTTCAAAGTGTCTTTCTCTGCCTATGAGAGTGCATTATATGTTGTTGCATTTGCAGGCTCTGTGTACCCATTCTCTACGATTTCCCACACATCTTGGGATCTGAATAGTGCCTTCATGGTTAATGACCAATACTCATAATTATTTCCTGTAAATTATGGTGTCTATAGACCGGATATAGAAGCCATAACTTGTTGTCAATTAGAAACCTGCTAAAAAATCCATGCTCTAATACCAATTTGTAGAAATTAGGCACATAAAATAACAACTAACAGAAATAAAATAAAGAATTTCAAATAAAACATATTATTGTAAACTCATATTAGTAATTCTATGCATATAGTTCTTCTTCTAGTTCCAGAGCTTCGGCTCAATACAATCTCTTTAAATATGTTTGATATATCAAAACACTTACAATTGCCTCTAATAAATAGATGGATTCATCTAACAATAAAATACTCAACTCATAAAAATAGAGCTAAAAAGCACATGCTTTTGTGTAATACAAAGCTTTTGATTTATTTTCTTTATTAGTTTTTCCTAAAAGTAGGAATCTAAAAGCGAACTAGCTAAAAAATTAAAAGCATGTAAAAAAAAACTGATTTTTACTTTTCTTGGGGTAAAATTAAACTGTTGTTTCTAACAACTCACCCACTTGTGAGCTTTGAGTTTGGATTGACTTGGCGGGCATGAGTAACTTAGTGCAAGGTTCGAGATCAAGAGAGTTTAAGTGTTAAATTCAAGATAAAAGGATATTAGATCGATGTAATATTTTCTAGAAAATTTTATATCATTTTATTGTGAAATACATCTTTTCACTATAAGTCACATACCATCATATATGGCAGTCGTGTCATCCATGCCAATGAAGTTGTTAGTAAAATACGATGGCATGCTAACAAGGCTTTGTGGTTGTTTCACCAAATACAATAAACATGTGTCCACTTGATTGATTCACCTTTACTAGAATACTCTCAACTTGTGTTAAATTAAGATCTTTGAAATAGGGCATGGGCATATTCCAAAAAAATGGTAGTGTGGAGGCGTAACTACATGAGAATAATGATTGGAGGTTTTACACAAAATGAGGTTGTTAGAAGACCATACAAGCATCAAATAAAATGTCATTAGCAATTCTACAACCAAATCCTACATCTTTTGGGAGCATATTATTATCTATTTGAAAATGGGGGATTTGTTATAAGGTATGGTTACTGAGAACATGAAATCTTACGCAATGCATGTGAATTGGTTGTCATATGCTCTTTTGGTGGACTCGTAGCTTGTGCACTTTCCAGCTAGCTTGGAGCCCCTTGTGTTACTTCGCATTATACCAGGCATGGATATCTCCCTATATCTTTCATGATTTCAATGTTTTCTAGTTTCTTTTCTTATGGATGTTTAAAAAAACAAATGAGGAATTTCCTTATAAATTTTTAACATGAAGTAACTTTGATGTTTAAATTTTTCCCCTTTTATGCGACTTGAAGGGTAGGTTTTGAGTGTGACCCAATTTTATGTTTTATCTCCTTAAAGGTTGGATTAGATTTTACAACAATAAAAAAAAAAAAAAAACAACAATGAGTTCAACTCGATTTCCAACTTAAAACTACCCTCTTATTTACCTTGAAAAGTTAATAAAACATGATTTTTAGAGGCTCGCAAAATACCCCTCCGAACCCTAAAATGGGAAAGATGAATTGTGAATGTGTTCCCTATCACGTGGGGTATTGTATCAAACCTTATAACTCCCTTAAATGAAATTTTGTGTACTTTTTGTCGGCTCTCTAGGATTCATGTTAACACCTTTCATGACTTTAAGAAGCTACACGAAAATCAAAAGCTGGTTTTGGCTTTCCATTTTGGCCCCGTAGAAGAAATGGATATTGACATCCATATACCTATAGTATTTTTCCATGAAAATTCTTGCAACCCTTAGTTATGAGATAAAAACCTCACTAGTTAGTTATGGTTGTTTCTAGCTTAAGGGAAATAAGAGTCCAAATTCAGGTTACCATAATAACATGTATGTTTATTGACATTGTCGTGAAACCACCCTGTAGGAATGGTAATGGTTAAACATTTTCTAGAGTATGTGGGTTTCCTCCTAGGAATTGTATTTATGTGTAGAAGTTGTGTGGGATGCTTTAGTTTAAGGTATAGAGTCAATGTTGGGCATGCAGGACGTAAGGTCTAAGCAACATAATTTCTTAGTTGTGTTGAGGCTAGGCATGGAGGGATAAGAAATGAATGTACTTGGTAGCATATGGAAAAATAAGAAATATAAATTTACAACACTGATGGGTGATTATACAAACTTTGGAAAATCATAAAGTGAATGGGTTCTCTTAAGTTAGTACCTAAAAAGAATATGGTTTTAAATCTAATGAAAACCTTTTTGAATCTGAAGCATGAGAAAATAAAGGTTTGTAGGTGAAAAGATAGGATTTACGTTTGGAAGACATCTTAGGGGATTCGTTTTGAGATAAATTCCATACAAAATTTCAGTTAGTAATTTGGTTTGCTATAAAATGATAATAAGAGTTGAATGTGGATAATAGAGCAATTGCAATTAACGTATAGTCTTTGAAATTGTATTCACAAGATGTTGTTCCAGGAGAAAATTGAAATTCTGAGCCTCCTTATAACTTGATTAAGCCTTCTTATGTTGTGGGAAAAGAATATAAGTTGCTCCATGTGAGATCATGCATTTGAGAAAACATAAAATTTTATTTGAGAGAAAGAAACTCGTGACGTGTAAACATTAATATGAACCAACCAATTATTAAAGTATAAAAAGAAAAATAATCTTATACCTTGTCAATACTTAGTGCATGGTCCATGAGAATGCTCCTCCTCTTCCCTCATGGGCCCAAATTGTCGCTTTCACAAGTATTGAACTAGAGACTTGTTAATGGAGCCAAAATCACATTGCGGAATAATCCCATAGAGACACTCCTAGCCTTAAGGTTAGAAAAATGTTTCCTTAGTAGATAGTAATGGAATACCTTGGGCTGTTATATAAGTCTTATGATTTAAATATTATCGTACTCTAGTTGACCTGTAATAGGGAGTAGAACCCTTAGGCATAAATGGAATTATATTTAACCTAGGACCTCTTAGGAAGTAAAATTTATGGCCAAAACCTATAATTAACTCTTAACTATCGATAAGGAATTCTTAAGATGATGGTTTAGAAGTAAAGTGAAATGTGATATTCATTACTTAAACTCAATGCAAAACCTCTATAACGTTAACACAGGTGAAATGTATCCTTCCATGTGTAACATGATTTGGTAAAAAAGGAATCCTATTTGGGTAGTTGGATTATGAATCATGCCATGAAAAATTAAACTATATAGCTGACTTACATACCGCTTGTAATAAAATTTGAAATAGAAAAATAGTGTACCCAAAGTACTTAAGTATTATAATGAGAAAAGAACTCAAAATATACCTTCCCTCGGATCTAATAGACCTACTTTTTTCTCTTCATGTGAAATTCCCTTTGGAAATAAAAGTGTAATGCAAAACCAAGTAAACATGTTCCGTAGAAATGAATCCTTAAGGAATTAATTGATAGAATCATGTGTGTTTAATCTATTCATATGAACAATCATTCCATATAAAGTAACTTTCATAAGAGAAATGAGAAAAATCAAATGGAACCATTATAGGTAAAATGTTAAATGAAATAAAGAAAATGCAATCTAGTTTAAAGAAGAATGAAGGTTTACATGTTAAGTTCTCTTCAAATAATTAAGGTCAAATAATGAAATAAGATTGTAATAAATATGTAACCATGAAAATTTTGTGTCATGGAAAGTTCCTATCCATAAGTTTATATTATAGTTGGATAGTTATTTTGTACCTTGTCATTTGGAAAATGTGGTTTTGATGTGCATCATGTGTTTTCATGTGGATATGTTTTCTCCCCATTGTAAGCCTCTTAGGTAGGCTTGGAAATGTGTGTCATCTCTATTTTTTTATTATCCTTTCCTCATCATGTATATATGTGGGTTCATGTTTGTGTAAACATCTCATGTGTTGTGAGTTATCCTAAGTGATCCCATGTGGTGTCATGTATCAAGTAATGTAAGACAAAAAAATCCATAATTTTATTGTTTGTATTTGGGTGTGTAATTTGTGGGCATGGAATTTGGTATCGGGGTTAAGTTCATGCTCTCAAATCTTAGGATAGTTGTTGTTGTGATGATTATGCATGATGGTGGAGAAGTTGGAAGAGTAATGTGATATTATGTTGTGATGTGACCAATGTTGTACTTGTGATATTATGAATGCACCTATTGTGCATACCACTTAGTGTGGATTTATTATGATGTTGTTTTGTTTCATGATGAGAGTATTTACTCTCTCTCTCTCTCTCTCGTGAATTTAATGAGATTTTCAAGTGTGGCATGTAACCTTGTTGTGTGAAAGAAATGTTATTATGGACTATGAAAGTGTTGTAGTGCTTCATTATTTTGTGATATTGTATGTGTGTTAATGTGTTGCATGAAAAATTTCTTTGTAGTGAATTGTATCATATTATGATGTTACCATCGTGTTGTGATGTATCATGTTGTGTCACCATGTTGTATTGTAATTATTTGTATGTTGTGATGTTAGTCACTATGTTCATCGTACATATGTTTCATGTGTTATGTGATGGATTCATGTTGTGAATTAGGGGCATATGGTGATCTTATGACCCCTATTGTATTGTACTTGCACTTTTGGGTGTGTTATGTGGAAACGTGATGTGTTATAAGTTGTGGAAATAATGTTGTGTTATACCTCGTAAATATACCATGCGTAAGATGTTATGGTTGTTGTGTGTAAATCACCATTGTGTTAGTAATGTAGTTATGTGTTATGTTGTGTACCCTACACTCACCAAACCTAAGGGAAGAAATTGAAAAAAGTGTATGTGTGGAGAGAGAAGGCATGAGTCTAGGTGCCCATAACCTTGAGTGAGTACGAGTTTGGAAGTGGAGTCTCATGTAGACTAAAAACCACTTGTATCCATTTGGTATACTTTGAGCTTTCTCATTATATTGTGCATGTGTACCACCTTAGGCTAAGCTTATACAAACACGAGTCCTATCTCTCTCCTATATGGGTTTTCCATTGAATAATCCTATGTGATACCGACTATGTTGAGCCTTGTGGGAGTTTTGAGGGATGATTCAGAAAAATATTATTCTAGCTATATTATTTGATTAGTTATTATTTATTTTCGAGTCATGCTTGATGTATGACAAGGTTCGATGCCCTTATTAGGATGTCGGGATGTACACTCGATGTCAAACAATATCCAATGTAGTTTTGATGTTTCTTATGTTTTTATATATGTTACAATCTGAGGCTCGATATCCGAGTGCTAACAACTCGATGAGTACCCCTTTGGTTGCCTATATAAGGCCACATAGTGATCATGATGTGATATTTATCTATATGTATTTTATTCATAAATTTGAATTTTATTTTCTCTTCCTTTTTTGGAACCAGAAATTTCTTCCATTTAACTTTTGGTTGAGTTACTGCTTGCAATTTTGGGTATTTAATTTGATAGTTGCACTAACATAATGATTTTCACACTAACTATGAATAATTAGCCATTTATTTTTCTTAGATTGAAATTTGAATTTGAGTTGAAATTATTCCTTGAGTTTTAAATTTATCTTCTCACTTGTCCCAAGGTGATTGAATTTGATGCCACTTGGAAATTTTGTTAGTTGATTTGCATGTTGGTTATAATGTTGTTATGTTTTGTAATATGGACATAGTTTCACCATAGATGGTGGTACCTAAGGGCATGCTTTTTCTATGGGAAAATGTCCCAAGGAATTATAGATAACTAGCATGGTTAAGAAACTATGTGTTATTATGTCACTTGGGTTAGAGGTGTTTGGACTCTATCTGACTAGGGTTATAGGTTGACTAACCTCTTTAGTGGAGAGAAAAGGAAAATTTATCTTTATTTTGTTTTGGTGGAGGTGGTAGTCAATGTTTGATACTTGGGAGGTTTATGGAGTTTTTTTGGGAGGATTATAGAGATTTTGAGGTATATGGAGTTGGTATTATGATTTATGAGTACTCATGTGAGTCGGTTATGTTTTATGATGTTGAGGCTTGATGCTCCTCATTGATGATGTGATATTTGATTCCATCTTAACACTGTGTAGTTACATTTATGGTTTTGAGTTGCATGAAAATATGTATGTGTATTTCTTGGGTTCCTCATTATTATATTAAGGCTGTGTTATGAGAACTATTTGTGTTGGGGGCATGTTTGTTGAGTACTAGGTCATGTGGATTGTGTTTTTCTTCCCATGGTTGGGTTGGTGGTCTTGTGATGTGATACAGTCATAAAAATGTGTTAACAAGATGTATATGGGTCTTTAGTATGTGGTTGGGCTTTGTGTGGCATCATGATGTAATTTATTGTTGGGCACCCAAAAACATAAGTCAATAAAAATCCTAAATAATGAAATATTATGAGTTGTAGGAATAAGAAATAGTATAAAGGAAAAATACTATAACATCCCATTATTACACTTCATCAAACTAAGAGATTTTTTATTTACCAAATTAATTATCTTGATGCCTTCAATGATTTTAACATGCAACGATTAAAATCCAACATTAATTAATGTTCAGAATCCATCTTGATAACCTATGATAACCATGTATAATTGTAAGGGTTCAATTCCTACTCGATCACCCTTGAATTCTCTATATTAGCCAATATACCCAGTATATCATTTGGTTAGACATTTTTAAAGGTATGGAGAACCATGTGTATCTTCTTAGTGTTAGCTTCCCATTCATGACACAATTTAAAAGAAGAAATGGTGACGGACAATGCAATCATTCATTTTCAATATTATGGCCATAGTTTTGGCATTGCACTAGCAAGCTTGGTTTTGTGACTACACATAAGCCACTTGAAACTTGTCCCTACATTCACCGCACAACCATCTCATTCATAGTATCAAGATTCTTTTCCATTTTTACATATTAATTTTGTAGTTAACCATTTTAGTTCAATCATTTACGACAATGTAAACCTTCATCCTATAGATAGGTTAACTAAGTTTCAAGATGATATCCAAACCACATTAGAGGTACGAAATGATCTCCATGATTCATTGCATAAGTATGTACCCACTTCCACATGGTCATCAACTATAAAAATTTACGAAAATTGATTATGTTTAATTGAATGTGAATATAACCAAATCTTAACACAACTTATTAATCATTCTTGTTCAATATTAATTACTTGGCCAATAGAATTTACCTAAAATAATTAGGTACAAAAATATTATTTCAAATAATCATAATGTACCTTTTATTTCAGTTATATGTTAACATAGTTGTCTTCCACTAGGTATTGTAAACATAATTCTACATTGCAAACATGATTGATCACCCATAGGTAGGATTACATTACAAAAGATAACAATATGTCTCCATTAAATTCTTATTTGTAACCCATTTTATAATTTCATATTAATAAATTATTAAAAAATATATCTTTATTCATGTCTCACTTAAATGCCACGTGTTACTACCTTGTTAACCTATTATTTTTGTTATTCCATCATAACGACATCTTACAATTTGTAATGATCATGTTGTTGTCTATCAACGATACAACATGTCTAACATTGAAATCATATGATTATGATTAGTTAATATATTTATAATGATATCCTATACAAAAATACTATTACTTAAACATCAATTCATACTAAGCACTTGACAAATATTACTAGTACCAAATAAAGTCATAAACACAACCATAATGATCTTAATAACCTCTCTATTTTCATGTCAATGATTGATAATTCTCATTACAAAATCACAATGTTGATTAATCAAGATGATTGTAATTTATAGTAGGTTTAATTTCCTTAAAAATGAAAAATAATTATTTCACATTCGTAATCCTGCATGGAAGAAAAATTCACCGCTTTGGAATTTTCTTTGAATGGGGGATTGCAAATCTTATTGATAAGATTCAAGGTCATGATCAACATGTTTCTCTCCGGAGTTCTAGTAGGTTGGAAAAACAAAGTTGTACAATATGGAGATAAATCATTTTAGGTAACTGAGGAACTCATTACTGATATTACCACCTAAGTTTGGAAGCTAATATGATCTATAAAAAGAGGATTGATAAAATGACTGAAGCCAAAAAGTTCTGGAAGGGGATGAAAAATTGGAATTCAAGTATGCAGGTATAAAAACAACCTCTATCCCACTACCATTTGATGAGCTAACCAAAATGATGGTTCACTACGTGTTTCTTGAAGGCATGTATATTATTGTCCCTTTGAAACATTTGGTTTTTTTAAACCATTTTAGGAGAAATATTAAAGTTTGCTTCCCTGAGTACATCTTGAAATATTTGAAGCATTCTATCCTTGAGGTTCAAAAGCATGCTCATGTCATTCCCCTCCACCAAGGCATCATTTTCCTTCTTCATCACCATTTTATTGCCACTAATCCCACCATTCCTTAAGCCCCTACCCCTCCAATTCTTAAACCCACTCCCGATCTCCTCATCCCTTCCCATACCACCTCAAGGTCAAGAAAGATTAGATCCAAAATCCCTCTTTCCCAATCAAACACCCTTTCCCCCAAAAATATTCCTCCGTAACAGTAAAAAAATAAGTTGAGTTAGCTAAAATCCTTCTCCATATGGGTCAACCAGAAAAAAGTAGTAGGGATGAGGAGAAGAATGAATACCTGTCATCCGAGTTTGGATGGGTTTGAGAAAGACGTAGAATCCCTAAAGAAAGAGGTCAAACAACTAGAAAAAAGAGAGGGTAAAATAAAATTAGATGATGATCCTGGTCTTACAGAAAGCCAACTTCAAGAGATCTACAAGAAACTCAGTTCCCTTGATGACAGGGTGGGAAATTTGAAGAGCGAGCAAGATTCTATTTTTAGAGATCTCAAATCCAATTATGATTTTTAGGAACAACATATGAGAAACATTTACATACTTAACAACATCTTTGATGACATGTGAGGGAAATGGTGAGCCCAAATTCAAGCCTTCATCAAGCCGACAAGGAGGACCCCCTCTCAAAGGTTACTTCCATTAGCTTATTCATTGCCTTACAAGAGGCTAAGAAAGTAGTTGATAAAGCATCCATGTGATGTTGTTCTCTTTGGATGTATAGCCTATTTATTTAGTAGTTGTTTTTGTGGCTGTACTTTTGTAGTATTGTTCATTTTTGGTCTTTTTCTTTGTAGTGGTTATACTACAGTTGGAATTTCATGTAATCATCTTAGATGTTGATCTCCTTTTAGTATGTTGCATTTTAATATTCATCTTTCTAGCCTCTGTTGTCGGGGTATAGTACCTCCCAAATAACTATTTACCAATAATAAAAAAATCACATTCCATATAAATGCTAGTACATTCTTTTCATTCATGAAAATAGGCACAAAATGATCAATGCAAGTAATTATGTCCTTATATCAACTCGGGATTTTTTCAACCTACAACTGATAAAATTAAGTACAACATGTACATGGTCAGCTCTAAAAGAATTGGCATGGAGTCAACACATTTTAAAAACTATGATCAAGCTTATCATAATAATTATGCAAGTAAGAAACCAAATTTTATTTTATTTCTATAAAAGGGATGGCATCATACTTGCAGATTCAATATCATTAAATAAAATCAACCTTTACCTTGATGAACCAATGATTTACCTATTCCAATTAAATGCCATCTTACCAATGTAGTTCAAATATCTGTCATATATCCAAAAATGAGTTAGAACTTTTAAAAATTCATAATTATTTCTAAATTATGAAATAATACTCTACAACAAGTATAAGTTTATCATAATTGCAAATCATGATACCCAAAAAAATAGATAACCATTAAATAAATCCAATACGAAGATCTAATAATATACAACAATTCATTAAATTATTACTTTCAGCCAAGTAAGTGATCCATAATACACTTCATAGCATATTTCTCAACAATTCTTATCACAAGTACAACTACTAAACAATCCATCAATGCACCGCATCGGCAATCGTAACAAGAATACATCATAAATGCTAAGTGTTTTACAAATGATGGGGGACAAACTATGCATACATGTGTATATCCTTTTCAAGATATACATATGCACATGCAATTACATACTTAGCTATGTGATAAGGCATATTTTGAACCTTCATAAACCATTTAACATTTTATGCCTTATCCTATAGACTAAACAAACCGAAATTTTAGTATGTGAAATACTCCCACTTAATGAATCATCATCCCGATGATTTTTACTCATTAATCACAATAAAACTATTCAAATAGATAATTATATCTAGTAGCTAAGGAGAACAGATTGTCAACCAAAACTCACAATTTTACAGATCTGAAATTCAAATTTATTGGCTATAACAACCTTTCAACTAGCAAAAATTGTCACACAATCAGAAATATGACATAATGTTTTTCATTACAGCCAATCATATAATGCAATATCAACCTTTCAACCAGCAAAAATTGTCACACAATGTAAATATGACATAATGATTTTCATTACAACTAGTCATATCATGCATATATATATATATATATATATATATATATATATATACATACATATATATATATATATATATCTATATATGTATGTATGTATGTATGTATGTATGTATGTATGTATGTACATATACATATACATATATGTATATGTATATGTATACATACATACATACATATATATACATACATACATATATATATATATATATATGTATGTATGTATGTATGTATGTATATACATATGTATACACACACACACACACAGATATATATATATATATATATATATATATATATATATATATATATATATAACAAATAGTCAAAAACAAGTTATATATAGCTGAAATAAACAAGGAAAACACTATTTTTAACTCCACCCAGTCTTCCCAAGATATTTTGTTTCATTATTCCACTTGCCTTTCCAGACTTTTCCTTGAGAAATTCCTAATTTCCTTGAAACGCACTCATCACTTTTTCTTTTTCCGGCTGGTTCTACAAAAATACATCTATTGTTTACATCTTTCGATATCTTCATCCTTGATTCATTGTCAATGATTACTTAAATCATTTAAACTATTCCTTTCTTTTCCATTTAGGCTTTTTGTTTTTGCATACTTTCGAGTATTAGTTGGTCTTTCATACCAAAAATACATTAAATTATGTCCGAACAATCAATATTAATCACTATGTCTTAATTCCTTTAATGAACTCACTTATAACTCCAATTTTCGTGATGAAGCTTAAACAACATCAATGTTGCATTGACAGACATATGTTTGTAGTTTTAAACAAATTTCTCTTCATATGAAAAAGATAAATCAAATTTCATATTCTATTTTAAGCTAATCACTAGATACAAAAACTCAAGCATACTAGTGTTATACTAAAATAGCATCAGGAAGTCCTTCATAACTTACCTAACATATTTTTAGGAACAACTTGTTCTTTTTCTTGGTTATTATCCATTGCAATGTTATTATGATCCTTGTTGAAAATTATAGCAAGTTCCACAGTTGTGTTCATACCAAAAGCACACATTTACTTCCTTATCTTCACCATCACTTTTCCCTAAAATTTGCAAGTGAAGGAGAGATAATGCTCTTGTTATAATTTTACTATTTTATGAGTTAGAATTTAACTACAAATTTTGTTCTAGCCTTTTGGCTTTTCTACACAATTCTTTCACAATAGGCAGTACCCACACTTATCTACTTCATCCACCATGTTTGGGTTTAATTTCATGCTGGATTCAATATCAAAAATCATCCATCATTCGATTGTTATCAATAATTTTAAGTTTTTTTCTTCAACTTATCATTTTCACACTTACCCACCTCTCCCATCAATTTTCTAGTTTTGTGTGTCATGAAGGACTATTAGAGTTTTATCTAACTTATTTACCGCCAAACCTATAACATAATCTGATCCGGTTCATTCTCCATGGTTCATCCTTCTTACCATCATATTTTATTATTAAGAAAAATATGTTCAGTTAGTGTAAGGACCCATTAAGTCCAAGAGTTGCAACCTTCAGCTCTAATACAAAAATGTAACATGCCATTATTATGCTTCATCAAACTAAGGGAATTTTTTTCTTTACCTAATTAATTATCTTGATTCCTTCATTTATTTTAACATGCAAAAATTAAAATCTACCATTGATTAATGTTCAAAATCCAACTTAACAACCTATGATAATCATTCACAACCTGTAAGGGTTCATATCCTACTCGATATCCCTTGAATGCTCTATACAAGCCAATATACCTAATATATCATTTTGTTAGACATTTTTTTAAGGTAAGGAGAACCATGTGTATCATTTTAGTGTCATATTCCTACTCACAACACAATTTAAAATAAGAAATGGTGACAGACAATGTAATCAGTCATTTGCAATACTATGGCCATAGTTTTGGCATTGCGATAGCAAGCCTAATTTCGTGACTACACATAAGCCACTTGAAACCTATCCTTACATTCACCGCATAACCATCTCATTCATAGTATCAAGATTATTTTCTGTTGTTTACTTATTAATTTTATAGTTAACCATTTTAGTTTATTTATTTATGACAATGTAAACCTTCATCCTATGGATAGGTTAACTAAGTTTCAAGATGATATCCAAACCATGTTATAGGTACGAAATGATCTCCATGAGTCATTGCATATGTATGTACCCACTTCCACATGGTCGTTAACTATAATAGTATACGAAAATTGATTAGGTTTATTCGAATGTGAATATAACAAAATCTTAACACAACTTATTAATCATTCTTGTTTAATAATAATTACTTTACCAATTCAATTTACCTAAGAAAATTAGGTAAAACATTACTATTTCAAATAATCATAATGTAATTTTCATTTCAGTTATATGTCAATGTAGTTATCTTCCACTAGGTACTGTAAACACAATTCTACATTGTAGACATGATTGATCACCCATAGGTAGGTTGTTTTTACAAAATATAACAATATATCTCCATTAAATTCTTACTTGTAACCCAATTTATACCTTCATATTAATCAATTATTAACAGATATATATTTATACATATCTCACTTAAATTCCACGTGTTACTTCAGCAAAATGTAACACCTAGCTTATTCAATGCTTCAATTTAAGGAGATTATTTTAAAAATTATATTTCCCAAACTAACTTTATGCCTTCACTGATTTAAATACACAACATTTAAATCTAGCATAAATTTTAAATTCAATCCATCTGATAACATCAAAAACCATGTGTAGTTGTATGGGTCAATTAGATCTACCCGATCCCCCATAGTTTACTCTTTACAAGTGTGTATACAAAGTATACTATTGGTTACCTTTTTTAGGTATTGATAATCAAGTGATGTTTCTAATTGAGGTGTGAGATGTCGAATTAGGTTCGATTGACCTGAATATCGTGTAGACACTTAGAAGACAATCTATGATAACCATGTTTAATTGCAAATGTTTATTAATCCTAATCGATCCCCCTCAAACACTAATTATGAGCCAATATACCCTAAAGTATATCATTTGGTTAAGCCTTATTAAATTTTGAGATAACTTATGATGTCTTCTTAGGATCCTTCAGAAATTCACTTATGTAACTAACATATGAATCTCAACACCATACCAAGAGGACTTGGTGAATGGTTAATGCATCTAGTTACATTCACTACTATGGCCATAGTCATTTGGTGTTACGCTAGCAAGCCGGTTCGGATACTACACATAATCCTATGAAACTTGTCTTCCCTTCACCTCAAAACCATTATGGTCATAGACATCAAGATACATTTTTGTTGTTTAAACAATTTAAGTTTATAGTTAACCATTTTAGTTTGTTCATTTATGAAAACATAAACCATCATCCTATGGATAGGTTAAATAAGTTTTAAAATGATATCCAAACCACGTTAGAGGTACAAAATGATCTCCATGAGTCATTGCATAAGTATGTATCCACTTTCACATGGTCATCACCTATAAAATTTTTACGAAAATTGATTAGGTTTAATCAAATGTGAATATAACCAAATCTTAACAAAACTTATAAATCATTCTTGTTTAATATTAATTACTTGATCAATTGAATTTACCTAAGACAATTAGGTACAACAAGATTATTTCAAATAATCATAATGTACCTTTTATTTTAGTTCTATGTCAATGTAGTTATCTTCCACTAGGTACCGTAAACATAATTCTACATTGTAGACATGATTGATCACCTATAGGTAGGTTTATGTTACAAAATATAGCAATATGTCTCCATTAAATTCTTACTTGTAACCCAGCTTTTACCTTCATATTAAATTATTAAAAATATATCTTTATACATGTCTCACTTAAATGTAACATGTTACTTCCTTGTTAACCTATTATTTTCGTTATTCCATCACAACGACATCTTATAGTTTGAAAAAAAATAACGTTAATTTGTAATTATCACGTCTACTATATATCAATGATACAACATGTCTAGCATTGAAATAATATGATCAATCAATATATTCATAATGATATCTTATACATTAATACTATTACTTAAACATCAATTCATATCGAGCACATGGAAAATATTTGTAGTACCAAATAATTTCATAAACACAACCATAATGATCTTAATAACCTATCTATTTTCATGTCAATTATTGATAATTCTCATTACAAAATCACAATTTATTAATAAAGATGATCATAATTTACAAGAGCCTAATTGCCTTAAAAATGAAAAATAATTCTTTCACATTCCATATCAATGCTAGTACATTATTTTCATTCCAAAATGATCAACATAAGTAATTATGTCCTTCTTGTATCAACTTGATATTTCTTTCAACTGTAATTGAAAAATTAAGTACACCATGTACATGGTCAACTTTAAAAGAATCGCATAGAGTCAAAACATTTTAAAAACTTTGATGAAGCTTATCATAAAAGTCATGCAAGTAAGAAACTGAGTTATTATTTTCTTGCTATAAAGGGAATTACATCGAACTTATAGATTCAATATCATTAATTCAACTTAACCTTTACCTTGATGAACCAATTCTTTACCTATTCTAATTGAAGGCCATCTTACGACTATAGATCAATGACCATCATATAGCCAAAAAGGAGTTAGAACTTTTAGACATTCGTAATTATTTCAAAATTATGAAACAATACTCTAAAACCAAGTATAAATTTATAATAATTGCAATCATGATACCTAGCAAGATAGATAACCATTTCAATCTAATGTAGTATCAAACAATATACAACAAAGTGCATTAAATTATTACTTATGCCAAGTAAGTGACCCATAATTACATCATAGGATAGGGCTTAACAATTTGTATCATAGTAATAACAACTAAACAATCCATTAGTGCACCGTATCAGAAATCACAACAAAAATATGTCATAAATGCTAAGTGTTTTACGAATGTTGGTTGAAAATATTTATTACATTGTTGTGCATGTAACTACGCATATGTGTGTATATCCTTGTTAGGATATGCATACGTGCTTGCAATTTCATACTCATCTATGCGACAAGGATTAGTCTCCCACCTTCGTAAACCATTTAACATTTTATGACTTATCCTATTGACTAAACAAACTGAAATTGTAGGATGTGACATATACTAACTAATTAATAAGGTGAAATGGAACTACCAATCTTCATATAACATTAAGAAATTTTCAAAAATAACTTGAAGTATGGTTGTGTTCTAGCAATATGTTATTTTTCCTATACGAAACTTGTCATTGATGAATTTATTTTCTTACATATTCCTCTAGCTAACAATGGTGTTGTGTTGCATTGAGGATGATGATCTTATATGGGGAGGGATATGTAGTGACCTACTTCATAAAGACTAGTTGATAGGTATGCAAGCTCGCCTTGTTAAGTATTTTGATACAATTATGGTGTTGTATGTCAATATGAGGCCATCTTTGGGGTAGGAAATCATTTTTAAGTTCCTTATTTCCCACCTCTATGGTGTTTAAGGAGAATCCTTTTGTGAGGGATCATTGTTAGATCATTTTCCTTGGTGAGTTTTTCACATAACCGACTCCGAGTTATGTATAACCCAAGATGAAAAATGCATTCACAATAGTGTTGTTATATTTCACTATATCGTAATAACTATTATTTAAATAAAGAAAAAATAGTTAAAATAAAAATAAAATAAAATGATATAATATAATGGAAAAATAGAATTCTAAAATTTATAATGATAACCTAAACAAGTTGCGATGAACAAAAATAAATAAATAAAATAATTTTTCTATACTATATAAAATACATGTTTAAAATAAACGAAATGAGATAAATAGTCAAATAAATAAATATACATTATTAAATAAAATAAAATAAAAAATAAGTAAACAATAAAATAAGATTTTTATCCGAAAGAAATGGAGAAGTGGTGGTGGATGTGGAATTAAGGATGTAGTTAGAGTTGGTGAAAGGATAATGGTGGAGGCATGTTGTGTTGAAGGAGGAGAAAGATTTTGTCTCGATGATGTAGTTGTTAGTGCCATAGTAAAAATATGTGCAATTGTGGAAGTATGCACTTGGTAGTTCAAGTGCCCAACTCCACAAAAATTTTCAACATCCTCTCATGCTTGTGCCAATGGAAGATTTACAATATGTATGGGAATCCATCAAGGAACAATGGAGAGTTTTTTTCGAGAATCTATAGATGCAAGTTCCCTAGTAGACATGTAGACAAAAATGTGGATATCCTTGTTAGGATATGTATACGTGTGTGTAATTTCATATTCATCCATGTGACAAGGATTATTCTCCCATCATCATAAACCATTTAACATTTTACGGCTTATCCTATCGACTAATCAAACCAAAATTGCAGGATGTGACATATACTAACTAATTAATAAGGTGAAATGGAACTACCAATCTTCATAGAACATTAAGAAATTGTCAAAACTAACTAGACTTATGGTTGTGTTCTAGCGATATGTTCTTTTTCCTATAAGAAACTTGTCATTGATGAATTAATTTTCTTACATATTCCTCTAGCTAACAATGGTGTTGTGTTGCATTGAGGATGATGCTCTTATATGGGGAGGGATATGTAGTGACCTACTTCATAGCACTAGCCGATAGGTATGCGAGCTCACCTTGTTAAGTATTTTGATACAATTATGGTGTAGTACATCAATATGAGGCCATCTTTAAGGTAGGAAATCATTTTTAAAGTTTCTTATTGCCTACCTCTATGGTGTTTAAGGAGAATCCTTTTGTGAGGGATCATTGTTGGATCATTTTCCTTGGTGAGTTTTCACATAACCGAATTTGAGTTATGTATAACCCAAGATACAAAATGCATTCATAGTTGTGTTGTTATATTTCACTATATTGTAATAACTATTATTTAAATAAAGAAAAAATAGTTAAAATAATAATAAAATAAAACAAAACGATAAAATATAATGGAAAAATAGAATTCTAAAATCTATAATGATAACGTAAATGAGTTGAGATGAACAAGTAAATAAATAAAAAAATGATTTTTCTATACTATATAAAATACATGTCTAAAATAAACGAAGTGAGATAAATAGACAAATAAATAAATACACAATATTAAATAAAATAAAATAAAAAATAAGTAAACGGTAAAATAAGATTTTTATTTAAAAGTAATGGAGAAGTGGTGGTGGATGTGGAGTTAAGGATGTAGTTATATTTGGTGAAAGGATAATGGTGGAGGCATGGTGTGTTGGAGGAGGAGCAAGATTTTGTCGATGATGTAGTTGTTAGTGTCATGGTACTAATGTGTGCAATTCATGGAAGTATGCACTTGGCAGGTCAAGTGCCCAACTCCACAAAACTTTTCAAAGCATCCTCTCATGCTTGTGCCAATGGGAGATTTACAATATGTATGGGAATCCATCAAGGAACAATGGAGAGTGTTTTTGGAATTTGTAGATGCAAGTTCCCTTGTAGAAATGTATACAAAATGTGGATATCCTTTTTAGGACATGCATACGTGCATGCAACTTCATACTCATCTATGTGACAAGGATTATTTTCCCGCCATCGTAAACCATTCAAAATTTTATGGCTTATCCTATCGATGAAACAAACCACAATTAAAGGATGTGACATATACTAACTAATTAATAAGGTGAAATAGAACTACCAATCTTCATAGAACATTAAGAAATTGTCAAAACTAACTTGACTTATGGTTGTGTTCTAGCGATATGTTCTTTTTCCTATATGAAAATTTTCATTGATGAATTTTTTTTCTTACATATTCCTCTAGCTAACAATGGTGTTGTGTTGCATTGATGATGATGCTCTTACATGGGGAGGGATATGTAGTTACCTACTTCATAAAGACTAGGTGACGGTGTATATACGAGCTCGCCTTGTTAAGTATCTTGATACAATTATGGTGGCGTATGTCAATATGAGTCCATCTTCGGGGTAGAAAATCATTTTTAACTTCCTTAATGACCACGTCTATGGTGTTTAAGGTGAATCCTTGTGTGAGGGATCATGGTTGGATCATTTTTCTTAGCGAGTTTTCACATAACCGAATCTAAGTTATGTATAACCTAAGATGCAAAATGTATTCACAATAGTGTTTTTATATTTCACTTATCGTAAGAACTATTATTTTAATAAAGAAAACAATATTCAAAATAATAATTAAATAAAATGATGTAATATAATGGAAAAATAGAATTCTAAAATTTATAATGATAACGTAAATGAGTTGAGTGAACAAAAATAAATAAATAAAATGATTTTTTTATACTATATAAAATAGATGTTTAAAATAAACGAAATGAGATAAATAGTCAAATAAATAAATACATAATATTAAATAAAAAAATAAAAATAAGTAAACAATAAAATAATATTTTTATTTCAAAGAAATGGAGAAGTGGTGGTGGATGTGGAGTTAAGGATGTAGTTAGAGTTGGTGAAAGGAGAATGGTGGAGGCATGGTGTGATGGAGGAGGAACAAGATTTTGTTTGATGATGTAGTTGTTAGTGTCATGGTACAAATGTGTGAAATTCATGGAATTATGCACTTGGCATGTCAAGTGCCCAACTCCACAAAACATTTCAGCATCCTCCCATGCTTGTGGTAATGGGAGATTTACAATATGTACGGGAATCCATCAAGTAACAAGGTGGAGAGTGTTTTTCGGAATCTATAGATGTAATTTCCGTGGTAAACATGTATAAAAAATGTGGATGCACAAACAAGGAACGTCAAATTTTGAAAACATGAGGAAAAAGGCTATACATGAATGAAATATATGAAGAAACATGAAGAATAATATATTTTGATGTTTTGAAGAACGGTGATGAAAGGATAAAGTTGAAGAAGATAAAGCTAGAAGACAAGAAGAAGAAAATAAAATTCAAGCCAAATGAAATGATTAAGAACAATGTGTGGGATCCAGGTGGTTATGAAACAAGCAAGGGTAGTATGAATGCAAGAGAAAGAGCAAAATTACATCAAGAAGCATCAAAAGAAACAAGTTTACAATATATGGTTCCTTTTCTTCATTTTGGGAGTATGATGTAGGAGCATCAGAGAATGAGAAGTGTCAAAGTGTCAATCATCCTTCTTATCATGATCTTTAGTTGTTGGAGTGTTATAGAGGTCCTAGGGAGCTAATGTAAATCATTGCAAGGTGTTGAGAAATCTTAAAATTTGAATTTCCTTCTTATTGTATTTTCCCTCTAAAATGGGATTTGAATTTGTAAAGCTTGAAAAATTAAGGATTTGGCTTGTAAAGAGGGTTAAAGGAGGTTTTAATGGATGTAAGAGTGTGTACTAAGTTGCTTGACATGGGGGTCATATGTCCTAGGATGAATAAAAGTCATGAAATGTTTGAAAGTTGTAAAAAAATGCCTCATTATGACATAAGGGTATATGATTAGTCATTAATGGTCTACGAGTGTTAGTTAGGGTTATGTAAAGAGTCAATATATGGGATAAATTTCAAGAAGTTAATTTTTAAGGTTATTCCTCGAGGAAAGGAGGATTTGAGGAGAGAATGATTGAAAGGAAGCATGAAATTTAATATATTTTACTTAATTATATGATAAAACCATGTTTAGAAATAAATTCAAATATTGTGTTCTTCATCAAGAAATTTGTGCTTGGTATTTGAGTTTTGTGCATGCAGGGATCACTCCTTTAAGAGCATTTATATAGTTTTGGAACCACTAAATATTTGATTGAGGGTTGAGATTACATACCCTTTTTTATCATGATGTTAATGTTTTGATTGTGTATGATAGTGAAGGAGTGCTTAGTATATTTTTGGTGAGTTTTGATCATGATCATACTAAACAAGACTTTTGAAACAATTTCCACATGATTATAGGTGATGAATTATTCTAATGCTAAACTTTGGAGGTTTATTAACTTTTCACTTTTCAATGCATGCCTAGAAAACCCTTAGAAATATAGAGACTGTGGATTTGTGCCATCATGGTCGACCAAATCTTAAGTTTATTATCATTGATAAAGGTGCATGGAATTCATGTATTATTCATTAATATCATGTGAGTGGTGACAAGAACAGATATTAAATATTTCTTTAGATAAGTTTCTAAATCACTTAAAGCTAATATTTGAGGGTTTCATAAACCCCTGCTACATGTGTATACAAATAAGATTTTTAATGTTGTTGGTTATTATTCTTATTTTTCACATATCACTGATAGAATAGGATTGTAGAGGAGGTCATAACAAAGATTGAAACCTAAAATTAGGCCTTGAAACTAGGCACATGTCATTTTATAAGGATTTTTCTTTTCTTGGGTTACATAGTAACACACGATTAGGGTTTGGAGGAAACTAAGTTTGAATCCTGTAGACATAAGCTATTCATTTGAAACTTGGTAGATAACATGTTGAAAATCCTTTTAAGAGTATTTTGAAAGAATTGGGAAAAACTAGTGGGTAAAATTTGGGAAATTCATGTCAGTCTTGAAGGAGATAGGATCCTACAGTTTTGAAACCTAATTTGAAGGCACCATTTTCTAGAAAAATGGTTTTTGCGTGGTGTTGGATAAAGGAAAACTTTGAAAATCACTATAATTTGATAATGGGTGCTTAAATCCACCTTTATTGTATTTTTAACATCTCAAAATCCAAATATTTGCTTAGAAAACCAAAGTTAGAAATTTAGTAAGACTAGCAAGCTAGAAAGGAGGAAAGTGAGTTTAAGGGAAAAGTATAAAGAGTTGGAAAAATAAATTTAACACACACCATAACAAGTAAAAATGGTATTTGAAGTAGGTTTTATTTTTTTCTAGGAATTCTCGGATTGCCCCAACCATGAAACTTCCAAGAGCATTGCTCTTAAGACTTAGTTTGAATAATTTTGACAAGTTTGGAGATAAATAGAGATTTTATTATATATAGATCAGTATGAATGTTATGATGTCATTATTTTAAACATAATGAAAGTTGAAATTGATGGTAGGTCTTAGTTAAGATCAAAATGACAAATTTTGCATGTTGTTGCCTAGTCTAAGTTGAAGAGCATTAAGGACAGTTTTGGGGTAAGAAGATAAGTTAGTTAATTCTTGAGTCGTGAATCCTTGTGAATGACAATATGACATTGATAGGGGTTAACGGGATAATTTTTAGTTAATATTGAAGGATTTATAATGTGCATTAGGTAATTTTTTTCTTGTTTGAACCAATCAAAGCTACTTAAGAAGATCATCAAAATAGGGAAATAGATGAATGAAGTTATTTATATTTGGTTGATTGTTTGAATGCACATTGAAATTCATATGGCCTCTGCATCAATTTACTTTCTTATGTATGTTTAAAATAGATAAATAAGCTGATGAGGAATTTCCTTAGAAATTTTTAACACAAAGTAACTCTAACGTTTTAAATTTTCTCCTTTTATACAACTTGAAGGGTAGGTTTTGAGTGTGACCTAGTTTTATGTTTTATCTCCTTAGAGGTTGGGTTAGATTTTATAACAATAATGGAAAATGAAAAACACAAAAACAATGAGTTAAAATAAATTTCTAGCTTAAAATTTCCCTCTTTTTTATCTTATAAACTTAATAAAATGTAATTTTCGGGGACTCGCAAAACACCCCTCCGAACCTTGAAATGATTAAGTCAAGTTGTGATTGTTTTCCCTATCATGTGGGGTATTTTATCAAAAATATAATGCCCTCAAATGACCTTTTCTATATTTTTATCACCTCTCTAAGATCCATGTTAACCTTTTTGTGGCTTTCGGAGTTCCTGAGAATCAAAAGTTGGGTTTGGTTTTGGCTTGTCGTTTTGGCCCTGGGAGAAGAAATGGATATCACCTCTAGATACCTCTAGTATTTTTCCTTGAAAATTTAATGTGACCCTTACTTCCATGAAAATTTATTATGACCATGTAAATCACCCAAGAAGGCGACCGCTAGGGTCATGTCTGACTCCCCATTCACATCTTTTTATTTATAGGATTTGATGTGTTTTGGGGTTTTACAGGATATCTTTTTTTTTACATGCTAGAGGTGAATCGTGCAGACATAGTGTGACATATAGGAAACCAAAAAATAGGGTTAGCAATCATCTTACAAAAAAAAAATCAATTTTTGAGGTATTTCCCAATCACAGGTTCCCTACAAAGATCTCTAGTGCCTAGGCGCCCGACCTAGTCCAGGATAGTTCAATAGTTCTTTGATTTTTGTGTGTGGTTCGAAAATTTCTTCCTCTAGTTTATCAGTTTTCGACTGAGCACCTCTAGATTTATTGTAAAATCAAATAAGTTTTCTATTACCTCTCTTGTACATACCTAGTTTTTATGTTCATTAGCTTATTGCTTGTGTCAATTCTATACTTTATTATTCATTTATCATACATTAATTTAAAATTACGATTTAGCATAATACAATATTTGTTGAATTAGTTATAGTTATATTATGTTTGAATTTTTATCCCTTACATATGACATCGGGGGTATATATGTGTACACATTTAATAATTTTGTTTTAGTTTAAGTTATTAAATTGTTTTATATAAACATATTTTGAAATTAATACATTTTCTTGCATGTGACACATATGTTCACATGTATGGTAAGAATGATAAGGAACATAGACATTCCAATATCATGCATGACTTATCCATATGAGAGGTTTTTATTTTAAGGTATTTAATATTAATCAATAATTTTGTTTATTACTATATTGAAATGAGTATAAAATGTAGTAACTTAGTACTCTATACCCTTATAATTTTAATTGGAATTTATCTTAGCCCATTTATTATTTTTTACTTAAATGACTAGTTCCTACATGCATCTCACTCAATTTATAACTCCTTAGCCACTAAGTTGCACTCGTTACTCATCCTTGACTAGTTAAAAATCCCATTTTTATAATGCAGGCTCAACTTTGGACATCTAGCCACCTTCTCCAACTAATAGAATTCAATTTTCATCCTCATAGTATGAACTCACCAATTATGTACAAAACTAATCAATGGTTTTGTCCTTAGGCCAAAATTTTTTACTCCACCATGTTAGTGGTCACTTTTTTAAATTCACAAGTTAGATTCATCTTCTTAGTATTGATTGAGTAGAAAAACTTTCATAAAATTATCTTATAAAAGGGATATCGCCCTACCCATTTAAATGGATTCTTCTCTCACATATTCAGACTACCTAATATATTGCATCAAAGCACCCAATTGCTAAATCAATGTATCAAGCATAGTATCCAATAATAATTTTGTATATATCATATATGACTTCTCTAGACCATTTTACAAGCTATATTCTACACTAAATATCATTTTGAAGTGATGGAGGTCCTATTAAGGTATTCATTTCCAAACACATTACTATTTTTTTCACCAAGCATGGTTATCTCCCTATATATTGCTTGATTTCAATGATTTCTATTTTCTTTTATTATTTATGTTTTAAAAAAATGATGACGAATTGCCTTAGAAAGTTTTAACATGAAGTAACTCGGCATTTGAAATGCTCCCCCTTTTTACTCAACTTAAAGGGTAGGTTTTGAGTGTGATCCAATTTTATGTTTTATATCATTAAAGGTTGGATTAGATTTTATAACAATACTGGAAAATGAAAAGAAAAACAATGAGTTCAACTTGATTTCTAGCTAAAAACCACCCTCTTATTTACCTTGCAAAGTTAATTAGACACGATTTTCAGGGACTCGTAAAACACCCCTCCAAACCCTAAAATGGGAAATTCGAGTTGTGATTGTGTTCCCTGTCATGTGGGGTGTTGTATCAAACCTTATAAATCCATTGAATGATAGTTTTTGTACTTTTTTCACCTCTCTACGAGCTTTGTTAACGCCGTCTACACCTTTAGGAAGTTGCTGAAAATCAAAAGTTGGTTTTGGCTTTCTTTTTTATACAGGTGAAGAAATGGATATCGGCCTCTATATACCTCTAGTATTTATCCATGAAAATTGCTTGCAACCCTTAGTTATGAGAAAAACACCTCACCAATTAGTTTTTCAAGGGGGTTTTGTAGGCCTCGAGAGTTGGTTGACCACTGGTCAAACTAGCCCAATTATGACACTGTGGCTTAGGAAAAGTAGTCGCCATTTGTATCTTGTCTCGTCAATTCCAGGTTTCATTAACTCCTAAGAATTATCTTTATATAGGAAAGTGTATAATATTTTTCTTGGGGTGTGTTTGACCATCGAAATTAGTTTTCGATTGCAACTTCTTAGCCCTTAGGCTAAATTTGGTCATTTTCACAAACTAGTAGGTAAATGTGAAAGAATGTCATGGGGTCCTCCCAAGTCAAATAAATGATGATAAAACTTGTAGGAACTTATATATGATAACATGGAACTCTCTTTTGTGGTTTTTTTGAGAAAAATGGATATCGGGAAAATTTTGTTTTTATCTTCTCTCTCTCTCTCTTTATCTCCTCTAGTTAGGAAATGAAATGAATGTATCTCTAACTCTCTCTTGTTGCATGCTAAGTATTATAATCATGTGAATGGAAAACTATGATAACATGAATTATGCTAGATTTTGGGTAGATGCCATGCCAGTAGTTTGTGTTGACCATGTGTTGGTTGCAGTACCAAGACAAGGAGAAAGTGGAGTCATACTAGTGATTTCATAATAGCATGTTATTTTGGAATAAATTAAGCTGTATAGGATATATCAATAATATTGTTTTATATAGAAATGTTAATTATTGAATTTTGTGATGAGTATGAAATTTTTAGCATCTTGGGGTGTTTGGAAAATGGGTATTAGCTTGATTCAAAATTATGTATTTTGAGGGTGGATGTATATGCTAACTGGAAATTATTGATATTTTATAGTGTGCTCTGGTGTGAAATTAATAAATGAACCTCTTGTGTGTTGTATTAATTACTTTGGAATTGTAGGAAAGGAACCTAAATAAAAGTTCAACTTTAGAGTAAAATTCTTGTATGATTTACCCTTCTTATGTGATCACTTCCATAACGTAGAAAACTGAAATTTTAGGGTGTGCCTAGATCCTTATACTTAATTACAACTACTAGCTTAAGGACTATAAGAGTCAAAATTTAGTTTACCATAATAACATGTCTTCTTATCGACATCGTCGTGAAACCACCCTATAGGAATGTTAATGGTTAAACATTTTCTATAGTATGTGGTTTTCCTCGTAGGGATTGTATTTGTGTGTGTAGAAGTTGTGTGGGATGCTCTAGTGTAAGGTAAAGATTCACCGTGGGGAATGCAAAACATAAGTTCTAAGAAGCATAAGTTCTAAGAAGCATAACTTCTTAGTTGTGTTGAGGCTAGGCATGGATGGCTAAACAATGAACATACTTGGTAGCATATGGACAAATAGGAAATATAATTTTTCAACACTGATGGGTGATTATACAAACTTTGGAAAACCATAAAGTGAATGGGATATTTTAAGTTAGTACCTCAAAATAATCTAGTTTTAAATCTAATGCAAACCTTTTTAAGTTGACACATGATTAGAATGAACGCTTTTAGGTGACAAATATAGGAGTTGTGTTTGGAATACATCTTATGTTGTGGAAAAATAATATAAGCTAATCCATGTGAGATCTTGCATGTTAGAAAACATAATTTTTTTAAGAGAATATATGTTTTCATTGGGTAATATTGGAAAATAATGTATATAAATAAATAAATACAATAAAAATAGAGAAAATACATTTTTTCATTATGTTGAGTATATATACATGTTTATATAGAGCCATACCCTAATATTGGGAGCCTCCATTGGAGCTCAGAACTTGAAACTACAAAATAAATGAGAGAACATATGATAAGCAAATAAACCAGACAAAACTATATCAAATCCTTAAAGAATATTAGGGTTATGGTCAATGCTAAGTATCCTAGGTTGGAGAATGATTTCATCTAATGGCCATAATTTGGACCTAATTTTTTACATGGATATTTGAATCTCCATATTTTAAATTAGACTAAATAACTTAAACCAATTAATAGGATTTGTTTTAAAACAATTGATGATATTTGAAATTTTAATAAAAGGAACCTTCATTTTTAATATAGATAAATATATGCACCAAGAATCTTCTACCACCTTTGCATGCCTCATAGATGAATATAGAAAACTAAACCTTATTGCTAGTTAGGGTTATCAGAAAATTAAGCTTACCCTCAATATGTATCACCTAATAAAGAAAACATATCATCTTGTCGAGTGCAAGTCATTTTGCAGCCGTAGTAGTTTTCTAAAGAAAAACCTAAATAAATTTTTCTAAAATTAAGTTCTCATTAATTATTAGGGATAAAATTATTGTTAATTTTACATTTACCAAGTTAAATATGATGGTTAATTTTGGTGTTAATTATGGGGCACTACACTTCCCATGACTAAACCATCCATTTAGGGAAGGTACCATAAGGTGGTTATATATATTTTTTGATGTTTTTGTTTAGATTGAATTTGTGTGCCATATTTTATCTATACATACGTTGTCATGCTAAATGTATAACATGCAAAATGTAAAACAAATTCCATGACAACCAACCCCCCACTTAAAACGTCCTCTCCCAATCATTGTAAACCCTTCCTCTAGCCATCTTACCAACCAATTCACCCTTATTCTGGCTGAGATTAGTTTTCTAAAATGGTTTTCAAGTGTGTTTCATGTGCAAGGAAGTATATAAATGGCTTTATGAAGTTATCATCTCTAAGGTGTAATACTTGTTCTCGGAGGCATAGAAAGGGATAATTTTAGCCAATTTGCAACAAATGGATACCCTACGGAGGATAATGGAAAGAGATAAGCCCATTTGAAGTTTGTATAAATGAGTATTGAAGAGATCTATGTAATTTCAAAAGAATTATATGAAGGCATTTGGTTTAAGGAGTCATTCAAGAAAATATGGGTCACTACAAATTCAGAAAATGTCATCTACGATGGAGAAAGTAAACATTTTCTAGATATTTCTGGAGTTATCAAAATATTTGGAAGAAAACAATAATCTACATAGTGGATACATAATTTTTATCCAAGTCTTCATCACTCTCCATGATAATTTGAGTCATTGATGTTACTCATTTTTGCTAAAAGAGTGATTTGGCCTAAAAATAAAATTGAAAGAAAATTTATATCTTGGAAATGATTAGAATGAACTCATATGGTGTTTTGAAGTTACAATCATATAAGGTTTAGCCCCCAAACTCCAAGATATGATCTCAGGGCCAAAAAAGCACTCTTTGTGTTTTATTCTCGTGTTGGCAGGATGCCATCAACATATTTTATAAGCTTGAGCATAATTTTCACCCTAATTTATCCCTTGTCCATTTTATATTGGTTCAAGGGGATAGTCAAGACATAAAATTGTACCCCTATTAATAAGGTAATTTACATCACTTAAAACATCACAGATTGTTCCCTAGGTCACCTTACACTTGCAAACCATTACCCTTTGACCCCTAGGCTCACTTGTCACTCTTGCTTTGCCTTATCCCTTATGCCTTGGTTAAATGGGATAGTAGAAACAAAATTTTACACCCTTGTGGTGGATTGATTTTATTTACTTAATACTTGACAACATGTTCCCTGGGTAGGATATAAACTTGTTCCATCTCACCTTCTCACTCACTTGTCCCCTCCTCATGACAAGCACAACCTTGGCACATTTTTTTGAGCTTGGTTTCCATTTTCCCTTTTCCCCAACATACAAGGGGATGTTTAGGACATAAAATTACACTCAATATCATGTATTTATCCCATAAACACATAATGGACCTCATCTCATCTCCTACTGAGACCCATTTTCATCCCCTCCATTTCATTCTCATGTTTTCACACTATGAAACTTGGCATGATATGGGGCAAGGAAAAATTTGGTGGTCCATCTTCCCCATATCCTATAGTATTCCATATTTTCTTGGGTTCAACTCACCATCTAATGCCCAAATGACTGGCTAGTGCTAAGGGAGAGGGATTCCAATAATTTTTAAACTAGTTTTTCAGCCCAAAAGAGAACCTAAACATGAAAATAGATAAAGTGTAACATGGAGATACATTGGAACTTCACATTTTTCCTCCATGGAAGCAATTAAAAACATCTTCATTTTATGTGTTTCCGAAATGTTTTTTTCCTCATTGTCGATGATCTTGTGGTAAAAAAACCTTGAAACATTTCCAAAATACTCCATTTGAAAACAAATTTTAGATGATCTATAAATTGGAAGATGTCATGGCATGATTTATTTTATATTTTAGAAATAATTTTCCATCCAAGAACTCCTTTTTCCTAAAATAATTGAAAATGTCTTTGCATTTTCCTGGTGATCAAATGAGCCAAATTACTTGAAATTGAGAGCATAAGATCCTCATAAAATTAGATTTAATTTTATCCATTTATTGCATGATTAAGTGGAGTATTTTTGGAGATATGGAGGACTGAGTTTTCTCAAGTATTATTCCATCTTGAGACAAATATATTCACATTTCCTTGGTGATCCTATGAGACAAATTGTCTAAAAATTGGAGAAAATGGTGTTCATAAAATTATTTTTAACTTGAGCCATTTCTTGCATGATGAAGTGGGGTATTTTTGGATATATGGAGGACTGAGTTTTATCTCAATATTGTGCTCTCATCAATGAATTTTTCACTCTTGTTGATATGGATGATATAATTGTCTAAAAATTGGAGTAGAACTTCCCAAAGAAAAACCTAACCTTTTGAGATAATTTTTTATCCCATTCTAACATCTTGAGGACCACTTATTGGTGCTAAATCTAGGCCCTTGGATTGAGATAATATTTTTCCTAGACTCTCTGTAGATGTAACCTTTCTATGTGCTTCATATTGTTCCCCTTGCTTCAAATTTCAGTCGAGTAAAGGAGAATTATCAATTTGTAATAAATTTTATGCCTTGTCAAAATAAAAAGAAAGGATTCAAGTAGAAATGTTGGAGGAATGACACCATAATAATTCCCTAGAGACTAGTTAATGGACTAGTTAAAATGCACTTAGCCATTTAGAAAATCATGGGACATTCATTTGGCCATCAATTTCAATGCCAAACATTAAACATGGGTCATATGGCAGAAGATCAACAATCAAGGTGGAGGAATGCATCACTATTTCATATCTCCTCAAAGGCTTTGGTCTCCATGGATGCCAAAGCCTCGAAACAAGCCACAATGGATAATTTTATCAGGTTTGGGAAACAACCAAGCAAGGTTAAATTTTCAATGGGATACGCAACCAAAGTTAGAGGAAAACACGGTGCAAATTGAGGCGGTTGGAGTGGGGCACATGTCTCCATTCCAATGATCTTCAAAGAAGATTCCCTTGGTGTACGTGAGGTCCATGGAATCAACCAAGGTTGATAGAATTTTGGGTTTTTGGTAGGGTAAATGAAGTAAGTGCGGTAAAAAAACATTACAGAGTTAGGGGATATCAAGATGCTGCAAGATCAATGGCCAACGATGGACACATGTCACCATTTCAGCAATAGGTGAGCACATGGGTTCTCATGGACCTCAAGTCCATAGAGTGAACTGAGTTTTGTAAGGCTTCGGGTCTAGGTGGTCTATAAGGTTAATTCGGATGCATCTCTTCTAGTGAATTTTTGGGGATTTCAAAGGGCATCGAGTCCAATTGAGGTTCGAGATCTCCTGCCAACACACTTTTGACACTGTACACACCCAAACTTGCATGTGCTGTATTATCAAAAAATAGTTACAAAAGTCCCCAATGATGACTCAGTCCTTTCAAAAGGTGTTTGAGTTCCTAAGCTCATCCATAATGTATATTTTTAACATATACATCTTCACTTAGATTTTGCACACTTTCTTTCACTTCTTGCTCTTTTTCGTGCATGTTTTGGTTTTAAATGTCAAAACTATCACCCTTCCTAGGTGGCAGTTTTGTGACCACCACTAGGCAAGGCGGAAATTTTGTGACCATCACCCGGGATAGGGCAGAGGTCCTATGATCATCACCCTACATAGGGCGGTGATCCTGAGTGATTTTTCCTGAACTCTTCATGCATTATTTTAACACGTGATACTTCACTTAACTTGACTTCCAAGGTGCGGTTGTGAATCAAATTGCCTAAAAATAGTCTTGATTGTATGTTATTCCTTTCCTCTTCTATTTTTAAATAGATTTAATTAGTTTGAACTACCTCTTCACCCAATGAGTTGGAACTCCAAGGTTTCATTGTGCATGAAGGCACAACCTGACCAACCGATTCTTATATATTCAATGCTTGTATTCAAGAAAATGGCCTAAGAATTTTGTGTATCTTGCATAGTATTGTTACAACAATCCTGTTGGAAATTGCATAGCCAAGCTCTGTTCACTTGTGTTATCTCTCTTCTACTTGCATTGCAACTAGATTTGCCTTCAAGCTACCATTGCTCAAGTGCCTTCTCCTACTTTTGCCTTTACATTCCCAATTCCTTGGACTCATATGGACACACAGAGAAAGAAAGGATAAACTGAGGGGACAAGTCATCACACAACTAGATTTATCTCTGTTATGTAAATTCCAGGTTGGGGTTGTTGTTTGATTTTCCTTCATTGCTGTAATTTATTATTGTTATATCATATCAAATAGAGTAGAAAACCAATATTCTTTCATTTGCAAGTAATTAGTTAATTTCCAAGAGGTTTTAAATCATTAATAGCAGCTCCTAGTGATGGATCTTCTTCTTCCTATCCTTATGGATTTGAAGGAGAAAATATCGTAGGAAGTTGTTTGCATATCATAGATTATTTGGAAAATTTCTTGTTTTATGTTAGCATTATTTAGAATACACTCAACACAGGTGAATAACCACACCGGGTTATTTTTCTTGTTTAGTTTTAGTGTAGAAGTAGATTTGATTATTTAGAATAAAAGCAAATTGTTGTTTGTAATTATGATGTTTCAATTTTGTTGTTTTATTTAGGTTAGTTTCCTTTCTGCAACAATAACATAGATTGTTAGTTTCATCTTAGTTAATTTGGACACTTCAAACTAGTTTAACATTGAGATTCAATTAGACAAACCATAGGGAATTTATGCTACCCATTCATAACCTCTAAATCTCCCCTTTTCCAACTCAAGCTATTGTGAGATCACACTACCAGATCTTAGTCACTGATCCTCTTATAGTTAGCCACACATATTTCCACATCAGCTTCCTCAGCATGACCTCGGGGGTCGAGTGTGGTTGAAGGTTGCATGTCAATTTTCATCTATACATGTCATTCTTTGGGGATTTGAAAGGGTGTTAAGTCTAATTGAGGTTCAAATCTCCCACCAACACACTTCTAACACCATTTCATGGGATTTTAAAGGGCGTTAAGTCTAATTGAGGTTTATATCTCCCACTAACATGCTTCTAGTGCCACTTCTAGGGATTTCAAAGGACATCAAGTCCAATTGAGGTTCAGATCTCTCGCTAACACACTTCTAGCACCTTTGCTAGTGATTTCTTTACTCAGAAAAGGGTTCAAAATATATGCCTTTATAGATATTTTGTAAAATTAGGCAAATACATTCTATAAAAGTATTATCCAAAATTTTCTCATTATAAAAGGATTTCCATAAAACTTGTACTTATTTGAGTATACTAGAAGTTGACAACCAAAAACATGGGAAAATTCATAAAGATCTGCAAAGCTTGACCTCCCAATTTGTGAAGATATCATTTGAAGAACTTTTTGAGTTAATTTATTCATCTAAGGTGAAAGGCCTTAGGGACGAATCCATCTTTCAAAGAAAAAAAGGGATATACCAGTGTAGATATTCTATACACCTTGTTGATTTACTTCCCCCTTTGCAAAGTTGGAAGGATGAAGATCATTTTTCAAATATGATTCCACTATAAGATTACTCCCAAAGCTGGAGAATTCACAGTAAAAAAGGAAGCATATAGGGAAACTAGTGAGTGGTAAAAAATAGAGGAAACAATTTTTCAACCTGCTAAATTTGATCCACCTTTGGTGGAGCATTACTCTATCAAATTCGACAGCTCTGATCTAGGTAGTCCTTAAGTATATTTACATTATTTATTTCAAGAAGGTTCAAAATTCATAAATAACAAAAATATTCCTCATCTTCCTTACTTGTTTACTCATAATAACAAAGTGTTTTGTGAAACTGAGTCCCCAAAGGACTTCCATTTTTGGATCATACTCCTCTACCTCAGAGACCTCTAGTTCCACACCATTTCAACCCTTCTTTTGAAACACCTCCACAAAATAATATGGAACAACCTCTACCCATGGATCATTTTACAGTCACCACCTTTATAGACCAATAAGGTTCCATGGAATGGTGGGCTATCCTAATGAAGTACCAAATGAAATTAGAAGCATGTTGCCTATATTTCAAGGGAATAATTCCATAAGTGGGGATCAACATATTATATTTTTTAGAATGTTATGGATGACTATGAAGTAGAGCATGAGTATGTTTATGTTAAGTTATTCATACATACATTAGAAGAAGTTTCAAGGAATGGTACAATTTGCTACCTACAAATTCAATTGATTCTTGGGTAGAAATGAAGAATGCATTCAGACTCAATATGGTGATAAGACTGACCCTAGGTTTATTTTATCAGAGTTTGAAAATATAAAAAATAATCCTAATGAGTGTGTGCAATACTTTAACACTAGGTTCAATAAAACTTTGACTAGATTTCCTAATAATATAAGGCCTAGTGATGATTCTTTCTGATTAAGTACTTAGATTCCTTTGATAATAAAACAAATTATTATCTAAGGGACAAAAATCCTAGAACTTTGAGGTAGACTTTCTCTATGAGTTTCCAGATTGAGAATAATATTAAAGCAGCCGGGAAGCCTCGAAAGGGGAAGGTGTCAAGCTCATTAATCCAAATAAGCCTTAGGAAAGTAAGGTAGTAGACTTGGAAAAAGTGGTTAAAACAATGGTCAAAGAAGTAAAATATATTTCATATAAGCTTGGTAGAGTAGAGAAAGGGATGGTTTCAAATTCTCAAGTTTAGCACCATGCCCAAGGAAACAATAGATTTGGGAATCATCCCAAAGGAGGTCACTTTGGGCGGATGATAGAGGAAACAAACCTATAGGTTCATGAAATAAAAAACAAGCTTTCATAGACAATAAAATAGTCCCGAGATCAACGAGACAACAAGGGTATCATTAGTATAATAGGAACACATCATTGAGTGGTGCGATAAATGTTTGTTTCCACATCCGTCTTGTGAGAATGTTTTGAAGATGATGATATTACTGATGAAGCTAGTTTTGGTGACATATGCATGATGGAATATCTGAAAGATTCAATGCAAGGAGCCACTTCAACTGATCTATTATATGTTAAAACTATGGAGGACTTTTAGGCTTGCAAAAATAAGGTATTTTCCTCCCTTATATAGTTAATGTTGATATAGATATGGCTCAATAATTTGAGCTTCCAAATCATGAATTTGAGTATTTAAGAGCTTTAATGATTAAAAATTATGATGGTGGAATCCCTTCTGAAGAGGATAGGAAGCTATTAATGAATGTTGTTGTTTCTCAAGAAAAGGAGTATAACCTTTGGAATAGACAAGTCAAAGGACTTGTCCCTACTCCTAAACCAAAAATTCATCTCTTGAACAACATCCCCAAAGATTCCCCAAAATAAATATGCTTGATAAAGGTCATGTCAATACTTCAAGACCAAGTACTTCTACATCCACCCAAGCAATAAGGGATAATATCCCATCAAAAAATATTATCACCCTTTCCTCTAATACAACCCTACCAAAGTATGCTATATGTGATATATCTCAAATTCTAAGTCAGATAAAGCTTATTGTCCCTATTTTATAAATATTTAAAATTATAAAGAACAGAAAATGAGCATTTGAGTATTTGGGATTGAAGGAGGATACTATTTTCAATGAAAGAGAGGTAATTAATGTGGTGATTCATCCAACCATAGATGAAATTGAAATAACAGAGGACCATAAGAATACAGAAGAACCCTTGGAAGTATATTTGGGTACTTCCTTGGTTGAATCACAATTGGACGTGGATCCTTTCTTTACTACTTTGATTTTCAATGAACGAATTCTCCACAATTGCATGTTTGATTCAAGAGCTTCATGTAATATCATGCCTTTAGAGGTCATGAATGAATTAGACATCAAAATAACAATTTTTTTGGGAAATGTTATGCCATGGATTCAAGAGAAGTACTTGTTGTTGGATATGTCAGAGGTTTGGTAGTACAACTTGCTACCTATCTTAGAAAATATTTAACTATGAATATGGTTATAGTTGATTTCCCTGCTAAATGGGGTATGTTTCTATCAAGAAAATGGGATGCTAGTGTGGGAGGAAGTGTTCAGATGGAAATTTCCTTCGCCTCTATACCATTGGAAGGGAAACTAGTCAAATTGCATAGAGAAGAGAAAATGCTCCATCTTATTGAGGATCCCATGAATGCTTCTTATGAGGTATTGTTTGTTGATACTGATTTGGGTAACTTCATAGGTTGTGTAGATTTTGAAGATCATTGCATGGATATTAATGCACACCTTGAAGATGTAAATATCCCCTAGACCATGACTTTTTATGGAGCATTTTCCAATGTTGGAAATAGATCTAGAGTGGTTCTAACTTCTCCAAATCAAGGTTCTCTTAAATTATCTTTCAAATTTAAGTTTGAATATACCAAAAACATTGTTGAATATGAGGAATTTCTCCTTAGTTTAATAGTTGCATGGAAGCATGGGATTAAGGATATCATTGTCAAAGGATATTCAAAATTAGTTGTAAATAAAGTTATGAAACTATATGAAACTAAAAACTAGAGGTTGAGACAATATAAACATGCAGTTTAGAATCTCACAGAATTTTTGATTCTTTTAATATCCTTTACCATGAGAGAACTCGAGCTGTAGCAGCTAATAAATGGGATGTTCGGTGTCCCAATATGAAAATGAAACAATGTCTCCATATTGTAATTATGAAGTAGAAATAAAGGTTAGGCCATCAGTCCTTGATAACATTCAACATTGGCAGGTTCATGAGGACAATGCTCGAGATCGAGAGATTTGTAAATAGTAAATCTGAGTTCACCAATCAACTCATTGATCTTCAGCCAATAGTAGTCATATATGGAGGAAAAGATACCCTCTTTTGAAAATATATAATTCAACTAAAGAAAAATATTATTCCTAGAGGACTTGTTCAGCCTAGGAATCAAATTTTGATAGTACAAACCGAGTTGTGAGCAAGCTTATCCATGCACCAAGGGATGTTGAAGAATGAAACATGGGAACTTCTTAAAATTATAGAAAGGGTTGGATAGGATATAACATGAGAAAATAAGAAAAACATGCTTATACCAAGTTGTTGAATAAATGCCAAGATTTCCTAACATAGTCTTACCTAAAATTGAAATCTTACAGAGAATAACTGTTTCAACAAAAGATACCATGGGAGCCTCACTCAAAGATCTTTAGACACAAAGACAAGGTCAAACATGGAAAATTTTATGCCTTATGGATGGGACCTTATTCTATTAATATCAAGATTGGAGAACATACTTTATTTTTGAAATATTTGGAAGGACATTTACTAGAGTTTCCCGTCAATGGAAAGAATCTCAAACATTTCTTGGAATAGGCTAGAGGATTAGGTATGATCATTTTGTAGTGTATAGTTTTATTATGTTTTCTTTTCCTTTTTTTTTTTTTGTTGTTTCCCTATTTTTGCTCTAGTCTACAGTGACCATGTTTCTTGATATGTCAATATTCTGGTGTGAATTTTATGTATTTAAAAATCTTTGTGTGTTTTGTCTCCCCGAATCATTACCCAATGGACTAGGAATCTAGTCTTTGTTTTGACATCTTTATGAGAGGTTCTTATGGCACCAAAGGGGTGCCCATCCCCAAGAAGGATAAATTATTAGTGCTCAATCTAGGCCCCTGAATCTAGGCCCCGAATTGAGCTAGAATTTTCCTAGACTCTTTGTAGATGTAAATGTTATGTGTGTTTCACATTGTTCCCATTGCTTCAAAGTTCAAGTATGAGTAAAGGGTAATTATTAATTTCTTATAAATTTTGTGCCTTGTAAAAAAAAAAAGAAAGAATTCAATGGAAATATTAAAGGACCGACACCATAAGATTTCCCCGTGGACTAGTTAATGGACTGGTGATAAAATTATAAAAGCTTCAGACTTGCAAGTGATCGGGATATGTTTACATCTTTCACCAAGGTGAAAATCATCCAATGAACACTGAATGGAAAATTTAAATTAGACTTATCCATTTAAAAAAAATTGGCACATTCAAATGTCCGTCAAAGATATGCACCACCAAAAAATTCAAATACCCGCAAAGGAGAGGAAACATGGTGGGATTATGGGCCTCTCTAAGGCATTATAGTTTTTGGACTTTAAGTCTATGGAATGTACCAAATTCATACAATTTTGGATCCATGGTGGGGCAGACAAGGTCAACATGGTTAGATAAATGACCATCAATGGAATGGAAACATGTCACCATTTCCACGTAGGGCAAGCAAATGGGCTTCGATGGACCTCAAGTAGTGGAATTAATCATGTTTCATAAGGCTTTGGTTCCAGGTGGTCTGATAGGTCAATGTAGATACGTGGAACCATTTCTATGAATCCATCAATGAATTATTCCTAGATAGAATTTGCAATGTGAAGGCTCGACCCCACAACAAATGAAAGGTGAATATGAAAGCAAGAGAGCTTGACACTATGAAACCATAAAGGTGCGTGGAGATTTATCATTGGTTTATGCCTCACACTCGATAAGAATGAAATTTCTAGTTGTGTGGAGTTTTCTCATTGGTTTATGCTTCACACTCTAATAAGGTTTTGTAAATGAAAGTGAATTACAAAGTAAGTGTGGAGCTTCCATATTGGCTCACTTTTTGTGACAATAATTCAAGGTTATTAAACAAACTAAAATTGTGACGAGCGTGGAGATTATCATTGTCTCATATTTTGTGGTTATCAATAAAGGTTATCAAACATTTTATGACGTTTGTGAAGGTGTATGGAACTTTCTCATTGGCTCATATTTCACAAGGGCTAGTACAAGTAAAATAACAATCTAAAACTATGAAACAACATGGATATTTCTCATTGGATCACGTTTCACAGTGGCCAATACAAGTAAGAGAATATTTTGAGAAGGAAAAGGTGCGTGGAATTTTCTTATTGGCTCACATTTCATAATGGAACATACCTTCATGTAAATCCATAACAAATAAAATTCTAGGGAACCAAAAATGTAGGCAAATCTCGACCCCACAACCAACCAGAGACTAGCATGTGATAGTGAAGGCATGGAACCAATCCCAAAATACTAAAGTAAAATTGGATATTTTCAGTTAGACAAAGTACATACCTGATTTGATTAAATATCTTTCTTTATGAGTAAGGAGGAGATTCACTTGTTATTTAGGGGGTCGAATTGAATTGTAAGAACACACAAAATTTTTATATATGTGGGGGCTTGTCCTTATAAATTTTTCTATTTTTGAAAAGTTCAAGAGATATAATTGTAAGAATGCATGTTTCTTTTGTGAAATGCATATGGATTTTAGTTTCCCAAACTTCTGTGTTAAGGTGGTTGCAATGTACAACCATTGACAAACATTGAGAGAATTTTCTTTATGTTCCCTTATTAAGAAATTCAAGATCTGAATGAAATATGTCAGCTTATGATATTTTATTTTTGTGTTCTAGGTTTATGTATGTTGAATTTTTGATTGATGAGTTATATTTTCTACTACAATTTTGTGCTTATTAATTCTCTATGTAGTACACTAGATCAGTCCTTAATGGTTGTGCTTTGGTCATTAATTCAATATTTTGGTGTGAAAATTTACTCGCAATATTGGAAATAATTCTAAAATCCTTACTGTAGCCATTTTTTTGAAGTGATTTTTGTTAGCCTTTGAGTGTATCTTGGGCGTACTAGAGTAGAAGTAGTAAATAATTTATTAGAATATTTACACGAGATTTTGTGTTGAGTATTTTAGAGATTGTGTTGGAAATTTACATCTGTTGAGTATCAATGAATGTAAATATTCCTTTAGAGAAATTGTCACTACTTAATCAAGTGTTATGTACTTTCTAAAATAATCAGGTTGCTTTAGTAAGTGTTAAATTCTTTGATACAAGGAATTTGTCATCATATAAATCCCCCTTTGTGAAGTTACAACTACCATAATTGATCCCACCCCATACTAACTTCCATTTGTTTCTTTGTTTCTTTGTCTCTAAATATCATTGAAATTTCCCTTTAGCTTTAATTATATTGTCAAGAAAATGCAAGAGAAAAAGAAATTTGCATTCTATAGTAACTATGTCCTGCAGTACGGTAAACATATATAATTTTTTTCATGGAAACTCATGAGAGTGAAGTGTTGTATTCATGGCCATGTTTATCTCAGATTGATCCATCATTTGAAAAATTGAGGGGAACAAAGACCCTATCTCCCCCTCTACATTCAAGTTACCCTATGGGTCCTCTCACCCTGGTTCAAAGGAGGAACAAAAGAAATAGGACGAGGCAATCACCTTTGTACGTTTCCCTCAATCACCTCAAGGCTTGATCCTAAGGAAAGTGTTAGACCCCTCCCTGCTACAAATGACACATACATCTGGTCTACCACCATCTAAGAATTCCCCCTTCCTAAAAAGAATGTTGTCGGGACACAAGGGTTTGTAGAATTAAGGACCAACATGCTTCTAACGTCCTTGTCGGGGTTTCAAATGGCATCAAGTCCAATTAAGGTTCACATCTCCCACCAACATGCTTTTGGCTCTGTTTTTGGAGACTTATTTACTCCAGGAAAGGTTTAGAATACATACCTTTATAGAGATTTGCCAAAATTAGGAAAATACAGACCATTCTGAAAGTATTATCCAAAATTTTCTCATTATAAACAGGTTTTCCATAAAACCTATACTTATTTGAGTATACTAGAAGTTGACAACTAGAAACATGAGAAAATTCATAAATATCTGCAAAGCTTAACTTCCTAGTTTGTGAAGATATCCTTTCAAGAACTTTTTGAGTTAATCTATACATCTAAGGTGCAAGGCCTTAGTGGTGGCCTTGTATTTCAAAGAAAATATGGGATATACAAGTGAAAATATTCTATACATCTTGTTGATTAACTCCCCTTTAAAAATATCGAAGGATGAAGATCCTTTTTCAAATCTGATCCCACCATAAGATTACTTACAAAGATGGAGAATTCACATTCAAAAAGGAAGCAAATCTGGAAACCAATGGGTGGTAAAAAGACAGAAGAAAATATTTTTCAACATGCTAATTTCTATCCATTTTTTGTGGAGGATTACTTTAGCATATCTGATAACTCTGATCTAGGTAGTCCTTAAGCATATTTACATTCCTTATTTCAAGAAGGTTCAACATTTGTAAATAATATAGGTATTCCTCATCTCCTTATTTTTGACTTGAGAAAATAGAGTATTTTGTGAAACTAAGTCCCTGAAGGATTCCCATTTTGTGGATCATACTCCTCTACCCAGAGACCTCTAATTCCCCACCATTTTAACCCTCCTTTTAAAAATCCTACACAAAATAATATGGAACAACCTCCACTAAGAGATCCTTTTCTAGCCACCACCTATAAACCAATAAGTTTCCATGGAATGGAGGGCTATCCTAATGAAGTACCAAATGAAATTAGAAGTAGGTTTCCTATATTTCAAGGGAATAATGTCATAAGTGGGGATCAACAGCTCAAATTATTCCAAAATGTTATGTATGACTATAAAGTAGAGCATGAGTATGCTTATGTTAAGTTGTTCATACATACATTAGAAGAAGATGTCAGGGAATGGTACAACTTGCTACCTGTAAATTCAATTGGTTATATGGTAGAAACAAATAATGAATTCAGAATCCAAAATGGTGATAAGACTGATCCTAGGTTTCTTTTATCAGAGTTTGAAAATATCAAAAAGAGTTGTAATGAGTGTGTGTAGTAATTTAACACTAGGTTCAATCAAGCTTTGACTAGATTGCCTACTAATATAAGGCCTAGTGATGATTCTTTCTTGATTAAGTACTCAGATGCCTTTTATAAGAAAGAAGCTTATTATCTAAGGGAAAATATCCTCAAACATTGAGGCAGGATTTCTCTATGGCTATTCAGATTGAGTACAATATTAAAGCAGTCGAGAAGACTCCAAAGAGGGAAGGTGTCAAGTTAATAAATCCAGAGAAGCCTCGGGTAAGTAAGGTAGTAGACTTGGAAGAAGTGGTTAAAAATTTGTCTAGATAAGTAAAATATATTTCATATATGCTTACAAGAGCATAGAAAGGATTGGTTTCAAATCCTCAAGTTAAGCACTAGGCCTAAGGAAAAAAATATTTGGGAATAATCCCAAAGGAGGTCACGGGTGGGTTGATGATAGATGAAAGGGACCTATGGGTTTCAGAAATAAGAAGCAGGATTTCAGAGACACAAATATAGTCCCAAATCCATTGATAACAAGGGTATCATTAGTAAAGAGGAACACATCATTGAGTGGTGTGATAATTTTTTTACCACATCCCCCTTGTGAGAATATTTTCAGAGACGATGATGTTACTAATGAAGCTGGTTTTGGTGACATATGCATGATGGAATATCCGAAATATTGAATACAAGGAGCCACTTCAACTGATCTATTATATGCTAAAATTGTGGAGGAATTTTGGGCTTGCACAAATCAGGTATTTTCCCTCCCTTCTATAGTTAATTCTGATATAGATATGGCTTAATCATTTGAGCTTCCAAATCATGAATTTGAGTACTTAAGAGCTTTAATGATTAAAAAATATGATGGTGGAATCCCTTTTGAAGAGGATAGGAAATTATTAATGAATGTTGTTGTTTCTCAAGAAAAGGAGTATAACCATCAAAACATACAATTCAAGTGACTTATTCTTGTTCCTAAACCAAAAATGCCTCTCTTGACCAACATCCCCAAAGATGCCCCCATTATAAATGTCTGTTAAAGGTCTGTCAATACTTCAATTCCAAGTACTTCGTATTCACCCAAGCAATAAGGGATAACATCCCATCATAAAATATTGTCACCCTTTCCTCTAATACATCCCTACCAAAGTATGTTGTATGTGATATGGCTCAAATTCTAAGTTAGATAAATATTATTATCCCTATTATAGAAATGATATAATTCTAGAGCACAGAAAAAGAGCATTTGAGTATTTGGGATTGAAGGAGGATACATTTATCAAGGAAATGGAGGTAAGTAATGTGGTGGTTCTTCCTACCATAGCCTAAATTTAAATAAAAAGGATCAAGATAGTACAAAATAACCCCTGGAAGTATATTTGGGTACTTCCTTGGCTAAATCACAGTTGTACATGGATCTTTTCTTTACTAATTTGATTGTCAATGAACAAATTCTCCACAATTGCATGTTTGATTCAGGAGCTTCATGTAATATCATGCCTTTAGAGGTCATGAATGAATTAGACATCAAAATAACAAAACATTTTAGGAAATTTTATGTCATGGATTCAAGAGAAGTACTTGTTAGATATGTCAGAGGTCTAGTAGTACAACTTGTTGCCTATCCTGGAAAATATTTAACTATGAATATGGTTAAAATTGATTGGCTTGATAAATGGGGTATGTTGTTATCAAGAAATTGAGATGTTAGTGTGGGAGGAATTTTTCAGATGGACATTTCCTTTGCCTCCATACCATTGGAAGGAAAACTAGTCAAATTGCATAAAGAAGAGAAAATGCTCCATCTTATTAAGGATCCTACAAATGTTTCTTATGAGGTATTGTTTGATGATACATATTTGTGTAACTTCATGGGTTGTGTAGATTTTAAATATCATCACATGGATATCAATGCACACCTTGAAGATGACAATATCCCCCGCACTATACATTTTGATGGAGCATGTTCCAATGTTGGAAATGGATTTGGAGTGGTTCTAACTTCTCCAAATCAGGGTTCTTTTAATTTCTCTTTCAAATTGAAGTTTGAATGTACCAAAAACATTGTTGAATATGAGGCATTGATCCTTGGTTTAAGAGTTACATGGTAGTATGAGATTAATGATATCATTGTCAAAGGAGATTCATAATTAGTTGTAAATAAATTTAGGAAATTATATGTAACTAAAAACCAGAGGCTGAGACAATATAAGCATGCAGTTTGGGATCTCATAGAATTGTTTGATTCTTTTAATATCCTTTACCATGAGAGAACTCAGAATATAGAATTTGAAAAATGGGATGTTTTTGCATCCCAATATGTAAATGAAGTATTGTCTCGTATTGCAATTATGAAGTAGAAATAATGGTTAGGTCATCAATCCTTGATAACATTCAACATTAGCAGGTTCATGAGGATGATGCTCGTATTCAAATATTTCTAAACCATAAAGATTAGTTTTCTAATCAACTCATTCAGCTTGAGCCAATGCTAGTGATATGTGGAGGAAACGAGACCCTCTTTGGAAAATATGTAATTTAACTAAAGAAAAATATTATTCCTAGAAGACTTGTCAGCATGGAATCAAATTTTGATATTACAAACTGAGTTGTGAGCAAGCCTATCCATGTGCCCAGGGATGTTGAAGAATGAAACTTGGTAAATTCTTAAAATTCTAGAAAGGATTGGCTAGGATATAACATGAGAAAAGAAGAAAAACTAGCTTATACTAAGTTGTTGAATAAAAACCAATATTTCTGGGATGATCTTATCCGAACTAAAAGCTTATAAAGAAGACATGTTTCAACACAAGATACCATTGGAACCTCACTCCAAGCCATTCATACATGAAGAAAAGGGAAAATATGGAAAATTTGATGCCCTATGGATGGGACCCTATTCTATTGATATTAGGATTGGAGAACATACTTTATTTCTGAAATACTTAGAAGGACATTTGCTAGAGTTTCTCGTCAATGGAAGGAATATAAAACATTTATTGTACTAAGCCAAAGGATCAAGTATGATCATTTTATATTGTAAATTTTTGTTTTGTTGTTTTAACCTTTGTTTGTGTTGTTGTTTCCTTTTTGTGCTCTGGTCTCTGTGCAATGACTGTGTTTTGTGATATGTCAAGTAATCTAGTGTGAATGTTATGTATTCATAAATCACTGTGTGTTGTCTCCCCAACACCTTACCAAATGGACTAGGCATCTGGTCTTGAAATATTTATGAGAAGTTCTTATGTCACCCATAAGGGGTTCCCATCCTCAAGTAGGAGACACTTTTAGTGCTCAATCTAGGCCACTAGATTGAGGTGATCATTTTCCTAGACTCTTCGTAGATATAACTATTCTATGTGTTTCATATTTTTCCCCTTCCTTACAAGTTCAGTATGAGTAAAGGTGAATTATCAATTTGTAATAAATTTTGTGCCTTTTTAAAATAAAAATAAAGGATTCAGTGGAAATTTTGAAGGACTAACACCATAACAATTCCCTGGGGACTAGCTAATTGACAAGTTGATCAAAGTATAAAAGCTTCAGACTTATGGGTGATTGGGATATGTTTACATATTTTAACAAGGTAAAAACATGTAATCAACACCGAATGAAAAATTTAAAATGGAATTTTCCATTTTAAAAATCCTCGGGAAATTCAAAAGGCTATCAAATATTTACACCACCCATAAATTCAAATTCCCATGAAGGAGAGGACACATGGTGGGATTCCAAGTCTCTTTAAGACATTCGGTTTTTGTAGAATTAAGGTCTACAAAATGTAACAAATTAATACGATTTCGGGTCCATTGTGGGGCAGAGAAATTCAACGAGGTTAGATCAATAGCTGATGGTAGACACATTTCATGATTCCAGCGTAGGGTGAGTAGATGGGCTCTAATTGACCTCAAGTCCATACAATTAACTAAGTTTTATAAAGCTTTAGATCTAGGTGGTCTCGACAGGTAAAAGAGGATATGTGGAAACATTTATCGAAGCTAGCGATGAAGTATGCCTAGATATAAGTTGTAATGCGAAGGCCGACCTGCAACTAATGAAAGAAGAACATGAAAGCAAAAAAACTTGACATTGTGAAACTACAAAGGTGCGTGGAGCTTTATCATTGGTTTATGCTTTTAATCGACAAGACTTATATTTCCATTAGCATGGAACTTTCTCATTGGTTTATGCTTTGCACTCTAATAAGGTTTTGTAAATGAAAGTGAATTGCGAAGTAAGCATGGAGCTTCCTTATTGGCTCACGTTTCGGGATGGTCAGTCAAGGTTATTAAACATACTAACATTGCAAGGAGTGTGGAGATTTCTAATTGGCTCACATTTCATGGTGATCAATCAAGGTTATCAAACAATCGACACTATGAAGGTGTGTGAATATTTATCATTGGATCATATATAGGGGTGAATTACAAGTAAACAAATAGTTTGACACTATGAAGGAGCGTGGAGATTTATCATTGGCTCAAATTTCACATTCGCCAGTACAAGTAAGAGAATAGTTTGAGAAGGAAAAGGTGCATGACATTTTCTTATTGATCACAAATCCGTAGTGGAACATACTTTTCATAATGGAACATGCCTGTCCACAAAGCCACATAACACAAAAATGGTCAGGGAAGAAAACATGTAGGAAAATATCAACCTCGTAACCAACCAAAGACCAACATGTGGTAGTGAAGGGATGGAACCAATCCAAAAATACTAACAAAAAATCAAATATTTTCAGTTATAAAAATTACATTCCCACTTTGATTAAAGATATTTCTTTATGAGAAAGGAGGATATTCACTTGTTATTTGGGGAGGGGGAATCAAATTATAAGAACACACAAAATTTGTATAAATATGGAGGATTGTCCTCAAATCAATGGGGGTAAATTTTTCTATTTCTGAAAAGGTCAAGAGATATAATTATAAGACTGCGTGTTTCTTTTATGAAATGCATATGGATTTTAGTTTCCCAAAAAATTTGTCAAGGTGGTTGCAATGTATAGCCATTGAAAAACATTGAGAGCATTTGCTTTATGTTCCCTTGTTAATAAATTCAAGATCTAAATGAAATATTTCCATTTATGATATTTGATTTTTGTGTTCGGGTTCTATATGCTAAAGTGTTGATTGATGAGTTATATTTTTCTCACAATTTTATGCTTACTACTTCTCTGTATAGTATACTAGATCATTCCTTAATGGGTTTTATTTGGTCATTAATTAAATATTGTGGTGTGAGAATTTACTCTAAAATATTGGACATAATTATAAAATCCTTGTTGTAGACATTTTGTCAAAGTGATTTTTATTAGCCTTTGAGTGTATCTAGGGCATACTAGAGTAGAAGCAGTAAATACTTTATTAGAATATTTGCATGAACTTTTGTGTTGAGTATTTTAGAGATTGAGTTGGAAATTTACATTTGTTTTTTATTAAGGATAAATAGTTTTTAAAGGGACTATACCTGTTTACAAAAAAGGCTCAAAAGCCAGAGATAGCAGTAAAAACAATCCAAAGATAAAAGGGACTAAATCCCTTTACAATGAGGCTCAAAAGCTAGATACAGTAGTAAAAACAACAAAAATGGATCAAAATCCACGAAGAACTTGAGGACCAACTATAGTTTAACCAAGAACTATAAAAGGAGAAAAATAGAGACAAAGCAACATCAAAACAACAAGAAAACATCTTCCTGACAACAACACAACAACAAACTAGAAGCAACTCTACTTGATTGCTTTATCAATCTTCGTCTTGACTTTCTGTAAAGAGATGAATAATGCTAGGGAAGTGACATGGGAGGGATCATTCTTGTCTAATTGTGAAAATACCAGGTCCCTTGCAGTTTTTGACTCCCAAATGGTAGTTGGAATGTCACTGAGAATACAAACACTTTTGACATGTTATTCCAGAAATTTGTAGATAGCTTTAAGCACAAAAATGGTACAATCATGTCACCCTTTAGCATTGCCTAGTCTATTATCCAAAGAATTGAGTTTCTTGAAAAAATTTAAAACTTTCTCATTATCCATAGTAGGTTCAACATGCATCTTCCTTTTACCTGCACTTTTACCAATATGCTTGAGTTCATCTTTGAGGTCCATAACCTCCCTTTCCAACTTGTCAATCCTACTTAGAAGCCCTTCTTCTTTTTCTGTAGTAGTGTCTTCAACTAGATTGCTGATATGAAGCAAGTTTTTGGCCGAATCAATCTCTTTATTACTACAAAGAACCCTTTGAGAGGGGTACAAGGGATTCTTGTTTCTTTTACGACTAGTGGAAGCAAAGATGGGGTTATTGGAATTTGGTAAAGGGGGGCACGGGGACATCGGGAATGGAGTAGGAATGTGAAAGACAAGTGGTGATGGATCAACAGAATAAGACCTTGGTGGAGGGGGACAACACAGGTATGATTTTGGAACTCAAGAACAGAGTGTTCCAGTGAGTTCAAAAGGTAATGTGGGAAATTAATAGTTAAATTCCTCCTAAAATGATTAAGGAAGACAAAATGCTTAAAAGGAATCATCACATATCTTCCCTCAAGAGTGACATACCTGACCATCATTCGTGAAATTTCAGCAAATGGCTCTGGAATAGAAGACACTTTTATACCAGTCGTAACATATTCAATATTTTCTCCTTCATCAAGGAATTTATTAGCTTCAACATTCTAGTTAACACATTTTCGATGAATTTCACCCCATCTAAGCTCAATCCTCGTGACTTGAGCAATGAGATCTTCAGTGATTTTGATGCTGATATATCCATATTAAACTACTCTTTTCTTCCAACCATTTGTGAATTGAACCGAGATATCTTGGTCATGACCCTGCATTTTTTCTATGAGATTCAAAACCCCACCATTTGTAAATACTTCCATAGGAGCTCATCATTCTTCCATTCGGGTCATGAATAGGTTTTGTTTTGTAAGGAGGCCCACCCATTATGTTGTCATTTCTTCCTTGGTTCTCAATGGTAAAGTTTTGATTCCAATACCACCTTTCCTCACCGCCTCTTGTCACTGTATACCCAAAAGCATGTGAAATCTTAATGAAATTATTAACCCTACATGTAAAGTTAATAATCACTTTCCCATTGACAGAGGGAGATTTTTTAATGATTATTTTGAATACCATACTTATCTTTGATGATTTCATTATGTACCTTGGCCAGAGAAGGTCACCACTAAACCAATTTTGCATGTTGTTACTAACTCCATAGTTGGCCAAACTATCCGCCACTTTATTACCTTCACGATAGGAATGTATGATCTTGCAATTATCAAAATCTTTACAAATCTCAATAGCTTCATAAATAAAATATCTAATGGTCCAACTGGGGGTTGATTTTGATTTAAGATATTTATAATGTTTAAAGAGTCCCCTTCAATTATAATATTTGAAATATTACAATCTCTTACAAGCCTTATCCCCCATAATGCTACCAGAGCTTCAGCATAATGATTTGTTTGATGACCCATATTTCCTACAAATGCAGCAACAAAACATCCTCTGTGATCTTTGATCACCCCACCTCCTCCTGAAGCTCCAGGATTACCTTTGGAAGCTCCATCAAAATTCAATTTATACCATGAGGTGGGTAGTTGAATCCAATGCATTGAAGATTTGTCAATGTTGTTGTTACCCTTATTCTAAATGTTGTTAGTATCAATCCTCCAAGCAGCAAGAATGTGTTCCTCTGCCTTGGGATATAATCTATTTTCAGAGGTATAAACCTTTCAATGTTATCCTTGACATCAATAACAATTTCTTTTAAAAAATTGGTACAAACCTGTCTTCTATTCCTGAAGATAACATCATTTCTTGCTTTCCACAATCTCCATATGGTATGAGGAAGAACTAGACTCCATAATATCCTTATCATGAAATTTTTATACGGTGGATCCCATTTCTCCCATGTCTGCAAGAAAGTATGAGGAAGATTCCAATACATATTGAAGTTTGCAAAGATAAGACTCCAAACCTTGGAAGCATACTCACAAAGTGTAAGAAAATATGCTTGATGTCTTCAGCCTTATTTTTACACATGCAACATCTATTAGGAATAATAAAACCCTTTCTAATAATATTATCACAAGTGAGAATCTTACCTTTTAGAATAAGCCACATAAAAAAGTTAACTTTTGGGGTTAATTCAGGCATCTAGAGTTTGTTCCACTTTATATCACTTTGGTGTGCATCAAAAAAGTATTTTATCTCGACTTGACAGAATAATTCCCATAAAAAGAGTCCACCGATATGATCTCATCTTTCCTTTCCTTTTGGTTAATAGGAATGAGAGAAATTTGATTTTATAGAGAAGATACCACAGGTTGTAGATTTTCCATTTCCACTTTGAGTTTCTTCCAATTCCTCTTATTTCCTAGTCAACTCAATGTAGTCTTTGACATTATTACCATAATTTTTAATTAGAATATATTTTATGGAGAAAAAATTATCACTCAATCTATAATTAGTCAGGTATCATGCCAAAAATTAATATCCTACCCATTACCAAGTTTCCATCTACAACCCTTAACAAGAATATGCCTGATTTGAAGCAAGTTGTTCTAGAATATGGAGCCATTGGGAAGTTGTTGATAAAAAATGAATGAAATCTCATTTTTTTGAGATAATTATTTTATCCTAATAATCTCAGTCCAAGGTTTCTTTTCCTTCACTAATCCCTAGCCAAGTTTGGTAATTAGAGCAACATTCATTTTTCTGATATCATTTATCCCCAAACCACCAATCATTTTTGGAATACAAACCTAATCCTAAGAATATAAATGGTATCTGAATATTTCTTTTGTCCCATGCCATAGAAAATGTTTTTGAATTCTCTCAATATTATCCAAAATTTCTGCTGGAATGTTGTACATTGACATGATATATATGAGAAAATTTTGAAGATTGCTTTTGATTAACAATAATTTTCCAGTAGTGGAAAATAATAGATCCTTTCCATCCAGCCATTTTTTAAAAATCTATCTAACAAGGCATTCCAAACAACATTAGAAACTTTAGTAGTGCTCAAAGGTATCCCTAAATAAGTTGTTGGTAATGAGCTGATTTTACACCCCAAAATGAGTGCAATTATTTTTTTCCTATCAAAAGGAGTATTGAAGAAATACACCGAGATTTTGTCAAAGTTGAATTTCTGACCAGAAGCTGCTTCATAGAATTTGAGGATAGTTTTTATAGCTTTTTCTTCAATAATGGAGGCCATCAGAAGTAGAATAGTATCATTAGCAAATTGTTGATGTGAAGTAGTTTGATTGGTGGAAGTAGGTTTAAATCCTTTTAGCATGCCACTATTCACAACCTTAGTTATAGATCTACTAATACTATCTACCATAATGATAAAAATCAAGGGGGATATAGGATCCCCTTGTCTTATACCTCTACTACTTGCAAATAAACCCACTGGCTCACCATTAACCACCACTGAAAATATAGAAGAGGAAATGCATGCTTATATGATTTTTCTAAATTTATTCTGGAAACCAAATTTGGTCAAAACCTTATCTAAAATTTTCCAAGAAACTCTATCAAAAGCCTTATCCATGTCCAACTTTTTTCATCCTATCTTTTCTACTTTTATCCATGGAATGGATAATTTCATGAACCATGATTACCCCATCTTGAATAATCCTACCTTTTATGAATCCACTTTCTTTGCTAAGAAATAAGTTCGGTAAGTAAAGGTTGTAATCTAGTATTTGTAGTGCCCACATTTTTATAGCTCAGTTACTTGTTGCTCATTTCTCTTAGACATGTTTTGATAGAGATTTGTTATATTTTGGGACATTACATTAGGAGATTTGATCTAATTAGGCATGTATGGACATTTAGGCATATAGTGCTGATTTAGCTTGATTACTATGTTATTGCATTATCTTATGATGTCATGGATACTAATTGATATGATGTTGTTTTAGAATGTAGTTATATTGATGGTTACTCAGTTTGTTGCATGTTGAGATTCTATGGATACATGTCATTTTATCATTGTGACTAACTTATGGTGAATTGTGTATAGTTGTGCACGTTGTCGCACTTTCGATACCAGAAAGATGAAATGATAGTCTAGAATTCATTGTTATCTTGTTTAGTAGTTAATTTATATTTTATCGGACATGTGCGTTTAATGTGTGCAATGAGTGTGTAGGTGATAGGTCACAGGAGAATGTGGGACTCAGGCCAGCTACACAACTTTGCACAAGTAGCCCACGAGGCTAAGTCCTAGCCGTGTTTATTGCTTGAGGCCTTAGCGTTAGAATTATTGTTTTGGGCACCATGGGTGACCCTCATTTGTAATGTAATATGTCTTGTAATTATTAATTTTGCTTAGGGTGTTTAGTTTGTGTTGTAAGCTTGTTTTGGGGAATTAATGACCCCACTTGCATTAAGTTTTGAATTAGTTTAATGATGTACTTAATCTAGAGGGTTTAGGGTCACATGTGAACCCTTGGGTGGGCCCCACACCCTCTTACCTTGTGCCAAATTTGCCAAACCCGAAATTGGGTTATTTTAGGCATTTTTAGGGACCCCTTTTTAGTTTGGGAGTTCCCTTAACATGAAAATGAGCCCTTGGACCCTACCTAATAGGTAGGGGGGCTTATTTCCAAGGCTAGAGGGAGTTTTCCCTCCCTTTTTGACTCTCCTTGGTCATAACCATATAAGGGGTATGGATTAGTGTGCTTGTTAAAAGTTGCACAAGAATTATTTTGTTATCATTTAGAGTAATTTGGGAGAAGAGGGCTAAAAGGAATTTTTACCCATTCTCTCTTTTGTTTTGGCATCTTTGACCTTGAAGGAGGAGAGGGGTGACACGTGTCACCCCCTCATTTGTGAGGATTTTTTCTTGCTCCTCTTCAAATTTCCCTTCATGGGAAAAGAAGAGAACTTTTTTTTGGAGATTTTGTTTTGATGCTTGTGTGATTTGGAGCTAGAGGTTGGTTGGGTCAAGGAGTGGAGAAGTTTGAAGTTGGAAAGATTTTGGAGAACTTTCTTTGAGGTAGGCTCTTAAGCCTTTTTCTATGTGTTGTATTCATGCTAGTTGTTAGATTTGTTTACTTAGAAATGTGGTTGTTGCATGTGGATTTTTATTTATTTTTACTTGTTTTTTCTCCCTCCATCATATGGCATGATGGAGTTTTTGAGTTGTGGGGGAAGAGAGAGGGATTTTTCCTCTCAATCCTCATAGGCTTGATGGGCAAGCCTTGTAGGATTTAGTTTTTTCCCCTCAAGTGGTTGAGGTGGGGAAGTTGGTTCATTTGGCTTGAACCTCCTTCCCCATTCTTGGAAAGGAAACCCCTTTGGGGTTTGAAAATCCTTCCAAGAAGGATTTGGTGAAAGGGAGGAGAAATAAGGAGGGCTTGAATGAATTAGGAGAAATAAGGAGGGCATGGAGATCTTGTTTTAATGCAACTATTGTTGGTTATAATTTTGGAGAACTTCTCTCCTCTCTTCCCCACTTTGTTTAGAGGTAGAACTTGGTTTCTCCTCTTTTTCCTTCCTTGTAAAATTTGGAGTCTTGTCTTGGATATTTGTCTTATTTTTGTGTGGATGTGATTTTGGTTGTTCACCTCATTCTTGTGCAAGTTGTGGTTAGTTGTCCTCTTTCCCATGGGCTTGGGGGAGGCTAGCATGCATCCCAACTTTGGGAAAGGCATGTAATGATGCCTATGGTTGGGTGGTAAACAAGCTTCTTCTCCTTGTGGTTTTCTTGAAGGCATGTGCATTTGGATCTCAAGATGGAAGTGGGTTGTTGGTTGGATCTCTTTATCTTCTTCACTCTATTGTGGACATTACCTCTTGTCTCTTGCAAAGAATGGTTTAGTGGAATCTTCATTGTTGTAAAACCTCCTTTTTGTATTTGTAAATTTCTTTTAAACTAGTGTAGGTTATTCTTGAGCAATCTCTCTCTTCAAGCTTGCAAGGAATCTTGTAATAAACCTTCATGAGTAGTTATGTATTTGGATATATTTGTATATGTGAGCTTCAATCCTTGAAAAGAAAAGAAATATTGTAATAGTGGTCTTCTTTAATATGAAAATTTGATTGTAATCTCCTTTTTGAAAGAGAAAATGTATAGATTGGGAATATGTCTTCCTTTTGAACATATGTATACACTCCATGTTGAGTATCCCTCATGTTAAAAATATGAAATAATATTTAATTGCATTTGAAAAGAAAGTATTCCCTCTTTTACTGTTTGTAATATTAATGATTGGAATAAGAATAGCTTTGATTTTCTTTCTATGTGAAGTTTTTAATGTTTTGTGGTTGATTAAGCAGTCATAGTGAATAAGTAATCTTCTTGAAAATATTATTTTAGAAATAAGTCTCTTGTTTTAATTAAAACTACTTGGTTACATTCCTTTTAATATAAAATAGGTAAAATATTTAACCCAAATAGTTATTGAAAACATTTAAGACCCTTACTTCACTCGAGTTAACAAATTTAGATTTGATATTTTATAAGCTAGAATAATCATTCTTTCCATTATGTGTAAAATAATCATACTCATAATTCATCTATCATAGTGCTATTTTAAAATGTAATGTATTATATTTAAGGTTTAGTCATAGTTTAAGTGTTGTATTAAGATGGTTTTTTTTTTTTTAATGAAGGGTTACATATGTTGAAGTATATATATATATATATATATATATATATATATATATATATATATGTATATATGTATATACATATATATATATATATATATATATATATATATGTATGTATGTATATATACATACATATATATATATATATATATATATGTATATATATATATATATGTATGTATGTATGTATGTATGTATATCTTTTTTATCTTTAAAAAAATGTTTTAAATAAAATAACAAAAAAAAACTAAACATTGTTGGGGAGAGATGAACACCTCCCCCTCTCCATTCTCTATGACCCCCAAACCCCGCACAACACCACACCACACCCCATGCTTGCCGCATGTCCTCCATCTGTTGCAGCCACTCCTCAAGCCTGTCCCCCGACCTCCCCTCCGTGTTGTCCCTGTCCCCACACATTCGCCACCTCCCACACCGCTACCCCGTGCCTGCCCCTCCATCTTCCCATGACTTGCGACCTTCATCCCTTCCTCTATCCTTCACTATTTCATTCTCCGAGCGGTGACCCCTTCAAATATGTAACCTCCATCCTTATAAACACAAATATATATATATATATATATATATATATATATAATTGTGTATCAAAAAAATAAAAGAAAGAAAAGGTTCTTGTAATATATGAATCTCTAAAAAAAAACAAGACTGATTTAACAAAACTCCATAGCCCCTCCATAACCTGTAAACAACAAACCCAAACAAAGATGAGAAGAGAAGAATAGAAAGGAGGAAGAACATAAGGAAATTTAGGTCATCTTTAGGGCTTTTTCAAAATCAAGGGCTAGGATCAGATTAGATCCAAGGGCCCATGTTTGCTCCTCCACATTTTAAGTTATGAGCATTTTATGGGAGTGAGAAAACAAAATTTAAAGGGGTATGTGGACATTTAAACTTAAAGAGGGGAAAACTAAATAAATAACAAAAAGGGAAGATTAAATTTATTTGAAAGATTGTGTAAACTTAATAAAATAGGTGATTTCAATTAATTCTTAGTAAAATGTAATGATCAAGTTGGGATGGGCTAGCATTTAGACAACTTCAGAATTAATAATTAATAGGAATTAAATATTAACGAAAAGGGTTAAGTAGAGTATTAGGTTCACCTTCAAAAAAAAATTTTACCGGCTTATTGGTCTAATTTTCCGGTGTCCCGAGGCGAGGGCACTACAATAGATAAAATTTTGGTAAAGATTCTGTAGACCACATTTACCAGGATGATGGGTCTAAAGTCCTTGAAATATTTTGCATCCATCTTCTTTGGTGCTAGCACAATGTGAGTTGTATTCATCTCTTTGATTAAGTTTCCAGTCATATAGAACTCATTTACAACCTTCAAAAATCTTCTAAGCAAATGTCCCAACATTTTTGAAAGAAGTTAGCCAAAAATCCATCAAGTCCCGGTGCCTTGTCTCCTTCTAATGAAAAAATTACCTTTTTCAACTCTTCAATGGTGTCAGTTTAGTAAGACTTATGAATCTCTCATCAAGAATAATGTTTCTTGGAATGGAATCAAGAAGAAAATAAGTTTCTTCCTCATTCCAGGAATTAATCTCCATCAACAAATTCTCATAAAATTTTAAGGCTTCAGCTTTTATATCATTTTGATCCTTTGTAATAATACCATTTCCTTTAGAAACCTTAGATATTCTATTGCAAGCTCTGTGTTTAAGGGTGGTCATATGAAAAAACTTAGTGTTCATATCCCCAAATTTCAACCAAAGAGCCCTAGATTTCATTCTCCAAAAGGTTTCCTCTCTACTGTTTATATTATGTAAATCAGAAAGTAATTTCTTTTCCAGTTGTTGATCTTCATAATTCATACCTTGTAGTGAGAATTTCAGCTCAAGCTCTTCAAGATGTTGTTTTACTTCTCTTTTCTACTCAAAAATATTACCAAATACTTCTTTATTCCAGGTTCTAACATGTTGTTTTACATTTTTCAACTTCTGAAGAAGCCTGAATTGAGTTGTCCCTTCACCATCCCAAAGCCACCATTCCTTTATCCTATCCAAAATATCCTCATGCTCTAGCCACATTTTTTCAAATTTGAATGAGAAATGTGAAGGTTTGGACCAATTGAAAATACTAAGAGAAATAGGATTATGATCTGATCCAGTTCTAGGCAATGAAGAGAGATGAAAATTCTGACTTAAAATCCAATTAGCAAAGATAAGAGCTCTTTCTAATCTAACATGTATCAAACTCTCACCAATCCTTCTATTAGACCAAGTGAATTGATTACCATGAAGCTCAATGTCCATGAGGTTAAGAGAAGAAACAAAATCAGTAAAATCCCCATACCTTGACATAGAAATCAGAACTACATCTATATTTTTCCCCGGGGTTCAAGGGGATATTAAAAACATCCATGACCAACTAATTATATAGTCTTGAAAGCTATTTCTAAAACATATTAACTCTTCCCATAATTTTCTATGACCAACAACAGTATTGGGAGCATAAATATTGGAAAGGATCCAAAATAAATTATTCTCCAAATTTTGAAATTTTATAGCTAAATGATTATGAGAAGATAAAATCACATTACCATGAACAAATTTTTCGTCCCGAGAAAATTGCTAAACCTCCACGACACCCTTGCGAATCCACAACTTTGAAATCGAATTCTCCGAAAGTTCTTTTTACATTCTTCCACAGTTTTAATCTTCATTTTAGTTTCTTGAATCAAGAGAATGTTAGGTCTGCTAGATCTTCTAAGATCCTTAAGAATCCTTTTTTAGGACCTCCATTCAGTCCTCTAACATTCCAAGAAAGAATTTTCATCTAAAAATTTTGGGGAAGCTTGAGTTTTGGATGACTCAATAGACTTTGAGTTCCATCTACAATTTCTTTCTCAGTCTCTTTCTTCCTTAATTCATTTTTTGAAGGCCTTCTTTTTTACTATTAGCTCCAATATCTGCCACCCTTTTAGCATATGATCTAGTGATCCTTGAAGTGGAGGCTTCCCAATTATCCTTTTTTTCTTTTTATCACTATACAGAGATTCAGGTATCTCTTCAAATCCTTTCATTCTTTTCTTTTTTAACTTCAATGAATCCATTATTCAAATCATTCTCGCAATCAGTGAGTACATTTGAGAAATCTTGGGTAATCTCCCCTTCCTCTTTCCCATATTCATAATCCTCTTGTTGTGTTATTACAAGATTTTTAGCCACAGGAGATCCTGCGGGATATTCCTCATTCATGAACTCATCCAATCCCAAATACCCTTTGTCTTCATTTAGATATTTTAGAATGAAGTCCAATAGATCCTTTGTTTCATCATGAAGCTTCATCTCTTGCCCTATGTTTGTTGTTAGATTGTTTCTTTTCATCGGTTCCTTATGTTGTTCATGAGGAGAAGAAATCGATTGATCAACAAACAATTCCTCCACCCTCTCCTGATTTGAGACTGTTAGATGAATGTAAAATTTTTCGTTTACTTCATCCACTTCCATGTTTAGTTTTATAGGTTTTTGGATCTCCATATCATTGATCTTGTCTTTTTCCTGCAGATCATCCTCTCCCTTTCTTATTGAGGGAATTTTTGGCCTCCAAAACTTCCTACAAACCGGTGGTCACCTTATTATGGCCTTGAATCCCTTTTTGTTCCTTTTATTTGATCCAAAACCGAGGGGTTTCAGACTTAAGGAACAGATTAACAAATGTGCCAAATGAATTGCAAAACAACTATCTCTGAAAAGAGATGTAAATTACTCAAAGACTTCAAAATACATCAATTATCTCTGCCAAGAGATGTCTATCTCTTCTTCCGGTTACATATGTATTTATAATAATTTTATAAATACGAAAGGACACCTAGAAAGATGTGGAAGGTCACCAGTCTCGAGGGAGACGAGGTGTTTCATCTTCCAAGACTTACATGTGCACTAATTTTGCGAAACATACTATTTTTAGAATTTACTATTTTTAGACAGCAGTACAAAAATCACAATTTGGGCCCCTTAAACGTGGATTTCGGGGGTCAAACATTGCGAACAAAGTTCCGCACCTTCTCATCACATTCTACGCATTCCAAGCTTTCCGTTGCCTTTTGAACGGAGTCAATCGGAGCTACGGTGCAAAAGTTATCCCTGGAAGTTGCGCCACTAGAATTCTTTGCTGGATCATTATTTTTCATATTTGTTGGAATAAAGCTTCCTTCAATCTCCTTATCCTTTGCATTATGGATTTGCACCTTCTTTACCTGGGATTTCTCCTGATTTGCAATATTCTCTATAATTTCAGGTATATTTATTTTTCGATATCCTTAGGATTCTTTTCATGTTCCTTCAAAGAACCGTGAGATCTTTCACCCCTTTATTTCTTATACTCTAGGAATTTCTTGGAAAAATGTCCAAGCTTATGACATTTGTTGCATTTTAGCTAAAATGATTCATATTCTATTATTTGTTGCCATGAACCAAATTTCAATTGAAGGATGATGTATTTAGGAAATTCTTTCTCCATTTTAGAAGAGATGCAAAATCTAGCAAAGGCTAGTCTGGATCTATTCTTAGTAGGCCCATCTAGTCCTATTGGAGAACCAATCGATCTTGCAATATGAAGTAAGATCTCATCATCCCAATAATGTAAGGGTAGTCCTGGAAGCCTGCACCAAATAGGAATAATATGTATATTTTCAGTATTAGGGTTAAATCCTGGGTACCATCTTTTCAAGAAGAGCCCCATGTTACCAATACACCAAGGTCCACCCAAGTAATATTGATTCCAGATCAGCCTGCTGATTGAAACGGGCTAGAAAGAAACCTCTTTCCATAGTTGTGATAACCAAATCACGTTTTTGGTCTGCCAGTGACGCATGGACCACTTTTTGATGATATCAATATTGGGTCTAACACCCAAGAAATTTCCAATGAGGGAAAGATTCATTTTCTCTATTGCTCGATGCAGACATCCATCAGGCACATGGATGTGAGTCACACCCTCCTTATCTTTTGTGCTTTTAAATAATGAGTTGTTCTGCAAATATGCAGAGGATTGTGGACCCACATGTTTGTCAGGATGTACCTTAAAGATGTTTTCCCAAACACAGATTCAATGCCAAAACCTTTTTATCTTTTTTTGTGCAAAGGTGGTGAAAGAACAACAGATTTACAGCCAGTTGATAGACATTCCACAACCAAAGTTATAGAAACAACACTCGCAAAACCCTCATGCATCTTCAGATCCATTTTGTTCTTTGTAGAAATTTGCATCGTTGAGCATCAATTAATGCAAATATTCCTTTAGAGAAACTGTCACTACTTAATCAAGTGTTATGTACTTTCCAGAATAGTAGGCTACTTTAGTAAGTATTAAATGCTTTGATACAAGGAATCTGTCATCATATAAATCCCCCTTTTTGAAGTTACAACTACCATAATTGATCCCACCCCATACTAAATTCTATTTTTTTCTTTGTTTCTCTATCTCTAAATATCATTGAAAGTTCCCTTTAGCTTTAATTCTAATATCAAGCAAATTCATGAGCAACCAAAATGTGTTGTCTAAAGTAACATGTGTTTGTTAGTAAGCATATACAAATTTTTTTGTGACAACTCGTGAGAGTGAAGTGTTGTATTCATGGCCATGTTTATCTCAAATTGATCCACAATTTAAAAATCTAGGGGAAAAAGGCCCTATCTCCCCCTCGCATTCGAGTTACCCCAAAGGTACATTCAGGCTACCTCAAAAGTTATAGGATGATTTCATCCCCTTTTGTACGTGCCCCTTAATCACCTCAAGGCTTTATCCCAAATAAAGTTTTATACCCCTCCCCGAATACAAATTACACATATTACCGATCTGCCACCATCCAAGCATTCCCCCTTCCTAAGAGAATGTTTGAGGCCATTAGGGGTTCGAGAAAAGAGGACCAACACCACCTTCTATAAATTATAATTTATATCAACTCACATTATAAAAAATAGTAAGTTTCAGAAATGGGATACTTTCCATGTCACCATCACTCCTTTCAAGACAAAAGTACTCAAAAGTGATAATTTTAGAAACTTACCAAAAATAAACATCTGGTGTGGGACATGCTAAAAATAGTAAGTGTTGGGATTTTGGTCAAATTGTTCATATCCATCCATCTCCCATCCATTTCACTAGCTCTCATCATCATGAAGATCAAATACTCAGTTTTGAGCCAATGATGGATGGATGGGTGGAGAAGAAGGTTACACTCATAATGGCTTAGTTTAACAAAGAGGTCAAAGGTAAGGATTTCATCCCTAGATCATTTCCACATAGTTCACCAAGAGAAATATCTTTGTCATCGAGAGGATTCTTCATCTTCATATTGATCACTTCACTCTCTACATTCTAATTCTTCATTAGGAATGTACTTTTGGTTATTTTGTCTTATTCAATTAAGTGACCTTTGTATTTTTCATTGTAAAAGTTCATTTTCATAAATAAGAAAAGAACTTATTTTTATTCCTATGAGAATATGAAAGGTCACAAGTGATAGGAATATGAAAAGTCACTTGGGGGCAAAGAAGAGACACTTTGTAAGCTATATATTGGGATGGATTTTCCATTCCAAAGGGGTTGATAACTTGATTTATCCAACTAAAAGAACAAATTTATTTATTTTGTTTTATTTTCTATGTTCTTCTACTTAATACTTTTAACTTTGCAAGAATTTTAGTGTTGAAAATCCAAGAAGGAACTTTGTATCTTTGCGAAAAAATCAATTGAACTTTATGTCTTTAATTTTTCAATCTTGTTATTGATCACATAGTTGATTTCTTCCTATTAGATGTGGGCCTATTATGTTTAATGTTAGTGAATTTTGTAATATCCTACTCACTACCTTAACCCTCTCTCTCTATATTATTATATCCCCTTCACCTCTCCCTAACAAAATTCCTCCCTTATATTTTCTACAAGAAATTTTCCATAGGTTTAAGGGAGTATTTATGTGTGATCTCGAGCTTAGTTGTAACCATAAATTTTACTTATCCCACATTCGGTAAATGGGAGCCTCCCCTTGCCCAAGAGGAGGGACCTAGTCCCGTGATATTTGTTTGTGAAAAACACTAATTTTACCTTGTAAAAATTATTTTTACAACCTATAAATATGTCCTTATAACCTATCATATTAAAAACTAAAGTATGTAATTATTGATATGAACTTTATGTGTATTAATATATTACTACTATCATTAATTAATTCCCCCTTATCTAAGGTGAGTGAGATATATTTTAGATCAATTGACTTAATATAAAATAAGTGTGTTTTTGTTAGATGTACTATGTAATCATTGTTTGAACACATAGAAGATAATTTTAGATGGTCACCATGTAGATTTTATCCCTAAAAGATATTTCATGATAAAAATAATGGAAAAAGGAGGAAAACACATAATAATTATATAATAAAATAATCTTTGCATAAAAACATAGGAAACAAATAATTAAATTCTTAGTTTCATGAACACACACACACGATCTAAGGGGAATATGCATACAAGGAAAAAAATTCAAGTAATCCAATGTATAAAAATAGATAGCCAATAGTTTATAGGTACATAAAACAAGATATAATAATCATGTACAAACCATATGTGTCAGTGTAAAATATATTTAAATAAGTATTTAAAATCATAATCATGATTGAGATAAATAAAATTAGTGGAAGTAACATCAAATAGAATTATATCACGTAGTAGTGTGAAGATTCCCCCATATTAGCAAAGACAATAGATAAAGGGTGAGTATGGCATATATGATCATTTAGAGTCCTATGAAGCATACACCATGATTATATACCTTGTCAAATGCATGTTTTATTATAATATGTAATATGATATATATACAACCATGAGAGAAATAATTGTGGTAGATCATCTCAGAATTTGACAATCCCTGCACAATTTTACCTAAGGAAGGATACGTGTGAAAAGTGGAAGCCACATAGGGTGAAAGTGCAATAGATGTGCACAACAAAAGGAAAAGGGGGAACAAAAAAATTAAAAAGGACATGAATATTGTGTGCATGGATTAGAAGGAATGGTACATAGAAAAATAGATAGGAATGTGGGAGAATGTGAGGTGCATAGGATAATTGGTGTGTGAAGTGACCATAGGTGTGCATAGGAATGTAAGAGGATGAAGGATTGAAATGAAAGGAGAAGTATGTGATGGTTTTGAGTATCCTAAAATTAATACAATGGCACAACGAAATCATAGAGGAAGAAAGCGATGCAAGAGCATCGTTAAGAAAACCTTCATTTTCAAAGGTTCAAGCCTTTTTAGTCATGAGTTTTGTGTAGGAGCTCTAGAGGTGTTGAAAGCTAATACATTTAATTGTAATAATTAAGAGGAGTTGATAAATTCACATTGTTATTCCTTTATATTTTCCCTCCAAAAGGGATATTTGAAAATTCAGATGTTCGTAAGGAGACCTATGGACTTGTAAGGGTGATTCAAGTGTGTTAAGTATTATGTTAGCATGAGTTTCATGTTAGGATTCTAGGTTTTGTGTTGAGTGTGTGTTTGCATCATTAATATTCTTAGAATAATGTGGAAGGGAGTTACAAGTCTCATGTTTTAGTGGAAGTTGAATAGTTGCTTATGGAAGGTCAGATTTTGGTCAAAAGTTAGTCATAATGTGTTGTAAGAGGAGTTACATATGAGTGGTTGGTACAAGCAAGTAGAGAGGAGATTGAGTTAAGTAAAGAGTGAGGTAGTGGAATCATTATCATCATGGAGAGGAAGGAAATGTATGGAATGTAGGGGAGAAAGTTCTTTTTTTTTGTATAAGTATTGCAAGTAAATCTATATAATGCATCTATGTTTATGTGGATTTGACTCTTTGTACAATGTTTCTGAGTTAACATTCAAGGATAGGAGTTTCTTCCATTATACTAAGTAGATTCATTTGATGTCTATCATTAAATATTTGCAAATACCATTTCAATGCTTTATTTTACTATGTATCATTGTTTATTACTTTGTAAGGCCTTCCTTAATGTGTTGAGAAGTTGTTTCATGTAACTAATGACTATAATTTTTTTTTGCATTGTTGAAGAAAAAATAATTTAGGTACTCTATTTTAGGCTGAGTGATGTTAGGATAATGCAAACTATGGGTACATGGATTGGGTTATCAAATAAAGCCTTCATTGAGCTAGCTAGTGTTCTTTGTGGTAGAAGTTTGGGATTCATTGTTTATGGTGGAAATAGTAAGAAGTGGTAATGAATTATTTGAGAACTAGGGTGTGGTTTTATGTCGACTAAGATGTGATTCACAATGCATGTATGTGTGAAGGCATTGAAGACTATGACTGAGACTAGAGATAGAGTTGTGTTGTTTTCAAGTGTGTTGGAAGAAGAATGAAAAACTAAAGGGAAACTAAATGAATCAATTTACAAAATTTTATTCAAATAAAGTATAAGAAATGACTAAAATTGAAGGATCTCCTCTCAATTGTGACTATCACCTATAAGTACCTAAGACGAAAAACTAGCAAGCCACATTTTTGGGACTTATACACCTCTTCTAGTAAGGAAATATTATTCCTAGCATAGAAATAAACCTCCACAAGATATTTTAGGAAATAAATCTAATCTGAGTGCAATTTGTGACAAATATACCCTTCTCAAGGTTCACAAGTAAGGGTTTCAACAAACCAAGTTATGGATTTATATTTAAGTGCTCAAAACATTGAATGCCACCCTAAAACTTGGAATTGTTAATTATAAGGGAGTCTAAAAGATATTCAAAAATAATTTTTTCCTTTCAATGGTTTTTTTACAAGTTATCCACGATAGTGTAGGAGGAATGAGAATACAATCATAAGGCTAAGTGTAGAGTCCCTTTACAAAGCAAGTACCCTCTAAAGGAGGATTTAACCATTGAAACTTCGTAGAAACCTAGTTTTCAATATTGGGTTCTCATAAAACCTAATTTTGTTCTTTGGACCTTGAAACCTAGGAGATATTCATCACAGATTACCTTTAGCAGACCTACGAGGGTTTAATGGCAAAAATGCAAAAATGAAGTATCGGAAGTTGGATATTTATTCAATCCTTGAAATTTTATGGGCACATTAGGATAGTTAAATGAAAAATAATTAATCTTACAAGGATTTCTTGGTAGCTATGGAAGTACAAATGAAAGGTTAGAGAAAGAAATCATGTCTTAAGGAGCTATAGGGAAATCTTGTTAAAAAGAAGTGTGGAGTGGAGTCTTGAGTGTTTGAATGAACTTATTTAGTATCTCTAATAGTTTTGTGAGTTTATGAACAATAGTAAATGGAAGGTGAGGAGACAAAAAGGTAGACGTTTGTGTTAGTGCGAGTTCACATAGTCTAAGGAAAAGAAAGGTAAGTGCTTGTGACGGTAAATGAGTACTAAGTCATTTTTATGAATAGTGAAGGATAGAAATAATTATGAATGGATTATTACTAGTGGAGGTCAAGAGTGGCTTGTATGGTGTAAACAAGTCAGAAGTTGGTGAAGCTAATTCTTTGGGTTATTAGACAAGTTTGAGAAATTTAGACCATTTTATCCCTTAGAGGCTTATAGATTGATCCTCCTATGTAGAGATATAGAGAAGATATTGTTTTCAATCCTATAATAGTTAGTTGTATGGTTGATATTTTCTTTTCTTTTCATCATGTGGTATCATATCGTGGAATTTTGTAGAGATATGTTGTGTTAATATTGAAATGGTTAAGTTGCAAAGGGATAAAGAGATTGTTTAAGGTGGTTGTACATGCTTTAAGTACTGATAATTATCTCAAAGAAGTGAATTTTTAGGTGAATAGACCTCGGTGAAGAATAAACTATTGGTTATGAGCCTTGAATATCATGTTAAGTTTTGAAGGAAAAACCTTGATGTTTGAAACTTTCTTGATACCTTAAGTCTTTGTGATGACTGGATCCTTCTAGAATATTTTTATTAATCAATTTTCATGAAGATTTGAGGCATACATGTACTTAATAGATGGTTAAGTGTTGGATGGATGACAGATGAGAAGATAAGAGAAAAAATGTTTGAAAGAGACAAGATGAGGTTTTGGAAAATATTGTGAAGTACATAAGGAGGGATAGATGAACTACAAGAGAGCAGCTTATTGAATGTAAAACATTGTACAAGCCCAAAAGAATAGGGTGCAAAATACCTAGGTGAGGACATAAGGAGATCAATAGACTAAGGTGAAAGAGACTTGGGTGAAGATCTTATGGATAAATTGAGAAGAGATATGGGCACTAAATCCCAGGTATTAAAATAAGGAAGAAGTTATGATAAAGATAAGGAAATCACAAGAGTGAAAGGGTTATTCACAGAGAAAGAACAAAAGGAAGCAAGGGACATGTTTGAGAAGTTGGAAACCATGATCAAGACCATGATGAAGGTAGAATACCATTGAATTAAATGGAGGTTGTAGAAGAAGGTGAAGTGACCTCTCGGGATACTCATGAAGAGGAATAAGAAGCAAAGCAGATGATGGATTTACAAAGAGAAATGGTGAAGAACATTCATGAAGAAGTGAAGGAAAATGAGATGTTAAGTGAAGAATAGAATGAGGAAAGAGAGAGAAAATAAATGAAGATGAAGAAAAACATAAAGTGGGCCTTATTGGATCTATTTTTGTTATATAACTCAATTTTTGAGTGGGTATTTTCAAGTATGAATATAACTTGATGATGAAAGTGAAAGAAAGAACTTCAAAATGGATGAATATAAGGGAAAATGAAGCACCTTTGGAAGAATATGAAGTTGATATCATGTAAGTACATATGGTACAAGGAAAATAAGAAAAAATGGAAGATGCTAAACTTGAGTAAGAGGACTATGAAGACCAAATTCCATTTAATGAGGTAAGGGAAAGCTACTTGGAAGAAGAGAAAAGTGCTAGTGAGCAAGAAATGAATGCTAACAATGGAATATGGAAGGTGAATCAGATTATCTAGGTTATAAAATAAGAATAAAGAGGTATAAAAGTCACTTCTAATTAATTCAAGCAAAAGAAGGAATGTACTAAGATAAAACATCAAGTTTCTCATTCAAAGGAGATCATAAATCATGACTATATTATGCCTATATGGCTTAAAGGCAATGCAAAAACAATGCAGCCTAAGGAGAATGCAAGTAAAGAGTAAGTTTACCAAGATTCCAAGTCAAATCTACAAGCCAAGGGAGAAGATAGAGATGATATAGGACCATGTTCAAGCTAAAAATACAAGCAAGTAGCTTATATGAAGACTAGAACTCAGCCCAAACATATGGAAAACAAGAAATGGGTAGTCAAGACCAAGAATGAAGTAATAATTTCCCAAGAAAGCATGAAAAATGAAATTAATACTAGTTTGAAAGAACAAGATGGGATGTAAAAATAAGTCCAAGAATGGCAGCCAAGCATTTTACAAAAGAATGCACTAATTTAAGAAGAAGGTCAAGGCAAACTTCAAGGTATGAAAGTGGTTTGTGAAAGGTTTGATGATATACTTGATTATGGTGACTTGATACCAATAAATAAAACAAGAAAAGAGAAATGCATAGCTCGTAAAGAGGTGAATAGAGTAGATATATGGGAAGTTGGTGAATGCACCTACAAGAATGAAGAATACACATGGAGAAAAAATGAAGATGGTGCAAAGAAGGATGATCATGATAACCCCAAGTTTTATGAGGCCATGGATGAAGAATAAAATCTAATGTGAGAGAGAAAATGTACATGATTGAGGAAATATTTAACTCTAGAAGGATTCTACAAGAAAGGGGCAAAGATAAGGTGAATTATTTAGAGGATGAGGAGATTGATGATGCTCATTTTGTAAGTGAATTCCTTGAAATTGTACCAAATGAACCTACTAATGCATTGAGAAACATGATACTAGAAAATGTAGATGGATGGATGAGTATATTGAGGTTGATAGTTATGGTAATCATCCTTTCCTAGATGAACTAGGTGAGATATATCAAGAATTGATTGGTGAAATGAACAAAGAAGGGAAGAATGAAGAAATGACTAATGGTGAAACATTTTTTTTTAGAAATTTTCCATCAAAATGAGGACCAAGAAGGATCAGGTACAACCATAGATCAATTGAGCATCATTAAAGGAAATAATAAAGAATAAAATAAGAAAGGAACAATAGGTACATTGAACAAAGGCATGAGGGTGAGGAAAGTAAAGGTGAAGATAAAAAATCAATAGAGAAGAGTAAAGGAAAATAGAAGACAAGAGGCAATTACATGGGACCTAGGTTGATATGAGAAGACAAATGACATTGGGAGAAAGGATAATAAGGAAAAGTAAAATATATGAGGATGAAGACAGAGTAATCATATAAAGAGTATGCATAATTTTTCTTCGCCTTAGGAGTATCATGTAGGAGCATCCTTGAGAAAACCTTCATTTTCAAAGTGAGTCATGAGTTTTGTTTAGGAGATCTAGATGTGTTGAAAGGTCCTACAAGTCATTTTAAGCATTTAGAGGAGTTGATAAATTCATGTTATTCTTCCTTTGTATTTTCCTCCAAAAGGGATATTTGAAAATTCAAATGTTTGTAAGGAGACCTATGGACTTGTAAGGGTGATTCGAATGTGTTGAGTGTTATGTTAACATGAGTTTCATGTTATGAGTCTAGGTTGTGTGTTGAGTGTGTATGTGCATCATTAAGATGCTTAGAATAATGTGTAAGGGAGTTACAAGTCTCATGTTGTAGTGGAAGTTGAAGAGTCACTTGTGGAATGTCAGATTTTGGTGAGAATTCAGTCATAATGTGTTGCAAGAGGAGTTACATATGAGTTTTGGTACATGAAAGTAGAGAGGATCTCGAGTTAAGTAAGAAGGAGTAAGGTGGTGGAATCATACTCCTCATGGAAAGGAAGGAAATGTATGGAATGTAGGGGGAACAAGTTCTTTTTTTGTATAAGGATTGTAATTAAATCTATATAATGTATCTATCTTTGTGTGGATCTGGTCATTTGGACAATGTTTATGAGTTAACATTCAAGGATTGGAGTTTCTTCCATTATCGAAAGCGAGATTCATGTGATGATTTTCATTAAAGATTTACGTATGCCATTCAATGCTTTGTTTTGTTTTATATGATTGTGGATGAATTTGCAAGACCTTCCTTAATTTGTTGACAAGCTACTTCACATAACTAATGACTAGAATTTTTTTGCATTGTTGAAGACACAAAATAAATCGGGTACTTTGTTGTAGGATGAGTGATGTTAAGCTAATGTAAAGCTGTGGATGCATTGATTGGATTATCTAAGGAATACTTCATTGAGCTAGCTAGTGTCCTTTGTGGTATAATTTAGGAATGCCTTGCTTATGGTGGAAAGAGTAAGAATTGGTAATGGGTGATTTGATAACTAGGGTGTTGCTCTATGTTGATTGAGATGTGATTCACAATGCATGTGTGTGTAAAGGCATTAAATCCAAGAATCGAGACTAGAGAAAATGTTATGTTGTTTTAAAGTATTTGGGAAGAACTTAAGAAGAATTAAAAACCTAAGGGATACTAAATGAATCGATTTACACAAGTTTATTTGAAGCAATTATTAGAAATGACTAACATTGAAGGCTCTCCTCTCAACTATAACTATTACCTACAGTACATAAGAGGAAAAAATAGCAAGACACATGTTTTGGGACTTATACAACTATACCGGTAAGGAAATATTATTCCTATCATAGAAAAATACCTCCACAAAAATATTTAGGCAATAAATCTAATCTAAGTGCAAGTTATGACAAATTTACCCTTCTCGGGTTTCACAAGTAAGGGTTTCAACAAACCAAGCTAAGGCTTTAGATTTAAGTGCTCAAAACATTAAATTCCACCATGAAACTTAGAACTATTAATGTCAAGGGATTATAATAAGATATTCAAAAAAATCCTTTCAATGGTTGGTTTGCATATTATCCACGAAAATTTAGGAGGAATGAAAATACATTCTTAAGGCTAAGTGGAAGATTCCCTTTACAAATCAAGTACCATCTAAATGAGGAGTTAACCATTGAAAGTTTATATAAACCTATTTTTCCAAATTGGGTTCTTAGAAAACATAATTTTTACTTTGTAACCTTGACACCCAGGAGATATTCATCACAATTACCTTTAGTAGACCTAGTGAGGGTTTGGTGGCAAAAATACACAAAGTGAAGTATTAGGAGTTGGATATTTATTCAAGACTTGAAATTTTAGGGGCATATTAGGATAGTTAAATGAAAAATAACAAAGCTTACAAGGCATTATAAGTATCTATGGAAGTGAAAATTCATGGTTTGAGGAAGAAATCATGTCCTAAAGAGCTATAAGGTAGTCTTGTGCAAAAAGAAGTGTCGAGTAGAATATTGAGTGTTTGAATGTAATTCTTTAGCATCTTTAACTATGTTTTGATTTTATGAACATGGGTAAATGGTAGGTAAGGAGACAACAAGGAAGATGTTTGTGTTAGTGCTAGTTCACATAGTCTAAGGACAAAAAAGGTATATGCTTGTGCCGAGTAAATGAGTACTAAGTAATTTTTGATGAATAGTGAAGGAATGAAATAGTTATGAATGGAGTGTTTCTCTGGGGGTAAAGAGTGGCTGCGAGGTATAATCAAGTCGAACTTGGTGAATCCAATTCTTTGGGTTATTAGACAAGTTTGAGAAATTTAGACCATTTTTAGCCCTTATATGCTTATAGATTGATCCTCCTATGCAGAGATAGAGATAAGATATTGTTTTCAATCCTCTTATAGTAATTTATATTGTTGATATTTTATTTTATTTGTATCAGAAACCCAAGGTGAAAGGGTTTGGTAGAGCTAGTAGAAAGAGTGATATATGTCAAATATATCTAGTCATGTGGCTGATAGTGATAAGTTGATTGAAGGGTCCATTTAGATAATCTATCCATCGATGATGTGGCATGATAGTAGTGATCACATGAAGATAAGGTGGATAAGGTATTTAAATTACTCAAGTTTAAATTTTGATTTGAGTGCGAGAGTTTGGACTAGCCAACACAAAGGAGAGAGAAGCAAGAAAAGGAAAGCACACACAACTATAAAAGGAGTTCATAATTTTGAGTGTAATGAAGGTTGGAAGATGAGGAGTGAAGTGTGGTTAGATGAACAAATAAAATGGTCAAAATTGGGTCATAGATCCAAATCTAAAATAAAATAAATTCTATGTAGGTCCTTAGAGTCCTCTAAATTTATGATATGCTTGAAGGAGATAAATATTTTTAGATGCCATATGAAACTTATCCATTAATAGAAGTCTGTAAATTTAGTGCATCTAGTTGTGTGACTCAATAGGAGAATGGTAAGTACCCTCCCACCATCAAGTTATATTATAGTAGGCCACTTTCATGGAATTAAGGTTGGAAAAATGCCAAATGTGAAGTATCAAGCACGAAATATTGTGTTCTCCACTATGAAAATAGTGGGAAGAGAATGTAGGTAAACTTGGAGTGAAATGAAAAGAAAGGTTTATAATGTTACATGATAAGGTAATATGATGCTAAAGAAAATGGATGTGATGGATATAATAATCACAAACATGCTAGAAAAGATGTTAAGGGAGATAAATCGAGTGAATACTAGGCTAAATAATGTATAATAATACCATCAAGGAAAAGGGGGTCTTGTGTCCAAAGGATCCCAAATGGAGGTAAGCGAATTAGTGAATAGTTAAGGTCTTAGAATTTTGTGCAAAAATATTTTGGTGGAGCACCAAATAGAGTATAAGGCATGCATGAAGGCTGGACACAGGTTGTACTATAAGAGTTTAAGGAATAAGAAATAACCATCTTGGGAGTATCAAAAATAGATATGTGATCATGAGAGCATAAAAAATGATGATAGGTTAAGAAAATGTTGAAGAGAAGAATCGTCCAAAATTTTATTGCAACATGTAAGAGTATTAGACTGAAAAGAAAGCTACCAAAAAGAAGAATATGGTCACTTGCATACCATATGCTCATAGAGGATTACATGAAGCCATGAAAGGAGGTGATGATGGAGAGGGTGGAATGGAAGGAGTAACACAAAAATAAAATACATGTAAAAATACCTTGAATATGTGTGGTAAGAAAACAGACTCAATGGAGAGTCAACATCGCAACAAGAAAGGTTATGTGGGGACTACACAAATAGTGTACAAGAAGGAAATGTATGAAGGATAAATATCTTGGTGAGAAGATACTATCATACAAAATTCAAAGAATTTAATTAAGTATGTGATGAGAGAGGGTATAAAGTAGTTGATTACTCCATGGAGCGGTGAGGAGAAGGCTGATGCAACATAAGCCAATGTGTATAAAATTCACCATGGAAGAAATTCAAGACATGGGAAGGTAAAGAGCACCTAGAGAAGGCAAAGTACTCAAATTAGTAAAGATATATTCATATGAGAATAGGCGACTGATATTCCACATAAGATGTAAGACCAATGATAAGTTTTTCCTAGTAATGGTTATTAGTGGGAGTACCAAAAATCTAATCATGGAGGAGATGATGCAAAAGTTAGGATTAGTGCAGAGAAGGAATCCCAATCCATATAAGGTGGCTTGGTTGTTGGAAGGCTAGTAGGGAATTTTGTGAGAGTAATGCGAGGTGGAGATGAAGATTGGGAGGGTCTTAGATTGAGTTTTGTATGATATCCTACCTATAGATGCATGACATGTCCTACTCGGGAGTCCATGGAAATATGAATGAGAAATGATCTATGATGGGAGAGCCAATATAGTGAGGGTGGAAAGGATAGGAAGACATTTCAACTATCCCCATTAAGAAAATAAGGTATAGATAACCAAATGCACATGATGATGCATAAGAGAAATGAAATTTGAGCTAAAGTGGACAACCAGAGGAGTGGTGCATGAAATAATGAGGCAAAGGAAGACTCGAGAAGATGAGAAATGGGTTAAGGGAGAGGATGGAATCACTAAGAATTACTCAACAAGGATATCAATAGAAGAGAAGAAATATAGGCAAGTGAATTTCAGCTTAATGGAAATGTGTGAGGATGTTACAAAGGAAGAGGAGATGGTTATTAATGACGAAGATTACACAAAATATTGTGAATTGATGTAATAGTTATATTACATTAAGTGTGAGTGACAAAAAGTTTTGGAGTCCTAGTTAAGGAGATAAGGAGCACAATACAATATATAGAGAGATAATTATAGATGGAGCAATGTACGAAGTATGAAGTAGGATACATAAGGAGGAAGAATCTAGAGGAATGAGAAGAAAATGTGGGATAAAACATGAGGAAAGTGGCTCTTGTTAGAAACTTTATGGGATGAATAATGTTATGAACTATAGATCCACAATATAACCAAAGATTATAGTTTATGAAGTGTAGTAATTTAGAACATAGTTTTAGATGATTATATTGCATATTACGAATTTAAAAATAATGAATAGAAAGTAAACACACCGACACCAGATATAAGTGGGAAAACTATGAAAGGTAAAAAACCCCCGAGAAATCACTTACCTTTATTCGAATAAAATTTTACCCGAAATACCAATTTCCTCATACAGTTACACCTTCAATAAGGTATTACAAACTTTTACACCCCGCAAATTCAATTGTGTTATGAAAGGATAATTTATTAAATTGTTCTTTAGTGCTTGATTTACAAGTGACATTAATGATTAGGGTATTATTTTAATTACATTTTGAAATATATGTATATATCAACAATCTTATATCGCAGTATGAAAGACTATTATGAGGTCTTACAATGATTATATTCTATTTTCTAAGGTTTATAGACCTTAGGTTGATAGGTCTTATACTGACCTCATGACATATTATCAAAATATTATGATATATACTTACAATCATAATCTTTATCAAATGTTATATATATATATATATATATATATATATATATATATATATATATGAAATTGTGTAAAACATGTAGGAACAACATTGATAATTCAATACCTTGCTAACTAATCATGCCTTAGACCTAAACCTAGTATGGACATAGACCATAATTAGGGTAAATGCAATAAGGGATGTAGCAAAGAAATAAAATCTTTGTTATTTTTCAATGTACCTAATACCCTATACGTGGGGCAAGTATTATCTTATGTTAAGTGTTAAGGTATAATTGTTGATGTCGATTAAATCGACCACAAAGATTTAAAGGAGAGTTACTATATATTGAGATAACATGATAAAATAAGGTTTGATATTGTGATTTTATGGCTAAGTGATGGTTTAAGCTGGTCATAATGTTAAGTGATCGAATTGGCAAGCTGTTGCATTAAATATGAGTTTTTAAAAAGGGATAAAATAATTAATGTTATCTCACCATAGACGAGGTTAGTAAGGTTTTAAAATTATAATATCATCCCACTAAATCTAGAGGGGGCGATGGTGAATAAATGGAGGCCACTACGTGGCTCTACAGACTAAGGAATCATTTAATTCCTCAATATTTACATGAAATCCTTCTCAAGTCACCCACCACATGGAAAGGAGGGGTTAGTGTTGATTTGTTTGTTTAATATTTGAGTTCTACATGAAGTATAATGGTGAGCTAAGGAAAATGGGATCCTTTCATGCAATTTTTGTGACCTCTCTCTGTTATATTTAGATCTTTAAGCGAGGCTTATAAATCTGTTTGCATATGAACTGTTGATTATTCTTGGGTTACTTTTTGGGTAGTGTTGGTAAATCGGAGAAGTGCGAACCACATAATATAGATGGAACAAGATTTCTTTTTCCTTAGAGAGAACCAACTAAAACTTCTTAGGAATGATAAGCCCTAACCCTCTCTCTTAATGGTTTATTCCCTTTAGTATTTGGGTAAATAAATCTCTGCAATTTTTGTTTGAATTCTATAGATATGAACTTCAAATTTATGTTGGGTTTAAAAATATGGGTATTTAAATCAATGAAGCATAAAGTAAGATAAAAAAATTTTTCCCTAGAATTGAAGTGACAAAAGTGGTTATTACATTTTGGTATCAAAGATGAAGGTTGCATCTCTTGGACTTATTGGGTACTTATACTTACTAAATTCTGGTCTTTATTAACAAGATAAAAATAATGGGAGAAGGAAGTATTGTGGATAATGAAATAGACCAAATTATGCTTTAGGTTTAGTGGTAAATAAGTTAGATAAAACTATAAGAGACCTTTATGATACACTAAGCTAGAAGGATGTTGGCAGACAACTAGTAAAGTATGAACAAGATCAACCAAGTTAAACAACTTGAACTAAATGATGACAATCAACAAGGGAGTTGCTTGATTGTTGAACTGTCATGATGAAATATTTTGGAACTTGAATCCAACATGATATAAAAACCCACAAAGGGGAGATGAAGTAGATAGGAGAGGACTATCTATTGTAGCAATAATGATTAGAAAGGCCAATCAAGGCTATAATGAAATCTGTAATAAATTCGCTCGAAAAGAAAGAAAGTATACGAGATCGTTAGCTCTTCTCCATCTACAAATTTAGGAAAATTGGTGGAAACAATGTGGTAGAAAATGTGGACTGCTAGTTTGAGTTAAACAAGAAAGAATTGTTGTGATTTCCATCAAGCAATTGAACAACGTTGCGGTGACTAATAAGCTAAGATGAAGGAACAATTTTCCTAATGTGACATCAGGTAAGTTGAGTAGAAATTCTGTAGCTATTTTAATTTGATACGAATACAATTGAGTTCTTGGTATCTATTGATTAGTTGTAAACATAACGAGCAATCTGATTTTCATTATCATATGAAAAGGAATTTGTAATCCATTTCTATCAATGCAACACTTACATTGGCGTTGGTCGAGCCTCATCATGGAATTTAGAATTAATGAGTTATTAAAGGACTTAATACATAGTGATTAACTTTAATTATTTTGACATAAATCAATGTTTTTTCTGTTATGGAAGATAACCAAAGATATCGAAAGCATGTGAAAAAACAATCCTAAAATGCAAGAGAGGAATAGTTTGGATGATTTAAGTAATCATTGACCATGAATTTATGATAAAGATATCTAAAAGGTGAAAACCATGGAAGTATTTGGATAAAAACATCGGAAAGGAAGATTTCTTTGCGCTTTGCAAAGAAAATTGGGAATTGTATAAGACAAAGGTCTGGAAAAACAAGTGAGTAATGAAACAAAACATCTTAGGAAGACTTGTGGGAAATTGAAAATAGTGTTTTTCTTGTTTATTGTTGTTTTATATAACTTTTTTTACTATTTGTATTATATATTAAATAATATTACATGTTATGAATGGTTGTTATGACAAAAATTATGTCATATTTATGATTGTGTGACATTTTTTCTAGTTTAAAGGATGTTACAGCTGATAAATTTGAGTTTTAGATCTGAAAATTGTAATTTTTATGGAAAATGATGACTATTCTTCCAAGATTAGTGGATATAACGTTGTTATGAAGTCCTAAAAACTTGATTCTTACAAGTTTCATACTATACTATTGGGATATTTGATGATTGAATAAGTGACTTATTATTTGTTTTTCTTAAATTCTATTATGATAAGAATGAATCATCGAGGACGATGATGCTTTTAAGGGGTAAGTATATCACACCCCATAAAGTTAGTTGTGTTACTGAAGGGATAATTCATTAACTGAAAATTTAGTACTTGATGTACATGTGACATTAATGATTAGGGTATTATTTCAATTGCATTTTGAAATATATGTATATATCAACGATCTTATATTGTAGTATGAAAGCCTATTATGAGATATTATAGTTATTGTATTCTATTTCCTAAGGTTTATAGACCTTATGTTGATAGGTATTATATTGACCTCATGACATATTATAAAAATATTACGATCCATAATTACAATCATTATCATTATCAAATGTTATATATATTTGAAATTGTGTAAGACATGTAGGAACGACATCGATAATTAAATACCTTGCTACCTAATCTATGCCTTAGACCTAAACCTAGTATGGAATTAGACCATAATTAGGGGTAATGCAATAAGGGATGTAACAAAGAAATAAGATCTTTGTTAAGTTTCAACGGACCTAATACCCTATGCGTGGGGTGAGTATTATCTTATGTTAAGTATAAAGGTATAATTATTGATGTTGATTAAATTAACCACAAAGATTTAAATTGGAGTTACTATATGTTGAGCTAACATGATAGACTAAGGTTTGATCTTGTGATTTTATGGCTAAGTGATGGTTTAACTGGTCATAATGTTAAGTGATCAACTTAGAAACTATTACATTAAATATAAAATTTTAAAAAGGGATAGCATAATTAATGATATCCCACCATAGATGGGGTTAATAAGGTTTTAAAATTATAATATCATCCCGCCAAATCTAGAGGGGGTGGCAGCGAGTAAAATGGTGCAACTACGTGGCTCTACGGGAATGAGGAAGCATATAATTCCTCGAGATTTATGTGAGATCCTTCTTGAGTCACCAACCACATGGAAAGGAGGGGTTATTATTGATTTTTTGTTTAATATTTGAGATCTACATTATGTACAATGGTCAGCTAAGGAAAATGGGATCCTTTCATGTAATTTTTGTTACTTCTCTCTATTATATTTATATATGTGTGAAGGGTTCTAGATGTTTACATATAAAGCTGTTGATTATTCTTGGGTTATTTTGTGGGCGGTGTTGGTAAATCGAGAAGCATGAACCATACGGGATAGCTAGAACGAGCTTGCTTTTTCCTTTGAGAGAACTAACTAACACTTCTCGGGCATGATAAGCCCTAACCCTCTCTCTTAATGGTTTATTCCCTTTAGTATTTGGGTAAATCAATCTCCTTAATTTTTGTTTGAATTCGTGGATATGAACTTAAGCTTTATGTTGGGTTTAAAAATATGGATATTTAAATAAATGAATTATAAAGTAAGATTAAAATTATTTTCCCTAGAATTGAAGTGACATAATTGGTTGTCACACAACCGACTCATACATTCGCTCATGGGTTTTACCTCATTCACCTCATGTGTCTGTAATTTTCTTGCACATATAGCTCGTATACATGTTATAACCTATGTAACCAATCTCTAAAGTGATCACCATGTTATATACAAGGTAGGTGGTCCGATACACTCTTAAAATCCGAATGAGGTGGCATGCTTGTATTTTAAATATAAGATATAAACCAAAAACACACAGTCTTTGGTGGGTTTCATAAATAAGAATTTTCCCACTTAATATTATAAACCCAACACTCCCCTTAATGTTAAGTAGGGAAACATGCAAAAACATGTCAACATTTGTTCCTTATGCCAAGTCACCTTTTGGTACAAAAGGAATTACAATCCATAAATCAACTCGTGATTTAGGATAGTAACCAAAAACACTTGTTCTATGGGTTTGTAGTTCCACGGTGCACTAAAGAAGAGTCCTACTGATTTTCAATTCCACGAAGACACTACCGTAGTTTCCCATGGACTTATACAAAATACAAACAACTATAAGTGCATCGCGGTTTTTAGAGAGGCCATGAGGCACTTTTTTTTCCATGGTTCAAAATAGTGTTCCAAGGATTCCATAAAAACCGCAATAAAAAGGAACATATAAAAATTCTAAGTATAAAGCGATTAAGGAGGAAGAATTATAACAGACTATGGAGTTAATAAACTCAAAATATCTAATGCTTTGTTGGGGATTACAAGTAGACTTCACATACATGACACTTTACTTAAAAACATAGAAATAGTCTTGAGTGTATCCATTATGAAACATTCAAGGTTGTTAAGAGGTGGTATTTTCATGCACACACCCCTCAATGGAAACTCTAAAATTTCTAAAAAGGCATGAAAGTTTAAAACTTTACAACAAACAAAAAATTCGTGAAAATATCTACAACTTGATCTTCTTTGAACAATACTTGAGATCAATATCACCATTTAGAACTTTCTCTCGAATAAAATGCATATGAACTTCTATATGCTTCATTCTACGATGTTGAACTAGATTGTTTGTAAGATAAATACAGCTCTAACTATCACAAATAAGAGTAGTTATTCCTTTGATTCCCATATGAATTTAATTTAAAATTCTTTTCAACCACATGGGTTCCTTTGCTTCTTCCATAACACTTCTATAATTTGCTTGATAGAAGAGATAGAAACTATTGGTTGCTTCTTGCTACTCCAAGTGATGGCACTTGCACCAAACTTGAAAACATATCCAAAAGTATATTTTCTATCTATAATATCACCAACATGGTCAGAATCACAATATCAAAAAAATTTGCATCATTACAAGAAGAATAAAACAAACCATAATTAATTGTTCCTTTAACATATTTTAGATTTTTTTCCATTTTCCAATGATCCTCATAAGGATCCTACATGAATCTAGAAACAAATCCTACTGCATATGAAATATATGGCCTAGTGATAGTCAAGTAAATTAAACTACCAACTAGTTTTCTATACAAATTAGGATCAAATTTAGCGTATGTAGGTTTAAGATCTAATTTAACACCAACTTCATTATGAATGGACACAAGTTTACAGTCAATCGTGTTAAATTTTTTAAGTAGATTAGTAGCATATCTTGAGATTGATATGTAAAAATATATTTATGAACTTGAAAGATAACCATGCTTAGAAAATGATTTAGCAGTCCTAAGTCAATCATTTCCAAACATTGTTTTAATCTTTCTTTGATTCTAAGAATTAAATTATTATCACTACTAGCAATCAACGAGATCATCAATGTATAAAATAATAATGATAAAATGATTATTTTTCACATTTTAAAAACACATCATTATCAAAAAAATAATTTTTGATTACAAGATCTTGAAAGAAGTTAATAATTTTAGCATACCAAGCTTTAGGAGCTTTCTTAAGACCATATAAGAATTTTTCAGTTTACACACATATAGTTCCTTACAAGGTTCTTCAAAACCTTTATGTTGACACATGTATATTTCTTATTTCAGGTAACCATTTAGAAATAAATTTTTAACATCTATTTGGTGAATATCCCAACCATTTTGAGAAGCTAATGATAGAAGATTCCTAACGGTGATCGTTTTAGCTATAAAAGTAAAGGTTTTAATGTAGTCTATCCTAGGTTTCGAGTGAACCCATGAGCTAGTAAACATGCATTGAGTTTATCTATTTTTCCTACGGAGTTATATTTGTTTTTATACAACCACCTGGATCCTACAATGCTTTAATTAGAAGGAGGAGGGACTATTTCCCAAGTGTTATTTTTAATTAGAGAATTGTTTTCATCTTTCATAGCTCGATCCATCTTTCATCTTGACTTTATTCTTTGAAATATTGTAGTTAAAATTTATATAGGGTCATCAAGGCATGATAATAATGTTGACTACAGTCATCTTTCTAAGGCTATCATGATGAGAGTCCTTAACCATATTTTGAGCCAATTTATGAATTCTAGGATGCAACACATTTTGAGATGACCCCCCCTCAATATCCATTATATCTAGAGAAAGATATTCATCCTCTTGAACTTTTTTTTCCATAATGTCAAGAGAATTATTATCAAGATTTATTTCGGGATAAATAGAGGAGGTTCTACAAGACATGTCACAGAATGTTTTCTCTAAGACATGAACATTCCTATTTTCTCCTATGTCATGTTTAAAAGGGTCAAATACTCTTAATCCATTTTGCCAAAAACCATAACAAAAAAATATACAAGAATAAAAGGTTGGATCTAGTTTTTTCCTCTTACCATTTGGAATAAAGATAGAAGTAGAACTCGCTAGCAGGATAATTTTAGTGGCGAATATTCGTAATATGGCGAATATTCCATTTTTGAAAATTTTGAAAAGGCGAATTTTTGGCACGGGTCGCTGACCTGTTCGCCTAAAAATTACACTTTAATTTTTTTTAGGGGTCGGCTTCGCCTACCCTTGAAAAATATCCCCTATATAAACCTAGATTATTCGCCAGGTAGAACACTTCTACTTCACATTTTTCAATAATATGATATATCCTGTATTATAGACGTTGCATAAGGGGTAAGTTATTGACGCGACAAGGAGGGTTTGTAGACAAGGAGATACTATGAGATATTGACGCATAGTAGATGCATGAAAAAGAGTTTGTTGACGAGCGACATGGAGATTTTTTTGATGAGGAAGAAAAGGGCAGAGGCTACAGACGTGCGACAGCGCCCTAAGTGACGCGCGACATCCCCCTCAGTGACGCGCGACATCCCCCTCAGTGACGCGCGACATCCCCTCATTGACGCGCGACATCCCCTCAGTGACGCGCGACATCTCCCTCAGTGACGCGCGACATCCCCCTCAGTGACGCGCGACATCCCCCTCATTGACGCGCGACATCTCCCTCGCTGACGCCGCGACAACGCCGACATCCCCCTCATCGACGCCGCGACATCCCCTCGGTGACGCGCGCGACATCTCCCTCAGCGACGCGCGACATCCCCCTCATGACGCCGCGACATCTCCTCATGACGCTACGCGACATCCCCTCATTGACGCACGACATCCCCCCTCATCGACGCCGCGACATCCCCCCGACGCGCGACATCTCCCCAAAGACGCGACATCTCCTTCATGACGCGCGACAAAACATGGCGCGTCAGCATCCTCAGTGACAAAGAGTTTGTTGATGAGCGACGCCGAGATTTTTCAATGAGAAAGCAGAGGTCGGAGGCTGCAGATGCGACAGGAGATTTTGCTGTCGCACATCAAAAAAATGCATTGACACGCGCCAATAGAGCCGCGACGCCATGCCAACGTAAACGTGCTTCATCGAGGTCTCATTGATGCTTTCGAGGATGCTTGCCGGACAACACTTTGGACGCGCATCAATGACCTCGTTGAAGCACGCCATTACGGTTTTTGACGCGGCGTCATCGAGGTCTATTGACGCGTGTCAATGCATTTTAAAATCTCCGTCAGCGCCCGCTCTGCAGCCTTCGTCGCAAAGACTTGACAATCAAATAAATTTTTCATACAACCCCCAAAAAATTCGCCTTCCCGCGAAACCGGTTCCGAGGATATTCGCCAGGTATTCTCCAACTTCGATTTCCAAGAGGTCTCTTAAAATGAACCCCGAATCGCCGAATATTTTTAAGTAAGAGATATCTAGTTTTTACTTTGTCCATACTTAATGAGGTGTAGATTGATGTAAATATTTTGTAAGAAATCTGTTTAGGATATAGAATCTAGTATTCATCACTTCTTCCCATAAAAAATTAATCACATTTGATGCATGAATCATAGTCCTAGCCATCTCTAAAATAGTCTTATTTTTCCTTTCTGCAATGTCATTTTGTTGTGGAGAATAGGGAGTTGTCAACTCACATTGAATCCCACATGACACATAGAACTCATCAAATTCTTTGCTAACATACTCACCTCCATTATCATTTATAATTATTTTTATTTTTAGATTAGAAGCATTTTCAATAAAGGCTTTAAATTCTTTAAATTTAGACAATACATCATACTTTTTCTTAATGAAATATGACTAGGTCATCCTAGAGAAATCATCAATAAATCATACAACATACAAGGAACCACTAAGAGAAGGAACTTCAAGTGGACCTCTCACATCACTTGTAAATCAACTCTAATATATGGGATGAATTCGGATCGTGATGTTTGTGAAATGGTTCAACATGTTGCTTACCACGCAAGAAAATTTCACATGTTTCATGATCATATTTCATCTTAGGGATACCTATTACAAGATTTAGGTGAGACATTTCATACATACTCCTAAAATTCACATGTCCTAGTCTTTCATGCCAAAGTTGAAGATCATTTTTAGAAGAAGAAGAAAAGCATGATTAAAAAAAAATCCATCAAAAATATATAAACCATTTTTTTGTATACCAAAAGTAATAATGTTATTGAGTTCATTTTTCACATACCATTTATTTTACAATAATACAACTTTATAATTTTCTTTAGTTAATTGAGAGCAAGATAAAAGGTTCTTTTTCAATTGAGGAACATATAAGACATTTTTAATTATTCCATTTTTCAATTTACCATTCCCACAACTTTTAGATTGAATGATAGAATTATCCCTAGATATATATTTTCTTCACATTTTACAACATCAATGAGGATATTACAAACAGGTCATGTGCCTAGAGGCACCACTATCTAGGATCCATTCATTGTCATTTGAAGCTGAGAGTGCAATATACATGACAATAGATTGTTCATCATTATTTGCATGGTTTTGATTATGATCCTTCTTATAATTGTTAAATTTACTATTTTTGTTAGTGTAGGTTATTATTTATCCTTTTATTTATTTATTAGGATAATTCTTACACTTGTGTTATCCCTACACTTGTTGGGTTAGCTTGCTTAGGAGTACTAGTTGTGTGGAGTTAGCCTCTCAGTTATGTTAAGTTAGCTTACTAGTCTTTTGGAGTTAACTTAACTACCAATATCAATTAGTGGAAGTTCTTCACCAGTGATTTAGGTAGTAGTTGTACTTCCCTCTTCCTATATGTACATCTTTCTTATTGAATAATTCAAGTCATTCTATTATAATGTATTGAGCATTATGGATTATGATGGATTTCCATATATGGTATTTTATCTCTTCTACTTTGCAAATATAATGTGGTGTCCTATTATCATCTGAGATCGCAGATTGGAACAATATTCGTATTGTTCCTTTCATGGTATCAGAGCGATAGATGATGTAGACATCCATTTGTAAGTTTTTCTTTGCAAGAAAGGGTTTATTTTTTTCATGTATATGGAATTTGTTAGCAATTTTTGCAGCATGCATTTTTATGCAAAACGGAGTGCAAAATTGGATTTGGAAGGTGCCAAAACCCTAGAATTGACTATAAACTCGACCATGTTTTGAGATAGTAAAATTTGGGTGCATTATTTTATCCATTGGATATAAGCATGTACCTTTTGGATGCATTCTTTTACCCTCTAGGTATTTCGGTTTTGGATGCAGTCTTTTATCCACTGGACACATATATGTACCCTATGGGTGCATTCTTTTATCCATTGGATATAAGTGTGTACCTTCTGGATGCATTCTTTTACCCTATGGGTATTTTGGTTTTGGATGCATTCTTTTATCCACTGGACGCAGATCTGTACCCTTTGGGTGCATTCTTTTATCCATTGGATATAAGCGTGTACCTTTCGAATGCATTCTTTTACCCTATGGATATTTCAGTTTTGGATGTAGTCTTTTATCCACTAGACGTAGATTTGTACCCTATGGGTGCATTATTTTATCCATTGGATATAAGTGTGTACCTTCCGGATGCATTCTTTTACCCTCTAGGTATTTTGGTTTTGGATGTAGTCTTTTATCCATTGGACGCAGATCTGTACCCTCTAGGTGCATTCTTTTATCCATTGGATATAAGTGTGTACCCTCTGGACGCAATGATTTACCCTCTGGACATTTTAGGTTTTGGGTGCAAGCAATGATTTATCCTTTGGTCGTCAAAGCATGTATTGTTTGGATGCACTCTTTTACCCTTTGGACATTTGGGTGTCATGTGTACCTTTTAAAAAGATCAGCATTAAAATATTATTTTAATAGAAAAACCTTGTAGAGCTCATAACTTTTGATCCATAGCTCGGATTAAGGTGATATTTTTTTTGAAATTGTGTATTTTTTCAAGATCTACGCATTGGTGACATTTTTATACACATATTTAAAATGTAAAAGGTATTGTTACTCATTATAATATTTACATGCACTTAATTATAAAGTGCCAAATTCGGGAGGGTGTTGTGATCACTTGTGGATGCATTTTCGGTTGAGCCCGACATCCTAAAATTTTGGGTATTGCATTCTTGTATCTATGGGTGTATACATTTATATCTCTCTTGTTTGTTGAGATATTTTGGATTTGTATTTTGACACTTTTTTGGCATGTTGACAGTCTCTCTTATGGGGGAGCTATTCTAGTGGAGCCCAATGTTAGTTTGTCAGTGTTCGAGTAGTTAATTTTGACAACTCATATAGATATGTGGTGTCACTCTACCCATTCTGCAGTATGGGAGGGTGTGGTGTTGATACTACTTCTTCGGGTTTCATGTCCTTACCTTATTACCTTGGCTTTTTCTTGGATCATGGCACTCCTATTTATTTGGATCTCGTGTCCTTGCCTTGTTGCCTTGGTTTTCTTGGATCGTGGCACACCTATTTATAGTAGTTGATCAAATTATGTTTGGTGTTTGTTTTTCACTTTTTGACATCACTCCATTAATAGTCTCCTTGCATGGAGCTATTCTAGTGAAGCCCAGTGTCAGTTGTTTTTGAGTTATATGATCGATCGGTGGATTGAGCATAGTTTGCACCACACTTCTTCAACATTTTATGATTTTTGGAGTTGAGATTATGAGGATATCTTGCAGTAGGATTTTTCTCTTTACTTTTTTATTACTGGTTTTGGGTACCTTGCGGTGTCCATTTTTCCTAGTTGTTATACGTGGGCACCTCATCGGGCATTGTTCTTTAGGACCCACCTTCTTTTCCACCCACCTAAGCTATGCTTACGCGAGGGTGTTAGTGTAGGTTATTATTTATCCTTTTATTTATTTATTAGGATAATTCTTACACTTGTGTTAGCCCTCCACTTGTTGGGTTAGCTTGCTTAAGTGTACTAGTTGTGTATAGTTAGCTTCTCAATTATGTTGAGTTAGCTTATTAGTCTTTTTGAGTTAACTTAACAACCAAAGTATCATTTAGTGGGAGTTCTTCACCACTGATTTAGGTAGTAGTTACACTTCCCTCTTCCTATATGTACATCTTTCTTATTGAATAATTCAAGTCATTCTATTGTAATGTATTGAGTATTATGGATTATGATGGATTTCCATATATGGTATTTTAGCTCTTCTGCTTTGAAAATCTAATGTGGTGTGCTATTATCATCTCGAGATCACGGCTTGGAACAATATTCTTATCGTTCCCTTCAATTTTTAGTATTTTTAACAAATTTGTTTGTTTTCATATGACAATCAGATTCTTTATGACCAAATTTTCCACATTTGTTACATGTGCCATTAAATTTCACTTTGAAATTTTGAATGTTCCTAAATGCAATTAGAGTTAGGATTATATTTTGATTTTGATCTAAGGTTTGGTTTCTTATTAGGATTGATATTATTTCTATTTTGAGAGGGTTTGAGATTACGATAGAACTATGTCTCGAGTGACATTCTCTTTTGAATATAAATTTTCTATAACACACTCTTCTTGAATTAGAAGCAAGGAAAGGGTGTCCAAATCAGGTAAATCATTTTAATTTTGATATTTAGATTTCAATTTGGAGATGTAGCTATAAAATTTTCACAGATATTTATCTCGATTGATAAAATAAAGTATCTTATCATGAAATAATTCACAATTACATCCATATAAGTGTGCTTTAATGTTTTTAATTTTTTCGAGATAGTTAATTATTTTTTCATCCCCCTTCATGGGAGTCATAAATAGTTCCATAATAATTTTAATTATATTGGAGATGTGACTACCCTCGTGCATGGTTTCTAGTTGTTTCCATGCATCATCCAAAGATTCCATATTCCCTACATGTAGTAAAAACTCATCTTATGTGCTCTGCAAATGAGAATTGATAAGGCTTCTTGAGATATTTGGGAGAAGGAGCTTAGGTTTTCGTGGCTTTCTTACTTTTGGTGGGTCATTTCTCCACACCAATGACTAGATCCCATAATTTTCTAGCCATAAAGTAGATAAGGTCAATAGCCGCAGAACAATGGGATCCATGCGACAAGGAAAGAAAAAACTTTTTGAGTTTGAAGCGAGAAAAAGAAAGAGGGATCTCCACATAATCAAATAGAAATTAAACACGTGGTGCAAAGTCAACACATGTTAGTGAGGACATACATCAAAAATCCAGAACTCTTCAAAGGAAAAACACTCTATAGACCACAAATCCACAAAATAAGAAAAAAATTAGTAGAACTTGAAGTCCATCCGAGAAAAGACAAACCCACAAGACAAGGAAATGTGTACAAGTCTAAAAGGTTGAGGAAAGCCATGGATAAATAAATGAAACGTGCAAGTCTAAATAACATATAAGACTTTACAAAAATCCATGGAGGACAAAAGTGAAACTATGTAAGCTCCTAAAAAGTCACAAAAAACTTAAAAACCATGGAAGACTTGGAAAATCCATGGAATACTAAAATTATACGCAAACTATTCAAATAAGCTACACAACTAAAAACAATTATAAAAGGTGTGAATTATTTAAATAATCCGCACAAGATTGATAAAGCTGCGAAGGACCAAGAATTTTCTACGAAGTCTGAAAAACTTACAAAAAAGGTCGCTGATGGAGAAAATGTATATCTATACACGTAAATGGTAGTAGAAGCTACAAAACACATGCATAAGAAAGATATGAAAAATAATTATCTAATATTGATTATTTTAGTGAGAAATTGAGTTTTGAACCTAATTAGTTTTGAATTTGGTTCAAAATAGCTAGGGTTTCACAAATTAAATAAATTCAAGGTTATTCACACCTATGATTCAAAAACATCCAAATATATCCTACACATGTATAAACACCAAATCTAATACTATGTTAGAACATTTACGAGATGAATAATGTTATGAATTATAGATCCACAATATAAGTTGCCAAATATTATAGTTTATGAAGTGCAGTAATTTAGAACATAGCTTTAGATGATTATATTACATATTACAAAATTTATATAAAATGAAAAGAAAATAAATAACACAGTGACACAAGATATAAGTGGGAAAACCATGAAAGGTAAAAACCCACTGAAAAATCACTTATATTTATTGAGAATAAACTTTTACCCAAGTACTCCCACTATTTCCACATGTAGTTACACCTTAAATAAGGTATTGCAAACTGCCTCATACATTTTTTCATGAGTTTTACCTCATTTGCCTCATGTTTCTATAATTTTCTCACACATATAGCTCACATACATGTTACAACCTATGTAACCAATCTCTAATGAGACCACCTTGTTATATACAAGGTGGGTGGTCATGATCCACCTTTAAAAGTTGATTTGGGTGGCATGCTTATATTTTAAATATAAGTTATAAACCAAAAACACATGGTCCTGGAGGGTTTCATAAATAAGTAGTTTCCCACTTAAAATTATAAACCTAACAAATTTGATAAGAGTTAGGGAATATACTAGTTGAGGCATACGCAAAGTTCATGGAATCATTGCAAAGGAAACAAAGAAATTTGAAGAGATTGTAATAGTACATGTTAAACATATTATAGTTGTTAAGGAGGTCTATGGAGATTTTGAGGAAGAATTTTTGGGAACCAAAAAAATAAAGAGGAGTATACATGGTAAGGACAAAGTGCGATAAAACTATGAAGATACCACGAGGATATGTGGATGTTTCCTATGGGAAATAAAAAAGAGATTGGGATTGGGAGAGGCTAGGAGAAATTGATTATAGAAGGATTTTCCTAAACAAAATCAAGGTAGAGAATAATGCATGGTAGGTTTCTATTATGTGCATGGAAAAGAGTAAACTAAAGGAGGAAGAGTCCCATTATGGTCTCTAAGAAGTAGAGCACGTAGGAAAATGCACAAGAGAAGAAAAGATCAATAAGAAATTTCACAAGGGAGGATTTTCCCCAAATTTAATTTAGTAAGAGAAATACAAGATTGCATAGTGTACAAGATAAATAATGCATGGATGAATAAAGGCATGAATATAAAACTTATATATTGTGGAATAATGGAAATGTTTCCTTGTAAGAAACCAAGGAAGGGAGAACTGTGAAGAGGCTCCATAAGTTCGAACAAAGAAAAATGTGCAAGACAAGAAGAGAAGAAGGAGAGTGGAAAGAATGAATTACCATAACAAGAGGGAGAAGAGAAGATAAGTATGGCATAATTTCATGAAACCCACCAAAAATAGTATGTTATAATAGAGACCATGAGGAGAAGAAAATAAGATCCTTAAATAAGACCTCGGGAAAGGGAAAGAAGGGTACACAATAGATTTGTACAAGGTAGAGTGTGCCTAGAAATAGAAGCACTATAAATAGAAACCTCAGAGAGAAAAGGATAAAGGATAATACATGTCTATGGAGAAACACAACCTACAAGTGTGAAAAATGAGACTGATGTGGAGAAGGAAGAAGTCACATCATGAAGGTGACAAGAGAACTCAACATAAAGTGTGCAAGAATAGAGTGCATAGTAAAAATTGAAAAAGGAAGAAGGGCATGAATGGTGAGATTGCAAAGAAGAATTAATATGTGAAGGAAGGAGACATATAAAATGAGAGATACCATGAGAAGGAAACAAGAGAGATGGAGAAGATAAAAATACGAGGAAATAAGTGTGAGCATGAGGAACAAGCAAGAGAGGAATAAATCCTATAAGGATTTAAGAGGAAATGGACTGGAAAGGGTGAGATCGAAAACACGTAGAGAAGAGTTTGAGATGAGTGAAGACTTGCAAAGAAAAAATATCATTGGAGAAGAGTTAGGTGGACCATTAAAATAAGGTAGAGACTTCCATAGGAGAAGAGTAAGAAAAGACTTACGAAGGACAAGAAAGGGAGATCCATTTGGAGGGGCTAGTTCACGGTGAGAAGAGAATCACAATATTACGCAAGATAGAAAGAGAAGTCACAAGAATGTGACCAAATATTGTAAGAGGTTCTAAAAGAATGGAAGAAGCTAGATATAGGCTTGTTGGATGAATATGCTGATACTATTTGGTTGCATGCTATGAACAATTTTCCTACTACTCACTCAATCTACTTGAGGTGGATATCAAGTTTTAAGTATCTTGGATGTTTTATCCAAATTTAATTTTAGGAAAAAAAAATTCCCAAAATTTCCCACTATCCATTCCTTACAAAATATCCCATTTAGATCTTTCCAATAGTATGTGGAATGTGAAAAATGGAGATCATATGTGTAGACACCTAAAATCCTCTTACACAATTTTATTACTAAAATTACACTAACTATCATCTCTTCTATCATTCTCATCGTAATTAGTGATTTCTCACTAATGAACTACAATCATCACTCTCTCTTGGTCAATTAATGACACTTCATCAATAAACCACCATTTTTCCTCTATTCCCATTAATTAATTACATTTCACTAATTAATTAGCCTTCCTATCACTCAGGATGTTGATTAACAACCTTTCATTAATTAATATCCACTTCTACTTGGGTTAATTAATTATTATTAATTAATTATGCTCGCATTACTCTAAATCAATAAATCACCATTTATTGGATTAAATTTCTCTAACATCCCACAAATCACACTAATTTTCCTCTAATCAGCTTCTATAAGCTTACATCTACCTATTAATTAATCACCCTTGATTAATTAAAACACCCCTCAACTCCCATGAGTCACTAATGATAAATTAAACTCTTCTAAATCAAGGTTACCTTTTCTAAAGCAACCTTATCCATTCCTAATCTTACTTTACCCTTATCCCACATGCACCAAGATGTAAAGCTCTCTCAAACATGCAATCTATATAAAGGACCAAGCCCGTTCATCTTAAACACACACCTCATTTGCTTTAGTGAAAACTATAGGCATTTTGATCTTGATTTATTCTCCGTTGTTGGAAATAGCTTCTCCATATTACATCCATTCACTCAAATTTGAGTAGTATGGGAAGATCTGAAAATTTCCTTGTAGACATTTCTTGGTGAGATTCCATCCTTAATTATTGAGGTCACCAACATCAACTTTGATTGCTAAATGATCTAACTAGGTTCATGTTTAGTTAGCAATATAAAGAGTAGGAAAGAACTTAGCATTTAGTTGTTTATGCATTGAAGAAGTTAGTTTTTATAAGCTCTTATCATGATGGTTCCATGGTAGATTTGATTTTTCTTTGAATTTATTAGGTTTTAGCTTCTTTTTATTAGCAATGTAAGTTTATTATGAACACTTTTGGCATGCTTAGTGGGACGGATCCTTAGTCCCTTGTATTTGATTTCAAGTTTTGTTGTTTTTATTAATTTTGGCTAACCATTATTATGCACATGATAAATAACATGCATTCCTTGATGTATTTTATTAAATTTTCATGTGTTGAGTCTCTTTTGCAGGTTTAAAAGTGATGGGTTGTTGCCAATTTTGGGTTAGAATGCCAAAAATTTGACCTTTTTTGAGTTTTCCTATGTCACATTTCATGTTCATGACGTCACAGAGGAAAATCATGCCATCGTTCCCATGTATGTATCATTAGGGGTGTGTATATGTTATTAGGGGTGCATATGTGTCACTTTGGGTGCATAGGTGTTGCACTATCTTCTTGTTTTCTCAAAGCCATGTATATGTCATTCTGGGGGCGCTAGTGTTAGTTTGTGTGCATAACCTATATTCCAAAGACCATAAATTTTTCTCCCGAACTTGAAACGAATCCATTTTTTTGTTGGAAATTTATTGAAGAAAAATATGCAATGGAAATATAAGAATAGGATTTTGACTTACAGAAAATTTATGGTTTACTTTATTAGAAAAATATTCATTTTCTAACATGTCTAAATGCTTTGCATGATTTGATCTTGAAAATTTCTAACATCTTTCATAGGTTTTTCAATGCTAACCTCTGTTTGCAGGGGATTTTAATCATGTCTTTTCTTACTTGTTTAATGAATGTTAATGAAGGTTATTCTTTCACTTGATAGACTAAGAGTTACATATGTTCTTCCCTTGCACCTTTTAGGTGATCTTGGGAATCAGAAATAGCTCTAAGTCTTGTTTCAATTTTCTTTAAAAACACTTCATTAAAATTCTTGGTTAAGGGAATGAACAAAAAAAGGATAAAATGAGTTTCCTTGTACTTTGATTTCACAATTATTTTCCATTTTCATTATAGTTGGATTTTTGTGTTGTGTATGCTCTTCCCTCACACCTTTTACATGATCTTGGGAATAAAAAACAACACTTAAATCCTCTTTTGTGACGATTTGATATTTGTGGAGAACTAATAATCTTTCATGTGTAGGACAAAAATTTATTTCTCAAATAATCAAGATCTAAACCAATACTAATACATTTTTACAAAGTTGCTTAACAAAGTGTATAAAACCATACTAAGATATAAGATTAAAAAAACACCACATTCAAAAAACTGTATTTACTGAGTTTCAATTAAGAGCTACGGATCGTCCTCTTTGAATTGGGGAAGTGCCTTGGCATAAGCCGTATAACCCATAAGGATTCCCCCAGGAACCCGAAAGTATTTCAAACCTTGAGGGAACTATGAATAAAACGGGAAGTTCTCTGCTTATCCACTCGAATAGTATGTCTTTGTGAGATTAACATCAAAATTATCTCCACGTGACCCCAAAGTGAGTTACAACTAAACATAATTTTTTTGCGCTTTGTATCAAATGGGGTAAAATAAAGTTGGGATACTCCTTGGTTTAGTCAGTGTGAATTCATTAGCAAACCACGCTCATAGAGATAGTTTGTGACACCTAGAGAGTGAAATAATAGGAGGCCATTTTGCATAGGATCTAACTTTACCAAAAACAACTGTGTTTCAAAGAGCTCTCACAAAGAAAAAAAAATTGGAATCAAAAAATTATTTTTCGAATAAGGGGAGAGTCCATCAAATTTGGCACTATGTGACATTCATCACAAAATTTGTAAAGTGTTACTTTGTCTTAGTTTTTCACTTATCTTAAGATAAGGTGAAACTCTGACGAAGTGATGTCAAGTATTTTTCATCACCACTTGGTCTACTCCTTTATTTTCTTGTTTCCCTTTTGGGAAAAATAAAGCATACATTCGAAGTGTTACTTAATATTGTGTCCACCACTTTTACACCCGCTTACATCCTTCCTTATTGTGACTGCGATAGTAAGTGTTGAAAGTGTGTTGGTACATCCTCAAATATTGAGTAGCCTTGTCTTGATTCCCATGTTAAGACTTTTCATCATTGTTAGGATTTCTTCATCATCGATTTTGCCTTGATGTGTTACTTTTCTCTCATTGTCTTGATACAATTTTAATACTTACATCTTGTTTCTCGTAAAATTAATTTAAGTGTCTAGATTGTACCGCATACATTGCTTGCACCTTAACAAATCCTTATTATAATTTGACCTTGTCTCCTTCCAAACATTTCCTCAACGTTAAAAATTATTCTTATTACATTGTTTTTGTCTTATTAATATAATTTTGATACTAATATCTTGCTTTTTTCAAATATTGATTAACGTATTTAAGTGGTATTGTTGCATTGCTCGCATTTGTAACTTCCACTTTTTGGGATTTAGGCCTTGTTTGTATCTAGATTGGTTATAATATACTTTGCTTTGGAAGTCATTTCAACCCCTTGTTAATACTTACACCTTGTTTATTTTAAACTTGACTTAAGTGTTGACATTGTGTTGATCATCTTACGTCAAACTATCATTGAGACACATTTACATAGAGAGTATTTCCTTGTAGATTGGATTGGTTTTCCGAACTTGTGTGATTGTTCCTTGTGATAATTTATCTTTTAAAATTATTTTTATAAGGACAATCCTTTTTATCCTTTAATCCTTTTGCACTCATAGCTTGTTGTCCAAACCTTATTGGATTGTCAAAATTGTGTCATCACGATGTATTTTTCCTTAGATTCCCTTTAGAAAATCACATGAACATCTCCATACTTAAATTTCTATTTGGTTGTCATTATGCTACCCAAATCGACATGGAATTTCCTTCCATTTGAAGGATTTCAATCACACTATCTAGGTCTAGGAATTTGGACCCAACAATGCCAACAATGACTAACTATCACATGGTTCCTCACACTTATGAAAATAGGGAACCTAGGTTTAGGCACTCACATCAAAATACACCCATCACGACTAAACCTCAATTGGTTCTTTACGCTAGGGAACCCATTCGGTTACCCCTTTCCCCACCTTCATCTCATAGTCGGTGGTATGATTATGATGATTCTAATCCAAACTATTCTTCTGATTCCTCTCAATCTTCTAATGATGTTAATATAAACTATATTTTGGATTTCTCTCAATATTTTGAGCCTCATCCAATCAAATTTATTCTAATGAATAATCAATTAGCTAAACAAAATTTTCCTCCTCTAAGGATTTGTGTCACCACAAAATCTCTCCATCATTCTTTTGACTCAAATTTTACATCGCTGTCCTCCCTTTCTTCATAGGACTCCCTTTATTAGTCACCTTAATGATGTATTCATCTTTTAAAGATGTGTGTGACTCTAAGTTCCTCCAATTACTCCTCTAATTTAACTCCTGAGTCACGTTCCTCCCTTTCTTTGTAGGACCCCTTTTATCAGTCACCTCAATGAACTCATCCTCCATTGAAGATCCATATGACTCAAAATTCCTCTAATCAATCATCCAAGTCAACCCCCACATCGCAATCCACTGACTGGCTACATGATCCTCTTTGTCTACCTACACTATGCCATCTTCTAGGAAAACCAATACCAACCCATTCTAAATCTACATCTTCTTCCACTCGCAAGACATCTACATGTAAATATAATTTGTCTCATAAGTCATCTTCTTATAACAATCATCATCAAACATCTTCTAAATCTTCCACACTTATTGGACCTCTTTCTTCTAATCAACCTACTATCATTAAAGAACAACAACCCATACCAATCGATTTCTTTTAGAATGAAGAAGAAATAAGAGAATTCATGGGGCTGCATGATGACATCACTTTAGAGGACCATGAGAAAGGTTTATCTTTTGATCTAGATGCATTCTCATATTGTGGGGAAGAGGTTGATTACTTTTTCAAAAAAGAGTGGAAGATCCTAAGACCATCAAACTTTATCCTCTTATTATTCTTCCATTTTCACCATCCCCATTACATGGTGAAAATATCAGGTCTGTCATTGATCCATGTTCTATCTTCTTGTCACCCCATCATTCTTTACATATCACAATTCCTCAATAGAAAATTTTTCCTTGGGTCACCTCCTGGTATCCTATCATCTTAATCTATATGTGGGACACATTTTAGTAGCCCTTTATCTTCTATTTGCGGGTCACCTTTGGGTATCCCATTATATTCTATATATGGACCACATCCTAGTAGTCTTCCATCTTCTATTTGTGGGTCACTACTAGGTAGTCCATTATCTTTTATTCTTGGGCCACGACCTAGTAGCCCCCTATCTTTTATTTTTGGGTCACATATGGGTAGCCAATTACTTTCTATTTTTGGGCCATGGCCTAGTAGCCCTTCATTTTCGATTTGTGGGTCGCCCTCACGGGCAGCCCATTATCTTCTATACTTGGGCCATGCCCTAGTAACCCTCCATATTCTATTTATGGGACACATCTAGGTAGCCCATCGTCTTCCATCTATGGGACACCTCACGGTATCCCATCGTCTTTTAAAATTGGGCCAACTCCTAGTAGTCCTTCATCTTCCATCTATGGGACACCTCCTAGTATCCCATCCTCTTTTTCCACCATATCATCCTTCTATTCATTATTGGGGTAAGCCCACCATCATTCCTCATGTTCCTATCATTAATCCTAAACATCAAATTTCTTCTCCCACTTCTTAAGATCGAATCATGCATTAGCTTATACGAAACCCAAATAGTTTCTTTATCAAGCTAAGATCAAAACTCCAAAGAGCTCCAAAGCTCCCAACAAGTCAAACAACCATAAAGTTAAAAATGAAACATGATTCAAGAATGCACACCAACACCGTCAAGTATGGCATGGCACAAAGTGCAGAAACCTATGGATAGGGAACTCGAGATCCCACATGCAAAATTCATGTTGAAAGATAATTCCTAGTCACTTATTGAATATGATCTCACTACGGTTATTGAGATTGGAGATAATATCACCCTTGATGATAGAAAACTCCTAGTATCCCTCATCAAATAAATCAAAAACATTGTTGTTGGATTTTATCACGCAGAGTCACATTGTTGGTCCCACTTCCCAAAAATCAAATTCTCTACAAAAATTTAAAACAATTCAAAAATATATATAAAAAGAGAAAACATTAAAACATTGAAAAAAATCAAATGTACAACGATAAAACATTGTAATCTGTGTTCAATGAAAATTTGCAAAAGCTATGGAAATGGGGTAAGAATCTTGAAAGAAACCCCAAAAGCTTTGAAAAAACTAGTCAATGGACCATCATATAAGAAATAAGAAAGGATTCATCACTTTGCATGCATTAAAATTGAAAGAAACAAGCAACCTAACATATCTAGTAATCCTCTATTCTTGAAAGCTTTAACAAATGAACCTAGTAAGGATTATAAGCAATCAGTTCATGATTATGAGAATGGGAGCTCACCATTAATGGCTTCAAGGCCAATGGTTCTTCCCATTTACTCAATGCTTGTGTGTGTAGTGCAATGGAAAAGTAATAACTCAATAAAAAAATGAAATAAGCTCTAAACCCTAAGCAAAATGCTATAGTTTATGTTAGAAAAGAGGAGAGTTCTTAGAAATGGTCTAGGGGTAATGGGATATTTATAGTTTTCCAATTTCAGAAATGGGAGACTTTTGGTGCATGTGGGACTAAAAAGGAGTCAAAAAGTTGATTAGTGAGTCAAAGTAATATTTGACTAGGCTTAGAAGAGGTTAATCATGGTTTAGGACTAGTTAAACTAGGTTAGGCTAGTTAATCCTGTTTAGAGAGGAATTATGGTTTTAAGAGGTTTTCATGAGGTCTAATCAATCCAATGAAATGGATTGATAGACTAGAAAGTTAGTACAAGTGGTCTAGAATGGAATGAGAAGATGGTTTAGCTAATAAGGGACTATATTAACCCTATTAGTTGGTTTATAGGAGAAATATGACCAAAATAATTGTCGTAAATGACAAGTTAGAGAGGCCTAATTAAGGAAGTATCATCAATTTGTGAGAAGGAGAATACTTAGTACAATATTAGGAACAATAGTGATTTGATCAAACTACAGTGTCTACATAATCAGGTATTTTATACACATGGATGTTATTTATTCCTTTTCATTTTGTTCCTCTATACGTATCCCACCATATTCATTCCTTCGATGATCTTTTGGTTAGTCTATTTGTGCTCCTTGTGTGGCATTTATCTCTATAGTATTCATTTGACCTTGGTCTTTTACCACCTTAGTAAATTAAAGAACAATTGACCTCTTAGATATTCGATCACTATCTACATCTAATACAATTGTTGTGAAGACATTTTGGGAATATTTGTTTAAACTAGCCAATGCCATCATCAAAATCACTTCCACATCCTTCCATCAAGCCATCAATAGTTCTTAACCCCTTATCAATACAATCAAGAAAGCTGAAATACTTTCGAATGCACATAAATCAATCAAAAATTAAAACAATCAAAAGAAAAGAAATATATAATTATCTCTTGGGGTATTTCTATTATCTCGTATCAAGGCTATGAATGCATGGTCATTTGGAAGTAGAGAAATTCTGCAATTAGAATCAAATACATCTCTATAAGGGATATGGACACCTAACTAGAAGTGGAACAATGTACGACTCTCCTTCCACCCTCCATTCAAAAATTTCCTTTCAAAATAAATCATTCGTACACATTGGCTAGTGTGTCTTCACTTGTTGTCTATCAAATCTTCACTTCAAGAGGTAATTAATTTCCACGTGCACACATTAGATATCGATGAGAAAACAAGACTAGTATGTTACCAGGTTTTGTTTCGACCTTGTTCAGAATCTTTCCATATTCTATTTTTTAATGATTTTTGCGTTTGGCTAATCACCTTTTCATCACCAATATTCTATCTACATTGTCCATATCCTTCCATAGCATTCATGCTTATCTTATGATTCATTCAGATCATCCATGTGTATAAGATTTCATTATTACTGTTTACAAGAACGTTTATCCCCTTTTAATAAAGAAATCTTCTACTTATTTTCTATCATATGTTTCTTGGACATCTTGCACTGGGGGCACACTTTCTCTTTCTTGTAACTTCATTGGTTTGAGTTCATCATCACGTTGAACATGTCTGTCTTTTCCTTGATCCAACTTATCTTCTTCTTGTATATATGTGAAGAGTTTTCCTTTGTACATTCCCATCTAACACCGAGGAATCTTATCATATTCAATTTCTTGCACATATGTGTGGAATTATTCTCTTGTATATTCCCATCTATCGCTGGGGGCATCCAAGTTTATTCATTTTCCTATACATAGCTTTAGAAAACTTTCAAAAACCCTAAAAATTCACAAAATCCTAGAAAATCCAAAACATTGGTAAAACATTCAAAAATACAAAACATCACTAAAATAATAAAAAATCCTATCAAAAATTTATAAAAAGCATGCACACAAATGAAGCCTGTGTGAAATGCATCGCACTTAAAAATTAAAAATTGTCATACAAAACATCTTTCTTTGATTCTCGCTTGTTCTTTTGCACGACTCGTGGATTAACAAATCTGGTCTACTTCTTTATGTCTATACGCCTTTGGCATAATGATTTGTTGGGTATTATTTTGTAGTGCATGAATGTTTTTCATAGGACCCAAGTGTCCTCTGTTATTCCCCTCACATGTCTCCTTTCTTGGGGCATAATTTTTAACCCTTTTCATTAAACACGAACATTTGGGAACTAAATTTTGATAACAAAAACATTATTACAACCCTCTTGAATGTTGTTTTTGAGTATGTGTGTTTGTACTTGTTTCCCTATTAGGTTAGCTTGTGTAATTTCTCGTATTGCATTACTTTATGTATGTATGCTGTATTGAGTTATCATTTTTGGAAATGAATAAGTTAGTATTATAAATATTCATGTTATGGTATCTTTGTTATCTAAAATTCCCCCTGTGGTAATTTTGATAACATGCATCGAATATCCAAATCCCAAGAAAATTGATTGATTCAGAGCAAAAATCAGGCTTGCGGGGTCCCTTGGGTAATTTTCTAACTCCCGGCCGAGGAAAAAGGAACAAGCTCGAGAAAGTGCGGAGAAGGTGCAGAAAGCAAGTAGTTCGGGCCAGAAAATTTGTGAAAATCGGCTAAGTCCGATCCAAAGACAAGTTGGATCAAATGGGACAAAAGTACGCGAACCACCCGAACGGCCCGAAATGAGTCCAGCGGCCCACTAAGCATTTGGGACAAGTGGGACTAAAGTACGCGGCGGGCGCGAAATGCGGTTTGACCGAGAGAGAGAATCGCCGAAATAAGCACAAAGGGCGATTCGGGACGAATGGAACAAATGGACGCGAAATGCCCGAACCGCCGAATCGCGCGAAATCATCACAAGGAGCCCAAAAGCAATTAGGATGCGTGGGACAATAGGGTGCGAACGGCCGAACCGGCCGAAAAGGGTTAAGTCATCCGAAGCAAAGTGGGACAAGCGGGCAAAAATGCCCGAATCGGTATCCGAAATGAGCACAAAGGGGCCAAAATCAAATGGGACATCCGGGACAAATGGAGGCGAAGTACACAAAGGAGCCGAGAGCCAATCAGAAGCTGCCACGTGTCCTCACAAGGGAAAAGGTCAAAAATTCAAAGGGCGAGTTTTCGAGCGCTGATCCGAACCAATGAGAAGCTGCCACGTATCCAAGCGAAAACCCCACACAAAGGGATATGTTGTCGGGTCGTCCAAACCCGACGCACAAAGGAAATCGGGTTTCATAGTCGGGAAAACACGACGGAGAAACATGGTGCAAGAACATGTCGGAAGGGTTGAAAAACCCGACACCTAAGAAATGTGTCGGAGGGGTTGGAAAGCCCGACGCACAAAGAAAATCGGGTTTCATAGTCGGGGAAACAAGTCGGAAAAGCATGGGGCGAAAACATATGTTGAGCCACCTCCCAAACCCGATGCAAATGGAGAGGAGAATCCCGAACCTAACGGGCTGAAGACCTTTCTCATCCAATCGAGTCCGCCACGTGTCATCCAGTGGCAATGCATGCGGAAAATATTTTAAAAATCTGTTTTACTTTGCACATTCGTGCCCTAAATCCTCAAATCGTCATATCTTTTGATCCAGCTCGGATTTGCATGTTCCTTATATCAACGGAAAGCTAGTGAAATCCTCTACATAATTCTGGGGCTAATCTCGAGTTTTGGTGCAGTCTAGAGAGAGAAAATCGAGAAACGGCTCTGACGCGTGGTAATGACAGAAGTGACATTTCAGCGACCAGTTTTAATACGAGACGACCCGCCGTTTTTTGCTAGGATCCGTCGCTTCTACCATGATGAAATGATTTAAAATACGACCTGGAGGTGGTTGGAGGAGATCTAACTTTCCTCTTTCTTCCTTCTCTCATTCTTCCTATATATTGTAAGGAGTGGAAAAATATAAAAAAGAGTTGTTCATTCTTTCTGCTCGGCCCTCCCTTCTTTTCTTCTCTAGGGTTGAAAATGGAGTTCGAACCTCCTCCCTACTCTGTAATGGCGTTTTTTTGCCTTTTACTAATGGAATGATGTTTTGTGCAAACTTCTGAAGCAACAAAACATGTTTTGTGATGCATCTGTCCATCCTTGCTCGTTTTTGCTTGTTTTCTTCTTGCCTCTCTTCATTGCAGGTATTTGTGCATGTTTGAACATTCACTGCAGATCTGGAGCTGTGTTCATGGAGTTTTGGGACACTTTCTGTGTGAAATCTATCCTTGGGCCTGTGATGCATCTGTCCATCCTTCCCATTGCTCACCTCTCTTTGTCCCATGGCAGTTTTGATAGATGTTCAACATTCTCCTTCTCTGGTGTATCACCGTTTTAGTGTAGGCTTTTGTTGTTTTTCCCTCTCTCTCTCTCTATCTCCTTGGCATGGTTAGATTAGGATTAGATTAGCTTGCCTGCACTGGAATAGCTTGTGGCAAGTAGTTTAGGAGCAGGAACCAACCTTCTCTGGAGATTCCTCTCTCGGTTTTACAAGTCCCACGCTTGGAGAGAGGTTTCCATGTTGTGCAATCACACTGGATGCCTGAACATCAACCTAGAAGCCTGATGTGCGTCCAGGGGTGCTGTGATTTTGCACTAATAGTTTTGGCACGCCCGGTGGGACCTTAGAGGTCTTTCACTTCATCTTTTGCAGGTTGATGTGTTCCTGTGAAGATTTCAGCCTTTGGAGGCACTTGCAAACACATCTGGCGACTCCATCTGATCAGCAACCCATTTCTCTGAGCTTGCAGACCCGTTTCCATACATTTTCATCCATCTTTCTTTCCATCCCTTTCATTCTTTTCCATTCCATGAAGTTGTGCAATCATGACTTCATTTCCATCATGGATTTCACATCAACAACAGCAGTATATTCCACCTCCAACACATTTTACAAATCCTCCAAATCAGCATTTTGAGCGGATTCAAGATCAGCATGCATACTCATATGAACAGCAGTGCCAAAGTCAGTTTGGCTATGGAGCTTTCCAAGAGCAAGGGTGTGCATACAATGAAGACCATCAGATCCAAGATGCTGGTCTGTTGGAGAAAATCCAAAAGATGGAGGAGGGGATGGTGCAGTCCAGGGCTCAGGCACAGATGAGAGCATTTGGAATCGGTTGTGAAGCACCCTGTCCATGGGTGGGACCTTTTCCAAGTCATTACAGCCCTCAGGAGAAGCTTGACTTCATGATTGCAACGCTGCCTTTGCTTGCAAAGTGGATTGAAGAAATAGAAGTGTATGAGAGAAGTATTCAGCAACCTTGTCAACAGGTAAACACACCATCTCATGCCTTTTCTTTTCCTCTTTCCCAATCTGTTTCAGTTCAGCAGTGTCAAGTTTCAAACTCTCCATCTGCTGTCCCAAATGTTGAATCCATTTCTCCACCTCTCAGTCTTCCACCACACCTCGATTCTTCTTTCCTTTTTCCTTCCAAACAGTCATCCCCTCCACAAGAGCTAACAGAAACACCCCCTCCTCCAAAGAAACAAGAGGTTTCACCTCCTCCACCACCACAAAAAATTGTCAAATCAGTGGAGTTTCAACCTATCCCTCCTTTTGCATTCCCAATTCCATGTGGGAAAGAAGAAATTGTAAAAATCAGTCATCAAGGACAGCAGGAGGAAGAGCCAAACAGAAAAGAAATGACAGACAGCTTGAAGGTTTGGGCTGCCAAATTTGGGATGACAAAGATTCCCTTGATGGTTAATCCTACGAGAAGAGGCCAAGGTTGAACAAATGGTGGTCAGGACTGATTTTGTTGCAGCAGAAGAAGAAGATCTTGCAGCCCCAACTTGTCCTCTAGAGCAGCAGATTGAAGAGTTTGACTTGACAAACTTCATGCTGGAGAAGGAGTTCAATCAAGAGCAAGATTGCCTTCAAACATTGGAGGAAGGAGAAGCTGCTCCAAATCCAAAAGAAGAGGAGCACAATCTAGCTATGGAGGAGAAAAACGCAGATCCAAGGGCTTTGAGCACAAAGCAGTTCACAGAAGAACCTTCAGTTCTTCTTTCCACTTCATCTCTCTCAAGTTCTAGCACTGAAAAGGAGTTTGATCTCTCAAACTCAATATTGGAGAGTGAAGGAAACCATGGTGGTCAAGTTGCAGATCAAGAGGACACCATGGAGGAAGTTGAACACGAACAACGGGACAACAATGAGGTAGTTTACCTGTCAGATTTGGAGGACTGTTTTGATGGAGAAGAGCCGGTTGAGTTTTCACCATTCTCTCTTTCATCATCCACATTCCAAACACAAGAGTCTGCTGTCATGAAGGAGAGCATTCATTTGCAGCAGCCTGCATCTTATAGCAGCCCTTTGGAACCAAAATTGGAAGATTTAAATCTTCCATGTTCTTCATCGGAGGAAGAGAAAGGGCAGAAGGGTCCTACCATTTCTTCCACGTCATCTATTCAGGTGGGTCTACAAGAAGACTCCATTCTTGGAGTTGAAAATCAGAGCTATGGGCATATCAAACGGATCAGACCTTGCCCAATCAGGTATTTGGCTTCATTGGAGCCAAAGGAGAAGCCACAACCGGTCATGCTTGCTTCTGAGCATGAGGACGAGCTACAAAGTACCAAGGATCAGCTGCCATACCTCTTGATCAAATGCGAGCAACTAAAAGAGGTATTGGATTTTTTTGGTTGATACCTTGATGATTTGGATAGAAGACCAGCTTCTTGTTGATTTTCCATCCATCCAAACAGCCATGATCAGTGCCAAATCAATTGCATGGCTGCCAATTTTGAAGAAAGGAAGCTATTTCTCACAACCAGTTGCAGGATTTGTTTAGCTTGCCTTTGCTTCCAGTTAGAGTAGAGTAGCTAGGTTTGCTTTCAGCAGAAGAAGTGCTTGTGCACACTCTGCATGTTCCATTTGGGGCATGTATGATTTTCAGTTTTGTACATAGTTTTGGTGTTGCTGGTTTTGCTCTCTTGCATTCGTTTCGATGGTTTTGGTGAGAACAACTCCGTGCCGGTGGGTTTCAAGTGGCTCAGAGGAGAGATTTTCAAAGTTCGGATCAGTTTTGAGCTATTACTTATGACTCCATGCCCAATCGATTGCTTGAGCTGCTTGGTCTTTTCATCTAGCAGCAGATGCCCCGTTGAGTCGCCAAATTGTTATCTAAAATTCCCCCCCGGGTAATTTTGATAACATGCATCGAATATCCAAATCCCAAGAAAATTGATTGATTCAAAGTAAAAATCAGGCTTGCGGGGTCCCTTGGGTAATTTTCTAACTCCCCGGCCGGAAAAAAGGAACAAGCTCGAGAAAGTGCGGAGAAGGTTGCGAGAAAGCAAGTAGTTCGGGCCAGAAAATTTGTGAAAATCGGCTAAGTCCCGATCCCAAAGCACAAGTTGGATCAAATGGGACAAAAGTACACGAACCACCCGAAATGAGTCCAGGCGGCCCACTAAGCATTTGGGACAAGTGGGACTAAAGTACGCGGCGGGCGCGAAATGCCGGTTTGACCGAGAGAGAGAATCGACCGAAATAAGCACAAAGGGGCAGTTCGGGACGAATGGAACAAATGGACGCGAAATGCCCGAACCGGCCGAATCGTGCGAAATCATCACAAGGAGCCCAAAAGCAATTGGGACGCGTGGGACAATAGGGTCGAACCGGCCGAACCGGCCGAAAAGGGTCAAGTCAGTTCGAAGCAAAGTGGGACAAGCGGGCCAAAAATGCCCGAATCGGCGAAATGAGCACAAAGGGGCCAAAATCAAATGGGACATCCGGGACAAAAGGAGGTGAAGTACGTGAAGGAGTCGAGAGCCAATCAGAAGCTGCCATGTGTCCTCACAAGGGAAAAGGTCAAAAAGTCAAAGGGCGAGTTTTCGAGCGCTGATCCGAACCAATGAGAAGCTGCCACGTATCCAAGCGAAAACCCCACACAAAGGGATATGTCGTCGGGTCGTCCAAACCCGACGCACAAAGGAAATCGGGTTTCATAGTCGGGAAAACATGATGGAGAAACATGGCGCAAGAACATGTCGGAAGGGTTGAAAAACCCGACACCTAAGAAATGTGTCGGAGGGGTTGGAAAGCCCGACGCACAAAGAAAATCGGGTTTCATAGTCGGGGAAACAAGTCGGAAAAGCATGGGGCGAAAACATATGTTGAGCCACCTCCCAAACCCGATGCAAATGGAGAGGAGAATCCCGAACCCGACGGGCTGAAGACCTTTCTCATCCAATCAGAGTCTGCCACGTGTCATCCAGGTGGCAATGCGCGGGAAAATATTTTAAAAATCTGTTTTCCCCTGTTCCGTGCCCTAAATCCTCAAATCGTCATATCTTTTGATCCAGAGCTCAGATTTGCATGTTCCTTATATCAATGGAAAGCTAGTGAAATCCTCTACATGATTCTGGGGCTAATCTCAAGTTTTGGTGTAGTCTAGAGAGAGAAAATCGAGAAACGGCTCTGACGCGTGGTAATGACAGAAGTGACATTTCAGCGACCAGTTTTAATGCAGCAGACAGCCCGCCGTTTTGCCAGGATCCGTCGCTTCTACCATGATGAAATGATTTAAAATACGACCTGGAGGTGGTTGGAGGAGATCTGACTTTCCTCTTTCTTCCTTCTCTCATTCTTCCTATATATTGTAAGGAGTGGCAAAATATAAAAAAGAGTTGTTCATTCTTTCTGCTCGGCCCTCCCTTCTTTTCTTCTCTAGGGTTGAAAATGGAGTTCGAACCTCCTCCCTACTCTGTAATGGAATTTTTTTGCCTTTTACTAATGGAATGATGTTCTGTGCAAACTTCTGAAGCAACAAAACGTGTTTTGTGATGCATCTGTCCATCCTTGCTCGTTTTTGCTTGTTTTCTTCTTGCCTCTCTTCATTGCAGGTATTTGTGCATGTTTGAACGTTCACTGCAGATCTGGAGCTATGTTCATGGAGTTTTGGGACACTTTCTGTGTGAAATCTATCCTTGGGCTCGTGATGCTTCTGTCCATCCTTCCCATTGCTCACCTCTCTTTGTCCATGGCAGTTTTGATAGATGTTCAACATTCTCCTTCTCTGGTGTATCACCGTTTTAGTGTAGGCTTTTGCTGTTTTTCCCTTCTCTCTCTCTCTCTGTCTCCTTGGCATGGTTAGATTAGGATTAGATTAGCTTGCCTGCACTTTGGAATATCTTATAGCGAGTAGTTTAGGAGCAGGAACCAGCCTTCTCTGGAGATTCCTCTCTCGGTTTTACAAGTCCCACGCTTGGAGAGAGGTTTCCATGTTGTGCAATCACACTGGATGCCTGAACATCAACCTAGAATCCTGATGTGCATCCAGGGGTGCTGTGATTTTGCACTAACAGTACACTTTTATTGTATGCGTATATATATAATAAGAGTCGATGATGATCAAAAAGCAAAATGATGAAATGAAGTTGTTTTTACATCATTTAGATGAAAGATATTTCCATTCTCTTCACCTTCATTTTTCTTCCATATCATTTTCTTCTATCAAATATATTCTTCCAAATCACTAGGAGCAATAGGGATCACCTTTTCTCACCCCCTCATTCTCTTCAATTTTCTATCCATTTATTTCACCTTTTCGATTGTCGATCTACCTCTTCCATCACCCCATCGACACTTTAGAGGGGAATTTTCATTCTACTAATTTTTATTCTCTCTTCAAAATTTTACTTATCTATAATTGTCTACTATCTTTTAAGTGGCCCCGCTTACACCACCCCAAAGAGGGGAGAATGTAGACAACTAAAATCCTCTTACGCAGTTTTATTACTAAAATTACATTAATTATCCTCTCTTTTATCATTCTCATCATAATTAGTAATTTCTCGCTAATTAACCATGATATTCACTCTCTCTTGGTCAATTAATGACACTTCATCAATAAACAACCATTTTCCCTCTATTCCCATTAATTAATTACATTTTTATAATTAATTATCCTTCATATCACCCAGGATGCCGATTAATGACCTTTCATTAATTAATATCCTCTTCTACTTGGGTTAATTAATTATTATTAATTAATTACACTCGCTACTCTAAATCACCATTTATTGGATTAAATTTATCGACATCCCATAAATCACACTAATGTTCCTCTAATCATCTTCTATAATCTTACATCTACCTATTAATTAATCACCCTTGATTAATTAAACCACCCTCAACTCCCATGAGTCACTAATGATAAATTAAACTCTTCTAAATCAAGGTTACCTTTTCTAAAGCAACCTTATCCATTCCTAATCTTACTTTACCCTTATCCCACATGCACTAAGATGCATAGCTCTCTCAAACATGCAAGCTATATAAAGGACCAAGATCCTTCATCTCAAACACACACCTCATTTGCTTTAGTGAAAACTATAGGCATTTTGATCTTGAGCCATTCTCCATTTTTGGAAATAGCTTCTCCATCTTGCATCCATTCACTCAAATTTGAGTTGTATGGGAAGATCCAAAAATGGCCTTGTGTCAATTTCTTGGTGAGATTCCATCTTAATTCTTGAGGTCACCAACATCAACTTTGATTGTTAAATGATCTAACTAGGTTCATGTTTAGTTAGCAATCTAAAGAGTAGGAAAGAACTTAGCATTTAGTTGTTTATGCATTGAAGAAGTTAGTTTCTATAAGCTCTTATCATGATGGTTCCATGGTAGATTTGTTTTTTCTGTGAAGTTATTAGGTTTTAGTTTCTTTTGATTAACAATTCAAGTTTATTATGAAAACATTATGCAAAAGTTATCGCACACTAAAATTTTGACCCAACTATTAAAAACTAAACATACGGGTCCGAGATGATGTGGACTCGTGAAAGTTTTCCAAGTGAACTAATAAACTTGTGACAAGTGGAAATATGGTGCAAAATAAGGTTTTGGGGTTTTATTTTATCCTCCGATCTTCAACACTCGTGTTCGGACAAATGGGCCTTGTTATTTCTTGGCTAGGGGCACTCATACGGAGTTCAACACACTCTTATTGAGGAGGGGTTCCTTTGTCTCATTTTATTCATATTCAAATAGAGGCCACTTATTATTTATGTTTTTTTTTTCCATCCCACCATGCACGTGGGAATATATTTCCACATTTTATTCAACAAAGTATTTCCATTTCGCATTGTCACATTCGCATAGCCACATTACATACACACTTAAACTAAGCACACCACATATAAGTTTATGTGGTCCACATACTAGCCATAGTGCACCACATATGCCATTAAAAGTGGTCTTAAGGACAATGTAAATATGCTGCAAACCTCCTTTTAAATGCCTCTACCCACCAAATGCACTCCATGTGGGACTAAAATGGTAAAGTCAAAGTGCCTAGGTAGAGTCAAAGAACTTGGGATGGGTTTTGGTACCATGACTGGTACAAAAGGATAAGCACCTTAACTAATATTATACTTGTTTTTAAACAATATATAAGGCATTTTGTGCTATTTGATGAGTGGTTTTTTAATGATTGTGTATTTTTAAAAGGGTAGTTTGTATATTTAGCCATTTTCACCCATTTAGAAGCCTTCTTAGGATTTTGATAGGTCTAGAAATTTTTTCAAAATTTTGATATGATCAATTTGAGCCTCATGTTATTTTGGTATTTTATGGACATTTCTTGTTTAAAGATTTTTTTAACTCGATTTGATGGTGAATCTTGTTGGAATCCTTGTGGATAAGTGGACATTATGGATCGAGGCATTTATGTCCAGTATAGAGTTGTTTGAGTTGTATTTCTCTTAATTTGCGCAGGTTTAAGGTACATTATTACTATGATTTTTACTATTTATACTTACAAGTTAATATTTTAATGGATCATATTTTGTTATAATAAACTTTATACGTAGTTCGAATAATGGGTGAATTTTTTTATCAATTAAGTGTTTTATGTTCAATCTTACATCAATATTATTTTGATTTTAGTAAAAATCAAATTAGTAGCTAACTGATTTTTTTCAATAATAAACACTTTTAACAAAATTTACGGAAATTGTATTTAATCGGCTTGAATGTACAACTAGAAATGAATAAGATAACAATAAATTTTGATTCGGTTTTGAAAAAATTGAAGCATTCTTGGATCATATTTTTAGTCAATTCCTATTCATCGAAATTGGTAAAATGGTCATTTTAAGTATCCATTTTCATAAACTATTTATACATGAGGTCAATTTTAGTTTACAAATCATATATTTTGGTATCGGGAAGTTGATCAATGATATTTAATAGTATTGTTGTACGTGGTTAACAATTTGGCTGAAAAATATTATAGTTGGTTCAGTTGTGTGTGGAATACAAGAATATGTTAACTATGGGAAAGTTGTCAAATTAATAGAAGTTTGATGAGATTGAGGCATGTAATCACCGAGATCCGGGAAGAGAATTTTTTTTCGATATCAAAATTTTACTCCATGGAAGAGGATATTGTCAAATTGAAATCTAATTTGTAGCCCAAGTAGAAGATCTAGGAAAAATACATAATGGCGTACAAATGAATTATTTTCCCTCCACATCATATGCAAAAACATGATGTATGAATGAAATGTAGGTAAGTCACTATATAACACTTCCTTCCCTTCACTTTTAGATATTTCTTTTGGTGGATTTGAATAACATACTAGATGCATTAGATTTAAAATTTTATTATTTCAAATGGGATTTGAAGGTAGAGGATTTGTTAAGAATGGAGAAGGTATTTCTAACCCAATATAAGTAGAGGATCGACCTTGATTTGCAAGTTTGGGCTACACTAGTGAGAAAATGGAAATCGAAGAGAGTTCCAAATCCACTTAAGGAAGACAAGCTTCCAACAATCATGTTTTTATGCCACTAACATTAAAGAATTCTTCAAAGGAAGAATAATCCATCACAGTGGATGAGTAGTGTAAGAAAATAGAAAGATGAGGTATTGAGATTCCACCTCCTCTTTCTTACACAACACATAACACTAAGAATTTGGTAAAACAAAAATATGTGGTTTTATGATTCTACCTCGTCTTTCTTACATAACATATAACACTAAGAATTATGTAAATTCTAAAACTTCGATGATCTATTTTAATTTGAATAATATGGCTACGACATAGAGAAAATGTGGCATGCTTTTCCTTGCACTTTTTGTGGGTTAAGTAATCCTTTTTTTCTTATTGTTGGAAAGGAAAATATATTCTACAGAATATGTTTCCTTTTGTGAAAAGTAAGGCAGGTTATAAATACCAATCTCATCATTCAGAGCCCATAAATGGTAAACACGATTCTTCACCCTAGAAGAAGGATAAGAGGAAAATTTTCACTCATTTTCAGGTGAGTGGGCATCGGGTTGAAAAATGTTGGAAACTTCATCCATCACACCATCTTGGAAAAGGTAAGGAGAAGATGGATTATAAACCTAATGATAAGGTTAAAATTAATGAAGTTGTTATTAAATCAACCCAGGATCTATCTATAGACAATCCACATATGAGTCGACTAAGTTTTTATTTGGGTGGTAATAGACCATTGGTTTTAATGGATAGATTGGCATAAATAATATTTGTTGATTAGCATGCATGTTTCAAAGCATTTTTGGGATTCTTGTTGTATGATAATAAGGAAAATTTACCCATGGTTAAGATTTGGAATAATATTTTGAGCTACCAGTAGTGAGAAAAACTTTGAGACAAGTTTATCATTCGTAGTATTTCTTCTTGTGCTTATGGTATTAGTAAGCTCTATTCGAATATCTTCATTCACTTTAAAGTTTCTTGATGCATTTGGTAAAGGAATTTAACTCATATTTTAAGATTTGATATTTTGGCATCAATTCACTCAAGTTATCGAGACATGAATGTTATTATGCATATATTTTGGGCATATATATGTTGAATGCATTTTTAAGACCCATCTTTGGGACATCTTTGTAATTGTAAGCATATTCAATTTTTTTTTTTGTTACCATACTTCTTAACACATTTTTAATACCCATACTTGGGTAGTGTTTTTAAAATATGGTCACAACATAGATTACATGTTGTTTACACTAAAAACATATTTACTGATTACATTGGTGGCTAGTACCAGTGTTTTAAATATAACATTAGGAGAAAAATTTGTTTCTATCCCATTTTAATTACTGAATGTGAAGATAAATATTTTATTTTCTACTAGAGTTACACATGGATTCATTTTGAATCTTGCCTCTTCTTATAGAGTTTTGCATAATTGATATTTTTAGCAATTTTCTATTTACACATGGTCAATGGGATAACTTATTGTATGGCATTTTGTTGTCTATTTTACACTGATCTAATTAGGTGATATTTTACGAGAGGCGGTGATTTTGTGAGTTTTATAAGGTTAGTTGGATAACTTGTTGTACGGCATTATGTTTTCTATTTTATACTTGATCTATTTTGGGTGAGATTGTGTAGTGTAGATATTTTCCTAATCATAGGGATTTCGTTATACACTTGTTGAGAAGCATTTTGTTGTCTATTTTATACTAATCCATTTATGGTGATGACATTGGATAACTAGAAATAATTTTTTTCTTTGATAATATTTTCTCTTATATATTTGTGTTGTGTAGAGAGATATTTTGGGTAGGGAAGAAGAATGGAAACCTTACAGAGGGGTGCCAAGTACCTTTATTTATTCAGTTTCATTTTTGGGGAATTAAAATTTTGGAGACCAAAATCCTTCCTAATAAGGAGAATTGGTTCGGAGGTCATTTTAGGAAAATATATATTCTCAAAATTTCCCAGTATCTATTCCTTAAAAAATAACCCATTGAGATCTTTCCAACGATATGCGGAATGTGAAAAATGGAGATCATATGAAAAATTTATCACACGCTATAATTTTGGCCCAACTGGTAAAAACTAAACCCACATGCGTAAGATGATGTGGACTCATGCAAGTTTGGAAAGTGGACTAATCAGCTTGAGAATAGTGCAAATATGGTGAAAAATAAGGTTTTAGGGTTTTGATTTTCTCCTCTGATATTTGGAACTCATCTTGAACAAATAGACCCGTTATTTGTTGATTGGGGCCCTTAACTAGGTTCGACACACTCATATTGATGAGGGGTTCCTTTTACTCCTTTAACTCATATTCACTTGGAGGCCACTTATTATTTATGTGTTATATTTTCCAATCTATCATGCATGTGGGACTAAATTTCCAAATTTTATTAAAAATTTATTTGTCAACTCACATTTCCACTTTACATACAAAATTAAACCAATTGCACCACATATAATTCCATGCGCTCCACATACTAGCCACAGTGCACCACACATGCCGAAAAATCAGCCTTAAGGCCAATGCAAATATCCCACAATCCTCCTTTTAAATACCCCTTACCACCAAATGCGCTTGGTATGGGATTTGATCCCATGACCTTGTGAAAAAGTATAAGCACGTTAACTAATGCACAAATTATTTTTATTTATTGTATTAGATAAGGTAAAAATAGGGATTGCTCTCGGGGCCTTACAAAAAATTAAACAATAACCACCGAACAACAAAGAAACAGAAAGGTCCACAAAAGGAGTTAAACAAGATTAACTCATACAATGAAGGAAAAGACCAAAAATAAAAATAAACTAAAAATAGAATAGAGAAAAGAAACCAGAATTAAAAATCGAATCGCAGAAGTTCACAAAAAGTCTACCAATACCCAAAAAAAAACTTGCTAAGTTTTAGGAAAATCTTCACTATTCTCAACATGACTTTCTTTGTTCATAGTAACCTTTGTACCCTTATCAATCATATCTTCCTCCATATCATCCTCATAACTATTGATGCAGAAATTGAACTTCCTCCTTTTAGTGCCTTCCTCTATCCCCTCCATCCTATCGCTTAGCTCTTTGACCTGTAACTCCAGCTCCAGAATCTTATGTTTATACTTCACCGAGCAATACAAAATTTCTCAGATACATTAATGACATCCAACATGGTTTCACTTTGACCTATATTATTTTAAATTAATATATAAGGAAATTATTCTATTTTATGAGAATTTTGTTGATGACTATGCATTTTTTAAAAGGGTGGTTTGTATATCTATCCATTTTCACCCATTTAGAGATATTTTTAGGGTTTTGACAGTCCGGATGGTTGTTCATAATTCCGATATGATTAATCTAAGTCTCTTTTTATTCCAATATTTGATTTTAATTTCCTAATTGAAGAGTTTTTAACTCTTGATTTTATGGTAAACCTCATCAAAATCCCTTTAGAGAAGCAGACAATGCGGATTGAGTAATTTTTGTCTAGTAAAAAGTTGTTCCAAGTTGTATTTATCTCCATTTGCATGTTTAACGTCCATTAATATTTTTAGTTTTATTATTTTTACCTATTTTAATGGATCGGATTGCGTTATAAGTAATCTTGGAGACATAGCCCAAATAGCGGGTGAAGTCCATTATCAATTTGGTGTCTTTTGTTTATTCTTACATCAATATTATGATTTTAGTATAGAATCAAATAAGTAATTAATTAATTTTGGTGTAATAATAAACAAATTCAACAACATTTATGGGAAATTATATTTGATCAAATTGAATGTGTAACTAGAAATGAATAAATTGATAATCAAATTTGAATAATTTTTAAACACATTTCAATAAGTTTTCGATCATATTTTAAATCAATTCTTATTCATTAAAATAGGAAAATAATGATTTTAAGTATCTATTTTTATAAACTATTTATACATGGGGTCAATGTTAGTGTACAAATCAATGTTTGATGCGGGAACATCCCATGACTAAGGAAATCCTACATAGTTTTGCATAAATAACGATGCATGTGAAACTTGGAAGGCCAAAGGAGAAGGAACACACAAGATATGTGTTGAGATGAAGGAAATAGGGAAATAAATATGTGTGCGAAAAAAGGAAAGGGGGAAGAGAAGAAATAATGAAAGATGCAAAATTTTGGCACATAGATTGGAAGGCATGATGCACATAAAAGTAGATAGGCAGATGCGATAATGTGAGGTGCATGAAGCAAATCATAATCATGTGAAGTAGAATAGGATGATGAAGGAAAAAAATCAAAGTATAAGCATGTAAAGCTTTTGAGGATATTAGAATGAAGAAAATAGTGCAATCAAAGAGTGGAGGACCAAACCAGAGGTGAAAGGATGCCGTGGAGCAGGAAGGAAGAGTGACAAGTGTTAGATATGTCTAGTCATGTGGCTGATAAAACAAACTGATTCAAGGGTCCAATCGAGAATCTAACCACCGAGATGATGTGGCATGGTAGGAGTGGCTATAGGAATATAATGTGGATAAGGTAATTAAAGATCCAAAGTTAAATTTTGGATATTAATGGGAGAGTTTGGAAAAGCTATCATAGAGGGGAAATAATTGGGAAAAGGTTAGTGCACATAGCTATAAAAGGAATTTTTGATTTTGAGGATAATGAATGTTGGAAGATGAGGAGTGAAGTGTAGATAGAGGGACAAAGAAAAGGGTTAGAATTATGTCACTGATATAAATTTAAAATAGAACCAAGTATGTGTAGGTCCTTATTATTCCTCTAAGTTTGTGACAAGTTCAAGGAGAGAAAGATTTGTAGATGTCGTATGGCACTTTTCCATTAGTAGAAATATGCAAATTTAGTGTGGCATGTTGTGTGACTTTATACATGTATGAGGAGTACCCACACATTATTAAACATCATATATAAAATATAAATTATTTAATAAAATCATGCTCAATTATTAATTTAATATTTATATAAATTTTTAATATTTGTACTTTTATATCCAATGGGTAGTGGTGTATGAGTTCTTGGGTCTCTTTGTAATTTGGAGGTTCAAGGTTCAAATATTGGCTCCGTGTTAAGGCATCCTATAAAACCCTTTTAATTACGCTTCTCAACAAGGAATTTTTTTACATTAACTTTATGCTTTACTGATTTAAATACCAACATAAATCTGAAATTGAATATATCCAATAATAGTCATAAACCATGTGTACCGCAAGGAATACATATCCTACTCGATCCCCCTCAAACACTCTTTACGAGCCAATACACTACGTGTATCATTTGTTTTCTTTTTTATCAAGTATTTAAAATCAAGAAATGTTTTATAAGTTCATACTTGGAACTCAATCACTTGAATCCCATCGGCATCCAACATCTTAGATCCTTGGTGAATCTGTGATAGTATAATAAGCAACTTAATATACTTTGATCAAAGTTTCAGAGACATGTATGCCATGCTCGGTTCCATGATGGTACACTCGTCATTAGGAACTTTTCCTTCATATAAATTTGTTATATATATTATTTTTAGTCTTAATAAATATTATGTTCATATTCAACAACTTAAGCATCCATTAATATTTATTTAAAAGACTCTCTATATAGTAAAAAACAAATCAAGAGTAGGACACAAGCAATTGCAAATTCCTCTGATGTCCCATACCACCCAAGGGAGTATTTGTCACAAGAACCCTAAATCTGATTTTCATCACATTTATAGTAGTATTATTACTTCAATATAAATAGAATAAAATGTTTATAACATCATATTCTAGAATAGATTAACAATCATAATATCATTTATTTAATTAATCACTTGCCAATTCTATATCAATACTTATTACATAGTCATAGAAAACTATCAACATTATCATTAATGAAATAATAATGATTATAATACAATATGTATTCTCAAAGATAATACTTAATTGATAATTGTAAAATCTACCTCTTTGTCTTTAATATCAAAATGAAGTATTACCTTCGCTTTATAGTCAAATAAAATACAATTAATTGCATTTCTCAATTCAGAACAACATCAACAAATAATCACTAATACATGTCCAAAACTGATTATCAAAATAATCACATCTTGTTTCAAGCATCATGCCTTACTAAAATAAAATTATTTTCATATTTTCACAACAAGAACAACTTTATAGTTTTCATCAAGACATCAGTGAGGAGAGGTGTAAGTCACGTCTTCCTTCATAATCAACCTGTAATGTTAATAACCTGTATGGAGAATATTCCATTGTACATGGTCATTTCTAACCAAACTGGAATGATAAGAACTATTTCTCACTTAATAGTTTATGCTATATAGTATTTATGTAAATGAAATGCTGCATTCAAATTAAATTTTAAGATTGACTTACCAAAAAAATACCACAATGATATCATAAAAAGGTAAACACTTGACAAAAAAATATTGATGATCTTTATTTCAATCTATTTACCTAATAATAAGTATCGAATACGACCTAGTTTACTATCACCCAATATATATCAACTTACTTCAAAAGTTCCATAATTATTTTGATACTAATAATCCTAATCATTTATATAAGTATCAAATTAATAATTATTCACTCTCATATGTTCAATAGCTTAAGGTAATATTTATATTACTCATACAGGAGTAATATATCTTATAGTATTTCATGACTATCATCATAACATAACATCGTATAACTCAAGGTAGTAAAATAGTCTCTTTTCAAGAAGAAATTCAATCAACATATCAACTTAATCCCATCAATATAGTCATGTCATGTACCTCAACCAATCATATACCGTTGAATATTTAATGTCAATTTAACAATAACCTCTCAATAGAGAGTATTCTGATTTGACAAGGTTAAGGAAAATATTATTTATCTTCATGACTACGAAGTGCTTAGGTCACGAATTTCCCTTCCCAATCGTCAACCACTCTAAACAGATGAAACAACCACAATAAATGGTTATAATTTTACCATGTTGATACAATCGTGTTCCTATTAAGGGAAAAAGGCATCACATTCAAGCTTGGGATCATAAAAATATTCCAATATATTATATATATATATATATATATATATATATATACACAACCAAGAAAAGAAACCATAGTGCCATAAACATTGGCATGTTAATATATACCTACAACCATTCCAAAATTGCAAAGTACATAGTCACACAAACAAAAGCCATAAACAAAGTACACAGTTATTCAAGTCACCCATACAATAATGTGGGTCTCGATAATAGGAACCTATCTTTAAGACAAAGATAAAGATTCAATGAAATCACAAACTTTTGTACCATAACATAGGTCGAAACTAAAACCTAGAAGCTGTAACAACCTTTAACTCTAAAACCCATTCATACAAAATAAATTCATAAGATAAAATGATATCATAAAATTATTTGGGAATTATAACCACCATAGAACAAAGTTTGAGTAAGGGGATTCAATACATACTTAAGTATTTATATCAAAGACACCCATATCTTCTAGGTTTATATATTTGTATAAAATAATAAAAGCCATGATAACCATTGGAGCTTTGAAAATAGGTTATAGAAGTCTAATAATGAAAAATGATGATAATAAATAGGATACCCTCACTTGAATACAAAGATTCAAAGTTCAAACGTAAATGCATGCATATGTCATTCAACAACCTAGGCTTTTGAATATTTCGTTACATATACAAACCTTGGATAAATACAAAGATTCTTACATACCAATTGTGCATTCACCCATAGAATACTAACTCAAATAACAATAATGATAAACACGAAAAATTTCATGGTTTTCAATCATACCAAGAATCCATGACTATAGAAATAAAAGTAAGACATTGCATCCAAAACCCATTTCCATAAAATTCAAACACAAGAAATTCAGAGATTTTATTTATCCAAATACTAAAGGGAATAAACCATTAAGAGAGATTTTGGGGTCATCATGCCTAAAAAGTGTTAGTAGATCCTCTCTAAATCATTCTAGGCCTAAGAAAATTCTTTTGCAACTCAACACAAAATCTCTTGCCCAAAAAAAAGGCAACCGTAACCTCCTTCAAAACACCAAAATGCATATATATAACACTAATAAAAAATATCACAGATAATAAAACTTGCATGCACATATTAGAACTGGATTTTGAGTCCTTTTCTTTACCAATAATCGAGTTTAGCTACAATCCCCTTTATCTAAACACAACTTCACAAAGCTAAAACCATAATATAATACATGAACCCTTCTTCCGTGCAATGTGCGGTTTTGAGGAGAACCACAAAAATTTTGAGGACATTAATGCCTCATAGATTTTGGAAGCCACATAGTGACACATTAAAAGCTACCCCTGACTTCTCCACTTTTCCCGCCAAGTAGAGGGGTCAAAAATAATATTTTAAAATTACTTAATGCATGCATACATCTCTAATTATCCCTTAGATAATCTAAACATCTTCATAATTGCAATTTGGTCGGTTAAGTTGACCTCAATTTATTATATTACACACCTTATCAAAGAAAGGAGTAATACCAACCACTTAGCTTTAAATCCCATAGGTTCCATTACCTATTTAACTTAGTTTTTCCGTATTATAAACCCTCTTATATTTGTATCTATACCTTGCAAAGTTTATATTTAAAGATGACTATCATTATTCCAATAATGACATGTTCGCTTTTCATAAGCGTAGTAAATTAATCTAGGACCCAAGTATGCATCAATAAGATAGACATAGCCATATTACAATTACCTTGAACTTACAGTCTTATTCCTTAGTTATATATTCCAAGCCCTAAGGAAATATTAATATGGTCATCTTACCAATCCCATTTAGATCTGTTATCAAACCTAATTCATCGATGAAAGAACATAATGCGGCACTATATTTATTTAGTCTACAACTTGATAACCATAAACCAAGTTTATAAACTTAGTTGTATTGTAAGACATTTGTATCATGAAAGAAATTATACTAGATTAGGGTCATAATTCATTGTCTATATCATTCTATAATATGTCATAATGTCAATATAATACCTATCAACGTAATGTCTATGACTATAAACCTTAGCACGTAGAGCATATTAAATTTAGACCTTATAAAAGTCATCTATAATGTGTTATAAAATCAATTATATTTATTTCAAAATGCAATTGAAATAATACCCTCATCATTTATTTCACATGTACTTCAATCACTAAAAGCACCGAGTTAACAAATTATCCTTTCATAATACAAATTGAATTTTCGGGGTGTGACACACGGCCATCGACTGCTTGGCAGTTTAGATACCATGGTGGTAGGGAGTCATGATAATGTTCTTTAATCCATGGACTAGCTGTAATATTAAAACCTCCATCCTTTTATGGTTCCATAGTTGGTGTGGGGTGGTGATGCCACAATGGGCTAGGGCCCTCTCCCTAGGTAACCTACAAAAATGTTATTTTATAAAATAATGAAAAAAATACTACCCTATGATGTTATCATGAGGGTGAGGAGAGAACCCATACATTTTAGAGGCTTTAACCTTTTTAAAATATCATTCATAATTGGATTATGTTGTCTAAATTTAATCGAGGATGTGGGACATACATAAGAAATGGATTAGTTGTAAGAGGAGACCTAGGAGAATGCCTTTGAAAGATATGCCATGTGGATATATCATTAGTAAGATGAATAGGCATGGGTATAGGAAGATTTTCTATACTATAATAGGTAATAGGTGGAATAATATAATATATATTCCATAAAATTGAAGTGGTGACGTAATATGTTGAACATATACAATAGTATATTGAGAAGAGAGTTTTAAATACTTTTGTAAGATAATGTTTTCACTAATGAGTGAGTGAGAAATGTGCTAGAAATTAATTTATCGAAGGATTAAATACCATAATGGAGAGGATATTTATAAATAAGTGATGATTACATCATAATTTATTGGTGTGAGTGGAATGTGATTTTCGTAAGGTTGCAAAAAATATATTTTAATGTAAAAATGTGAAGTTGCTTCTACATGAGTGTATGATGGTTATCTACTTTGATACTACGTTTGGTATTTTTGTAGTTTTATATTATTATCTAGATGTTAAGAAATGAATTTTACCTCCCCTTGAAGTAGTATCCTCTATAGGAATATCTCATTTTGGTTCTCCTTTTCAATAATCCCTTTCTTGAATTTTTTTCTTGTCTTGCATTGGGATTGATTTTATTTTCACACTAGCCTTTTTATTTGGGAAGTATTTTACAATATTGGTATTATATAATGTAACTTGATATGTTCCTAGATTCATAGAGGTAAGAACATAATTAACATTATCATTCATATTGAGATTTGGCTTTCACAAACTCTCATATGATATATATATTTTTCATCATCCTTAGCATACTAATAGGTTACCATTGTATCTTGTTTCCGGAAAGTAGCTAGTAATTAAAAATGCAGGACAACCTTAGAATCCTTAAATTATTTTTTCCCCTAGATATTCTTGTGTACTCTCTAAGTTTTCTATATCTATGCATAATTAATCTTTTTCTATTCTTCATTAATTTTCTTTCTCCGTTTACAATTTTTTTTTCCAATTTATCTTTTTCAAGTTGTAATGTGTAATTTTATTTTTGTGCAATAAAATGATGTGGTTATTTCACTATGATATTTTTTAATTGTTTATTCCTTCAATACTCTTTAGGATTGTATTTCTTAACTTTAGGTACCCATATAGATTAAGGATATTAAGATGACTATATAGAAGAGAAACTTCTTTAAGGATAATCTCTTGCAGTAGGATGAGGGACTAGTGGCTCCCATATAGGGGTGTTAAGGGATATATTACTCTCCATATAGTAAGGTGTTGGAGAGGGATAAAATAATTTTATAGGTGAAGTATACTTTATATTGAAGTAAATAGTGCCGATGGAATCAAGTTTATATTGAAAGTATAACAATCATTTTCATGATGTCCATTAAGAACATGATAGTTAAAAGAAGGTCACCATTAAAAGTCTCAAGAATATGATGAGGATGATAAGAATCATATGGTAAATTTATCGAGTGTTTATCTAATAATCCATATAAAATATCGTGTGTTCTATATTGACACTTATAAAAAAATTAGATCTTGTTTATGTACTATTATAGGTATGTTGGGTGTCTTAGGCCAATTACAATAATGATAGGAAGTTTTTCCTCTTTGTAATACCTTAACATGTCTTAAATGATATTTTTACATTTTTTTATCACTTTTATTGTGTTTTTTTATTAGAGATAAGATCTTTAAAGATCATATATACTATATCTCATTGAGTATCAAGTTATGTTGGGCCCCATAATATTGGCTAAGTACAAGCAAGCACATGGGACCTATTTGAAGAAGGGAATGCAGGTTGAAGGTGTGTAGGGAAGGGTTCTAGCAGGGTTTAACAGAACACACAACTCACGCACATAAGATAAGATGAGTTTTGGGAATTAGCCATATTCAGCATTCTAGGCAGCACATGAGAAAATCGTGACCCATCTAACATGTGGAGTGGATAAGTTGCCAACCTAGCAGCTTTGACTTGATGGTCAAGGATGGAATTTTCCATCCATGTGATGGAAGGATCCAGAAAGACATTATTGCAAAGAGTGGAGAGCTTGGATTAAAGGAATTATGCTCTATGGGAGGACCACTTGGACACTTGGCAATTGATATGTTACCTCAGAAGGCATGGCCGTGAAGGCAACAATCTATCTATAGAGATGCTCAAGTAGTACAAGGAAATGACGGTCGTGGTGGAAGAGAGGCGAAGATCTACTGAAATATTATGGAGGATTTTATGGATTGGGATTGGAGAAAATATAGGAGTGATGGAATATTTAGAGGGTTGGGTCTATAACCAGTTTTGTAATGTGAAAATCATGGCTTAGAGTCTTAATGCATGACTCTGGTCTGCATTATTATATTGTTTTGTTATGGCCTAATGAATGTAATGTGGTTATTGAAATCATTAACATGAATATAGGGTTTTGTTCTAAAGAATATATGTTGTTCATAAGCATAAAGCCTAGTGCAATTCCTTTGTGTTATGAATTAGTTCTATATGTTGTTTGATACTTCTCTTTGTTATCTAAATGGATGTATTGATATGATAACTCATCCTAATTTCTTAGAATGAATGCATGGTTATTTTATTTCCTACATCTAAACCTGTCATTAAGGATGTATTCTCACAAGACTCATATAAAGGAGGGGCTCGGTGCCGCGCATGCCTTGGGTGAGTTCCCAGCGCCCATTGGGTGATAGGCCAACATGCATGGGATTAGACTATTGTTCTAGGGGTATAAAAATGACTACATCTTGGTTCCATTGTTGGGACATATTTTTGAATTTTTGTGAGAAATGGCATACATCTTGGTCCTTGTGATGTGTGATGACCAAATGTTTGACCTTGGAAAGTGTTGAAGCATGGTTAAAGAGCACAGAGGATGAATTTTCTCAAATATTTAGCACTGGACCTAAGTTTGATGCATGTAGATGGGTAGAAGAGAACCTGTACCATGAGTTGTATGAGACATTCTTCTACTATTTCCAAAGTAGAACTATATAATGACTTTCAACATATGCATCTAGATCAAGTGGTACTATTGAATGTGCATATGGACCCAAGATGATTATCAAAGGTTACAGGATGAAGATCTTACTTGGATGTATGTTATTGACCACTAGTGGAAAGGAGTTCTAATCATTTATACTCTAGAATATGTCATTTCTATGTATTATTTCCCAAAATTTGCTAAGTTTGAGTTTTTGAGGAGCCCAAAGAATCATTTTTGTGTTCTTTCCCCATGTTATGAAAATGTTGATCATTACCCTAAGTTTAGAGGTATTTCCCATGTCCGGCTAAGCTTCTTTGATCATTGGACGAGGAAGCTATGGTGGAGGAATATGGTGGATATTGTGGCTGAAAAGGAAAGGAAGGAGAGATGACTCAAGTATAGAAAAGCTCATGAAAGGGAGATGACTAGAAAATGTGAGGTTGCAAGTGTGATGGATCTATGGAGGCAGACGTTGCTGGGAAGGAGTTGAGGTTCATGCAGAGGACATGGAACCTAAGTATTTTGTGCTACCCCATCTTGGAAAGCGTGGGAGAGAAGCCCCTTCACTTTTGATGAGAGTTCATTGCATGGAGAAAGGAGAGTCATCGGTGTGCATCTGAACCCACCTGATGACCAACCCCTAGTGCTTGGTTTTCCAGATCAAGGGAAAAGTATTGTTAACCTAGTTGGTATCAGTGGGAGTAACCAATCTGCATCTAGGAGATATAATTTCTCATTTGGAACATCCATGGCTACGCAAACCATTCCAATATTTGGGGAATTTTCAGATAAGGTGCAAATATGTAAGGATTGGGTATCACTTCGGAAGAGGCATGGGACACATTATGGATGTGGGACAATATCAAAAACCATTGGCACACAATTTAGTGGGATAGGCGTGACCACTTGAGGCCATTTTACGGCTATAGGAGGTGCATCCGGTGGTGTAGGAGCTGGAGGACATGGTGGGCCTAACGGATCCAGAGGATCTAGTGGGTTAGAAGGAACATGACCTAGTGGATCCGGTGGATCGGTGGAAGAGGAAACACTAGAGGGAACCAAGGCTCGGGTCAAGAGGAAAAGGGCCACAACCACCTCTGTAAGTAAGTATTTTTGAGATGTCTTTGCACTTATCGGACTACGGGGTATTGGGGATGCTCCAGAGCATGTGCACAAGTGTGAATTACTATAGCGTATGAAAGGGATCACTACCCCGAGTGGAAGGCAAGTCGATTGCAATGACGTTGCAAGGGTGCGCGCATAGCTAGTATCGAAATATGACCCCATCAAATAGAGGTAGACTACACTACATTAAAGAACACCTTCCTAGAAAAATCAATATCACTAAATTTGAGTAGAATAACATCAACGCTCCGAAGGAGATCCAACAAGGAATGGCAAAGAGTGTGTGGGATTATGACATGTGGTTCAAGAATCTCTTATCAAAACTATCCTTTGACATTCACCCTTCTCAACATGCTCAATGGTTTTTTTGAGGATTGATAACACCATTTAGAATGGAACTATCACACAAGACTTTCATAGACTCGTGTGAGGCCTTGGAGGTTTCCCTGTGTGCTTTGAGGCTATTGGGAGCATTTATAATGGTGTTAGCCCTTTTCTAGAGGCTCAAATTTCTGTAATGGCCAAGAATTTGGAGAAGTTGTTTGCAAACTAAGCACATGAGGTTCGTAGTGGGATTTGGTGTACAAACTGTGAAGTAGAAGGGCATGCAAAGGATAGTTTCCCTCAAAATTTGGTACGTGCCATGACGGCAGACTATGAGATTTTCCATGGGTATCATGATGCAAATATATGTCCTCTACTACAACACGTAATCCACAAGAATGTTTCTTTCTATTATAAGATCTGAACCTCCATGACCCATGATACCAAGGATTACAGACTGATTGACTAAATTCATGATGTTATTGATCTTGGTGTGTGCAGACTAGTCTTGCAAGAAGTTCCAAGGATGATGATTGTCTCTATAAAGGGTGTACAGATGGAGGAGCACGTGGAAGAGGTTTTTGCAGAGGATTTCATGGTCACAAGAATCGGAAGAAGTGAGTTCCCATGAGAAACCTATTATAACTATGGATCGACAAAACATTATAAGCATGAGTTTCTGACTTATTGCAGTGCTCATGGTGTGGAAAAAAACATAAGTATGAGGAGTTCCCTAAGTTGTTTGAACACATGATCCAACAACACCAGAAATACAAAGGTGTTGGGATGGTGAGTATAAAGAAGGATGACCCTCAGTGGATGCTAAGAGCAGCGTATGAGTCGGGATTATAACTTGTATTGGTAACATTGTGAGCAGAGGCTACATGTGCAAGGGAGATGACAAGACAAAAATTAGTTGTTAGGGAAGAAGTGGTACATGGGAAGTATCGAGATCATACTCATTAGAAGGAAGTGTATCAAGATACTATGGATGTGATTCGTAGTTTACAAGGGGAGATCTAGTCTCTAAAGGAGCAGTGAAAGTAGTTGGATCAAAGGAAGAATACCAAGGCTCCGAAGGAGGACCTAGATGAAGTCAAGGAAGTATGTAGGATGTTAACGCAAGAGAATATTACTCCCTTGCTAGGAGAATGGCTGCGGGAGAAGGTACCACACACTAGAGCATATCCTGAAAGGTAGGTTTTGTATGTAAACCTTCCTCCTCACAACCTTGACTATGATAAGGAGATTACATTGAATGCAATTATCAATGGGTGGCTTCTAAGCAATATCCTCATTGACACAAGAGCGGAGGTAAATGTTCTCACCATATATGTTTGGAATCAAATGGGAAGTACCACATTACAGCCATCTTCGAATGTGTTGTATTTGGCAAACAAAACAAAGGAAATACCCATTGGAGTCTTAAAGGATGTGGTTATCACTATTCAAGGGCCTAAGTTTATTGGGGACTATGAAGTCTGGCACTAACCGAGGCGGATAATTTCCTAGCATTACTTGGGTGCCCTTGGTGTTATAAGAACAATTCTAACCTGAAGTTTAACAAGGGGTATATCAACTTCGAGAATAAGGAAGAAAGGGTGATTATCCCTTTAACATATGGGATGTCTACACCATATACGAAGCCCTTAGGAGAGGAAATCCTTGACAAAATTTATGTGTGCTCCATCGAGATCCAAAGATAATTTATCCCAAGGAGGGATTTATCTAGTTTGAAAATGCCCAGTCCTTGAGTGATACCACTAGCATGACATGTGACAATTAGGTGCATGGGAATTATGAGTTAATTGGACAAAAATTGAGAGGGTTTGTAACAAGGGTAACAAAGGCACACTCAGTCAAGCACCTAGGAGGGAAGAAGGTGCCGAGTTACTTTGGAGGAGCGTACCCTAAATTTTTATTGCAAGAAATGGAGGCTCGGTGGAGGAATGAGGATGAGAAAAGGGAAATTCTTAGTTATAACTGCTCAAAATTATAGCATGCTAGCGGGATACTCATCGAGAGAACCTCCTAGAATGGCACAAGATAAAAGTCACATTTTTCGTAAGGTTCTCTGGGAGCAATACACCCACTATCATCCAAAACTACCATGGTAAAGAGACCACCTCACTTCATATCCAAGTGTGTGAAAATGCATAGACAGGAGAACAAAAGAATTACCACCTTTGTTATTGGTGCATAAGTTATATTCCACCTTAAAAGATTGTGTGTGCATGCAATATTCATTCGAGATGCACCATTAAATAGGTAATTGGCAGGAGTTGGAAGCTGATCTCATTCAAGATTTTAAATATAGGAGTACAAAGCCATCGGTGGATAAGGCATTACAAGTAATCAAGCACCTTATGATGGGAGATAGTGCTATGGTAGAAGATAAGATACCGAGTTGTTGGGTGATCCTTGTTTGGAGATGCACCTCAATGAAGAAGAATCAAAGGAAGTACAACTTGAGTGCATGTGCATGGAAAAGGAAAAAGGAAAAATGGTCTATGTAGTAGATGATGAGGAGATGGAAAATTTGGATGTTAACCATTCTGAAGGTACGCGTAAAGTCATAGATAACACTGATGAGCAAGCACATGCCTACCATGAGCCCTTGAAAACAAAGAAAGTCAATATTGGGACAAAGAAAAAACCTAAGGAAGCTATCATTGGGGACTATTGGTCGAAAAATAAGTTTCAAAGGTCATTGATTTATTACGTGAGTTCTAGGATTTTTTCCCTCATGGGTACGATGAAATTAAAGGCATCCACCATCCTTTAGGGAGATGAATATCAAGTTGAAGGAAGGTGCACACCTGATTCGGAAGAGGCCTTATCAGATGAATCTGAATTTACGCATATGGGTCAAGGAAGAAATAGAAATGATGATAGCATCTGGTATCATTGAGGCTGTGGAAGAATCAAAATGGATAAGCCTAATGGTCATCCCTATCAAGAAGGATGGAAGAATAAGGATCTATGTGGACTACAGGGACCTAAATGCAGTATGTGTCATCGATCCTTTCCAAACCCCCTTTACTGAAGAAATTCCAAAGGGAGTGGCTAGGTGTGAAGTCTACTCTTTCACGGATGGGTTCTCAAGGTATCACCAAGTCAGGATTGCAAAGGAAGACCAAAGAAAGATAACTTTCACCATCGAATGGGGAGTTTTTGCCTACATGGTTATGCCTTTTGATTGAATAATGTTCTTTTTGTGTTCTTGCGCGCATGCGGTACAAGCATTTCAGGACTTCATCCATAAATTTCTTCAAGTTTACCTAGATGAATGGACTGTGTATGGGTTGGTAAAAGACCATTGTGACAATTTGAGGCTGATGTTTGAGAGATGTCGATATTGATGATATCCCTCACCATTAAGAAATGTGACTTTGTTACTCCATTTGGAACCCTATTAGGACACATTATATGTATAGAAGGCTTACTAGTGGATCCCGCCAAAGTGGCATTTGTTGTGGGATTGGGGGAGCCTACTAGTCAAAGCGCAGTGTGCAGATTCCTTGGACATATGGGGTACTATAGGAAATTCATCAAGGGGTATGCCAAGATCACCACACCCTTAGAGGAATTGCTAAAACACAAGAGTGCCTTTCATTGGGGAGAGGCGCAACAGAAGGAATTTGACACTTTAAAGGATAGACTTTTCATTGCACCCATACTACGCTTTCCTTCTTGGGATAAGCCTTTCCATGTGCATGTTGATGCCTCAAGAATAGCCATGGGAGCATTACTAGCACATCCTGGTGAGGGGATTATTGATCACCCCTTTTGTTTTGCAAGCAAGAAGTTGACACTAACATAACAGAATTACACAACTACTGACCGCGAGGCACTATCAATGATCCACGCACTTCATAAGTTCAGACAAGTACCTATTGGCAACGCCCTTTATATTATATACAGACCACATGGCATTGAAATAATTGGTGAACAAGCCCATTTTGCATGGGAACATATTTCATCGGATCCTTTTATTCCAAGATTTTGAGTCACACAGTGGTTGTAAAATCAAGAAAATAAATTAGGTCCTGGCCACTTATTAAGGATTAACGTAGGGGAGGACACATAAATAATTGAGGATACCATGTCAAATGCGCAATTGTTTAAGTTGTGACATGTGCCCTCGACTTAGAAGATATCATAGTATTCTTGAAACACCGTGTGGCAATGGATGAGATGAAGGCTCTGGAGAGGAAGCGAGTTAGAAATGTGCACCATACCCCTACATGTTGATTAGTGGAGATCTGTATAAGTTGGGATGTGATGAGGTTATGTGCCGATGTGTATTGGAAGATGAGTGCGTGGAAAATATGGAGGAAGCGCATGGTGGGATTGCATGAGGACACTTTCCAAGAAATGCAACGACGTGGAAGATTCTACTAGCATGGATTTAGTGGGAAACCATCTGCAATGATTGTATTGAGTTTTGCAAGGCATGTGACCATTGCCAGTGCCTTGGAAAATTTGGAAAGAGGGATGATATGACCTTACGAACAATAGCTAAAGATCTTGAACCATTTGAAAAATGGGCAATTGAATTTGTAGGGCCAATTTCTTTAGCTGCACAAAGGACTGGTTTTGCGGTATATCATTACTTGCATTGATTATCTAATGCAATGGCAGAGAGGCGCCTACAAAGGATTGCACTACAGCAACAACTGCTAGATTTTTATGGGATAACATAATCAGCAAGTATGGATGTCCTTTGAGTTTAAGAAATGACAGGGGTACGCACTTTCTAAATGAAATGATCAAGATTATGTTAGAAAAATTTATGGTGGCCCATCACAAGACCACTCCCTATCATCCATAAGTAAATGGAGTTGTGAAAGCATTTAACAAAATACTAAGTCACATGTTGACCAAGATCTATGACATTGGAAGACAAGATTTGGATGATAAAGTATTAATTGTTCTATGGGCATACACGAAAACCTACAAGAGGTTGAACAAGGCTGCACCATTTCAATTGGTGTTTGGAGTGAAAGTTGTTTGACCAATTGAATTCATGTTACCATCATTTTGTATAGCACACAGAAGGTTTGGATGATGAATAAACGCTGGAAGAGAGGATTGCTAAGGTAATGCGGTTATATGAAAGGTGATCACTTGCTATATAGAGTCGAAGAAAAAGAGAAGAGAAAAAGGCATGACATGATCATCATATCAAAAACAAGCAATTTGAGGTTGGGTAGATGGTGTTGTTGTATGATTCCAAGTTTCTATGCCATCCAAGGAAGTTGAAAGTCCATTGGATAAGACCTTAAATCATCTCATACATCTTTGATTCAAGTTCTTTCCATTACAAGTGTTAGATGGGATGAGATTACGAGTCATTTCAATAGGAGTAGGATGAAGCCATACTATAAATAATTCTTCATCATGTTTGTAAATAAGGCAGTATTACTAGTTAGCTTAGGATTTCCCTTTATGCTTTTTCTTTTCTTGTGTTTCCCTTTCTCATTTCTTGTTCCTTTCTTTCATTTTTCACCTTGTGCAATCGATAACCACATTATTTTCTAAATTTGTGTATGTGCAGAGGACCACACATATGTTTTAGTGTGGGGTGGAGTAGTGCAAAGTAAAGTATAGGCCATAGTAAAAGTTGAGTGGCCCAGTAGAAGGAAGCACGTAAGATTGAGAAATCATGTGGGGAAACGATGGATAATGAATTATGGTTTCAAGAAGGATGTAACAAAGACCACATATAAAGGATAAAGAGTGCAGGAACAACATGAGGTAGGTGAGGGAAAAATTAGGTAAAGGACATAAGAAGTGACTTCGGAATTGTAGATGCACATGTAAGTTTCTTTAGTCAGATTGGATTAATTTTTACACTTCATAAGTTCGTAGAATGTATTTACATAGGATTGGGTGTGTGGGTAAGGGCGCTTAAGGTTGGCCTAGTGGAAAAATCCACATTTAATGTTAAGTACATTGGTAGGTGGTATAACATTTATTTCTATAGGGGAGAAAAAACTATAAATATGAGGTCGAGAAAGTCATTATCGTGCCTTGTTATTAAGAAGTTGAAGCGCTCTTTCGAACTAGGGCCTCCAGAGAGATTTTTGCAAAGGAAGAAGAATCAGATAAATCTAAGTGTGTGACTAGGATGGATCTACAAACCAGGAGGAAGTAGTACATGGGTGTGAGAAAATTTTATTTGAAGTGTGCCATCTTGTGGAAGGGTTTTCATAGTTAGGGTTTAGCAGCTAGGGCACGGAGAGAGAAGGATTTATTGTCGTGAGTTAAGATTTAGAATTCAGCATAGTAGTAGAATAGAGCAAGGATTTTTAAATTTTAAACCGACAAGAAGAATGGCACAAAAGAAGGTGATCGTTTCACTAAAGAAACAGAAGGGAAAAGGAAAAGGAAAACAAGTCACTTCCATCACTAGCTCCAATGAGGAATGGTATGCAGAAATCTAGTACCTAGATGGAGTGTTATTGGGAAACGAGTGGGTGTCACACTTGAGACAAATGACCGTGAGAGATTACAACCATGAGTACTACTGAGAGATATAAATGTCATTGGATCTAGTTCGTTCAACTAACAAGAGGACACAAAATGAAATACCAATATATAGTGACGAGGTCAAAGTAAATTTGGAGAAGGATGGGCTATTGCAACTGTATGAGTTGCCTTATTTTGGCAAGCCCGAGTGGCTATATCAGTGGATGATGTCACGCATACATGAAGACCATTTCTAATTTGTAGCTGCAAGATGCACATAACACCTCAGTTGATATCTAAATCCACTAGCCTAAATTGTGAAGGAGAATCCATAGATGATGATTTGAGTGATAAGGAGGCCATAAAGTAACTATTAGTAGCTTATGACTACGAAAAGGGTTCATGGTACTTTGACATCACAAAAATTCTAGACCCTATTATGAGGATGGCTGCGTGTTTGGTCAGCAAGCTTAATGATCAAGAAAGATGGACGCAAGTGAAAAAACCATGCTTAAATGTATGTCGAAAGATCTTAGAAGGGACCATATATAACGTGTCTACCTTTATGTGGATGAAATCATAAGAAATGTGTAGGAAGAGAAAATATCTTATTCAAAAAAATCCTCCTCACCATCATCTTCAAGGAGATTGGAGTACCAGATGGGCAAGAAAATTTCATTTAGGAGTATCCAGAAGAGGATCCCTCTCCTGCGAAAATATTTGAGAAGTACACTTGTGAAACAATGATGACCTCTCACAAGGCACACCTAAATAAGTGGTAAAAATGTATGCGTGACATATTGTAAGGAGAGTGGAGGATCCCAGAGTAGTTTCCCATGCTCTTGGATGGAGAGGAAGAGTTTGTAGTTTATCAACATTTCTACATTGGCAGGTTTACATTGACAAATGAGACTAACAACCCATGGTGCAAGCTACCCTTCTCCTTCCCCATGTAATACTTCTAAGCAAGGTTCAACTATTTTAAGGATGCCAAAAGTCTAAGGTTTTACCTTATTGAAGTGGACCAAGACCACCGTGAGTTGATCGAAATCTTATATACCCTAAGAAGCGCACATACATGGAGAAGTATGTCTCCCACAAAGTAAAAATGATGAAGCCAATAATGTTACCAATCATCGGAAGGGTTGTAGCTAGGGTATATCTATGCATAAGGCCTAAGTTTGAGAAAGGAACCTATCGGAAAGTGATGTCTCCATTCTAGAAGACCCCACGGGTTGGGAAAAGGCCGTCTTGAAGAAGAGGGAAAGAGAAGAGGTGAAGAAGAAGAAGGCACCAAGTGTGCAAACCACAAAATCATTGGGTGCGCTTGAAGTAGTCTCGAAGCCTAGTACTTATATGCGCATAAGAATTCCCAATTCAAGGAAAATACCCTGAAGAAGAGGCACCAAAGCATGAAGAGCCCCTCATACATGAAGAATCACTAAGGAAGATGTTGCTTATTAAGTAAAAGGAGAAAGAAGAATCTGCTATACTTTGGAATAACCAAAGCTAGGAAGAAGTAGAAGGTCAGAAGAGGTAGACTTAGAGGAAACAAAAATCTTAGAGGTCTAAATTGGAAATAGGGATGATGAAGAGCCCGAGGGAGGTCAAGACCATCTTGTATATGATGTACATGACTCTAAGGAGGAGGAAGATGAAGAGGAGAATAACGAGGAGGAAGCAGAGCATCAAGTCAAGGGGGTAAGCGAAGAAGTAAGCACCAAAATTGGGAACCCCAAGCCTCACCAAGGAATAAGTGGAAAACTCCATGTAGAGAGAAGTGGTGGGCATAATTAAGGATTTGGTGGAGCAAGAGTTGGAGCAGAGCACAGATAAAATTTTGAAGGAAATAGAAGAGGAGAGCATTGGGAAAGAATATGGCAGCATGGGTGGGAATCGTAATTTGGTGGTAAGCTTCCCAAAGGCTTTACGAATAGGTGGGAAGGGCGTAGTGCTAGAACAAGGGAAAGGAATGGGTTGCATTAATGACCCAAGTAAGGTGCTACATGTGCACTTCTAAATTACCATACCAACTTAACAATTCCTAGATATGACTTCGTTTGATGAAGAAAGCACATATCCATGAACCAGAAAGATGTTATCTTCAATGTTTAAGTCCCATGTGGATGAACCTAAGTTCAAAGTAAGTCATGGAGTGCTGATGAAGGTGCCAGAGACAAAAGGAGTAAATCCCTTGGTAAATACTCAAAGCAATTATCATATGAGCAAGTCTTCAATGAGCAAGTCTTCAACGATCTCAACAAATTTTCAGTTGAAATTGAGGCTGACATTCAGAAGGAATGATAGAGTGAGATTCATGGAGGAGGAATTGGAGAAGGAAAATAAGGATCTCATTGACAAGAGAAAGGAATTGAAGTAAGAAGATCTTATCAGTGCGTAGTTAAAGCGTGAACTGAAAGAGGAAAAAGTAAGGGTGTGCGAGATACATAAGAAAATTGAAATGATTACGGGTGCTATTGTTTTAAAGCATCCTGACCTAGTGTCACCTGAGCATAAATAACAATCAACCTTGTAGTGTCTGGAGTATTTGACTTGCATCCTCATGATAGAAAGGAGACCATTTTCCTTAGAGACCGTAAAAGAAGCATTGGTGCACCAAGAGAGAGAAGAGAAGCTGAAGATTTTCATGTTTGATTCTTGATATACCAAACTCCTTGTAGAAGTAAAGGCCACCACGCAGTTATTCTTGAAGATGCATATGACAATTGTATTGATAGAGATAGAGTGGAAAGCATCCTAGTCTCCACACATGAAATGGAACCCAAGGATTTTAAAGAAAAAATAAGGGGAACAGGGAAGAAAGAGATAAAATCCTAACCAAGGTAGAAAAGAGGTTAGAAGCTATTGAGACCTTGCAAGGCTTGATAAAAATTTGTCTAAAGGAACTACACCTCGGATAACCCGTAGGATGGATGTGCTTGATGACTTGGGTAAACAATTGGAGGGTATTGTTGAGATAATCAAGTACAAAGGGGAGGAATTAAGTTTTGAGGAGGTAAGCACCTTAGTCGGAGACCTCTATCAACAAGCACAGAGCTAGGTTGATGCCTATGAAAAGCTAGAGGTAGAAATAGGGAAGGATTTCCCTTTCCTCCAAAAATAAGAATTATTTATCTTTCATTTTTCCCATTCTTTTATTCTTTCTCCCAATTATTCATTCCTTCATTATTTTTCCCCTATTCAGATCCCGCCATTCTTTATTCATGAAGAGAAGTGTTTCCAAGGATGGAGAACAAGCGTAGTGTGGGGTGATGTTGGGCCCCAAAATATTGGCTAAGTATAATTAGGCATGTGGGTGCGAAGGACCTATTTGAAGAAGGGCGCGGGTTGAAGGCACGCAGGGTAGGGTTATAGCATGGTTTAACAAAACACACGGCGTACACATGTAAAACAAGATGGGTTTTGGGACTTAGCCATATTCAATGTTCTAGGAAGGACATGAGAAAAGCATGACTCATCTAGCATGCGGAGTGGATAAGCCCGATCTGGAAGCTTGATGGTTAAGGAAGTAATATTCCATACATGTGATGGAAGGATACAGAAATACATCATTGTAAAGAGTGGAGATCTCGTATAAAAGGAAGCATGCTCCATGGGAGGACCACTTGGACACTTGGCAACCGATCTATTACCTCAGAAGGCATGGTGGTGAAGGAAAAAAGCTATATATAGAGATGCTCGGGTAGTAGAAGGTAGTGGTAGTGGTGGTGGAAGAGAGGCAAAGCTCTGCAAAAATATTATGGAGGATTCTATGGGTTGGGATTAGAGGAAATATAGGAGTGATGGCATATTTAGAGGGATGGGTCTGTAACCGGCTTTGTAATGTGAAAAGGATAGCTTACGGATCCGATGCATGACTCGAGTCCGCATTTTTTATTGGTTTTTTATGTCCTAATGAATGTAATGTGGTTATTGAACTCATTAACATGAATATAGGGTTTTGTTCTAAAGATTATATGTTGTTCATAAGCATAAAGCCTATTGCAATTCCGTTGTGTTAGGAATCATTCATATATGTTGTTTTATACTTCTCTTTGTTATCTAAAGGGATGTATTTATATGATAACTCATCCTTATTTCTTAGAATGAACGCATGGTTATTTTCTTTCCTACATCTAAACCTGAAATTACGGATGTATTCTCACAAGACTCATATAAAGGATGGGCTTGGCACCCAAGTTTGCCTCGGGTGAGCACCAAGCGCCCGCTGGGTGATAGGCCAATGTGCATGGGATTATACTTTGTTGTTCTAGGGGTATACAAATTACTACAAGTTATTTCTCCAAAGAGATAACTCAAAGGTAAATATCGTGAAATGAATCACATGTATCAAATAGTAACTTCTCGTTAAGATGATATAAAAATCATACATAAATATATATTTCACTATAAAATTTGGTGGTTGATATAATAATAATTAGATACAAGCTTTAATATATATGTATATAGTCATGTATTAATTTTGATTTTCCTTAATGTAATGAAGGTAGATGCTCATAAGTATTCTTATTGACTTTATTTCTAAAGAAGAAAATCAATAATTCCTTCTCAAGATCTATAAATTTAATAAATTATCTACTAGGTAGGTTATTAAACTAATCTAATATTAATCTTGTTAAAATATTAGGAAAATATTTTAATAAAAACCTTTCATTAATATATGATAACATATAATTTCTATATTCCTTAAGATGTAGGTACGTTTCACTATCCCCATAAAATATTTTAAACTTGGGCATACAAAAGTCTCTAGAGAATGAGGAATAAAAATTATGTTACATAATTGGATCCCCTTAGAATTTATCCATGTATTATATGCATTACTTTCTAATAAGAGGGTATGTACATGGTGTGGTAAGGAAAATATAACATGCATTAAGGCTATAACCTCCTAGGAAGGTATAGGAGTAGGATATGATTAATCCTCAATAGGAGCATTGAGAGCATGTATATGGGTAGCATTGTGTGATAGGATCATATCATCATATGAAGAATCCATAACAAATCATTGATAGTAGTATGTAATAAATTTTCAATATTAATAGGATAATTATTTGTATCATTTCCAATAGGAGCAAGAGTAGTATAATAATCATTTATAATATGTTTTACTTCAATAGGAGAACAATATTAGTTTCAATTATTTATCATATTATCATGTACTAGAGAGATATTAATATCACAATCATATGAATCAATATTGATTTATCATAGGAATATGAGAGATAAGACTTTTAATAGTATCATTATATATGTTAAGTGGGGGAGAATAAAAATCATGCTAAATTCAAGAAGAAAAAGGATAAAATGTAATAATGTTTTTTTTTCATTTTAAGAGATGGAAAGGAGATAACATCATTTGAAAGATATTTATCTTCTAATTAGATTTAAATTTTAAAATATGGGATAAAAACTATAATAATTCCCATAATTATAAGTATTATGATTATCATTAGAACATGCCTCATGTGTATAATCAAAACTACATATATTTTGTTGGTCACAAAAAACAAAATTATCAAGAGGGGAAGAGGTGTTAGTTACCACTAGTGAATGAGAGTAAATGTAATGAGGTAGGTATATAGGTTCATAGATATATTCATCTTCGTAGTTATGGGTCAAAAAATGGGTAAGATGTGGTAGATATTCTATATATGATGCTAATACCATCAAGTTAACTTCCTCACATATAGAGAAATCAAATTTAGACCTATAGGATGGCTCATTATTATAAGAACGAGAGAACCACATGGAATGTGTAGAGTAGGTAATGAAATTACAAATGAGAATAAACCCTAAATTTAGGGTAAAGAATAAAATTTGTCACTAAGTAATGGACATATGTTGTAAATTGAAACCTTTAATGTGCTTAAGAGTAATATTAAATATAATAAGATGAGTAGGTCTGGAATCACTTTTGGGAAATTTTGTATATTTTAAATTAATAAAATTCTGTTTTATTTTACAAAAAAAAGGTTGTTAGGACCTCAATATGATGAACAAAAACCTATAATATTTTTAAAAATAAATATCTATTTCTCTTTTATTCCATTGTTAAGGAAAATAATTTTTTTAAATTCAAAACTTTTGCTAAAGTTTTGAAAAATCAAAATCATTTTTTATTTAATTTGTTAAAATTTAGAAAAACTTACAAGGGATTTAAAAATAGATTTTTTATTTTTGAAATATACCTTGAAATGTGCTTTGTATAATAGATAAACATATAAATCAACCCTTATAGAAGGACTAAGCATAAAAACCTAGGAAAATTCTAAAACAATCATATCTATGTAATGAAATAGGTAGAAAGAAAAATTAAATATGAGTACAAATAATAGAATATGTTATATATAAAATCTTATGGTGAGATAAGGTTGTGTAAGATCAATATGTGGGTTCACTAAAAGTTTACCCTAAATAAGAGCTAAATGTTGGTTTTCTTACTTATTAAAACTCAATTTAGAGTTAGAAATATGATGGATATTTAGATTATTAATCAATAATTAACATTTAGATATGAAAATATCATTCAAAGTATTCAAAACATATATTAATTAGAACATGTGCTAAATATAGATTGATAGATGAAAAGGAGTGTATTTAACTTTTTAACTAGTCTAAATTCAAATGGATGAAATTCTGAAAATATTTAACAAATGCTTTGTTTCTAGTTTTAGAAGTACAATGTGCTTAAAGAATAAATTATTTTCATAAGATCAATATTTTGAATAGTTTGGTCCTCCCAAATGGTTTTTTTGGGGTTACAAATTAGGATTTATAAGTTTTATGACCTCTGCAAATGACTAGTATGTGGATTTTTGAGAAATATAAGGTTTTGATCATGTGAAAACTCTCTAAAATTAACCACCTTGACCCAAAACCCTAATCTTTAAAGTAAAACCATAAAAAATATTTTTGGTTTCGATTCCACCATCACCCTAGCCACGGACATGAAAATGGACAGGATTAAACATTTTAAGGACAGAACCCACAGAGAATAGGAAATTGAGTTGTTCTTTGTTGGCAAGGAAAGATGCTCTTTCTTTACAAATGGTATTGCTACCTCGTGTATTCTAGGTATTTGGAGAGATGTGTGCCTTCAAATCATGAAGTACATCACTTTGGAAGGCAAATACCGAAAAATCTATACTCACCATATGACCCTTCTGAATATGTTCTACCACAAGGTCATGGTGAGCATCCCCTTCTTTTTGTTTATGTATCTAACTAACTCTTTGATGGATTTCTAGCAAGAGAAAGTGAAGATGCCTTTGCATGAAGGGATCATTCTTTTGATGTTTGAAAATGGGAAACCTGTTCTGTCCTCTTCCCTGAAAGAGAAGGTGGATGAGGATGACCTCACTCTCGTAGAATGCCTTACTAAGATGAAGGACGGGAAATGCAAAAATGTGGGGGAGGATTCTGGTAAAGAAATGGGTGAGGATGGTCATGGGGAAGTGAGCACATCAAGAAAAAGAAATTAGGATGGTAATTTAAAGGGTTTCAAGGATTTGAGTAGAAAGGTCCAATACTTAGAAGGGGTGCTTCAAGTGATGGAAGAAACCAATGTTGGTCAAAGGGAAATAATGATGGATGTCATCAACACTTCTAAGAAAATTTTCACTACTCAGGTGAAGTCTAAGTAGAAGTTTCTGGAGCTGGAGGACCAGGTCAAAAAGCTAAGTGATATGTTGGAAGGGATGGAGGAGGGAACTAAAAGAAGGAACTTTAACTTGCGCATCAGTAGCTCCGAGGATGAGCTGGAGGAAGATATTAATGACAAAGGTGTTGAGGGTGATGAGATCAAAGATAGTCATGATGGTAGTAGTGGGGATCTCCAAAAATTAACTAGTGGTTCTGGACTGTTGGCAGAATTTTGGTGAACTTCTGTTGTTTTGTTGTTTTGGAGACTATTTCTCCTTCTCTCTCTGGTTCTTAATTGTAAGATTTAATCATGTTTAACTCCTTTCTTGGACCTTTTCATTTCCTTCTCTTCTCTATGTTTTCTGCTCCTCGTCTTGTAATGACCCCGGGATCTTATCCATGTTTTTACATTATCTAATAAAAAATTAAAAATATTTATGGTTGGGTTAAATTTAAATTTGCATACCACCTACTTTATAAATTCTATGATGAGGCCTTAAACCACATGTATTTCTCCATATAGAGATGTAACATGATACTACATGGATAACACTATATTTGATAACTCGAACACTTGATAATGTTTTTTATTAAATTGTAATTTTTGTAGTTGAATTATATTTATAGGATATTGATTTGGTAATATTGAATCTTGTTTTAGACCTATAAAGTGGATAATACTAATATCTACTCCTACTTTAGGGAATACGAGGAAAATTTTACTATCCTTTTAATGATTTTTACTTGAGGGCCTCTTGAAAATGCATGGTGAGTTTCATGTGAGTAAATGGGTGTCTTACACTTACTTATATAGTTTTACGTGGATATAATTTTCATTAATGAAAAATTATAGGGGGAAACCAACACATAAAAGATATAAAAAATAGGAAAATTGACCATTGGGTGGCTAAGGACTGAATCGTTAAATGCTTTGTTCTATTAAATGATTTGGCCCAAGAGTAGTGAGGGATGGTGTTGTGGAACTTTGTTCATTACAAGCATGATTAATGAATTTATTTTGACTTATATGAGAATTTATTTTAAAAATATTGAGTAGTAAAATGAGAGGATAAATCCATGCAATAGGACTAAGGATGGACTAGGATATAACAATTGTACATATAGTAGGTGCACAAGTCACTTAAAAGGGATTAAGCTAATACTAGCATTATCAAGTGCTGAATTACCAAATTTATCCTAATTTTTTTATGAGATATTGGAAATGGAAATGTATAATTATTCTAATCTATATTCTAATTACACATATTTACTTCTCTAATTCATCTCCTTAGAAATCAATTGATATTTCATTTAATATTTTTTCTGACTCCATGCCTTTGAATTATTTTTCCCATACATTAGATATGTTCATGGGTATGATATAGTATTATTCTCGATAGTATCCATGAAATTTAATTTTTCCTTAATCTAAAAAGACTACAACAAAATATGATAATCTAATAATTACATTCAATTACATACATCAATCCTTATTTTGCATTACTTTATATAAACCATTAATAAAATTATACATATCTAATTTCTATGATTCTTTGTTTTGTATAAAAATAATTGCATATTTCAACAATATACATAATAAAATAAAAGAATACATTCACATGCACATTTATCTAAATAAACAGAAGATTTAACTTCTTTTTATTAACTTTCAACATGGATTACATATTTTTACAGAGAGAACTTATCTGAGACAAATGATCAAGAATTTGATACAAAATTCCAAAGCACATAGAGGTAACAGACATCAGACTATGGCCACACTTTTGGGAGGAAATTTTATACACCCAGTGTATATTCACCTTTCACTGTCAGGAACCATATGAGGTTATACCCTATACCCATGGTTAGGAAACCTCTAGTTCCCCTCTCTCTTACCCACCACTTGTCTATAACCTGGTCAACCTTGGAATTACTCCACAAATTAAACCTTGTATATAATTACATAGTCTTACTCAAACTCTCTTGGAATTGTTTTCTCCAATCATAAATCACATTCTCTATTCACTTTCATATGCCTTTTTAAATTATTTTAGGGGTAGTTATGAACCAACACAATGGTTCCACACCTTTTCACTTAATTAATCTTCTTTAATCAAATTCTCGGGTTGTTCACACCCATTTTATTTTACAATAATTATTACAACACCTTTGTTACAAAGAATCTCAATTCAAACTTGTTTTTATTAAATAAATCAACAAGTCTTTAGTGATTAAAGATTTAGGGATTTAGTCACATAACATTTCTCCCCTTGAATCAAATATTGTCCTTAGTAGTTCCAAGTTTATTATGAAAATCACATAGAACAACACAAGTTATTAGTTAAATAATTTAGGATATTGATCTTTTAGAAAATATTATCTTTCCCATGTAGCACTTTCAACATCACAACAAGTCCACTTTACTTTAACCTCTTTAATTTCTCTATTTCTAATATTTTTAGTCCTTCTTTCCAAAATTAATTCAGCTTCAAATTTAGTTTACACGTAGGTTCAATAACTATTTTTTTCCGATCTATAACATGCTCAACATTGTATACATATTTCTTTAACAAACTTACATGAAACACATTATATATTCTAGATAACTCAAGTTGTAAAACAAGTTTGTAAGAAATATTTCCTATTCTTTCCAAAATTTCAAATGGTCCAAAATAAGCGAGGAGCTAAGTTAGCATATTTTCCTAATTTTAAAGAAATTTTATTAGTTATACCTCTAAGAAATACTCGATCACCTATTTTAAATTCTCTAACATATATTTTTGAAGCATCCCAATGTTTATACCTATCTTGGGAAGCTTTCATGTTTTTTTCATTATTTATAATAGCTTCCATTTATTTTAATTTATCATTGGAATATGAAGATCTATGTTCAGGATTTGACCAAGAAATTCGAGTAGTACATTTCTTACCATAAACAAATTTAAAATGATTAAATAAAATGTGAATTTTATAATTAATCTAAATAAGTACAACAATGAAATAAATTGTATAAACTAAAATGTAAATGCTAACTAATTTTATTTAATATTTAAATAAAATGGAATAATTGAAATAGGAGGGATAAGGTACTAACCTGAAAATGACTTACCTTGTTGTGATTCTAGACTGAATAGGATGATGTACGAGACAAAGCATAGTATGACGATACAACCCAGAAATTGTAGTAGATGAAGATTAAACCAGACTAGGGCACCTAGAAGAGGATCAGGCACCCTAGTCGGTGGTATGGGCTTTCTAGTACGTAGAACATCTCTAGAATGGATCGGAAGTGTTGTTATATTTTAACAATGTCTTGATCTTTTTCATGTTATTATAACAACAAATTTTTGATGAATGTAAACCTATGATGAATATTCACCGAAATACCCCACACAAAGCATCAAACCCTTAAAAATAAAGATAGATAGGAAGGAGTCGACAGACTTTAGCTTCCACAATGGTGGACTTACAACTAAGTGTTGCACTACATTCAAGAACCAATGTAGTTTATGTTCTGTGTGTGAAATTATGTTCCTAGGGTGCCCTAATGCCAATGACACAAAGATAAGGGGCAATAGCTAGATGTAAAATGAAAATGGTGGATGGAATAAAATGAATACAACCCTTCCTATGCAGTGTGTGTGATGTAATAATGCCCAAATGCAATCCCTTTGCTTAGTAGATAGCTAGCCTTTGATAGTAGATAGTCTTCCCATAAAATATTAAGTATGTTATGTTTATATAGGGATATCTTGCTCAAATTTTGACACTAATGACCCAACATGTCGACTAGTGCCTAGGGGAATGAGAGGTAAAATTACAAAGACTGACCTCGAAACTCTAAATTAGATGCAAGTGTTTTGGGACCAAGGAACCCAAAAATAAGGACAGGGGTGCCCACAGACACCTTTGATTCTACCCTAGGTGCTTTATTCAAAGACAAGAGATGAAAAATGACCAAATAACAACACCTAAGACTCCCTAAGAGATGACCAAAACTGTGTAAACAACTAATGACTGTGTAAGAAAAATGATGACGATGACCAACTAATTGATGAAAGGACTAGGGGATAGGTCATTAGTGAATAATTTTCTTATGCAAGATCTATATATAAAATAACATACTTGGCGGTATAAATGTAATAGTAAGTGTGTGATTTTGTGACTACATTTTCCCCACTTTATGTTGGTGAAAGGAAATCTTGGTAACATAAAGTAGATAGAGATGTGTACCTGAGATAAATACAAAGAATCCCATGCTGTAATAGAACACAAAAATGTGGTAGTAAAAGTGTGCTAAAAGAATCATATAGCATGCCAAACCATGAATCAACATGTTGATTTATGAAATGTAGTGAAAATCGTAATGTCTTGATGAAGTGTACTAAATGAGAGTGATGATAGAAATGTTAGATGACTAATGATTTTGAATGTTGTATGATGACGATGAGATGGGGTAGGGAGTGATCAGTTCCCAACCCAATTATGTGTATATGAATAATTAACTAGAGGATGTGGGTGTCCTGCTGCCAAAGGAAGAGTGTAGTGATAAAATTGCGTTATTCTCCAAGCTTTAACTACATCCTTAAGATCTAGCTAGTGCGAGAAGAACTTAGATAAAAATTTATAGTTTGTGGATCCAAATAATTTCAATCAAATAATTGAACCATATAGGAGTGGTATAGGAAAGGCACTCTTTCCCCACTCCATGGGTGTCTACACAATGTAATATATTCCAATTTAGATCATCTGGAAGAAAGCACAAAATTATAGCTTCCAAGTTAGGTCATCTGGAAGAAAATGCAAAATGTATAATAGCTTCCCAAGTTAAGTCATCTAAGAAACCAATGGATGTAATCTCCCAAGTTAGGTCATCTGGGAGGTTGCACGTAACTCCTAAGTTAGGTCATCTAGGAGGCCAATTGTGTTGAATTTTTATTGATTGAATGATATAACTTTAAGCTGTTGTAAATTTGAATGCATTGATTGATTGATTGATGGATTGATTAAATTTATTACTCGTAGAGAGATTTTACACTAGTTTCCCCTAGATTAGGTCATTAGTGGGAATCAATATAAACTTATGAATGATTGCATATAAATATTTTTGATCACTTGTTTCCCCAAGTTAGGTCATTAGAGGGAAGTGATGAAATATTGCATATAAAAATTGTATAGTCATTTCCCTTAGATTAGGTCATTAGGGGAAATAATGGTGAGATGTTGCACGATGAATTAGTAAATGTTTGAAAATGATGGATTAGTAATGTTTATTAATCACTGCTAATGTAATGGGAATTATATGGTAACCCGTTGATATTCCCCCTTTTACAAAATGGGATGTGATGACAAGAATGAATGTTAAGTCAAAAGTAAACATGAAACATGATAAAAAGTGATATAAATCACAAAAATGTGTATGAATTGGATGGAAGAAAAATTAAAGGAGAGATAATATGTGTGTTATGTGTATATGATGGTGGTATGAATAATTATAAAAATAATTATGCAAATGGGGTACAAAGCGGAGTAAAAAAACTCAAGATATGACAAAAACGGTGTGTTGTGTATTAGTTGTGAAAATAAGCACAAAATAATGACTATAGTAAAGTAGGTGAAAAAGTAACTTATAAGTAGTGAAGTGAAAAAGTATTTAGTCACTTCATTTTTTTGTTTGTGTGATTGTGAGATTGAGCACAAAGTGAGTGAAAATTCGCAAGTGAGAGAGCAGTGGGTTTAAAAGAGAGGTGACCACCATAAAGATAATAACACACGACTCTACGGAGTTGGTAAGTGTGGTGTTTTTCAAAAAGTGTATGGTGTAGCAGTCATTTTTATTGAATTTTTACAATTTTGATATTGTTAATTTTCTCAGAATTTTAGACTTGGAAAATAGTGGTGAGGGTGCTAGTGAACCTTGGGACATGAGCACCCAAATCTAGGCACTGGTGTCCTGCTCCTGGGTGCCCCATTCCTGCATTTGGGAAATTTGGTCCAAAATTTGTGTATTTTGTCTATAATGATGGAAAATCACATTTCTAATGTAATGAATGTGATGAGTGAGTGTATTTTTACTTTTCAGGTATGTTAACACTACATTTTTTGTTGGTTTGTTTTTTGCAAAGAGATATTCACTCAAGGGAGTTCCGTGGTGGGTGTCATTTGAGTACTTTTCTTGGGTTGGGCCTGTCAAATGATGAGTGGAATTTTATGGATCGTTTCACTGTAACACATAACACGAGATAGCTTATGTGCCCCACAATATTCCTATGTTGAATACATTATGCAAGAGATGGTGTGCGATACGTGTACATTTTGGTTTCCTACAGGGGAGATGATTATTACGTTGGAGGATGTGTATCATATACTACGGTTGCCAATTTTAAAAGAGATATTACATGTTATTCCATTAGAGGACATGGAGAGGCAAATGATTGCTACTAGATGATATTTTTGGGGACTCGAGTACCTGCCGAGGCCCATATCAGTTTGGATGTTATCTTGAGGTTAGGGGTTCCACGCTTGCGGAAGTTCATCGCCATTGTTATTACTTCATCTATAGTCATAGAGGGAGAAGGTTTATGAATCTTGTTTTATGGCTCTCGCATTACCCAAGAGTGATAGTGATGATGATATTTGATTTGTATTATTGTATATTATGTGGGGAGTTTCCCCAGTGATGAAACATTTTGTAATGATGATTATTCGATATGTGTGTGTGTGTGTGTGTGTGTGTGTGTGTGTGTGTGTGTGTGTGTGTGTGTGTGTGTGTGTGTGTGTGTGTGTGTGTGTGTGTGTGTGTGTGTGTGTGTGTGTGTTTGTGTGTGTGTGTGTGTGTGTTATTGATATATGATGAGTTTATTTTGTTATGTATCAATGTCACAATGTGACTCAATGTTTGTTGTTGTTAATGTGTTATATATCATTCTTGCGTATTGATGTAGACTCACACTATAATGTTGATAATGATAGACAAAATGTGTAATGTGAATGATGATAGATAACATGTGTAATTTTATTGATGAGTTATATGAAATGGTTGTTGAATGGAATTTGTAATGTGTGGTTAGTGTAATAGATAATGTATGATCACAAAACTAACATGTCATGATGAATAATAATGGGATTATAATATGATGAAACTAGGAGAGGGGGGAATTAGTGATGCCCCAAGCGTTTGAATGAATAGGCCAATTTAGATAATACCCATCAATAGCCAAGAATAAATTACGTAAGAAATATTGTGTCATCAGGAAATGAATGAGTGTGCTAGATGAATTGATAGAGCACGTGATGAAAGGTTATTAAAGAAAAACACTCAATAGTCGTGTAAGAACAATACAAAAATTGTGTCATCGGGGGTAAGGTGATAATAATCACCTATCAAAGACCAAGGAAACATGTGAATATGTGCCAAACTGAATGTCATATGGAGATACGGTCGTATGTGTGAAGATAGAGGGATGTGGAAGCTAATGTAAAGGAGAAACTTGATGTGGTGGATAGCGTGAATGTGATGGATGATATGGATGAATTGAATGTAATGGATGTGATGATGTAGTGGTGTATGTACATGGTGGAGATAACACATGAGTAATGAACTACGGTGGTGTAAGTACCATGGCTTGAGCACCAAAAGGAAGGTATGACTCAACCGTAGTATAAAATCTCTAATGATAAAGAGGAGAGATAGATGACTCATGTCAGAAAGAGCCAAAGGAGATGATGCCCTTATCCTCTAAATATTGCAATCTATCATTAAGGGTAAGATAATCATTGTCCCTATGGTCATTTACGTGATGATAATTATAATAAGGTTGGTCACACTGATGTTATAGACTGTTTTGTGGATGATGTTGGTTGGATGGCAAGCGAATGAAGCACTTTTCAAGTAAGGAAAACAATACATCATGAGTTCAAGCATGATGGGATAAATGTAATGGCTCACATGACATAGATGGAGTGGAAGGAGAAATGGCCTATCCTAGAGGAGGAGGAGAAGTATGTTGTAGTGGTGGAGTAGGTTGAGATTTTTTTCTTTTCTTATGAGGAAAAGGTGGAGACTATGTAGGACACTCAACCACTTTTGATGGAGGAGGACTAGATGATATAATAGAAGTATATGTATGTGGAGGGTCAATGACATTTGCTGAAAGAAGATCTTTCTCTAGATCTAGAACTTTGTAGCATAGAATAATGAATGACTCACATGTATCATATTGTAATCTTTGTTTGAGTGCAGGAATCAAACCATGATAGAAAAGGAATTAATTCTCAAGGTATATAGGTTGGAATATTATTTGATGTATACAAGCATTTAACCGTAAGATATAATCCTTGATAGCTTCAAACAATCCATAATGTAAACTAGGTAAGAGATCATAAGTAACTTTAGGCCCATTATTAATGATTAACCGATGGAGAAAAGCATTCTACATGTCATAGAAAGTACTAATGGACCCAAATGGAATATGAGTGTACCATTATAATGCCTCATCAATAAGACTATATCGAAAGGCCTTAAGTAATAATCTATCATTAGAATAAGAGGTCATAAGCATGTGGTAATGTAGAAGATGAGCATGAGGGTCACTAATACCATTAAAACATGTGAATGTAGGCATGATAAAGTCCTTAGGAAATGCAAAATTATGAATATTTTTAGGGACAAGGTTACCATGTAATGAGTTGTTATTAATAGAAGCATAGTAAGCTCTACTCTCTGGAGTAAGAGACTAAACCTGAGATTGTAATTGACCTATGACATGCATAAGAGAGATGATATCCTATAAAGTAATAGTGGATATGGAAACAATGTATTAAGATAATATAATTTTCCATTGTGAGTGATCATAATAATATCAGAGATGATAAAGGAGATTCGATGCTTGAGGGCACACTAGAGTAGGTTCCAAAGAAGATATAGTAGATGAGATAGATGGAATATCCATATAAGTGGTAGGACTAGCATCATAAACATACCTAATAGGTGAGGTTACCAATAGAGATACATCTATATGATAAGACAAACAAATGGGTGTAGATGATATAATAAGAGGAGATGAAATGGTAGGAAAAGAAGTGATAGATGGAGGTGAATCATGCATAGTGCTAGATGCAATCTCAGGAGAAGGAAATGATGGAATAGGATATTCACACTCGACAATATGAAAAGAAGGAGAACCATGGCTATCAACTACCTCATCAGTATCAGATAGAGACTTAGAAATGAGAATGTTGCTAAGGATGCTATCAATAGGATCATCAACATAATATGAAGGAGTATGCAAGCTAGTATGAGATGTATCATGAGAAGCAATATCGAAGTAGGAGAATCATGAGAAGGAACTATAGTAGTGACCTGACTAGGAGAAGAATTAGTATGCACATGTGAGTGATTTTTTGATACTAAGAAAGCAATTGATAAGAGAATCATCTAGAATTTCCTTAGAAATATAAAAAGGAGGATCACAAGTAGATTATAACATGGTGTACAATGAGTGAAGGCTATCGGATCCTCAACAATAATAATGCCAATGGGATAATCTTCAAAATGAGTAGGCACATATTATTAACCATCTAAAAGTTGTTGTTTTATATGATCTAGCATAGGAGTAAGACTATCATAGAGATCCATGAGCTCAGCAATGGCATCCTCATCATAGATAGGGTTAACACTGAAATGAGACATGATAAATGAAGAATATGAACTATCCTTAGCCATTAGGGTTTGAATCAAATCCTAGGGAAAAATATTCTAAAGTACAGGTTCACCAAAATGATTGACTAAAATATAAATTTTAGATGTAATCTAAATAAGTACAACAATGGAATAAATAATATAAAATGAAATGTAAATGATAACTAATTTTATTTTATATTTAAATGAAATGGAAAAATTGAAATAGGAGGGATAAGATGATAACATGAAAATTAATTACCTTGTTATGATTCGGGACTAAACAAGATGATCTCGCGGATGAAGAAAAGTATGATGATAGAACCTAAGAAATTGCGGTAGATGAAGATTCGAATGGAATAGGGTGCCTCGAAGAGGATCATTACACATGTGGGTGCCCTAGTTTATGGTATGGGAATTTTTGTCTATAGAATATCTCAGGACCTATATTTGGAAGTGTCATTAGATCTTTACAATGTCTTGATATTTGTCGTATGATTGTCTCATAAATTTGTTGAAGACACCATAAACCTGTAATGAAGATTCACCTATAAGATTCCACACAAAATATCAAACCCATAAAAAATAAATATGCATATGAAGGGGTCGAGCTGACCTTAGCTGCCACAATGGTGTATTTACAACTAAGAATTGCAATAAATTCTAGACCCAATGTAGTTATGTTTTCTTATATGTGCAATTGTGTGCCTAGGGTGCCCTAGCACCAATGATGTAGAGATAAGAGGAAATACATAGATGTAAAATCTAAATTTTGATGGAATAGAATGAATATAACTCTTCCTATGTAGTGTGTGTGATGTAATAATTCCCAAATGCAGTCCCTTGCCTTAGTAGATAGGTAGCCCTTGATAGTAGATATTCTGCCCATAAGATAGTGTGTTATGTTTATATAGGGGTCTATTGCTCAAATTTTGACACCGATGACCCAACATGCCAACTAGCGCCTAGGGGAATGAGAGGTAAAATTACAAATACTAGCCTAAAAATCTAAATTGTATGCAAGTACTTCCAGGACCAAGGAGCCCAAAAATAAGGATAGGGGCACCCACATGCACCCCAATTCTACCCTAGGTACCTTATTCAAAGACTAGAGAAAAAAAAATGACCAAACAACAACACCTAAGACTCCCTAAGAGACTAATAGAACTGTGTAAACATCTAAGGACTATGTAAAAAAATGACGATGATGATAAACTAATTTTCAAAAGGATTAGGGGATAGGTCATTAGTGGATAATTTTATTACATGATATATATATATATATAACATATTTGGTGGTATAAATGTAGTAGTAAGTGTATGATTTTACGACTACACAAAAGGTGTCATTTTGGTTGTAGTATGATAACCTTGATTATAAGAAAACTCAATCAAGTGCAAATATTGTTCCAATTCCAAGTTTTCACACGTATACATTCTAAGCATATAATCTAAAATTAAATTTATCCCTGTTAGTTTTTCCATCTAAATGAGGATGATACGCAGAGACTAAAACTCAAACTAGTACCCAATTCATCAAAAAAATATCTCCAGAAAGAAGAAGTAAATCTAGGATCTCTATCAGTTACTAAATCTTTAGGAAGACCATGCAAACAAAAAATTTCCTTAGAAAACAAATGAGATATATCGGAAGTAGAGGTTTTGATTTTGATTGGTATAAAATGCGCAATTTTAGTTAATCTATCGATAACCACAAGGTTAACACCATTTCCATTCTTGGTTTTAAGTAATCCTATAATAAAATCCATTTTGACTAACTCCCATTTCCAATCAGGAATAGACAAAGCTTGTAATAGACTAGGTTTACTACATTGTTCATTTTAACTTTTGACAAGTCATATTACATTGTACATACTTTCAAATATATTGTTTCATTCTAGGCCAAAAATAATTATTTTTAACTAATAAATATGTCTTTTGAAATCCTAGATAACTAGCTATAAGAATATCATGAGAATCTCTTAACATTTTTTGTCTTAAGTTAGGAAGGTTAGGAATTCACAATATACCTTTATAATACAACAAACCATTCACACAAGTAAATAAGAAGTAATTATTTCCTTTAAATTCATATTTAATGTTCCATTTTTCAAACCAGAATACAATAAATGAAAGTAACTATCAAGACAATACATCTTTTATCTTTTATTCATATTGACTTCTTTCCAAGGACAAAACATTTGCACACATTATTTTTCTACTTAAAGCATCAACAACTAAATTTTCCTTACACGTACATATTATATTTTAAGATCATATTGACTTAGCTACCCATCTTATTTGTCTCATATTTAATAAGGGTTGAGTAAAAATATACTGCAAACCTCTATGATCAGTTTTCAAAACAAATTTGTAACCTAACAAATAATGTCTCCAAATTTTTAAAGCATGAATAATCCCTAATAATTCCAAATCATGAGTAGGATAGTTATTTTTAATAGGAAACAATTTCCTAGATCCAAAACACACAACTCTATTATCTTGCATCAATACACATCCAATACCAGAACCACAAGCATCAATAACAATAGTGAAAGGTTTAGAAAAATCAGGAGTACATAACACATGTGCACTCGTTAATGTGTTTTTCAATTTACTAAAAGAAACTTAACATTCCTCAAACGAATGATATTTTTACTTTTCTTTGTTAAATATGTTAGTGGAGTAGCTATTTTAGATTAATTCTTAATAAACCTTCGATGTAAACCAGATAATCCAAGAAAAATTCTAATTTCTTGTACATCTTAGTGTATCCAAATTTTGTATTGCTTTTACTTTAGAAGGTTCTAGTGCAATTCATTTTTCAGAGATAACATGTCCTAAAGATGAGACTTCAATTTTTAAAAATCACATTTACTTAACCTACCATATAATTTATGCTTTATTAAAGTCTCTAAGTATCTGACCTAACATGTTTCTCATGTTCTTCTTGATTTTGGAATAGATCAAAATATCATATAAAAATATAATCACAAACACATGTAAGAAAGGTTTTTAAATATCATGCATAAATGTCATAAATGTGGCTGGGAATTTGTTAATCCAAAAGGCATAACAATAAATTCACAATGTCCACATCTAGTTCTAAAGGAAATTTTTACAATGTCAAGCATCTTTTATTCTAATTTGATGATATCCAAAATGTAAATCAATCTTAGAAAAACACTTAACACCATTGAATTGATCTAACATATCATCAATTCTAGGTAAAGTATATTTATTCTTAATAGTTAGTTTATTAAACTGTATATAATAAATACACAACTTCATAGTCCCATATTTCTTCTTAAAAATAACACTGGTGCACCCAAGGAGAAACACTAGGTCTGATTTTTCTTTGTTTCAATAATTTAGTCACTTGTACTTTTAGCTCAACTAATTCAAGTATAGATTTCCTATAAGGTGTTTTTGACACTGGTTTAGCTCCAGGAATGAGGTCAATAACATGTTCTACAGGTCTCCTAGGTGGTAATTCTTCAACATCAAGAGGGAATACATCCATAAATTCTTGGACTACCGGGTGCATCTATATATACGTGTATTTTATCATTGTGTTTAGTATTCACAACACCTTAAACTTTAATTTTTCTTTAAGGATTATTTTAAATTGAACAACAAAAAAAAATTAAGTCGATTGTCTTTTAGTTCCTTGTAAAATATGAGTAAATTCATATTGATCTTGAAAACATACTTATTTATTTTCACACTTAATAAGAGCATGATTATTTTCTAACCAAGTCATCCCAAAAATAACATCATATTGACCTAAGTTAAGTACATGAAAATATTCATGAGATACAATATTATCTATTTGAAAATCTAATTCTTCCACTAAAGCTCTTGTTTGTCTTAGTATCCTTCCATCAGTCATTTCTATAGATACGGATTTGATTTTTCTAAAAAAATTCAATTTTTGACAAAGTTAGGTGATATAAAACTATGAGTACTACTTGAATCAATCAAGAAAATAAGTATTGCATTATTAATAGTTCCTTTTACTTCAATCAAATACACTTGTTTATGTAAAATACCTATATCAAGAGCGGAATAAACTTTCATATTTTGGTTCCTTAGAGTTATTGTCACTTTCCGATCTTTGTTCTTATCCCAACTCTTCTTTTTCTGAGGAAAACCCCTAGCAAAATGGTTACCTCCAAATTCCCAACATCTAATTTCTTATATTTTATCTTTAACATAATCTTGTTTCCTATGTTAATTTATAATCGAGTATGATTACATTTAACAATTTTATTGAATGGCCTTTTTTATTATTAAATTAGAAATTGGAATTCTTTTTCTTATAATCTTATTTCTTTTGGTGAACAACAATTTTATATTTTTCAAATTTCTCAACTATTTGAGCAGCATCATCAACAAAAGTATGTTTTCCACACCATAGACTAGCCTTATATTCTTCTCTTAAACCATTAATAAATTTGACAACTCTATCAGTTCAATAAATGAAAGGCACAAATCTATTTAAATTCTCAAAATAAAAAAATTTACTCATTGATAGTATTTAAATATTGTTTTAAATCAAATAATTCATATTGCCTTTGTTGTAAGAAATGTTCAGATAAATACTTCTTCCTAAACAACTTTTTAAACTTATTCCATGTGACCTTATGAGATTTAAGTTTTAAAGATCTCAACATATCTTCCCACCAATTAAGGGAAGCATATTTTAGTTGATAAGAAGACATTTTTTTCGACGTAGTCCAATAGTGTTCTTTAATTCAAAATATCTTTCTAAAGTAGTTAACCAAGTTTCAGCAATATATCTTATTCCTTCTTCCCTGCATATTCGGGTAACTTTATTTTTCGAACAAATTTTCATATTTCCTCAAAATTCTTATTTGAAATTTCTTGCTCAATACTATAAGAATCAAAATAAATAGAAGAATAATTTATTTTATAGGAAACATAATCATTATCTGAAGAAGATCATTTCGCTTGTTTATTTTCTTTTTGGATTTATTGCATTTATCAAATTTACTCATAGCTTTTGTAAATTGATTTTTCAACATTTATAATCGTTCAAATAAATGATTTAATTTCCTTCCCATTTTTGTCTTTAGTGCTCCATCCATTGTAATCCATGTTGTTTTGAGATTCATTCCATCCCAAAATTGATTTTTCTACCACTCTGTGTAGGAATAATTTATCACTAGTGAGGAAAACACCATAATCTACTAATTTACACTCACCGTATTAATTACTTCTTTTTTACAATTTTTGACTAAGAATAATACATTTTTAATTTATTGAGTATTTTCACACATATTCCAATGTCTCTATTGTTAAAAAAACACCGTGGTATGGTCAATTACCTATCAATCATAATCATCAAGCAAAGAGGTAGGATCAAAAAAATCGGGAGCAACACATGTTGTTATTCGACAGTCCTTAATAATATGGGTGCCTATAGATTTGAAACTCTTGGAATCAACCAAGTTTCATTAAAGGCATCAGGTCTAGGAAGAGGTCAAGGTGAAGGAAGGGTCAGAGGATGACATGCACAGAGACATGGGAGACAAAATAGTTGGCATGGATCGAGTGGAAAATAGGAGGACATGTGTCATGATTCCATGGTTATTTCCAATTATTTTGTTCCACGGAATTAACCAAAAAAAGAAAATAATTTTGGGTCCAGATGGGTTATAGTGGGGTCAAAGAGAAAGTACATGTGGAAAATATCAGGATGAAAGGACAAGGACAAGTGGAAAAATATCAACGGTGAAGGAAGGAGCTACGTGTCAGAATTTCAGGTAAGTTGAAGGCACTTGGGTTCTGACGGACTTAGACCTCATAATTCAGCCATATTTAAGAATTTTTTAGGTCTGAAACAAGAGAGACAGAAGACACATCAATGGAAGTTAGAGACAAGAGGACCAATCAAACGGAGACACTTAGAAATGATCTAATGATTGAAGATGACACATGACAAAGATTCTCGCCATACTTTTGAGAGATGGATCTAGATGGACGTGAAGTTCACGGAATAAACTAAGATTTACAACTAAATTGGTGTCCAAAATGGCACAAGAAGTTATAAGCACTTAGGAAAAATACGTAAGCCACGAAAGAAACATAACGACAAATAAGAGTATGCCACAACATAAATTCCCAAAATAACTATAGAACAAGGGATGAAAACAACAAGTAAAATGATTCAAATGAGGATAATTTCTCTCGATACCGAATGAAATACAAATTTTCCCTTATCTAAAAAGACTGCAACAAAATCGATAATTTACTAATTACATTTGATTACATACATCAATTCTTATTCTACATTACGTTATATAAACCATTAATAAAATTATACATATCTAAATTTTGTGATTCTCTATTTTTGTAATAAAAATAACATATTTCAATAATATACATAATAAAATAAAATAATACATTCATATGTACACTTATCTAAATAAACAGAATGTTTAACTTCTTTTTATTAACTTTCAATAGGGATTACATAGTTTTATAGAGAGAACTTATCTGAGACAAATGATTAGGAATTTGATACAAAATTCCAATGCACACACAAGTAATAGACACAAGACTATGGCCACACTACTGAGAGGAAATGTTATACACCTAGTGTATATTCATCTTTCCCTGGCTAGGAACCATCGAGGTTATATGTTGTACCCCACTTAGGACACATCTAGTTCCCTTCTCTCTTTCCCACCATCTATCTATAACCTAGTCAACCTTGGAATTACTCCACAGATTAAATCTTGTATATAATTACACATTATTTCTCAAAATATATTGGAATTATTCTCTCTCCAATCATAAATCATGTTCTCTATTCAATTTCATATGCCTTTTTACAATATTCAAGGGGTGGTTATGAACCAACACAATTCTTCCACACCTTTTCACTTAATTAATCTTCTTTAACCAAATGATCGGGTTGTTCACACCCATTTTATTTTACAATAATTAATAGAACACCTTTGTTACAAATAATCTCAATTCAAACTTGTTTTTATTATATAAATCAATAAGTCTTTAGTGATTAAAACTTTGGGGATTTAGTCACATAACAATCCATATGTTATGAACCCATCCTGTTACTCTCTAACGGGAAAATTTTAAAAGGGTAACTTGGTTTATAATCCTAGGATATATTTTAGGATTTATTGAGTGGGAATACTAAAAATTCCATCTATTCATATAAAAACCAAACCTATTATGGATATTGATGAACTCTCTAAAAAGGTCAAGGAAAATTACTTAAAAACTTAATCCTTAGAGAACATTATTAGAAAAACAAGCTACCAATTGAAAGTAAGTCATATAAATGTTTTCCTAGATAACATATTGAACTTAATTATGATGTAAAAGGTCTAAAGTGCATGTTATTAAGTGCAGTTTCCACTTCCCTCGAGACATTGTTTAGTTATATCTCCTTTCATATTATAGTTTTTATCATATGGCTCATTGTATATTTTGTATTGGCATGAGGTGCCTAGACTCTTAGTTTATTTTGGTTTATGAATTTTGTGATTTTGATTTGGCACTCCAAATTTATGATTAACTCACATGGATATGGCATAACTTGATGGTATTTTGTATTCTTTTGGATGGATATATCTTATTGATGTTACATGTGTTTTTTGTTCATAGATATTCTAATTTTGATGATGATAATGGATATATTTTGAGCATGTTTTAAATTCTAATGAAAAATTAAATACATGGGAAATTTGTGTGTTTATTTCCTAATTTAGTGGTAGTGATTTTGATTAATCATGTTGAGAGGATCGACACGTGTGTTGAGTGTGCAAATGGCTAACAAGTTCTCAAATGTTATACATGAAGAAATTATAAATAGAAAATAAACATGCCAAAGAGGATGGAGGGGACTAACTCCTATGAATCTCCTTAGCCAACATAAGTCACCCAGAGTTGGAATCGATGGTTGGGGCTATATGTATGGTGAATAATGTTCAATTTATTTATTCTCTTTACTTGTCTTTTTGTTTGACACCTTCATGAGACCCTTAACCAAATTAATTTCTTTAATTAATTCCTTTTAAGTTAAATTTTGTATTTGAGTTATGGGGAAATTCATTTACTATTTTGGGTGGATTTTTCCTTGATGAGGTGGTTGAAAACTTTCTATTTTGATTAAATTTCGAATTTTTCCTTTGAGACCACTTTAGTGGAGTGTGGGACAAGTAAACCTTGTCCCACACTCCCAAAACTCTTCCATACACCTACCCATGGGGTAGGTGTAATTTTTAAAGAGTTTTAGACCATTTGGGGGCTCATAAGGACCCCATAATAACCCTTGGAAGGAGTGAGTTTTATTCTTAGGTATATGTTGTTGGAATAGTTTGGGAATTCTAGAAGTCTTGAATCCTTGACATAAGAAAAATATTAAAATATGAGCAAGAGGTGCCACCTTTCATTTTTATTTTCTTGCAAATTTTTTACCTTTGATGGAGTGTACATGATTTTTATGCTCATTTGAGTTGTATGGATTTTTTCCTTCATGTTGTCTATTTAGTATACACCCATTTTGGGGATATCAATCATATTTGTTTGTATGGGATAAGGTAGATCCATTAAGGAGTTAAAAGTAGAGGTTAAACTGAAGTAAACTTGTGTAGCCTTCTATGGAGGAACAAAAGGTAATTTGGATTTGTTCTAGTGAAAGGATAAGTATGAATGCATTATTATTTTATTTTCTTAGAGGAACTAAGAACTTATGCCCAACCCCTTAGTGGAGTAATAAGTTGTTTGGAATGCCTCTAGTTCCCCTTTGCAACCTATTTATCATTGGATAGTGTGTGCTCATGTTTGAAATTTATCTCATTTTTTCTCTCTTGAGTCTTACTTTGCCCATATGCTTATTTGAATTCTCTTGGAATGTATGTATGTTGGTAAGTATGGGAATGTTTTTTTATCCATTTTTTGTGTTTTCTATGGAGGATTTTTGGGATTTGGGGATTCGTGGGGCAATGGGAAGGGATATTCCCATTTTATGGTTGAGGTGAATTTTTCTTCGACATTTCTTTTTTGTGTTTTTTTATGAAGTTAGAAAGTAGAGCACTAGTAAATATATATATTGTTGTAACTTATTTGGGGAGAACTATTTTGTTTTGGGAAACCAATTTTTTGTCGCAAATGTGAATCAAGTGTGTAAGTATGTAAGTGGAAATTTGAAAATGTAAAAGTTGACTTATATGAGAAAGTGTGCTCTTTTATTTATTGAAATGGAAAGTTTGTTGTTGAATAGAGAAAAAGTATTAAGAATGTATTGATAGTATCATTGTACAATGGGTTCCTTTTTACATTCCAAGCCCTGAGTATGAGTTTTGATACTAAATTAGAGTGTGAAAATGGTAAAGGTTTAAGCTATGTTACTTAGGTAAATGTGCTCCTTTTCTTATGTGAAATCAAGGAAATAATTACTGAAATATTCTCTTTCTCTTAATATTGTCTATTTATTTAAAATAGAAAGGAAAGACCATTTAAAATAATTGTTAAAATTTATCTCCTTGTTTCCCTTTTTTATTTATAAATGGAGGGTTGAAACATTTATTTATAGTGAAAGGAATCCTATATTATTTCCTTCTTTCACATCAAAACTTGTTATTAAATTGTTCTTATTGAGTTGTGAGTAGAAATAAGCATTTTTCTACTTAGTTAATTTGTTATATTGTAAGGAAATATTGTGAGAAAATAATTATGGTTTCATTTCTCCTTTATGAGATCTATTTAGCCATTAATAAGGAAATTTAGAATTGTAATAAGGAATCTGGTTATTTTGCAAACAAATAAGAGAAATAGTATATGATTATACATTTGCATTTGAAAAACATATAAGATTATTAAGATAATGAGTAATTATGGATATTCTAAACATACTACACATATGATTTATTTAAACTCCTAACTCTCCCTTTTACATAACTCCCTTGTAATATATATAGATGATTCAAAGACCAAATTATATTGGTCTTTGAATCATCTATAATACACAGACACACACACACACACACACACACACACACACACACACACACACACACACCTATTTTATAATATAAAATATCAATAAAGAAAAAATAATAATAATAATACAAAATTATTTTGAAATACACAAGGTTTGTTTTATAGATATTTAATATTAAAATAAATAAATTACTATATATATATATATATTCAATAAATAAAAATATTATAAAAACCCAACTCTAGGCCTGCCACAACCATAGGTTTTATTCTTCTTTTAAAAACAAGGTTTTAAAATGATATGAATGCATCTTCAATATGGGTTTCTTTTAAAAACAAACAAATATATATATATATATATATATATATATATATATATATATATGCAAATATATATGTACATATATATTCATATTTGTTTATTTTTAATGAAAACCCATATTGAAGACACATCCATATCTAATAATGACATATTTATAGGTTAAGACCATATCACATTTTAAAACGTTATATTTTAAAAATAAGAAGAAAACCTATGGTTGTGGCTTAAATATAAAATATATATGAATGTGTGTGTGTGTGTGTGTGTGTGTGTAGATATGTATAATACACACACACACACATACATTCCTTCTTCTAAAACTTGAAGCTCCATAGCTCAACCTACACAAAATAAATGAGAGAAAAAATGAGAAGTGAAAAAGAAAATGGTTTCAGATAGTCATAAAGATGGATTTTAGGGTTTTTTAAAACCTAGATCTAATGATGGAACTCAATTTGATCATAAGGCCAAAATTTAATCCTACATTTTTATTTGACTTATCTCCCACTTGCCTTCGTTGAATTTTCTAAATGAATTTAGTTAATAACTCCTAGTGATGTTATAATAAGTCTATCTAAAGTATTGTTTTAGTAGGATGTTTTATTAAAAAAGTTGGGTTTAAATGGGTAAGATTTTCCTATTTTTTCACTATGCATAAAATTATATGGTTTAATAAAATGGGTTGAATAATCTTTAAATGCAAAGAGTTAGGAAGTTTTAACATTAAAAATTTAATAGGCTAACTAATAATAATTTCCCATTAAAAATGTTATAATTGATCATTCTTATAATAAAATAAGTGTGGACGATTAATAGTGCTTAAACATTTACTCCATTATGATTATCACAAATATGACCTCTAATTAACCCTTGAATCCTTTAAAACTTATAATCACTTTTAAAATTGTTTCAAGTACACTACTATTGGTCTGTCAATATAATCGATAATCACATCATGCGAGAAGTCGTAATGGTGCAAGCCATCGGTTCTTCATGGTGGTACGAAAAATGATGGGATAGTGTAAATTTAAGTTTTTTCCCATTAATTCTCTCTAAAATGAAAAAAAACCCTTAATTTTACTATTAACACATATTATTTGGAACATTTTTATTTGGGGCATCACACTTAAAATTAGAGTGTAAGGTTGCAAAACTAGGATTTTGGGTAGTGTTTTAAATTAATATAATTTATCTTCTACCCAATTTTACTAAGCATTATAAACTTTGTTGTGGGATTGTGCAGGATTATGTGCATATGATCCCTAGCAGAGCCAACATGCAGTGGACCATCCACACCACTTGAGCAGAGACAAATAGTGTTAGGAACTCATATTCTTTAGGCTTTGGAAGAGGTAGTAAAAATCTTAGAGATAAAGTTCAGAAGAGTGGAAGATCATAAGTTACATTTACCACACCCATCACATGAGGGATGTAGGTCCCCACTTCGTAATGACAATAGAAAGGATACTCCAGAGCATAAAGAGAGGACTAGGAGTCTTCCACCTTAGTGACATGTAGAGAGATAATCATCGAGGAGAGGACTAGGTCTAGGTAGTTAGATGTAATTGATCATATAGAGGATATATTAAGGCTCCACCCACCCACTTACTCTAGAAACACAACATGATTTTAATCTTGGGAATGGCTTATTATCTCAATGGGTGCTTCAACCTCCACCCCTACACAAGAAACACAAAATATCATATATTTATCCAATTACTAAGATATAAGGTGAGAGTTTGGTGGAGAAATGAGAAGAAGAATCTCCTAATAGATGCAGATATAGTCACATGGGAGGTGTTTGAGGAGAGGTTTAGGTTGAGATATATATCTAGATGTTTTATGGAATAGTGAATTTACAATTTTTATGATATAACACAAGGATCTAGTACAATGTCGAATATGAGTGGAAGTTTATAGATCTCTTTCAATATGTTGACTACATGCAGGATGAACAAGTTTAGATTCACTAATTATTTTGGGGTATGGACTTAGATATTGGAGAAGTACATATGAATTGTCCACAAAACCTCTCCGAGGAGGTGGAGAAGGAATGTATCATTAAGAGGAACAAAGGTAAGATCCAATTTAGGGATAAGGCCAAAGAACATATTTAGGATATGCGAACAATCGATCGAGAGGAGAACTATCTCCTCCTAAGGGTGGATCTATACCTATGGTATGATACCTTGATCCCGGTAGTAAAACAAATAACAAAAACATTCCTAGCCTTACCATGGGTCAAAGAGAGATAGGGGCACCGGCTCATAATTTTAGGGTAATGTTATATCCTAGGGAAAACATGCTAGGACATCCCATTCATAACGTGCGTACAGGAAAAGATATACATGGTCTAATGTAATGATTTCATAAGTTTTGAGCCCCAAAATCTATCATATCTTACCCATTAAAATTATGTTATAAAGGTGATACAAAATTTATTTTGCATACCTCCAATCACCTTTTACTAATATAATAATAAACAATTGGTCATTACAATGGTTATATTGACGTCGTATTATGTTTTATATTGGGCCATTGTGTTAATAAATAATAATATTAATTATCAACTAATTATAACCTTCGTAATTAAATCCATGCACCAAGGTGATCCCTAGGTCTAAGGAAGCAAGTTCTGTTTTCCAAGGTACTATTAATTGTGTAAATATTATTTAGTTTCATTACCCCATTTTTGTACAAAGTTTATTTAATTAAATGAAGAGAATTTATTTTTTTTATATTTAAACGCTTTTGACCGAAGTTATGAACCGGGGAAGGACCCCAAAATTACAAGTGGAAAGAGTGGAAGAAGGGAAGAAAGGGAATGCGACAAGAGGAAAGAAGAATAAAGAAGGAGAAGAGGGGACGACCAACAACATAAATGCGATAAAGCCAAAAACAAAATTCGAGCGGGACCAAAACGAAACAACATAAAAAGGGAGAAGTGTGGGGAACCTCAAGTATCAATCAAATCTAGTACCAGCTCAATAGTTGGACTCATGCGAAGGAGCCTGTAAGTACTCTAAGCTCGATCCTTAAGAGCATTCCATTGGTCGATAGTAGAGTAAACAGGGAAGCTAGCGGCCTTAATATCAACTTTAGGTAAGAAAAAGTGATCTAGCCTTCCCAACATGAAGAGTGTGCTAACACTTTGTGTGTGGTTGAGAAGGTCCCTATACTGGCCACAGATCCATTTGATGCCATGCCCCGAACCGATAGCAAGATCATCAACCTCCTCAACCTAAAGGAGTGGATCCGGGAGGGAGAAGGCATGGAGTTCATCATGGAGGCCGACACGATGTGTAGGAAGGATAACAAAATTGACAAGGAATTCCATGATGACCAAATCCTCCTCCAAAAGTAGGTAGAAGGATAAGAAGGTAGCGGTGATGTCTACATTTGTGCATGCCCGGCATGAGTGAAAACAATATGAGTTGCCCAAAATAGACCCAATTACTTTGGCTTCCTGGTTTGATGAATAATGGAAGACTTTGACAAATGTGATAGATCAATCTCCTCTGTTTGGGTGACATCCAGCACTAAGCTATGAAGGGTAACAAAGGGGAACTTGAGAAATGCCATAGAAGACGTTGAAGAATGAGAAACGCGAAATCAGAGACCAAAAGACACAAAGCAGAGAGTCGGCATCCATTTCTCTTAAAAGGAGCGTTGCACACGCATGAGGCCACATCTGAGCTCGAGTTAAGTTGGCCTACTCATGGGAGATAAGGCTCATCAGTCCATGCCAATCTTTATTGGTACCTAAAGTGACGATGGCGGCAGGGTAATCAATTGCATAGTTTGCCAAAAAATTGGCCTCTTGGTTAGTTTCTCTATAGTTATGGGTAATGTGCCAGGAGCTGATTTTGTTCAACCAAAATAGAATTTGAGGGATAAAGGTGTTGATTTTCCATGATGGGGATGTGCCTCTAGAGACTGCACATATGATAATTTGGGAATCCCCTTCGATAAATAGATTAGAACATCTTAACTTGGTAGCCATCTTGACCCCTTTAATAAGCACTTGGGATTCAAAGAGTGTTTCATGAACCATCCCTGAGTGGGTAGGAACCAACCTTGATGAGATTACCAAATTCATCCCTAAGAATACAACCTGCACCTGATTTACCTGGGTTCCCTCTAGAAGCGCCGTCAAAGTTGAGTTTCCACAACCCTGCGGAGGGGGTCGCCATCTTGCTCTTTTTATATGAATTAATTTTTCTACTTGAGTGAGGCCTTTTTTAACAATAGAGCCAGGGCCAGGTTGCTTTATGAGGGGCCATGAATTCATGATTTCAAAATCCCTAGAGGAGAAAGTGGATTGTGACAAACAATTAACACTGACTTTCTCTGAGATGGCCACTTCCAGCTTGTTGAGAAAAGCGTGCAACTCGGCAGTTTGTTCCCTGAAGAGACGAAGATTGCGTTCCCACCAAATATGCCATAGGAGGAAGAAGGGGGCTATGTACCAAATAGAACTGAGGGAGCTATTGTTGTTAAATCTCAGCCAAGAGAGAAGTGTCTTGCCAATATTATTGCATGGCACCCAAGCTAGATTTAATTTGCTAAGGAGCCAACCCCAACAACTAGATGCGAATGGGCAAGATAGAAAGAGATGATCAAGATCTTCCTTCGCGGCACCACAGAGCACACACATGGATGGACCAGTATAACCCCATGATCTCCACCTAACTTGAGTCAAAAATTTCTTTTTCATAACCAGCTAACCAAAAATTACCACCTTGGGAGAGATACTAGGATGCTAACAACCGTAGGAATAGGGAAGACCTTGGCCAAACCATGAGATGAGAATATTATATCTAGCTTTCATGGTGAAAGAACTTCAAGCATCCCCTAACCAAATCATTCAACCATTAGTATTAAGGAAGTGTGTGTTTCTATCTTGTAAGGAACCCTTGAGGAGATTGGATTCATGTGCATTAGCCCCAATATTGGAGATATCTTTCCAAATCCAAGACAATGAGTCATCTCGGATTCTAAGCGCCATAATCTGCAACCACCGATCCCCAAGAAATCTTGGTCGTGTTCATTACTCGTTGAGTTCGTGCATGAGATTAAGGGGAGGGGATCCATTCCAACTTTCCTCCCAGAAGGTGGAGATCTGACCATTGTTGATGTTCCAAGAGACCGACTCAACAATCAGGGATTTGGACTTACAGAAGAAATTACAAATATGTGATCCTTTGGGGAGCTCAGTGCTAGATAATAATAGCTCAGGGTGACCCCCAAGATACTTGTGGGAAATGATTTGAAATGCAATCCATTTGGCATCGAGAGATGAAGTTCCATACAAGTTTTGCTCGAGGGCATAATTTTATAGAGCAAGATCCAGAATTCCCAACCCACCAAAGGCATTTAGGTTTTTTTACCATGTCCCAGTTTGCAAGGTGAAATTTGTGCTCTTCATTGTTTCCTTTCCACAAGAAGGATCTGACAATCTTTTCAATTTTGAATAAAATATATTTAGGGATCTATATGACAGACATCATGTAAATCGGAATGGCCAGGAGAACTGAATTAATTAATAGGGCCCGTCCCACCAAGGATAGCCATTTTCCTTTCCATGAGAGTAATCTAGAAGAAATGGAGTTTATAAGCCTGTCCCAAAGAGGTGCTTTGCCATTCCCATGAAAGATTGGGATACCTAGATATTTGTGGGGAGAGCACCCTTTGTGAAGCCGAGAATTTCTTTAATCCTACATTGCAATCTTGGAGCAACATTAAAGAATAAAATTAAAAATTTATGAAAGTTAATAACCTGTCCCGCCACTGAAGAATAAGAATCGAGAATAGAAGAGAGGCACCTTACTTCTAGAATAGAACCTTGACCAAAAAGGAAAGTGTCATCTACAAATTGTTGGTGCGTGAGGGCAGGAAGATTGGAGGTAATTTGAATACCTTTAAGGGATCCATCCAAAATAGCAGATTTGATGCTTCGACTAAGAGCCTCAACGACCAAAATAAAGAGAAAGGATGAGAGGGGATCACCTTGTCTCAATCCCCTACTACTACAAAAGAAGCCTTTAGCTGAACCATTTACCAGGACTAAGAATCGAGGGGTGGCAATGTAGTTGAAAATCCAATTGCAAAATTGCCAATGAAACCCATGGCTTGAAGAGATTTAATGAGGAATCTCCAGTTGACGTGGTCATAGGCTTTGCTAAAGTCTAGTTTTAGCATCATGCCAGCACGAGAAGTGGAGTGAAGAGTGTGAATCAATTCATGGGAGATGATGATCCTGTCTGAAATAGACCTCCCAGGAATGAAACCGCTTTGTTCATGAGCCACCAGTTTAGACAAGAGAGGACTCATTCTATTTGCAATAGCTTTCGAGATAATTTTATATGACGTATTACAAAGGGAAATCAGCTCTGAAATCATCCAGAGACTCGGTGGGGATTTTTTGGGGAACATACAGATGAGGGTGTGATTGAGAGCACCTAAAATATTTTCTGTATGTTATGATTCCTCCACCGCATTCCAAACTGTATCCCCAATGACATCCCAGAAGTCCTAAAAGAATGAGGTAGGGAAACCATCGGGGCTGGGTGCTTTATCTCTCTTCATTGAGAAAATAATTTTATGAACCTCCTCCTTGGTGAATGGGGAAAGAAACATGACGTTATCAGTAGCAGTAACCGTGGTTGTGATCTGATTAAAGAAAGAAGACTGATCTCTAAGAGGAGTGGCCGAATCACCATTCAGAAGCTTATTGAAGAAAGACATTACTTTAGATTTGATCTATGATTGAGTGGATGTCATAGAATTATCATCTAACTGGAGGGATGCAATGTAATTGAAATTTATCCTTGCTTTGATGAAGCATGAAAGAACTTAGTATTTTTGTCACCGTTGGCCAGCCAAACTTCCTTATATTTTTGTCGCCAATAAGTTTCCTCTTTAAGAAGATCGCCAAGCTCCCTGAGAAGTAATTTTTCCTTGAGGAAGTCAACCTGAAGCATCCCTTGTGAGAGAATAGATTCGTTCAGAATATGAAGCTCCTTCTCGACTCTCAATTTTTCAAGAAAGATATTTTTAAAGCAGGAGATATTCCAGCTACGTAAATTATCTTTCAGCAAAGATAAATTTTTGGAGAGTTTGAACATCCAGGTCCCTTTGACTTTGAAGGAGTCCCACCATGATTTAATCTAGGGGCCTGAGTGAAGGATCCTGCAACCACATGTTTTCAAATTTGAAAGGCGAGCGGTGAGGGGGAAGATCAAAGGAAATGTTGAGAGAAATTGGGAAATGATCGGAGCCGGAAAGGGGAAGAACAGAGCATTTGAGAAGAAAATTGTTCTGCAACCAGATTTCAGAGACAAGATATATCTGTCAGACACACTACCATTGAACTAAACCCAGGCCTCCGATTATTCCACGTGAACCAACCCAAACTTGACTCCACGTCAACCAATTTTGTGGAAGACACAAAGGAGGTGAAGTCCACTTGAGAATGTGGCTGCCATTGAATACCTCCTCGTTTATCAAGGTCGAGTTGCATTGAAATCACCTACAGCTATAATCTTGGATTTGGTAGCCGAATCAAGGACCAGATGAAGTTTAAACCAAAGATCTCTTTTTTATTAGATTAGAAGGACCATAAACATTGTCTAAGAAGGACTCATCAGAGTGTTTGATAAAAACATTACACCACATGAATTTTGAATCAATGAGGAGAGGTTCAAGAATGCAACAATTTGGATTTCCACATAATTCCTAGGCCTCCCGAAGCACCAAATGAATCAGAAAAACATCCTTCCCAACCTTTCCATTTTCGAAGCCAACCTTTCCCGCAACCTTCCATAGACATCTTGGTTTTCTGAAGAAGGCAAATATTGGCAGTAACATTGGTAGCATAACGTCTTAAAAGACGTTGTTTGTTAGGGGCATTTAGGCCCCTAACATTCCATGAAAAGAGAATCATTTTAGCTTCAGAGAGGACTCGCCTCTCCTACTCATAGAGGGGAAAAAGGAACGAAGTCACAATTGCTTCCCAGCTCCAACCTCTTTGAGGGAAATTTTACTTATAGAAAAATTACCTGTAATGCCTTTCAGACCTAGATCCATGTTTAGAAATCTGGGTGTCAAAAGAATCGAGCACATCGCATGTTTTCTAAATATTGTTCCTTTGGGATAATCTCCAGAGAACCACTAGAGTCACCATCATTATACTGGATTATTTCATCCTTCTCGTTCACCCATTTTTCCAAAGAAATGGCATTGCCACCAAGTTGAGAGAAATTCCATCATGAAAAAGAGATAAAATCCTTGTCGAGTCCTTAACCACTACGGTCATTTCTTTAACCAAGGAAATAGTACTCGGATCCAAAGACAGGGACTCAAAAGTAGGGGTGGAGTCATTAATATCCTCACCTAAGGATTGTGGTGGGAGAGAAGGTAGGAAGGGGAGAGGATTTCTTCCTCCATTCCATTTTTCCCGGAGCAGGGGGATTTTTGCAAGATTTTTGGAATGGCCAGGTTTTTTGCATTTAAAATAGTTGTTGGAGATGCCTTCATATTCAACCTTTTGCTCCCGAGCAGCCTGGACTTGGTGGAGATTATAATAATATCTTAAAGCTTCTGTTTATAATCGATAGAAATAAAAATCCTAGAAAAGGATGAAAGGGTACCTTCCAAGGTGATAGGGTCTATGTGGACAACGCGTCCTAGACTAGAGCAAATTTTGTTGAGAATCGGGGCAGACCAAAACTCACTGGGCAGCGAATAGAGTCTTACCCAAAATTGTAGTCCTTCCATTTCCACTATATCCGTGTCAAAATGAGTCTCCCATTCACGAATTTCCAGGCCTGAGTCCACCAAAAGAAAGTCTTTTCTCACCATGGTATCATTCTTTTGAGCGGCACTGCGAAAGATAACTAGAAAAACCTCTTTCCAAGAAGCGGATACTCAGACCACTACCCCACTGCACCTCACACTAGTTTTGAATCCCCGCTACCATCAGCTAACAAACAACAATTTTGCAAAGATTGCTCTATTTGCGAGAAGGTCTATTTGGGCGGCTAGATCTACTGAATCCTCCAGGGACACGAAGATGAAGTCGATGAATCCAAGTGAAGGAATTTTTGACCTAGGTTGATTATGTTGTTACCTTTAGGTTCACCGCCCGAACCAGGTTGTCTAGGTCCCAAACGCTTCGCAAGGCTTTCGACAGCCTTGGCCCGCAGGGGGTTTCAACACAACATCACGGGGAGGTGAGGCCGTATGATTGTTGCAAAGGCTTAGTTTTTAAAAAATGAATGTTATGGTGTACGGTGCTACCGCTTCCCTTTTCCATCCTTTCTCCATATCTAAATGAAGAGAAAAAATAATCCCAAGTTCCCAAATCAATTAAGTGGGTTTACAATTTTATCCCTAAGGTTTAATTAAATTAGTCCCCAAGACCCATGCACATTTAATTTAATTTAATTAATTTTATTTCACTTTAGTGATTATCAAATTCCAAATATCCTTTTGCAAGTAGGAAGGCCCACCATGGGACCCACTTGCAAGTGTACACTCTAGGTTTAAGAAGAGACTTTGGACAGAAAGGCTCTCCATAATAGATAATAGGGTTGGGTTAGGAAACCCTAAGTTTTCTTATAGAAGACATTTATTCCTTATTTCAAATGTATTAACTCATTTTCATATTCCCTCTTCTTCCTTAGTCTCTGGCTTTTCTTGCAAGTTGTTATGGGGATATCACAAGAATGGTGGAGGAAGATTTCTTCACCCATTCTCTACCATTATTACAAATCTGGTTTTTTTGTTTGGATTTTTACACTCTAATGTTATTCATGTATCCATTTTATTTGTGGGAAGAAGTTTCTTATTTTTGTTGATTCAAATCGACAAATAAATGGGTTGATACTTGTATGTATGTATGTATGTATGTATGTATAGGTAAGCACCCATATTTTATTTATATGTATGAGAGATATTATATAACTTTATATAATTACATATGTGTGTGTGTGTGTATGTGTGTGTGTATATATATTGGTTTATTTATATATAATGGTAATATGAAATTTATTTTATTTTAAAGAAAGGTGGATTGGTTGACTATGGGTGGCAGATACAAAGTATGAAGGAGGAGGCGGGGCTTTGGTAGGGGTCATATCCATGGTCATGGCCCCTCCCTAACCCTTGTCTCATGTATTTCTTCTAGAATCTCTATCTCTATCATATGTGATATAATTATCTTTGTTTTATTCTTGTTGTATATGTTATAAATATCTCCTTCTTTTTCATGTGTGCTTCATGTCTATGTTTAGTTCTACATGTCTTTATCATGTTCTATTCCATGATCCGTCTATTTCCATCTTGCCTTGATGACTATGTCAACTTGTACGTTTTCCTATATTTATCTTTGTGTGGTGATAAATTTATATCATGCTTCTATGCATCAGAACTTCGTACATATTCCCTTATGATTTCATGCGCACCTCTTGTGCACTCCTTCAATCCTTTGCACATATGTCTTTATTCCTCCTTATGCACTCTTGCACACTTCTCCAACCTTCGAGAATATTCCTTATCCATTTTAATGGTCCAACATTACCACACACTATGTATATTGCTTTTCCTAAAAAATTAAAGAATAAATTAATGAAGAAATAAATAATCATGGCTGAACAAAATATGGTAAAAATCCCAAAGAATACAAATAATTTACAAATAAATAATGTCCACTCGACACAACCAAAAATAGGCTCAAGGTATCTAGAGGAGTTCCAGAATTCTATGTTGATGGTTGCTTCCAGTCACTTCCACTCTTTGAGCGTGCTATCTCAACTTCTTGGAAATGATTCAACAATGTTTTGTATCCCCTCCAGGGTTAGTCACCTGGATTTTTCCTTCTACTCTAGAAAAACAATCTTCCATTTTATTTCCATGCTTTCTAGGATGTCCCCTTTTTGCATGACCATCACACCGTAGCTCCACAAGCCTTCCCTCTACCATGGCATTTTTTTTATTATTGTATTTTTTATTTCCTCCAAATTTTAAATGCCTTGTGTGCATGTTGCTTTATCCCCAATATACATGGAGGCCTTGATGTGACTCCTCTTTGTTTCCTCTTTGGTAAGACATGCATCTACAATAAAGGTGTTTGCAAATTTTTGAAAATCTTCTCCTCCTTTTGTGAAGCTTATTTTACCTCCACATGAAGGTTCGCATATTATTTATCCTCTTATCAATATTCTCTTGATTTTCTCTATCCATTTCCTCTACTTTTGGTACACATCCTTTACTTTCCCTTATTATAAATGGGTTAACCAATTATTCCAAGTTATCAATTTCCCTTTTTTATTAAGATTGGCCTCCAAGAATGTGCGAACATGAGTTTGCAATTTGGGTAATCAGTTTGGCCACTTTAATGTTAACATTGACTAACCTCCTTTTTACCTTATTCAATTCTGATTCTAACTTCTTATTCTTGTTACTTACATCATCAAAATTTTCATGTGTTTCATGTTGTGTGACTCCTTTATTAATGTTCCTATAGGAAAAATCATTATCCATCTTTATTAAGGCATTATTTACCTACTTTTCCATCAATTGTGTGAATTCTAAAATTGACGATGCTTTTTATGGATCTTTTTCCCGTAGCTCATTAATGGCCTCTTTCCGTATTTCAAACTCTAGCCCCTCTATATGAGTCTTCATTGTAAGGGAAACCATTTTACATGTGTGTACATGTGGTTATGTTTTGTTGAGAATATCCCAACAATATAATTCTTCTATAGCCATGGATATTTGTAACATATCCTGATGAATTTTAATGTATCATTTATATAGGACATGTGAGGGAAAGGAGGTGAGATCTCTTGGACCTTATCCTTGTTGAATATTCAGGTCTTGATCCCACCACACACGCTGCTCACATGGTGAATCTTACGCAACATTATAGTGTGCGGGAACAATTTCCTCTTCCTCTTGTTGGTCACCTCTTGTTCATTCTCTTCTTTCTCTTACTCCTCCATATGTAACGAGGAATTTATCCTTCTTCACGCTCGGACTTCTCGGGATCTTATTCCTCCATAATATGTATTACACAAGGGCTCCCTTCTCCTCCGAGTCTTCTCTAGCCCTTTTAGATTATTCCTACTCTTCACTCAGAATTATACCATGCATGTTGTAAGTTGGGCTAGCTAGAGGGGTTCTAGGATGGGTATGTGATAATAATTTTCCTCATTATTCCCACCTCCTCTTCCTTCATTTGTGGTCTAACTTCCCTTCTATTTTATCTCCTTCCTCTTCTTCTTCTTCTTCTTCTTATTGTTGGAATAGCTTAGGCTTGTGCTTCTTCTCTCTCACATCTATCCTCCTAAAATATGGTGGTGTAATGTTTGTGTTACACACATCAATTACTTTACCTTCTTATAATTTTGGTCACAGATAGATATAGACTATGTATATGCTTCTTTGAAAACCACCAAAGTTACTAAGGATTCAGGTCCATCTCATCCGACTCTATTATTTTGACATATAGCTTCCTATTCACATAGCCATAAATTTTTCACAAAGTTTGGTACTTCATTTATACCTTATGTACGTAAAAATTTAGGGGTTTCACATCCTTGATTCTATTTAATACACTCTTGAAGCACCTTATTTTGAAGGAAAATGAAAAATTACACCATGGAATCATCTCTCCATTCAACAATAAGAATCACATAAGACAAAAGTGTTACATGATATAAAATTATTTGTATCCTTATAACTCGTGGAAAACTCCTTGGGGATGTGTCATTCCTTTCAAAGGTGTTTTACATCCTCTTATACCATGTTTCTAGGTGCACCTTGTATATATTTTTGATGGTCCCATCACAAGTATACTTTGCAAGTCACTTCCCTGGCGATCTCTTCTCAACATGAAGTTATCATTCCTTCCCTAAACTGGTCCATCGGGACTCCAATTTCCCATTATACTATCAACTGAAAAATTGACCCCATGTGATCTTATTTCATTTATCATGTTGTTTCTTATATTCCTCCATAATACCCTCTGCAATATATATAGTAATATTGCATTTGGTGTCGTGCACTATCTTATGTGCAATGTACAAAAATTCTTGTCTACTTTTGTCCACCTCTATGAGGCTCTAAGAATACAACTCACTAAATGCATGACCAATCCAAGTACCAAGGTCATATAAGTTTGTAACATTTAAGGCATAAATTTCCCGTTGATAATGTAATTTGGTAGTTATTTTTCTCACCGCCGCATCATCATGCCTATCTAACATGGTCTCCTCTCCCCTATCTCTCAACCTTGTTACTTTTTTGATTAGTTGCATAGTGATGTGCAACCTCTTCCTAAAAATAAAAGTAATATTTGTGCATCCGCAATATCATCCATTAGAAAAGTCACACATACTTACCAAAAATGGAAAATCAAATAGTTGCAATGCTCTACCACTTTCCCAATTATTTCATACATGATCATGTAGAAAAATGTGTCCCTTTCATGTGCAATGTTCTATCTCTACTAGGGTTTCATCCTTATATCACCTTCATGTCCAAGGGTGTGGTGGTTATACTCATTGATTTTGCACTTCTATATCTTTGACTCCTAAGCCTTTGCAACAATAACCTCCTAAGGATACTTAATTTCTGAAAACCATTCATCTATGGAATCCTCCATGGTTTTCTTACCCTTAGGTGTTTTCTTCATTATTTCCATGCTTGTAACCCAAGTTTGGACCTATGCAAATTATGGATTTCATGCCCTAAAGTACAAAACCCTTACCTTTTCGACCATCATAATTATTTAATGCACTAAAAACATAACTCTACAACTTCAATCAGCATTCCTTAGATCTGGAAATTTACTTGTGACCTAACCCTACAAAGACTATCCTCAACCTTCAAACTTCTAATTTTGTCTTCGAACCCTTCTTCATCTTCCACTATACTATCTAGACTTTTCTTCTTCCAAATGCAAGTAGCTCTTTAGTTCTAGACACTATTTTATAGTTTCCTAGTTTTTATTTCATTCACCAATTCACACAATGTTTGCAAGAGCAATTTGTAGTGAAAATTACAACTATTGTTCATGCCTATTTATAGATTTCTACTTTTCGAAAAACTTAATGCGATAGGTGGTGTTAGGTGTGAATTTCCCACCTTTTATTATAATTTCCTACTCTTTTTCTACTAATTTTGGGTCTTCCACATTTCCCTTCCATGTGAGGCATGTACAACCTTTTGGCACGTAACTTCTCTCATAAGTTTCTAAGTTTTTCATGTTTCGCACATCTACTTTCCTAGGATACACATATTTTTACGCATGCCTTCCTATGTCACACCTTTCCTTTCTTTGTGATATATACCAAGTAGTTTTATTCTTTTACTTCCTACCTCGCATTATTTTTCCCACTACATCACATGTTTTCATCCCTATCAAGTTTCCTTATACACCACCGAGAAATAAAATTCACTAATGGCAGGATCATTCCATTCACCATAGCAAACTAGACCTGATAATGCCTTCACCTACTACCCCATTTTAAAGTATGTACGATATTCTGTGTATCATAATTCAAAAAATACATTAGCTCCTATGTGCAAATGTGTCTATTACAAAACAACGAAGAAAAATAGAAAGGAAAATATAATATAAATGACAATAATACCTTATTATAAATGGAATTTAAAAGAATCTTATTTATAGTAGGGATTAAACCTACTCACATTAAAGCAACTAGGAAGCATCATACCATTATGTTCCTATAATGATGTGTGCCTATCTCTACAATCTTGGTCACTTTAAAGGGTCACAACTAATGGACCTTTAACTTCCTTAGGTAACATACAAACTTAGAATCATATAGTAGAACAAACCCTCCAACTACAAAAACTTGTTACTAATGTGTCTATCATGTCAATCATTTTTATTTCCTTCTCTATATTTTGGCTCCATCGCGCGATTACATGTATTGCATGTAAATTCATCAGCCCCTAAATGTGTGTATCCAATGCTTACTTATCTATGAGGCCTCTTGTGTACATAATGCACAATGAAGGAAATAAAAATTCAATAGGTATGATGAATTCCATACCAAACACCAATTGAAAGAGTGTGGACCTTCTATATGCGGTTTTGTATGCCCAAAGTATAGTTGAAACATTATCATCACATTCCTTTATTCCTACATCACAAATCTAGGTTAAGGTTTAGCTCATGATTTTGTTAAATTCTTATATTATGCCATTATCCTATAGGTGATACAAAAATAAGTTCCCTAATCTTTGGTAAGGGTCAATGGGTAGTCATGACGAAAGAAAATCAACACTTGACCTTCTTCGCACTTTGACTTCCCTAGGTCATGCCGAGACAACTAGTGTAGAATATAAATGGATGTATATGTGTGGTGATGGTGGATAATATAATGAGGTAACCTTATATATTCGACACACAATAACGGGATCTATGAATCTAAGGAAAATAATGCTCTCATCACTTAAAGTGGTATGTGTTGGTGCTTAATTTGATCTTGCCTCGTTTGTCCTTGAAATTCTTCAATCTTTTGGCTCGACATATTTTCTATCTCCCGTATTGATGTGTGAAATCTTTGTCCTTCATTTGGTTTCCATGATTAGTCCTTTCCTTTGGTCGAGGATCACATTAAGTCCAGATATTGTTTTCCGTTCCTCTATCCATGAGAAAGAATTTGTAATTTGGGCGTAAATTTGGGTTTTTTTCCCTTCCTTCCATTTTTCCATAGTCATGTTTTGTTTTCCTGTCAATTTTTATCCCAAAATCTGTGGAAATGTGGTCCTTTCTGATTGGATGCAACTCGGTGGGGAATTTTGAAACTCTAAGGCCTGCTTTAACTCAAGTATTTTCCATGTAGAGGGTCTGCACTCATCTCAAAATTCATCTCTTGGTTTGACCTTTAGAGTTGCACCATGGAGACACATGGAGGTTTCCACTAGCCCTGCCAGACTTAGACATTTTTTCATGTGGCCAGTGCAGCTTTGTCGGACCATGGACACATGGAGGGATGACACTCATTTGAAGATCCACCTCACGAGTCCTACCTTAGTAGTTACGCTAGGGAGACACGTGGAGGCTTCGTTGGCTCCTCCTCTATATACTTAAACTATTCAAGCAACTTTCTAAGGCCTGGGACACGTGGAGGGCCCATGCCTGCATTTGGGGACCTGCCCCGTACTTTATTTTGAAGAAGCACTAGAGGGACACTTGGAGGTTTCCACTCGGATCCCGCCCATACTTAGACTTTTCAACCGAAGAAACTTCCTCGGACCCTAGACACATGGCACCTTCCACTGGTCATTAAAATTTTTCAACAACTCTACCGGACTAAGACATGTGGTGAGCATGTGCTTGTTGGGTCTCTCTTTTGGGCACCATATCAAAAGTGCGCCATTGATACACGTGGAGGATTCCACTAACTCCTTTTATACTGAGACTTTTTAAAGGCTAAAAGGTAATTTTCTTGGGCCAGGAGGCACGTGGAAGGCCCGTGCTTCTTTGGAAATTAGAATTTGTACCTCACCTTTGTAGTTGCGCTAAGGAAACACGTGGAAAAATCTAATCTAAAGTTGAAAAGGGAGAATCGATGGTTCCTATGCATTGCATCTGATTTTACGCCATTTTTTCTCCAAGACTTCGGAGATGCAAATATTCATTGTTTTTCAACATTTTTTGATGAAATTCCTTGTCATTTTTGTCTGCAAAGTGTAATTGAATGGATTAAGAGCTTAATTTTTGAGTCCAATGAATGTAACGGTTGATATTTTAAAGTTGGAATTGCTTGGGCACTTGAAAAAATGTGAATTACCGAGAGAAGATGGATACAGATCAAAGTTATAGAGGAAAGATTGGGAAAAGGATGAAATGATGAAGGTTACAGGTGCAAAGGATGAAAAAGGTGTTGCCTCAAGGGTCAAAATGATTTCTTGTCAGATCCAGCTATACCGAGCCACCAAAAAATGATTAAAATAGGTATTTCTCGCATGACAGAATATAAGAATGATTAGGACTATCAAATATTTGTGGCATGACATCCCAATCATTATTTGAGGGTTTGAGAAATGTGATCAATTCATGATATTTCCACCTAGAAGCTGCTGGTGTAAATTTGTTAAACATCACTTTCTGAGACAAATTGGTAACAAACAAAGGATTCCTCGAATATTCTTATTTTTGGGGGAAAATTTGGGATGAGTGAGTGAGTGAATTGTATAAATGCAATGAGGATACTCTTGCAAATGGTTGGGGGTTGAATTCTTAAGAGAAAATTTGAGAAATCCCATCTTCCTGAGAGACCATCTAAGAAACATGTTAATCTCTTATGTTTTAGATTTGATCATATCAAGTTGGTTCATAAGTGTACATCCATTAACAAGCTCTGAGATTTTTCAAAGAAACTTTCCCCTGCTAATGAATCTAATCAACTTTGAATTAATCTATGTTAATCTTGGGAAAATTTGTGTCTGCTTTATTTTAGAATTTCTACAAGTAGTTTTTCTTGTTCCTATTGCAATATTGTGTTAAAATCCCTCCGAATCACATAGGATCTTGTCCCTGTGATAGTTTGTGGCATTTGCGGTTTCATTCAAGAGAAGAGCCTTCATCTTGTAATGAGATAAACAATTTAAAATCACTTTATTGTCATTTTGTTGATAAATATTATCTATAATCCTTTGAGAGTATCTTAGCGTGAGGAACCTAGGGGGAGTTTTTAGTCTTTAGACTCTTCTTGTTAAATTCTTGGAGATTGTGTGAAACTATACAAATATGGGCCTCCATTGATGCACACCTTACAGTCAAAGGAATATTTTAGCTATTCTAAAGCATTTTGTCATTTAGTTTTCCAAATTTTGTGAAGGTTCTCAAAGATCTGGAAAAATCAATTTTATCCTGCTTAATCTCCCACCAAAAATTATTCAAAAACAATGAATCCTACCTGAACTACCCCTGTTTTCCCTGTATGTCCATAAATGAATAAATTCTACTGCCCAAAAATATGCAAAAGCAATCGGGATTCCATAATGTCTTTAGTAACATTAGCCATGTTTAGAAAATATCACCATTCTTTATAAGTGACAACTCGTGAGAGTTAAATTGTGGTGCATTAATCATATTTTTTCTAGGTTTCATTTCAAATTTTTGCAAAGAAGGATATCTTCATTCTCCTTCACCAACAGAGGTTACAAAATGGGTCCTCTCACCCTGTTCAAAATTCATGACCCAAAGTAGTGAGGATAGATCAAATCCTTAATGAAGGTGTTATCCATTTCTCTGATGCCCGAGTGACAAAGAGTCAGACAAATCCCCTCTGACTACAAAATGACTCATAATATGATCTAGTGTCTTGCTAAATCTGTGATGTTGCTCGGTTTCCAAGGGAGAATCAATTTGGATACCAACACCGATTAGCGCTGTTTTCAGGGACATGAAGTTGTGTGTAAATTTTGAACACCATCAACAACGCATATAGACCCTAGTAAATGCTTCTTACAAATTTTAAAGTGTAAATATGTTGTTGAAACATCATCCTGTGTCCAGATTTGTAAGAATCAAGCAAAGTTACAAGTTCTGCATGCAATATTTCTAGTTTTTGTTGGTTTTTGCACTAATTTTACATCATCAATGTTAAATATGGGTAAAGGAAGGTCATATATGTGAATCTTTGCATGAATTTAGTGTTGATAGACATTTGACAGATCAATTTTAGTGCATTTTCACAACTAAGGTGAAAATCCTTAGTGGCGACTCCGTGTTGAATTAATTTTGATAAATGTCAGTGTCTTAACCTATATTAATTGAAATTTATCACTAATCTCTACAAATATGGAAGGAAGAAGATATTTATTCATTGAAGACCCTACTAGAAGGTTGTTTCCAGAATTAGGAAAGACAAATTCTGAAGGAAGAAGAATCTGGAAAGTTATTGGAGATCAGAAATCAAGAAAAGAGTTATCAATTGTGGAAACTGATCAGCATGTCATTGAAGATTGCCATACTTCCTCAAGTGCTTCTGAATCAAGTAGTATTTTTGTAGATCTAAATTCTCCAACTGGAGAGGGTCCTTCTTTTGTATTTGAAAAATTTACGTCTCATTATGTCCCTGTGTTCTCCAAAGCTGATAGGATCTTCCAAGAAATAAAGTTTTTAGAGAACATTCATTTTGAGAATTGCATTCATGTTCCCCACAGACCCCTCACTCCCCATCATTTTGTTTCTCCTATAATATCACCTCCCTAAAACAATATGGCCTGCCCCCACCCAGACCTCCATTTTTTGTGAACACTTTTGGTCCTATAGATTTCAAAGGTATGGATGGATATCCAAATGTTGTGCCCCAAGATGTTAGAAATAGACTTCTTAAATTTCAAGGAAATAATGCTATTACTGATGATTAGCACATAAAGCTTTTTGTTAATATGATGGAATACTTTGAGATTGAATTTGAGGATGTGTACATAAAGTTGTTTATTCATGCTCTAGAGGAGTATGCACGAGACTGGTATAAATTTTTACTAGAAAACTCCATTGATTCATGGATAGAAATGAAGAATGATTTTAGATTACAGTATGGAGATAAAAAAACCCTAGGTTTCTTTTATCAGAATTTGATAATATTAAAAATAATCCTAATGAATTTGTTCATGACTTCAATAAAAGGTTCAATAAGACCCTAAATAGGCTACATGTGATCCTGAGGCCAAGTGATGTTTCAATTTGATAAAATACTTGATGATTTTGATAAGAAGGCTGACTTTATTTGAGGGATAAGAACCCAATAACATTGAGGCAGGCCTTCACCACAGCTTTGCAGATTGAAAATAACATCAAGGTGATTAGTAAACCTCCTAAGAGAAGAAGGCCTTTATTATGCCTCATGAGGTCATGAATGGATTAGATATCAAAGTGACATCAGCTTATGAGAAGTGCACTTTGCCATGGATTCTAGAGAGTGCTAGTGGCTAGATGTGTCAAGGGTTTGATAGTGCAACTTGCAGTCTACCTAGGAAAGAACTTAAAACTAGATGTTGTTATTGGTGATTTCCTACCAAATGGGGAATGTTGTTATCAAGAAAATGGGCTAGTAGTGTGGGTGGGAGTGTGTAAATGGATATGTCTTTTGCCACTATACCTATTAAGGGCATCCTTGTAAAGTTGTATGGTGAAAATAAGATGCTACATCTCATTGAGGATCTCATTGAGGGTTCCTATGAAGTGTTATAATCGATATTGATGTTGATAACTTTGTGTCGATTTGCTGATGGTAAAGAGCACAAAATTGATCAATGAAAGTCTCTTAATAATATAGGTTCTCCTTGGACTTTGTTGTTTGATGGGGCTTGCTCTAAATTTGGAAATGGTGTTGGTATTTTTCTAATATCTCTAGGCTAAAAAGAGTTTGTTTTCTCTTTTAAAATCATCTTTGAGTACACTAACAATATTACTAAGTATGAAGCATTGCTCTTGGGTCTAAGGATTGCATGGAAATATGGTATTAGAGACATCATTGTTAAAGGAGATTCAGAGCTAATTGTCAAGTAGGTTAGAAAACTGTATGCAACAAAAAATTAGAGAATGAAGCAGTATAAGCATGCAATATAGGATTTCATTGAGATGTTTGAATCCTTTAACATAATACATCACGATAGGAAGTACAATACTCTAGTAGAAAAATTGGCCGTATTGGGGTCCATATTTGAAAATTATACTATATCCCCCTATTGTGAGTATAATATTGAGATATTAACTAGGCCATATGTTCCTAACAATGTTAAACACTGGAAAGTGTTCGAAGATGACACCTAGGTGTAAAGGTTTTTACAGAACCAAGGAGAATTTTTGATCAATGTATAGATTGGGATCCAATAGTTTGTGTGGTGATGGAAAGGAGACTTTATTTGGAAAAGACATCATTCAGTTGAAGACTAATACTATTCCCAGAGGTTTGGTAGCACTTGAATCAAACTTTGATAATGCTAATTACATTGTCAATAGACACATGTCAGCCTCGAGGGATGTTAAAGAGCACGACTGGGCACGAAGGATAAACCACGTAAGATCTGGCTAGGTAGAAATTTGAGAAAGGAAGAAAAGCAGTCGTATGTCCAATTGTTGAAGAAATACTAGGACTACTTAGTATGGTCTTATTCTAAACTGAAAGCATATAGAGAGGATCTTTTCTAGCATGAAATTCCCTTGGAAGCTTTTGCCAAGCTATTTAGGTAAACAGAGGCTGATCAATCCACTTCTTTCCCTAAAGATGTAAGAAGAATTAAAAAATTTGAGGGATGGAGGAATCATATAGCCCACAAGGTACTCATCATGGGTTGCAAACTTGGTACCTGTCAGAAAGAAGAATAAAGATATAAGGCTATGTGTGGACTTTAGAAACTTGAATAGAGAATCAATGAAGGATAACTACCCTCTACCAAATATGGACAATATGTTACAATTGGTTACTGGTTTGGAATTGTTATCCACCTTGGATGGTTTTTTTGGATATAACTAGGTAGTTATGAAGGAATCAGAATGAATCAAGACTTCCTTTACCACTCCTTGGGGAACATATGTATATGTCAGAATGCCTTTTGGTCTAATGAATGTTGGATCCACTTTCCAAAGAATAATGGATGTAGCTTTCTCTGGCTATATTAATGATTTAATTATTGTATATCAAGATGATGTGACTATTTCTCTAGAAAAAGGAGTGACCACCTGCAACACTTAGAAAAAATGTTGTTAAGATGCAGGAGTATGGTATTTCACTAAATCCCAAGAAGTGCCATTTTGGAGTTCAGAAAGCAAAGCTTCTTGGAAACATTGTGTCAAAGGAAGGGGTCATGATTGATCCTGAAAGGGTAGAAGCCATCAGCAAAGTCCCTATTCTAAGAACCAAGAAGGAATTCAATCCTTTTTGGGAAGATTAATTTTATTAGGAGATTTATCTCCAACTTTTTGAACTAACTATCCCAATCACTAGCATGTTGAAGAAAGACCAAAGTATCAAATGGGAAGAAGCAACTATTCAAGATTTTTCTAGGATCAAAGAAGCATTAAAGAATGCCCCTGTTTTAGCAGCTCTAGATTATAAGAAGGCTTTCCAAATGTTTTCTTTTGCTTCAGAAAGTACTATTGCATATGTGTTGTTGTAGAAGGATGATGAGGGAGCTGAAAGACCAATTGATTTTTTCAATAAGGCATTAAAAGGAGATGAGATAAAGTATACTATCATGAAGAAGCATGAATTTTCTTTGGTAAAAGAAACAAAGGTCTTTAGGCCATATATTCTGAGTTCCAAAGTCATTGCTTATGTTCCCCACACCATGGTGAAAGATATCCTATCAGAAATGGAGGTTTCAAGCAAAAGATGCCAATGGGTAAAAAATTTCAAGAGTATGATATGGATATCAAACAAAAAAATTGGTCAAAGGTTTGGGCCTGGAAAACTTATGGTAGAGAGAAATCTGTAGATAATTGAGGTAAATGAAGTTGAAGAAGAAAGGTTGAATGTCCTTGAAAAAATGATAAATTATGAATGGTACAAGGACATCATTTTTTATCTCAAACATCTACAGTTCCTTGAACATTTGAGCAAGAATCAAAAAGAACACTTAAGTTAGCTTCCCAAAAATATGTCATTACTGATTTTGGGTTAGCTTGGAAGAACCCTGAGGGAGTTCTCTTAAGATGCATTATTGAAGATGAAGCCCCTAAAATAATTTTGATCTCCATGGAGGATTTTGTGGGGGCATTTTTTGGAAGAGTCACAACTCATAAAATCTTAAGGGCTGGTTATTGGTGGCCAACTCTTTTCAAAGATACAACTTTATTGGTAAGAAAATGTGAAAGTTGCCAACACTTTTTTGGAAGACTAAAAGCTTCAGGCTCCCTTCCTTTGCAGCTATGTATCAATTGAAGCCCCATTTAGGAAATGGGGAATGGACTTCATTGGTGAGATTTTAGATCCTTCAAGTGTTGGCCATAAGTGGATTTAGTAGCCACTAATTACTTCACCAAGTGGGTGGAGGCAATCCCCACCAAGAAAACAACTCACCAAATTGTCATGGATTTCATTCTGAATCATATCATTTGTAGGTTTGGAGTTCTGCTAAGATATTTGTTGATAATGCCATGAGCTTCGGGCTAAACCTTTGGTGGCCATGTGCCATGAATATGGGATCAATTTGACATATGCTTCTAATTATAATCCCCAAGGAAATGGAAAGTAGAGTCCAACAATAAAAAATTGTTAAAAATAATTAGAAGAACTTTGAGTTGAATAAAAGGAAGTGGGGTGAGCAGTTGAAGTTTGTTGTTTGGGATGATCAAATCATTGTTAAACGAGCTACTGGAAAAATCCCATTTGAGTTGGTGTATGGAACTCAAGCTCTGCTTCCCCTACATATGTAATTGTCTTCATTTCAATTTCTTTAACAACTAGAAGATCAAGAGGTTAGTCCCTATGATGCTCGCATCAATAGATTGTTGAGTTAGATGAAGAAAGAAGGGCATCCCATTAGAGGCATGTAAAATTTAGAGAGAAATTGAAGAATTTGTTTGATAAAAAGGTGACTCCAAGAGATTTAGTGTGGGAGATCTTGTGCTATTGTGGGATAGCAGGCACGAGGATAAGGGAAAACATGGAAAGTTTGATGCATTGTGGATGGGCCCTTATTCAATTGACATTTGAATTGGTGAACATACCTTCTTCTTAAAAGACCTAGATGGGGAATTGCTTGAATTTCCTGTTAATGGAAGGCATTTGAAACATTTCCTTGATTTATTTCTCAGAATCGAGGTATGCACCATTATACAGTGTATAGTCTTTTGGTTTTTTTTTTCTTTTGTGTTTTTTTGTTTTGGTTTGTCTGGGTCTTGGCAGCCTTTTTTGTTGGTTTCTCAGTTTGTTCTAGGAGCATTGGCTCATGACTCCATTTCCCAATGGTTTATTTTTGGCACTTGGTATGCTATTTGTTCTTGTGGCACTCATTGGGAGTGCCCATCCCCGAGTCGGAGCCGATGTTGGTGCTTAATTTGATCTCATCCTGTTTGTCCTTGAAATTCTTCAATTTGTAGGCTTTGTTGTATTTTCTATCTCCCCATATTGATGCGTGAAATCTTTATCCTTCATTTGGTTGCCATGATAATCAATCCTTTCCTTTGGTTGAGGATCACATTAAGTTGAATTTTGTTTTCATTTCTCTTCCATGAGAAAGAATTTGTCATTTGGGCGTAAAATTTGATTTCCCTTCCTTCATTTTTCCACAGTCATGTTTTGTTTTCCCTATCAATTTTTGTCCCAACATCTATGGAAACATGGTCCTTTCTAATTGGATGTGGCTCGGTGGGGAATTTTGAAACTCTAAGGCCTCGCTTCAACTCAAGTCTTGTCCACATGGAGGGCCTACGCTCATCTAAAAATTCACCTCTTGGTTTGACCTTTGGATTTGTGCCAAGGAGACACATGGAGGTTTTTGTTGGCCCTGCCTAGACTTTGAATTTTTTTAATGCGACCGGTGCAGCTTTGTCAAACCATGGAAATGTGGAGGGCTAGTGCTCATTTGAGGATCCGCCTCTGAGTCCTACCTTAGTAATTGCGCCAAGGAGACACATGGAGGCTTTCCACTTTGGCTCCTCTCTATACTTAAACTTTTCAAGAAACTTTCTAAGGCTTGGGACACGTGGAGGGCCTACGCCTATTTGGGGACCTTCCCTTGTACTTTACTTTTGAAGAAGCACTAGAGGAAACTTGGAGGTTTCCACTGGATCCTGCCCATACTTAGACTTTTCAATGATGAAGAAACTTTCTCAGACCCTAGACACGTGGTGCCTTCCGCTGGTCCTTAAAATTTTTCAACAACTCTACTAGATTGAGACACGTGGTGAGCCCGCACTTGTTTGGGGTCTCTCTTTTGGGAACCATATCAAAAGTGTGCCATTGAGACACGTGGAGGCTTCCGCTAGCTCCTTTTATACTGATACTTTTTAAAGGCCAAAAGGTAATTTTCTTAGGCCCAGGGCACGTGGAAGGCCCGCGCTTGTTTGGAAATTTGCCTTTGTAATTCACCTTTATAGTTTCACCCAAGGAAACATGGATGGCTCTAATCTAAAGTTGAGAAGGGGGAGAATTGATGGTTCCTATGCATTGCATCTGATTTTACCGCCATTTTTGTTCCAAGACTCTGGAGATGAATATGCATTGTTTTTCATCATTTTTGATGAAATTCCTTGTCGCTTTTTTCTACAAAGTGCAATTGAATGGATTAAGAGCTTAATTTGTGTGTCCAAGGAATATAACGGTTGATATTTTAAAGTTGGAATTGCTCGGAGCACTTCCAAAAATGTGAATTACTAGAGAATATGGATACAGAGAAGATTTGCGAGAGGAAAGAATGGGAAAAAGGATGAAATGATGGAGGTTGCAGGCACAAAGGATGAAAAATGTGTTGCCTCGAGGGTGAAAAGGATTACCTATCAGATCCAACTATATAGAGCCACCAAAAAATGATTAAAACGGGATTTCTTGCATGATAGAATAAAAGAATGATTAGAAGGACTATCAAAAAATTTGTGGCATGACATCCCAGTCATTAGTTGAGGGTCTGAGAAATGTGATCAGTTCATGATTTTTCCACTGGAAGCTATGGGTGAAAATTTTTAAACGTCACTTTCGAGACAAATTGGTAACAAGCAAAGGATTCCTCGAATATTCTTCTTTTTGGGGGAAATTTGGGATGAGTGAGTGATTGAATTATATAAATGCAATGAGGATACTCTTGCAAATGGTCGGGGGTTGAATTCTTACGATAAATATTTGAGAAAGCCCATCTTCCTGAGAGACCATCTGAGAGACCTAGTTAATCTCTTATGTTTTAGATTTGATCATGTCAAGTTGGTTGCAAGTGTACAACCATTGACAAGCTCTGAGACTATTCAAAGAAACATTCCCCTACTGATGAATCTAATCAAATTCGAATTAAACTATGTTAATCATGGGAAAAAAATTTCTCATTTATTTCAAAATGTCTACAAGTAGTTTTTCTTTTTCCTATTACAATCTTGTGTTAAAATCCCTCGAATCACATAGGATCTCATCCCTGTGATAGTTTAGTGGAATTTGCAATTTCATTACGAGAAGAGCCTTCATCCTGTAATGAGATAAAAAATTTAAAATCAATTTACTGTCATTTTGTTGATAAAGATTTTTGTAAGCCTTTGAGTGTATCTTAGGTGTGAGGAACCATGGGTCTTTAATGTTTAATTGAGTCTTTAGCTTGATCCTTCATGTTAAATTCTTGGAGATTGTGTGAAACCTGTGCAAATTTGGGCCTCCATTGATGCACACCTTCTGGTTAAAGGAATATTTTAGCTATTCTGAAGCATTTTGTCATTTAGTTTTCCAAATGTTGTGAAGGTTCTCAAATATCTAGAAAAATCAAGTTTATCCTACTTAATCTCCCACCAAAAATTATTCAAAAACAATGAATCCTACCTGAACTACCCCTGTTTTCCCTGTATGTCCACAAATGAATAAATTCTACTGCTAAAATATGCAGAAGCAATCAGATTCCATAATGTCTTTAGTAACCTTAACCCTGTTTAGAAAATATCACCATTCTTTAGAAGTGACAACTTGTGAGAGTTAAATTGTGGTGCATTGATCATATTTTCTCAAGGTTTCCTTTCAAATTTGTGCAAAGAAGGATATCTTCATTCTCCTTCACCAACAGAGGTTACAAAATGGGTCCTCTCACCTTGGTCAAAAGGCACAACCTAAAGTAGTGAGGATAGATCAAATCCTTAATGAAGGTGCTATCCATTTCTTCGATGCCCAAGTGATAAAGATTCAGACAAATCCCCTCCCTAGCTACAAAATGACTCATAATATGATCTATCTATCTCTTAGTGTATTGCTAAATATGTGATGCTACTCGGTTTCCAAGGGAGAATCAATTTGTATACTAACAATATGATTGATCAATCTAATATGATAGCCTCTCGGAGCCTCCAAGTCAATATCGAGCTCTATCGATATTCTATTAAATGTTTGTTGAACATGTGAAAAGTGACTTGTGAGTGCCTCTTATAGATTTCCAGACAAGTTCATGGAAGTAAGAATGAGAGGCGTAATGAAGCCACAGTACTATGGATGATTTTCGGGTCTTGTCAAGAAGGTCTTAGCACGATCAATCTGTTATATTCAATAATGAAATTTGTGTAATGATATCGGTGGTAGTGGTGATGATCTAAATATTGATGTATGTAAACCGGTGTAGCTATCTAATTGGTTAGTAGGCCCGTTGGGTTGCGCAGGACCTTAGAATCACAAACGAAAAACTCATGGAGGTTATGGCCTTGTTATGGTCATGTGCGTAATCAAACCCTTTTTCCATGAGCAATCCAATAAATGTAGTCTTGATAAACAACGATGTTTAGCATGTTTAGTTATTCTACTTTAACAGAAAATGTAGCGGTGTGCGTATGATGAAAAACATTAACTTGTATCAATGTTTTTATCAACTCCGCACCATTGGGTTGTGGGACCAAAGGATCACAACCATACATCTTTTCTTGTTGTGGGCCATTAATGGTCATGCAGAATGAAACTGAAATGATCTTGATAAAAAAATAACTATAAAAGGAAATCTAATCTATGTTTTTGGCATTTTCACAATATATCATAGAAAAAAAAAAGAAAGAAAACTAGTCTAACAAAAGTAAATGTTTTTTATCTTTTCTGGTTTTTAAGAAATGCTTCTAATCTAATAAATAAAACTAACTACAAATAGTTATCCTGTTTTAGCTAATTATCTATTGTTAAATATCACCCATATTAAACACACTAAACAAAGTAATAGAGATCAAAAATTTTAACACGATAATAATGCTTCACTCACATTCATTCGGGATCTTTGATTCATAGAAAGAGGTTACATATAAAGAGGTGGAAACTCCTACAAATGAGGAGTCAACTCCAATCATGAATCAACCTTATCTCTCCATGATCCACATATCTCTCACAAATCCCAAGATAACACAACTCACTCAACTTACTCCTAATATCTCTCTAGAGATTACCTACATGAGTTTTATAAACAAATCACTTACAATATATTAAATTATTTCTCACACAACTCTAATGTTCACAATAACATTTATAAATTCCTAACATTCACCCCCTTAGTGTGAACATGGGAAAAACATACACACTCTTATCTGCAGTATGCTCTCCTCTATGGAGCATGTCAAACTATGTGACTCATGACCTTGATACTAATGAAGGGAGCAATGCTCAACCTTCTATGGTTTTATAGGTTTACCACAAACCTTGATGTGTAACAGATCCATCGCTGTCCACCTCATGTGGTTTTCTGGATCTCCCACAAACCTTTTCAAGATCCATGAACTATCTTACTGTGGTGCTTTTGTTCACCTATTTCATTACATCAGGAGTTACATTTAGGAATGTTTATACATTAATTTTGAACAATCATTTGTTCTTATTCTCACAAATGTACGTTGAAAGAAAACACTCAACAGAAAAAACTTGGCCACCAATTCAGTTTCACGGCCTCGTCGATGGTGACTGACGAGAGGTCGCTGATCAACCTCCTTCCTCCGTTGCCTCCAGCCTCCATGTGTTTGTTGCTTAGTTACTCAACAAATTGATCTTTGAAGCTCAATTATATTTATCTTATGCGAACGATGGATTCCACCGAAAATGTGTTCATAAGGCAATTTTTTATTTTTATTTTTATTTATACAATTTTGACAACTTGACTACATTGACACAGATACTTCAAAAACTCAATTTTGATGACAACTCTTTATAAAATAGACACGACACAAAATATATATTAGAGCCGATTCAACATATATTTTTGAATTTTTCAAGGTATCCCAATTGCTCCATTATGATGTTGACCCAAAAAATGGTAAACTTTTGACAAAGTGTATGGACGTACACTTACTTACAAAACAATGACTCAAATTGATGATTTTGACACTAAACTTTAATAAAGCTATTAAAAACTTAATAGCTTCTAGATGGACCAAAGACCACTTCCTACATACTAAATAATCACTAAAAAATAGTTGTCTGATAATTAAGCCGATCCAACATGCAATACCTCAATTTTCTAGAGGTAGAACAGAAAATAAAAAACAGTGACATAATCTTATGATGCACCGCCAGATATTCAAACTGTAACAAGTACATGTGTAAACTATTATCTTGACAAAATAATAGCTTTTACATATATACTATTCTGCACTTACAAATCTATCACCCACAGGGAAGAAGAACAACATCACTGCCCGTACGCATTCTTTACACCATCAAAATCGCCTGATTTGTTTCTTAATTTTCTCAAAAAATACGATCTGGGTTGAATTGAAAATTTGAAAGTATTGTTATTGCACATGTATCTTCAAACCCAATAAATTTTACAAAAACCCAGAATGTAAAAAAATAATTATGACCTGATTTGTAAACGGGTTTAGCTAATTTGTCAAATACGTTCTTCATTCACAAGACAAAGGAACACTGCTCTGCCCCTCCACTGATATCAGATCTCCAACATTCTCCCATCCCTGATTTATCCTACTCTGATGCCACTGTTAAATATCACCCATATTAAACACACTAAACAAAGTAATAGAGATCAAAAAATTTAACACAATAATAATGCTTCACTCACATTCATTCGGGATCTTTGATTCATAGAAACAGGTTACATATAAAGAGGTGGAAACTCCTACAAATGAGGAGTCAACTCCAATCATGAATCAGCCTTATCTCTCCATGATCCACATATCTCTCAAAAATCCCAAGATAACACAACTCACTCAACTTACTCATAATATCTCTCTAGAGATTACCTACATGAGTTTTATAAACAACTCACTTACAATATATTAAATTATTTCTCACACAACTCAAATGTTCACAATAACATTTATAAATTTCTAACATCTATGCGAATATGAAAATTTAACTCTAAAACAAATAGCCTAATTTAATAAAAACGCTTTAAACCCTACCTCAGAGGTGAAGAACAAATCATAACCCTAAAAATAGATATTGTTCCCCACAACTTCCCTGGTAATGTCAAAGAGAAATCTTTCTAATGATTTGATCTACTTGTAATTTCCTAATCAATTGAAATGAAAAATGTTACTACTCTATTTAATATACAATTTAAACTAATGATTCAAAATTGAAAATTTGACAAATGAAGCAAACAAACAAGTATTTCCAACCTAGATAAGCAAGAGCTTTGGAAAATTATATTTGATCTGTATATGTCCCCTCATTTTGTTCCTTTCTTTCTTTGTGTGTTCATGTGAGTCCAAGGGATTGGAAATGCGAGAACAAAATAGAAGAAGATGTTTGAACAATGGTATCTTGAAGGAAGTCTAGTTGCGATGCAAGTAGAAGAGAGATAACACAAGAGATCTCGAGCTTAGCAATGCAATTCCTAGCAAGATTGTGGCATAAATTCTATGAAAAATACACAAAAATTCTCAGGCCTTTTTCTTGAACACAAGCATGGAATATATAAGAATTAGGGCTGGGATGTGCCTTCATGCACAAGGCAAGAACAAGCAGTTCCAACTAACTAAAGCACATGCAAAAATAGAAGGGGGAAGGAGAACCAAACAACCAAAACTATTTTTAGACAAATCGGTTAACAAATACATCCTAAAAGTGAAGTTAAGGGAATCATCACATGTTAAAAACACGCATGATAGAATCTAGAAAAATCACTCGGGACCATTTGCTCTGCACAGGTGACGCTCATAGGATTACCACCCTACGGGTGGTGGTTTTAGAACCGTTGCCGAGAATGGTGGTTTTCCTGGCACTAAAGGATAAAACATGCACAGGGAAGATAGAAAAAATGTGGAAAAGATAAGTAAGGATGTCTAGGCTACAAGTATAAACTGCATATGGGTTTTGGATCTCAAACATCTTCGAAAGGACATGAAAAATCATTGGGGACTCTTATAACAATTTTCTGACAATGTAGCACATGTAATTTTGGGTGTGTACAGTAGCCATACCATATTCTAATATTTGACCATAGGAAACATACAGATGTAGTGGCGGTACTATCTTTGGTAAGTGTAAATTCTTCCCATCTCATCAAATAATTTGTACAAGTAATAATGTACCGTGTTTCTATTCATCACATTGTTAGAGTAATTGGTCCAAGGAAATATATTTCCCATTTCTCAAATGGTTATATGGATGACATAGGGCACAATGGAATCTCATCTCTTTTTCTTGGCTTTCCAATTCTCTGACAATGGTCACAAGCCTTGACAAATGCCTTTATATCCTTATATAGTTTTTCCCATAATAATCCATCTAGAAGTATCTTACGCCAAGTGGATTCTCTAGGATAATTTCCTATTACAATTCTACCATGCACCTCTTCCATAATCGTTTTCCATTCATGCTCCAAGATGCATACGTAAAATACTTCATCTCTACCCATTTTATAAAGATCTATGTTGACCTACTAATGAGGTACAACTCATATAACTAACTACTTATTCTCCATATATTTCATTTCGTGTGGCATAATAAATATGCATAAGAACACTACAATGTCTTATAAATTAGTAGGTGTATGTTGCAGACTTGAATAACTATGCATATGGCATTGTATCTTCTATACTTTACAAATTCTTCTCATAATTTATGTGTGAAAGATAGTCACATTCTAGATTTTTCTTGTCAGATTCACATTCTTGAAAATTTAAACTCCTAGAATAATAAGATCCATCTTAAATGTGACCTTTTATAACATTCTTATCAACCAAGTAATTCAAAGTGTTAAATGATCGAGTTTAAAATTTGAAAGGATTTTCTTGAACATAATGCCTAAAATTGTGAAGCGCATACACCATAGACAAAGCCTTGTGTTCCGTAGTTGTATAATTCTATTTGGTAAGTGTTAACTTCCTACTTGTAAAAAACATTGGATGATCAACATTTCCTTCTCTAGGATGGGCTAAAAACTCCAATTTCAGTTCTTGATGCATCCACATGTACATGTAAATTCAATTTCCATGAGGGGAACCATAGGATAAGCACAATAGTTAATCATTCTTTCAATTTCTCAAATACATGTTGTTGGATTTTGGTGAAACAATTTTTGTGTGAAAAATTAGGTGTTTCCACCAACACTCACATGGCTAGGCCCCTCCTTCTTTTCTACGTGGAGGTTCACATTATTGAATGTAACTATCCTAATTCTATCTAAATGTTTTGGGGTGGGAAAAAGGTGCTGGGATCACACAAGAACACTTCACTGAACCTATGGAAAAGTTATTGTATGGGGTAAAAGGGAGTAAATTGAATATGTGAGGGATAAAGGAGAGAATTTATGAAAGGGGAGGTTATTGTTGAGAGTAGGAAATTGTAGAGTTCACACCCATTAACTGGAGTAGTTCAACATTTAATTTTGAGGAAACCAATAATGAAGCATCTTGAGACTAACAAATCAAGATACGATTATTTATATTCATTCATCAAGGACACCAAGTTCCTTATTAATCACCATAATTGTAAAGTTATAGAAAATAGAGAGTAGAAGAAAACATGAGCAAAGAATTCACAATTCACAAGTTCCTTATTCCTTGTTTTGGTGAGACAAAGTTCAAGATCAAAACCACAATTCACAATTGCTACAAAGTAGAATTTATCAAAATCTAGGATCCTTTGGAATGGATAAGCCATCTCGATTTATAGCATTAGGAATTGACCTTTCACCTCCCCCACATGACTCTTCATGTTACAATTCCATTTATGACCTTTCATTTACCCTTAGATGAGACAAATTAAGTATTTGTCTTATAAATTTGAGAGAATAATTTTATAATTTACAAAAATTGTCACTTAAGTGAATAAAAAAAATACCATGATTACGTACATCAAATAATTATAAGAAATGGAGAGGAGAGGATAAGGGAAGGGGATTGGTGATTTCTTTGAAGAAGCTACTTCTAATGTAGAACTTGTTGATTTGATACACAAAGATATCAATTTCCTCCTCCTTCCGAGATGCACAAATACTTTGGGTTTTTGAATGATTGTTTAGAAACACTATTATGAGACCTTCCGATTGGATTTTGAGATGAACACAAAACTCACCCATGATGATGCATTCTGATCTCATAATGAGAGTGAGGATCACTCTCTTGTTCTTTAGTCTTTCAAAATTGTCATTCATGATGCACAAACCTCTTGATGCTTGCTTTCTATTTCCTACACACTATGTTGTAAGGTTAAAAACTTTGCCTTTAATTCTCTAAGAGATGTGAGATTGTTCCTAGCTCACTCCTTACTTTATCTCAGCTAGCTCAATCAACTCAACTCAATCATCTCACTTTTACTCACCCAACTCAACTTACTCGGCTCACCGAGTGGATGATCTTGACCAATTATATATGATGACCTCCTAACTTGTATCTTAAGCGAGATTTGAATCTTTTTGGATATCTTATTACTTCAAAATGTCCTTGGGGTTTTACCTATTGCACCCTGCGATGTTACGCCTTGCTTTTGAACATAATTGAGCTCAAAATAATACTTCAATACCTTTGTGAAGAATGAATGACCCTTTTTGAGAAATGAAACAACCTTAAAACCCCGTGAAGATTTAAAAAGTAACAATATGAGTGAAATTATATCCAACTACAACTTTCTCGCACCAAAAACCAAGACTTTCTATTTTTAGCGAGATGAGCCCAGCAAATTGCTATTTTTAGCAATTTGGCCTATTTTTCATTCCCGATGATTGTTTCCTATCTGTAAGATCATGAATGTCAATAATTATCCTCATTTGACCACTTTCTATTTTTAGACATTCTCTATCATGGAAACATTCTATTTTTATAAAGTGCACCGTGAATGTCGATTGCGATTAAAAATGTCTTGAAATTATGGGTTTTATTCAGGATCCCCACTCCAAATTATTTTTTCATTAAAGGGGGTATAATAATGAGAAAAAATGACTCCTCTATATCTTGAAATTCAGTGACTTGATTTGTACAAAAGCTAGTTTCAATGAAACTAGATTTTTTGAAGACCATTCCCTCCTATTTTAAGATGACTTCACCTACTGGATATTTGGGACTTTGAAAATTTATGTTATGAGGGAATAATTCTGATTTAAAATGTAGTCCTTCATATCCCTATAAAATAGGGTCTTCGTGGCATGAAAATTAGTTCACGTGAAACTATATTTTTCAAGGATTGTTTCCTCCAATTTTTGTTTATTTTTCCTATCAGATCCTTGAGAAATGAAGAGGTGTTTCATTGTGCTTTTTCTTCTACATCATGAAGGCCATTAATGGTTTCTTTAATATTTGAACAACCTATCATGAAGTCTTATATGGAAAACATTTGATAATTATGCACTCTTAGGTTTTGATGGTCATCCGATAGTCAATTTTGAAGAGACAATAGCTAGAGCAGAGAGAAAGGTTTTTGATGCATGGGGGAGGAGCTATTTTGAGGTCAAATGAAGAACCATAAAATGGGATGAAGGTTGGGGGAATTTTCTTGTCCCCACTATCCCAGGAAAATTATGATAGTTGGGATGGTAAAACCTTCCAGAGAGAAAAAATAAGCTAAAGAGGGGGAGGGGTGTAGTTTATTGTCCCCTTTGTCCAACGGATACTTGGGATAGTAAAACCTACCACCTATCCAACTGAAAAAATGGCTAAGTATGGGAAACTAGAGAACACATTTTTCAAATCTCTAGATGGTATGTTTTAGGTAAAATTTGATATCATTTTGACTCCCAAGATCATTCCAAGATCAATGGGATGGTTTTCAAGATCTAATTCTCGACTCCTCTTAAAAAAATCCACTTTTTCATTTGGGACAACAAGGTGAGTGTGTAAAACTCACATGCCTTGAGAAGAAACTCGTACAAATGAAAATCAACACATGACCTTCAACTACACTTGATTCTCCAAGGTCGTGCGAGACAACAGTGTAGAAAATGTTAATGGCTAAGTGGCACAAAATATCATAATGGAATAAAAGTGTGTGAAAATGGTAAGTGAAGATGGTCAAGGAAATATGATGATTCCTACTTGTAATGGTGGAATATGTTCATCAAGCACAATGAAATCATGCCTAACCTAGGTGGCTCGAATGGACAAATTGGAAAGGATGGCAACATAAAGACTCTAGTCAATATCAAGCTCTAGAGATATCATGTCTATTAGTTATGGAACTTGTGGGAAACTGAATGGGGCCTCATAAATATCTCCAAACAAGGTCATGGAACAATCAAAAGTGAGAGGAATGATTCCATTCAGCCTATGGATAGTTATTAGGTTCTATCCAAAACGAGAGGGCTTGTTGAGATTATTCATTTAGGACGTTTTACTACCTAATGATGTCTGGTGGGAGTAGTATGGATCTAAATACCAACGCTCTTAATCCAATATCTATGTCTGATTGGCTCTCGGTTCCATTTGGTTGAGGAACCATAGGATCAAAATTGTAAACTCTCTCTAGTCATGGTCTTTTTATGGTCATGTAGTGTGATATGAAATCTACGCCCAAGGGCGGTCGGGTAATCTGCACATAGGAGTGGTTTAATAATTGTAAGCCTGATCGGCCGTAATTTTTAGCAAGTTTAATTGTTATAGCTTCATGGTGTTCCAACCGGAGTTCGATGACAAGTAAATGAAGTCTCATATCTATGTCTATGACCAATTTGCAGTCGATTTGGTTTTGGAATCATTGGATCACAAATGAAGTTTTTGTTGTTGTGGACCATTGATGGTCATGTAAGTGCTCAAGGTAATCGGTAATTTGGATTTTTTTACCAATACTCAAATGCTTTATTTTCTCCAATATTTAATACGTCTAATTATCTGTTGATTCTTTGTATGTCCCTACTTGATTTGAAAACATTGTAACTAAGGCCTTGATTTATGTCTATTAATGGTTCTGCTAAATTTGGTTGAGTTACTATTAGTTTGATTATAAAATCTCTAGGTTCTTCTCGGCTCTTGTGATTTTCATGCATAAAACTACTTAAATGATCTAACAAAAGAAAACTATATTAGAAAATTAAATCTAAACTATGGTTTTGTTATTTTTTGATATATGAATGGGAAAAAGTAATAAAACAAGATTAATCTAGTAAAGCTAATATTTTTTATTGTTTTCTAGTATTTTGAACAAAGATTTTAATCTAATAAATGAATCTAAAAAAAATTAACCAGATGTAGCTAAGTTCTTGTGCGATCATGTTAATCTAAACCTAAACAATTAACTAATTGAAATCTTTCAAATAAAATCTTCAATCTTACCTTAGAAACATGGAATAAATCACAATTGCAAAGAAGTTATTATTCCCTACAACTTCCCTAGTAATGTTGAAGAACAAACTTTCTAATTTGATCTGATCTACTGATAACTTGATAATTGAAATAATGAAAGGATTTATCTATTGTATTTGATATGAACTTTGAAATGATAAATTCAGAATTGATAATTTGCATGAATGAAGCAAAAACACCTCCAACCTGGATATTGCAAGAACAATGACAAATCTAGTTGTATGAATATTGTCCCCTCAGTTTATCCTTTCAATATTTGTGTCCATGTGAGTCCAATGGATGGGAATGCAATAACAACAGAAGACAAAGGATGTGAGAGCAACAACAACTTGAATTGGTAGACTGGGAAGCAATGCAAGTGGAAGAGTGTAAGCACAATTGAACTAAGATTGGCTTTGGAAATTTCTAGCAAGAAAGGTAGTAGCTTTGCAATAGCAAGAATACAAATTTTCTCCAAGTTTTCTTGAACAAGAATGGTATTTATAGGAATTTGGCTGGGCAATCGTTGAAGCCACTTGGCAGCTAAAGGGTGACATAACAATGTGAAGAGGAAGTTAAAACTATTAATAACCATCAATCACAAATAGAAGTGCAAGAATAGATCACCATAAGGTAGTTGGGCCTTGGAATCATCTAAAACGGGAAAGCAACACGTCTAAAAAGGAAGTTAAGTTAGATAATTCCACCTCAAAACATGAGTAAAATATCTAGAAAATTCACACAGGACCTCTGCCCTATGCAAGATGGCGATTCTGAGGACCACCGCCCTATCCAAGGAAGTGGTTGGAAAAGTGCCACCTTGACTGGGTGGTGGTCACAAAATCGTCACCCAAGCAGGGTGGCAGTTTTGACACTAAAGGTCAAAACTACTCTAAAATGAAGCGGAAAGCTAGGAAAAAAGTATGGAAGGGTGAAGTAGGGATACCTAGGCTAAAAATACATACTGTGAATGGGTTTAGGAACTCAAAAACCTTCTGAAAGAATATGAATCATCATTAGGGACCTTTTGTAACTATTTTTGACAATGTAGCATGTGTAATTTTGAGTGCATACATATTGCCCCCTTAGAGAAACGTCTTAGCCATGAAAAGGCATAAAATGTAGAGTTCAAGTATGGAATTCCTGAAATGGGGAGTTAGAAGATATACCTGACACGCCCATGTGCCGAAACATCATTTTTCAAACTCCTACTTCCTGCAAGAGGAAAAGAAAACTCAAGTGCAGATAGATAAAACTTCGAAAAATAAACGCTAAACTAAAATGACAAGAGGACTTACCCTTTGTGTGGGGATATAGAAATATACATGCGCTAATGCTCTAGCCTTGTAAACACATGCACTCAAAATGAGGTCAAAACAACATATATATATAAACAAGTGCATATTGGATTGGCGATTTTGAGCTCGCGGTGACCGACCATTTTTGACGAGAGTATAGCCAAAATGACCGTTATGAGATCGTGATCATGCCTCCATGAGCGAGAGATCAAGCCGTGAAATCAAAGGTTATTTTTTTCTCATTTTTGTTTTGAAACCTAAAATAAAAAAATGTCAAAATCTTTGTCTAGGAGGGGTTATTTTTGAAATTTCTTGTTTTAGACTAGTCTCTCTAGTGGGGGCACCCATAGGGTAGTCTTTTATTTCATGAAAAATGGTCATTTTTACCATTTTGTAAGCTTATTAGGGCCATGTAGGCATATGTTAAATCAGTTCAGGACTGCCACCCTGGCATGGTAGCGGTTACAAAACTGCCACCCTAGCAAGGCGACGGTCACAAAATTGTCACCCTGCATAGGGCGGTGATTTTGAATAGAATTTAAAAATGAATTTTTTAATGTTTTTGACGAGATTTATTATTGAAAATGTTTATGAGTGGGAGTTTGATTGGATCCTAGAGGTCCTTGATCAGCTTACTCAAGATGATATTTACATATTACAAAGAGTGGGCATATTGAGGATTACTCGGGTGCCCCATGTTACTCCTTCCAGTCATATTATTCATGACTTATTTTCTTACTAGGATGTAAACCAAAACACTTTCTAGTTGTCGGGTGCTAGGGGTGAGTGGACTATTACTCAGAGGACGTGTATCGGATACTTGGAGTTCTAATACTTAGAAGGACACTAACTCTTTAGAGACAACATGATCTAGAGCCATGACAGGACTTTGTGGGCTACTTATATGGGTGATTTTATGGTGTCAATTGGTTCTAAAAAGGGTATGAAGGTCTGATCTATTACCACCACTCATATCCCCACTATCCACAAGGCCATCATGGGTATTTTGGATTTGCGGTTGATAGGGGACAAGGGGGTGATACATTGCTATATTGTTGGGCTCCTATTATCACACAGATAGAGGCATGGCTGCACTTATGCTTGGGGACCCAAGATCCTTGGGACCACCTACCATGACTTATACTGAGTGGTTCATTTATAGGGTCAGTCTCTCATCCATCCCACACTCATGATGAGTTGGGTGTATGAGCGTATTATCCCCTACCATAGGGGAGTTCCAAGTATAGGATCCAGGGGCCATTGTGGTTTCCAGATGGATAGGGATGTTAGTGCTTAGAGGGCTACATCAGCCAATGGCTTCATTGACTATTGATGACTTAGTTCTTTACTCCCTACCATGATATGGTAGGAGTATGGGGATAGACGAGACTACAGTGGTAGCTTGTGCCACTACTATCGCCATTATTTGATAGGATGGGGAAGGTGGAGACTCATCCATTTGACCAAGTTCCTCAGCAGTTCGGTCTTCCATATATTGACATGCTTCCCCCTGTGGCACCCATATATAGGAGTGTCAAGGAGGCCCAAAAGGGCCCTAGCGGAGATCCTAGGTGGACAGTAGTGACTCTAGGAGTGTCTATTTTAGCTAGACGTGTTATTCTAGTGTGATGGGAAGCTGGTGCCACTTGTGCACCTTTACTCCAGATCGAGGCTACATGTGCTCACAAGCGGGGAGGAGGAGGTACCTATAGATGTAGACTCCGATTCTGAGGAGGAGACAGGAGATGAGACTGGAGAGGAGGAGTCGAGTGGTGAGGAGACTGGTGATGGGTTAGATGATGAGGAGTTGGGTGGTGAGACTGGCAGCGAGGTCGCTCACATGGAGGAGGAGGAGAGTGACCCTGAGTGGCATGACACCCAGGATGTATCAAGAGTAGAGTGGGAGGAGGTAGATGTGGAGATGGAGACCTTAGTCTCAGAGGATCCACTTCCTCGAGATGAGGGAGGAGATGAGGGGTCTATCATGGGTCAACGTGTAGCCTCAAGAGGTGAGGAGGCACACCCAATGCTTGCTTGCACGCAAAGCAGTTGATCCCATATGGATGCATGGAATCCAAGTACGTGGATATTATTTCCTTGAATTTGTTAGATAGAAGTGTTACTCCTATGTCTAGTATTTCTTTTTTGTTTTTGTAATTTTCTAACTCACCATTGGTTTCTTTGTTTTTTCAGCAAACACTCAAGAGTGGCGAGACCTTATTTATAAGGTCTACGTAGACACCTTACTACTTCCCATGGGGAAGACTAGAGCATAGTTGTTGGAGGATGTGGGGTAGCCTTTGCAGGTCCACCACCATATCGACATTTTTTCCTCTCTGGAAGGCCTCAAAGATGATTACTGATTTGAAGACTAGAGTTGTGAGTTATGAGGCAGAGAGAGATGGAGAGAGAGAGCAATGAGAAGGATCTGCAACGAGACCATGGCTAGTGGTCATTCTCATGGGAACTCACACCACTCAGTGTACTCATGTTTGTCGAATCCCGCAGTAGGAGCCCTAGGCATGTGCGCCTTCATAGGGGTCCCATAGGGACTGATAGGCTATTGAGCCATTATTATTTTGTTTCCATTTTGTGAGACATTTATACTATTTTTTTGTATTTTGGGCTCACTAAGAGTATTTTGATCATGCCTAGCATGTGATGGCATTATACACAAACTCAATTTATTGTGATATATATATGATATATATATATATATATACATATACATATATACATATATACATATACCTATTTTTGGTTCGGCTATTCCTTGCATAGAGTTGACTTCCATTTATGGTTTGATTCATGTGTACTCTAGATGTTTAGAATTTTTGGTTTTCTATACTTTTCAGAATGTATGCAATGGATATGAATGCTAACAGAATGACTTATTTTTGATATTTTTCAATGTTGATATATGATGATTATGCAAGTACAATGTAATGTTGAACTTTAGTTTCTCTAAGAAATTTTTGATACTTCTTATTGTTTTGGAAAAACATGATGAAAAAGTGATATGATAGTAAAATGAACTTTCCCCACTTATAACCCCACGCAACTAGTAAGATGTGAGGGCTCAACACCAAGATCAAAAGGGAAGCAAGTTATAGCAATTTTTTGAATGGTAATGATGAGAGAAATATGAGGACTTGGAAAAAACCAAATTGAGAAACTACGACCTCATTCTACTCAAGTTTTCTACATAGTTTAAGATGTGAATTGCTTTCTAGTTTATCTAGACTTAGATCCGTAGATGGTAACTTGGTTGACAAAATATGGTTTGAGGTTTTAAACTCTTTTGGAATTTTGGACATCTAACTCACTTTGTTCTAGATTTATGATTTTACAACATCTTTTATTGAATGAACTACTTTTAATTTTATAATTTATCAAAGAGGCCCCTACACCTCTCTCCTTTCCCAACCCCACGCCACTAGTAAGAGATGTGGGCTCAACATCGAAGGTTAGTGGGGAAAAGAAGTGTGTAAATAAAAATTTTCTATTGATTTACATTTGACACATATATCTAGGTAAAATTTTTAGAATGTTATTATTTTCAAAGAGGTGTATATGGGATAGATGTGACACCATGAAGCTTCTATAACAAACTATAGGCAAAACACCTAATCTATAAGAAACTATGAGTAGAACCAAGTATGCAAGTCTTGGTATGGTTATTGTAAAAGCTTTGTCTTATCTTGTTTGAATTGATGAAATGATTTAGAAACAATTGATGATATATGAAAATTTGAGGAGATATGATTTGAATGTTTTTCCAACATTTTCAGAAGTTTTTAGGAAGCAAGAATAAGCCCCTTTATTACAAACTTTACGAAATGAGCTAGAAAATGAAAATGTAATGTGGATGTAGTAATATACAAGTGGAAATGCAGGTGAATCATGTGTAATACCTTTTAAGATGAAGGGAGTTGATGGATTCACCAAACTCCTCCCCTTCTAGTGTACATAGGTGAAATGCCCCATTTTTGTAGTCTTCTATTACTCGATTAACCACTTGGGCCTGAATTTCCTTCCCTCGCATTCTTCTTTTATATTGGGATTATCGAGTCTTAATATGATATCCCTCACATATCTCATGCTCATAGAATTTCATGTTGTATTTCCAAGGCATTTGGTCAGCATAAATGCTATGTAATTGTTCATCATTGAGCCTAGCTTCATCAAGGCTTTCTAATTGAGAGAGATGTCACACCTCTCGATAGCCTTCTTTTCCCATACTTCATTGCAGTGAGATACGTAGAGACTAGGTATTTCAACTTCAAGCGGTAAAACTACTTCTGCACCAAATACCAAAGAAAAGGGGTTGTCCCCATTATCATTCTTACTAATGTTTAATAGGCCCATAAGGTTGGAAAGAGATTTAAATGCTAATATCATTTATTCTCCTTGAAAGTCTTAAGGAGAATGGAATTTAATGTCTTATTTGTAGCCTAAGCCTATCCATTGTCCTGAGGATAATAGAGAGAAGTCGTATGATGATTTATTTTGAACTTTTCACATAGTTCATGTACTTCCTCATTTTTAAAAGATGTGTCATTATCAGAGATAATCACTTGTGGGACCTCATACCTACAAATGATTTAGTTCAGAATGAACTTAGTGATTACACATCCAGGTACGGTAGTAAGAGGCATGGCCTCTACCCACTTAGTAAAGTATTTTGTGGCCGTGATTATGAAGTTATGGCCATCTATTGATGAGGGAGAGAACTTCCCTATAAAATCTAGGCCCCATGTGGAAAAGGGCCATCATGTTACAATTGGTTGCAAATCTGTGTGTTTAGTATGTGGATCTCATGGGAGAACTCTTTGCATTTATGGAATTTGTAGATAAAATTTTTCACGTCATGTTCTAATGTGGGCCAGAAGTAGCCCATCTGATGTATCTTCGAGCAGTGTGCATGGCCTCCGAAGTGACCTCCACATACTCCACTATGAGATTCATAAATAATCTTCTCATATTCTTCTTTGTCAACACATCTTAACAACATTCCATCAAAGGCTCTGTGATAGATAACTTATTCCAAGATCACATACTTAGTGGCTATAACGCATACTTGTCTCTCTCTGCGATGATTTCCCCTTCAAGGTATGCATGATCCACTATGAAATTAATAATGTTAGTGTACCATGGGCACGCGGAAATAGGGGGTTTGATTTTGACGTAATATATGCATTCATCGGGAAGTCCAAATTAACTAGATCACCTCCATCTAATGGGTTATTAGCCAACCAGTCTGCAATGATTTGTCCTTTGACAAAATTTTGATTAACAAACGTTAGCTCGAAATCACCCATTAGAGTTATAAAACGTCCATCTTTCTTAGATAAGGACCCTTGTGTGAGAAAAATTCTACAAATGATCTGTCTTGACAATGACTCTCATTTCTTGGTTAAGCATGTAGTGTCTTAACCACTTTGTTGTGAAAACTATGGCAAGGCACTCTTTCTCTTCCGAGTATATCATGTCTCATATTCAAGTAGTGTTTGACTGATAAAGTAGACCACATGCTCTTATTTATCATCATCCTCTTGAGCTAGCATGCAAGCCAATGAGACATCCATATCCCGTGAATATAAGATTAAGGGGTGATTTGACTTAGGAGGCATGAGTGTGGGAGGGGATAGTAAGAATCATTTGACTGACTCAAATGCCTCATTGCACTCTTCCATCCAATCACTGCAGCAATCCTTCTTCAACAAATTGTTTATTGGATGAATAGAAAATTTCAAATCAGGGATGAACCTTGGATTACACCGAGCTTCTCGATAAAATATATAATACTATACTTGTCTAATGGTGAGATATTTTAACAATGCTCATATTTTGGTTAGGTCCACATCAATTCCTTGTGAGGAGATAATGTATCCCAGTAACTTGCCTCCCATCACACCAAACAAACATTTTTCTAGATTTAGCTTGATGTCATATTCAATTAGATGGGAGAGAATGACACGAAGCACTTTAGGGTGATCATATAAATTTATAGCCTTAGGTAGAAGATCATCAATGTAGGGATTCCAAAATCTTATGAATGAGATCATGGAATATGTAATTCACAACTTGTTGGTAAGTTTCTCCTATGTTTTTAAGTCCGAATGGCATGACTGTGTAACAATAGGTTCCCAAGGAGTGATAAATGTGGTTTTGGTCTGATCTTCCTTAGAGATTTTGATTTGGTTGTATCTAGAAAACCCATCCATAAGGGACAACAACTCATAGCCAATTGTTGCATTAACAATAACATCGATGGATGGCGAAGTGGGAAATCATCCTTGGGACATGCTTTGTTAATATCCCAAAATTCAATGCAAATACGAATCTTTCCATTCTTCTTGAGAATGGGGATGATGTTGGATACCCACCATGAGTATTCAACTAGTTTGATGAACCCCACTTGTAGGAGTTTCATCACTTCTTATTTTACCATGAGAGCCACTTTGGGCTTCATGGGCCTTGAATTTTTCTTAATAGGCTTAACATCTGGTTTAGTGATGAGATTATGAATTGCAATGTGAGGAGAAATTCTCATCATTTCCTTGTAGCTAAATGCAAAATATTTTGAATGTTCCTTGAGAATTTGCATGTGTATCTCTATTTCCTCCGAGTTAGAGAAGATCCTAACTTCAAAATTTTTGTTCCTCCTCCATCTCGATGTTTATATCAATCGTTCCTTCAATTAAAGAGGTGTTACCCTCTTCAAATTCAAGTGGGGTAGAGGTAGCTCTAAGTTCCCCTCTTCTTCTACCTCATAGACCTCAAGACCCTCCATAGAGGAAGGTTCCATTATGGGATCTCCAAAGTAGGAGGAAGAGTGAGGAATGAGAGAAAAGCCAATCTTATGGTGAGTGGGATGTAAGTTTGTGTAGGAATTTAGGTACCCTAGGATTTCTTCATCATTTTTAGCATAGTCTAGGGTGATGGGATCATTCTCATCTTCTACATATGCCAAAATTGAATTGAAGTTGGCATCTTGTAAACCAAATACTCGACACAAATCAAAACTATAAATATTTTATATTCTAACTCTTTTCTTAGAGTGAAGCGAGAAGAAGAGGTTGCAATGGAATCAACTAAGAGATTTTTTTCTCGAGGTATAGCTTTAATTGAAATGAAATCAAAATCCTTACTTAATTCCAAGACAACGGTCTTATAGAGTTACGAGGTGTTCAGCCCTAGTCTGATATACTTCAAATACTTGATTTACGACTAGTTGTGAATCCCTAACACCCTAATGTTATGAGCACCCATCCTTTTAGCTACAATGAGACCAAGAAGGAGAGCCTCGTATTTTGCACCGTTATTTGTACATTCAAAGTTCAACTTAAAGGTGAAAGGCATGACCTTCCCCTGAGGAGAGGTAAGAATCACACCTACCCTAAGTGCCAAAGTGACACTTTGCTCCGTCATAATTTAAATTCCAACAGTTACTTGGGAAGATTGACATTGGATCATCTTTGGCATCATCCTCCTTCACTTATAAGACCTCTACCATGCATACTTCATCAACAGGGAGAGATTTGAGTCCTAGAGCATGTCCTATACCCATGGAATCAAATGGAAGGAGAAGGGGTAGGTCATTCTCCAACAACTCGACTATCCTTGCCATCATTTCTATTGACATTGTCTCAACAATTATAGTTTCATCCTTTACAGGGACTCCTTCAATCAAACCTCGTAGTTTCTAGTTCCGTTATGGGAACCATATTTTCTTCTAGTGTTGAGCTTGTAGGTTTGTTTAACTATTTTGCAGGAAGCTCAAACTCAAAATGAACCCCTGGCCTCTTCTTTAAATTGGCTAGATGTATGTCAAAGGGTTTTGGGTCACCCTACGCAATGAAGACCTTCCCTAAATGTAGGAATCTTACTTCCTAAAACAAAGTGGAGGGAATCACCTTCATGCGATGTATCCAAGGACAATCGAGGATCATATTATAGTTGGTTTCCTAATCTATAATATAAAATTTGGTTAGAACTATCTTAGGTCCAAGGGTGACTGGAAACACTATAGTTCCAATTAAAGTCACTTTGAGGCTATCATAGCCTCTTAGTGTGTTTCGTGTTGAGGAAAATTAGTTTCTTAGTAACCTAATTTTTTAGAGGAAAGAGAAGGGGACGATGTTGACCACTTCCCCATCATCAATCATTACACATTTTACATAGTTATTTAAGATTCAAACTTTCAAAAACAAGGTCAAATCACCTTTACGAGATATTTCAACATCCGCAGGAATCTTACTGATGTCGAATATGAATCCAACATCTCTTTCAGGCTGCCATGGAGGATAGAAATCAAATTCTATATGGTTTATCTACACTTCGGGAGGAGGGGTGACATTAATCAAATGCCCAAGACCTAGTGCTTCTAATAAAGTGGATCTGTGATCAGGGGAATTATTTAACAGATCCAAGAAGGAAATGTGAGAGAAGGTCTTGGTTAGGTCATTGATCAAGTCATAAGCTCTACTAGTTTTCCCAAGTGTTTCACGAATGTCATCTGATATAGTCGGGTAGATTGGGATAGGCTACAAAGAATAGTCCTTGGTTCTAGTGGTTGTGTTTATTTGAGGCTCAAGTATCCAACTCTACAAGACCCATTATCTTAGTCTTTTGACACCCATCCAATGGAGGTACAATTGGCAGGCTTGATGAATTTAAAGCTTCATGATCGTTGGTTCCCACCATTGTACCCTTATTTGATCCATTGGGATCTAACTTACCATTATTGGGTCGATTTGGGAGAGGATCATTGAAGATCCTAAGCAGAATATTTTGAGGGACATTGGCCCCATGATAGCATTTTGATTAGGCACAGTAGGATTTTCCAAAAACATGTCAATGAAAAATTTTCTTTGGTCTTTGGGAAAATGTTGTAAAAACATATTACAATCTCAGAAAGTTATGACATTATGCCGCATCGTGACTCCTGAAACCATAATATAAGTCGGGTCACAATCCTAGGTCTCTCATTTGTATTTTGTTGTGGTCCAAAGTTTCAATTGTTATTCAACTGTTGATTGTTATAATTGAATTTTGAGCCCATTTCCCTTGATTTTGAACCTAGTTTGGGTACCTTCCTAGGTATTGACTAGGGCCTTGGGCCTGCACTTGTTGAACTTGTTTTTATTATTTTTTTTATTGAGGACGGTTGAATTCCACATCGTTGACCATAGGAGGATTTTTTTATTTCTTTGGTTATTATCATTTACATTATTGTTGTTAGTAGCATTTGGATTGGGGGTGTTAACAATGTTTGGTTTCTTGGCCTGATTAGTAACACCGTTAGTTGTAGCTCCATGATTCTTATTAAGGACCTTTGGTCCTTGATTGTTATTCATGTTATTAGGGAAGTTTGAATTACCTTGATTAGGAGTGATTAGCCTCCCATTAGAGTCGTAAGTCTTGTGACCACTATCTATTACTGCTTGTTGTATACTTGACAACACCCTCTAGCACCTCTTCATAGCTCCTAAGTGGGAACTTCTGGACCTCCTCCTTTGTTTCTCGGTTGAGAGAATGAAGGAACAAGTCACAGAGCTCTATTTGATCCATGTTAGGAGTGTTTTCTAAGGAGTAAAGAACTTGTCACCATCTTTTTATAAAATGTGCAATGGACTCATTGTGCTCTTGTTTGATATGGAGGAATTCTCTTATTCCTGTTCTCAAAATTTTTTCATGTCAAAAGATTTAATAAAATCTGACACAAGTTGCTTAAAATAATGTATCAAAGCCTTTGGTATTCTATAATACCATTTGAGAGAAATACCTTCTAACATCTTAGGGAATATTTTTGCAACAACCACATCCCATGGGAGAATCTCTTGAATGGTAGTTGCATACACCTTTGATGTGTGCATTAGGATCTCCTTCCCCTTTAAATTTTGGAAGGTCTGACAGAGGTCTTGGGAGCATGAAATTCCATATAGAGAAGTCAAGAGGTTCTTTTAGATATTTTGAATAGGTGCCTACTGTATAAGACTCAACCATTGATGGCATTTGTTGGGGAAGTGTAGGTGGAATTGGTTGTTGGAATGGTGCAGCATATACATTTTGAGCATAAGGAATCCCCTGGCTGACCATATGGGCCTAGGTAAGAATACATGTCCCCCTGTGGTGACTTAGAATACATGTGCATGTAAGGGGAGGATTATTTTGATATGGATGTTGAGGCACATAGACAGGGAACATTGCATTTCCATATGGCATGGTGTTTGAGAATGAATTTATCTAGTTCCTATGGAGGGTATCCATATGTAGCATAAGGGGCATACCCAAGGTTCCCGACCTAGTTAGAAGGTCTCCAAGGCAAGGAACCCTGTGTAAACTGGAGGACTTGGTACAATAGGCACTTGGCCATAGTTATGTGGGTAGAAAGGAATCTTCCCTTGCCCAATATATGAATTTTGAGTATTTTGGGAAATTTCCAACTCCTTGACCTTGTCCACCAACATCGAGATGAATTCACCCATCGATGGAGTGGTGTTTTGTTTTAGTGCATTGTTGTACACTATTGAAAATTTATAGGCTGCTTGAGGGATATGATATCCCTGCTATAAATTTCTCATTGTTTATCCACCCCTCATTAGCAACATTTTCCACTATATGAGGGGTAGTGTTATTGTTTTGAAGCAAGACATCAACGTGTCCTTGTGGCCTATCAAAAGTTTGACTCATGTTTGAAAGCATTGTTTGATTCTTGTGTAATGCACTAAATAATCCTCATCTAAATGTGGGAGTTGGTCAGACTGCATGCTAATGGGTTGTCTGAACAAGACCCAAGGAGATGAGCATGTCTCTCCAGTAAAATTCATGTTGTTAGAGATTGAGAGTTTTAGGTTATTGGGTTTGTGTAATTTGATCAATTTCCTTGATCCTTACTGAGGAACCAACATTGGTCCCTTAAGGAGGAGGAGTTTGAATATGGGTGGTTGAATAGTTGTCTTACCCATGTAGAAAGTGAGGGTGATTGTTGTTGTCTACCCATCTAATAGTTATATGCTTCAAGACCCAAAATGGGTCAGCCATATCCATTGTATCCCGACATATTTGGGGGTATATAAATACCCATAGAATAATGGGAGAGAGGAAGATGGATGAAGAAAGTGGATACAAAAAGAGACTATCTCTTCATGTTGGGTTCACCAATTTGTACAAATGAAAATCAACACGTGACCTTCAACCACACTCGACTCCCGAGGTCATGCCGAGGTAGCCGGTGTAGAAAATGTGAATCACTAAGTGGTAGAGAATATGGTAATGGATGAAAACTTTGTGAAAATGGTAAGAAAAGGTGTTCAAGGAAATATGATGCTTTTCACTTGCAATGGTGGAATCTATTCTTTAAGAGTAATAAAATCATGTTTAACCTAGGTGATTTGAATGGAGAAATCGAATGGATGGAAACACAAAAACTCTAGTCAATATGAAGCTCCAGAGATATCATGTCTATTGGTTGTGGAACTCGTGGGAAACTTATGGGGCCCCATAAATCTATCCATTAAAGTTCATGGAACAATCAAAATTGAGAGGTGTGATTCCATTCACTCGGTATGGATAGTTATGATGTTTGTCCAAAATGAGATGGCTCGATGAGATTATTTGTTTAGGACATTTAACTTCCTAATGATGTCTGATGGGAGTGGTGTGGATCTATATACTAATGCTCTTAATCCAAGATCTATGTCTGATTATCTCTTGGTTCCGTTTGGTTGAGGAACCATAGGATCATAACCGTAAACTATCTCTGGTCATGGTCCTTTTATGGTCATAAAGTGTGATATGAAATCTATTCCCAAGGGTGGTTGGGTAATTTGTGCATGGGAGTAGTCCAATAATCATAAGATTGATCGGCCACGATGTTCAACAAGTTTAATTATTCTAACTTCATGATGTTTTGTGCTTTGGATTTTACGAGGACAAACGGTAGAGTCCCATATTTACGTTTGTGACAAATTATGGTCTATTTGGTTGTGGAACCAGTGGATCACAATCGAAGGTTTTCTATTGTTGTGGACCGTTGATGGTCACGTAAGTGCTTAAGGTAATCGGTAATTTGGTTGTTTTGACCAATACTCAAATGTTTTATCATCTTCAATATTTAATACATCTAGTTGTCTATTGATTCTGTGTATATCCCTAGTTGATTTGAAAATGTTATACCTAAGGACTTGATCTATGTCTACTAATGGTACTGCTAAATTTGGTTGAGGTACTATCGGTTTGAACACAAAATCTCTAGGTTCTCTAGGTTATGTGATTATCATGCATAAAACTACTGAACTGATCTAATAAAAAGGAAAACTATGTAAGCAAACTAAATCTACACTATGATTTTGTTATTTTCTTATATATGAATGAACAAAAGCAATAAAACAATTAATCTAGTAAAGCAAATATTTTTATTGTTTTTCGATATTTTGAACAAAGCTTCTAATCTAATAAATGAATCTAAAACAAGAAATTAACCGGATGTAGCTAAGTGCTTGTGCGATCATGTTAATATAAACCTAAACAATTAACTAATTGAAATCTTTCAAATAAAATCTTCAATCTTACCTCAAAAAATAGGAAATAAATCACAGCTTTAAAAAATCTATTATTCCTTGCAATGTCCTCGACAATGTTGAAGAACAAATTTTCTAATTTGATCTAATCTACTGATAACTTGATAATTGAAACAATGAAAGGATTTATCTATTGTATTTTATATGAACTTTGAAATGATAGATTAAAAATTGATAATTTTCATGAATGAAATAAACAACACCTTTAACCTGGCTATTGCAAGAATAGTGGCAAATTTGGTCGTATGAATATTATCCCCTTATTTTATCCTTTCAATCTTTGTGTCCACTGAGTCCAATGGATGGGAAATGAAACAACAGAAGAAGAAGGATGCGGGAGCAACAACAACTTGAATTAGCAAACTGGGAAGCAATGAAAGTGGAAGAGTGTAAGACTAATTCAACTTATATTGGCTTTGGCAATTTCAAGCAAGAAAGGAAGAAACTTTGCAATAGAAAGAATACAAATTTTCTCTAGGTTTTTCTTGAACACAATCATGGTATATATAAGAATTTGGCTAGGAAATAATTGAAGCCACTTGGCATCCAAAGGGTGATAGAACAATAGTGAAGAGGAAGTTCAAACTATTAATAGCCATCAATCATAAATAGAAGTGCAAGAATAGATTGCCACAAGGCAGTTGGGCCTTGGAATCATCTAAAATGGGAAAGCAACGCGTCTAAAAATGGAAGTTAAGTGAGAGAATTCCATGTCAAAATTTGAGTGAACTCTCTAGAAAATTCATACAGACAACCACCTTTTGCAGGGGTGGAATTTATAGTATTGTTTCCTTACTTAGGGTGGTGGTTGGAAAAAACACCACCCCGACTAGATGGTGCAGACACAAAATTTCCACCCAAACAGGGCAGCGGTATTGACACTAAAGGTCAAAGCTACTCTAAAATGAAGCGGGAAGCTAGGAAAAAACATGAAAGTGATAATTATGGATACCTAGGCTACAAATACATAGTGCAAATGGGTTTAGGAACTAGAACTCCTTCGAAATAATATGAAACATATTTGGAGACCTTTTGTAAATGTTTTCTCGACAATGTAACATGTGTAATTTTGAGTGCATACGAAGCCATGTCTTAAAAATAATTTTATGACTACATCATGAAGAGGGATATGCAATATTTCTGATGGTTACTCTTTTTCTCTTTACTCATCACAAAGCTCCCATAATCCTTTGTTAAAGATCAGGTACCAATTTCGACTATACACTCTTTGCACCTTAGAAACCCACTTTTCCGTAATCATTTTTAAACCTCTAAAACTTTCCTAAATCTTCCAAAATTAGTTCCATTACTATCCAAAATATTCAACACTTCCTATGGATAGTTTTGAGCTTTCGATCAATCTGGAGGATGCACACCTTCTTTAATAAGTTCAAAATTGGATTTTCTAGGCTCATTGAGGCGGCTGTTAGAAGAATCTTCTTGAATGAGAATGTTGACCTTGTATTGTCATTTCAAACAATTGTACTTTTTTATTCATCATATTTGAAGTACTTTCAATGTTAAAGTGGAAATGACATCAATGATAAACTAACCAAGAGGGGGTTATGGGAAGACTCAAGAGCTTAGTTTTCATGTTTGAAAGTTTTAAATTTGTATGAAACACTTTTGCATGACAACAATTGGCTCTAGCTTGGGAACACACACACAACAGAAAAAAACACATGATAGAAAAGGAAATACAAGATGAGAATATACAACACAAGAGAAAAAGAAATGATACAAGAAACAGAATGAGACATCCCTAATTCACTTATGTACATACAGGGGACAAATTGCTTTCATTAGAGCAATAATTTTAAGCGATTGCTTACCTATAAATGGGTATCTTTGAATTCCTTTTTCACCAAACCCATTGATAGGATTGCTGAAATATGAACATCTTCACAACTTCTTGAGATATCTAGCATGTTTTCTAGTGAAATTTATGGGCCGCTAATAAATTTCATGTCCTTTATTGTTTTGACACTTCTTTCCATTTTCTCATTGATTCCCAAGTTTTTTCCACTTGCTCATTTTCCATCACCGCTTTGGAGATGATCCTCTATCATACTTGGCTCATCATTTGTATTCCAAAGTCTATTTTCTTCATTGATATACATTTTCTTTTCACTTTTCATCTTCTTCATGACCACTATCTTCATGAGTTGATTCTTGGTAGATGCTTTGAAAACTTTGACATTATCACCAATCTCTTGATGTTCCCTATTTCTCAATTATATCAAGAAATCATCTTCTTCATACCTCGTCTATTTTGCAACATGCTTCCTTACACATTATTTCATTTGCATTACATCATCCTCTTGGAAATATAATCATCTCAAGGTTGTGTACCCGACATGAAAACTACCATCTTCCTCATTTTTTCCATCTTGAGAGTTGGCATCAATTATCATGTTGAGAGAATTCATATCTTGAGAAAAGTGAACAATGAAATATTGAAGTCCATTAAAAATGTTTCCATTTTGAACAAAACTAGCCATAGGATCAAGCAAAATTTCCTTCTCCACTTTCCATTGAGAATGTTTCCAGCCACATGAAAAGGGAATGAGAAAAACATGGGAGCTGAAATTTCATCATTATCATCTTCCCATTTTTGATCACCGAGAACCAAAAAATCCAAATCCTTGATGAAATCATCATCTCCTTGGATAGGTTCTCATTTGAGAGGAAGTAATATGTCATCATTATCATATTTCTCATCATCTTCTTTCAATGATAAAGATAATTTTTCAAGTTCAAAAAAATACTCCTCACGTGGAACCTCATAACGAGCATTGGAAATATGATTGGAAACATCTAAGTTACCTTTTAAGAAGTTTCGAGCATCACTCATCTCGGATCCACATTACTCATTGCTTTAAGATTTCCTTACTACAAGTCAAGTTTCTCATGACAATATTTGACATCCAGTGGAGAAAATTCATTTGTGATTTCATCCAATGGGAAATACACACTCTCAAACTCTGATTTCATCAAATCATCACTATGCTCTTGAACTGGCTCCATGATGCTTGAACATTCCTCCACCAACATGGGTAGCTCAAGATCATCCTCAAAGGTCATGAAAAATTTGCAATATTTTGAATTTTGACACACAAGATGTATGTCATTGGATCATCTGGTCTTTGAATAGTATACTTCATTTTCCTGATGGGAAGGAGTTTCTTTACTTTACTGTTGACCAGAATGGTGGCATGTGACCAATCGAGTTGTATATCTCCTTCAACATCTCGATAAAAATTCATCCCAACAACATACCATATGAGGTAGGCATGTCTGCTACAAGTATTCTCATCATGATCTTCTTGTTAGGAAAGTCTACCAATGTTACCTGAGCACCCTTGATCTGGACCCTACGGGAACTTATTTCATTTCCATGGAGAGGCAATGACCATAGGTAGGATAAAGGGAGAGGTTGAGAGATTTAGCAACATTTTCAGGCATGACATTTTTGAAGCATTGGAGTCAATGATACAATTGTTTAATTTTTACTTGTTGACCAATAAGGCTATGTAGAAAGGTTCTACCTTCCTAGATGTGGAGGGTGTGGAAGTGAGATAATTTAGAGATGGAGTGGATTGAGATACATGAGGTAGTTATTTTGTGGTGACATCTTTAGGACATGAAACAAAACTACTTCCTTTGATATTCTAAGAAATTTTCTCAAGTTCCTTAGCATGATTTCTTAAGTAGTCATATTCAGAAATTTGGACTTTGGATTTCTTGAAATGATCAATGATATCAAAGGATGAGGGAGTGGTAGGCATATTATGGATTGTAGAAACCTTGGCATTGATTTTATTAGGATCAACATACACTAATTTTTCAAAGGAATTTAAAGGGGGCTTACTTGAAGAGGTGGAAGAATTATTTGTTGAAGTGGTCTCATGCTTCTTCTTAACTTACCTCACTAAAGTGGAATTTTATGATCATCCGTTCATGATTGTTTTCTCATATTCACCATTTTAGGATTTAATTTATTATCTTGGGAAGTAAAAGAAGATCCTTCTTTCTCCTTTTGTGATCGAGTGAACACCACATAAGAGTAACTATCTGTAGATTCTTCAAAATCATCATCAAGCGTGCATTCAAAGAATTTTAACGGAGGACATTATTCTTCTCCTTTATTTTCAACTTCTGATTCAAAAATATCTTCTTCATCATCTTCATTGATCTTGCATATTGTATTCACCGATGAAGCCTCCAAGGATATCCTTCAAGGTGCTCCTGTAATCTAGTTCATGTTCTAGTTTGGATGATGCATTCATTGAGAAACTTATTTCTTTAACCTTGCCAAGTCATGCACTAACCTTTGTAACAATTGATCAACATTCTCATCTTTATAATCCGGGCTTTATCTCTCATTGAATAATTTATGATCTTAGCAAAAATATGAGTTCATCTTTCACCTTGACAAAAATTTCTTGACCATTGTCTAAATCTCTTGGTTAAACTCTCCACATTATGAATCTTTTTCAGGAAATTGAGAATTCAAGAAGAACATCTTCAACTTATCTACAGTAGGAAGAGTAATAGTAGGAATCTTAAAGATCAAATTGTTAAATTTTTCCATAAATTTTCTCATGGAATCTTGCATATCTTTCTTCATCTGAGTAAGCTAATAAAGGAGGGAATGAACATCTTCATTGGTCTTGAATATTTCTTCAAACTTCTATTTTAAACAATTCTAATCGGTGATTGAGCGTAAAGAAAAATAGTAGAACCACTCCACCATGGAATCTTGTAATGATTCCACAAATAACCACACTACAATATCTTCATGTTTCACTCCAAGGATTCCATAGGTTGTGATGAATGTTGTGATATGATCATTAGGATGTTTCTTACCATATCCATAGAATTTTGGAAAATTATTTCTTGATCCTTGTGGAATTTCATGGAGTGGTGGAGCCAAAGCCAATGGACTACTATTTTTTCCTGGTAGTACAGGTGCTTGTGCTACCATTTATTCTTCCCTTTAACCTTCAGGAGGAATGATAACTCATGGTTCAATAGTCGGTTCCACAAGTATGACCTTCAAGAGGATTTTCAGTAACTTTTTTTTCTTTTCAACACAATGGGAACTCTAAAATCATCTCTTTGTTGTTCTTTGAATGTGGGGTCAACAACACTAATTTTTTGATTAGACCGTGTGTACCTTATTTCCATCATATTTTCTCAAGTTCTTTGTAAGGAAAGAAAATTGAAAAGTGTACATTTGCAAAAAGGGTTTTTATCGTTTTAGTATTTTTTTGTATTTTTTTGTATTTTAAACTATCTATACGGGTGCATGAGGCAGATCTCTCCCAACAGAGTCACCAAAAATGTTGGTAAAATAATTTTTCATGTGATGAATTAGGCATTTCCACCAACGCTCAAGTGGTTACAACCATCCTTATTTTTATGGGGAGGCTCCTATTATTGAATGTAATTATAATAATTCCATCTAAATGTTGTGGGGTGGCCAAATAGGTCACGGATCACACTAGCACACTTCAATGAACTCGTGGAAAATTACTTATACATGGTACAAGGGAGGAAATTTCAACAATGAGGGATAAAGGAGAGAATTTAGGAAAGGGGAGGTTATTGTTGTGAGTAGGAAATTGTAGATTTCACACCCAATAATTGGAGTAGTTCAACATTCAATTTGGAGGAAAGAAACAATGAAGTATCTAATGAGACTAAAAATCCAAACACATGATTCTTTAGATTCATTCATCGAGGACACAAAGTTCCTTCTTGATCACCATACTTGCAAAGCTGTAGAAAAGATAGAGTAGAGTAAAAAAGAGAAAATAAATGGAATAATGTAGCCTTTATTCCTTGTTTTGGTGATAAAAATTTCAACATCTAAACCACAATTTACAATTGCTACAAAGTAGAAATTATCAAATTCTAGGATCCTTTGGAATGGAGATAATTTATAGCATTGTGAATTGACATTTCACCTCCCCTCACATGACTCTTCATGATCTAATTCCACTTATGACCTTTCATTTACCCTTAGATGAGACAAATTAAGTATCTCTCTTATAATTTTGAGAGAATACTTTTACAATTTACAAATATTGTCACTTAAGTGAATAGGGAAAAATACTATGATTACGTACCATGAAGAATTAGAAGAAAGGGAGGGGAGAGGAGAAGGGAATGGGATTGAGTAATCTTTTGAAGAAGCTCCTCTCAATGTATAACTTGATAATCTGATACATGATGATATCAATTTCCTCCTCCTTCCAAATGCACAGATACTTTGGGATGCCAAATGAGTGTTTAGAAACATTGTTCTAAGACCTTCTGATGTGATATTGAGATGAACATGAAACTCACCCATGATGATGCATTCATAATCTCATAATAAGAGTGAGGATCACTCTCTTGTTCCTTATTCTTTCACAATTGTCATTTACGGTGCAAAAACCTCTTGATGCTTTTATTCTCTTTCTTGCACACTATGTTTTCATATTGTAAATTTTTCTTGTAATGCTCTCGAGATATGTGATCTCTTTCCTAGATCACTCCTAGCTCACTTTTTCTCATTTATCTCAATCAAAAATCAATTAGCTCACTTTAACTCACTTAGCTCCCCCAACTCACTAAGCTCAACTCACCCAAATCACCTAGCTCATTAGCTTAGCCAACTCATCGAGTGGATGATCTTGATCAATGAGCTATGATGACCTCATAAATTTGATTTCAACTAATATTTGACTCTATTTGGATCTCTTCTGACTGCACAATGTCCCCGGGTTTTACCTATTGCACCCTATGATGTTCTACCTTACTTTTGGACACAACTAAGCTCAAAATAATGCTTTAGGACCTCTGTGAAGAATGAATTACCTTTTTTGAGAAACTAAAAAACATTAAAATCTTGTGAATATGTCAAAAAGTAGGAGATGAGTGAAATCGAGTCAATTGTAACTTTCTACACCAAAAACAAAGACTTTCTATTTTTAGTAATTTGGCCTTGTTTTCATTCCTTAATGATTTTTGTTTATCTAGAAGATCAATAATGTTAAGAATTATCCTTATTTTAACACTATATATTTTTATACATGCCTCGTCATGGACACATGTTATTTTAGTAGGTGCATTCGGTGTGGAATGCCACGAAAAATGTCTTAAAATTCTTGGTTTCATTCCGAGTTCCCCATTCTAAATTTTTCATAATTCATTTTCTCTGAAGAAGAAGGAAAATTTATTTTTCATTAGATGGGGAAGAATACTAATAAAAAATAATTCCTCTATATCTCAAAAAATTAGTGACTTCATTGCGCAAAAACTAGTTTCAATAAAACTATATTTTTCGAAGACCATTCCGTGGATTTTTGGATGATTTCACCTATCGAATCTTTAGGAATTTGAAAATTTATTTGAGGAGGGTAGAATGATGATGAAAAACACAGTCATCCATATCCCTAGAAAATAGGGTCTTCATGACATGAAAACTAGTTCACATAAAACTATATTTTTCAAGGATTGTTTCCCCTATTGTTGAATGATTCCACCTGTCGGATCCTTGAGAAATGAAGAGGTCTTGTTTTCCTTTATATGTTGTGTCATGGTGGTCATTAATGGTGGCTTGAAGCTTTGATCATCTTGACAGAATGTCTTATATGAAAAACACTTGTGATTATGCACTTTTAGGTTTTGACACCCATCTGACTGTAAAATTTGAAGTGAATTTATCTATGGTGTGGAGCATGGTTTTGGATACATGGGGAAGGAGACATTTTGAGGTAATATGAAAAAACATGAAAGATGATGAAGGTCGAGGTGAATTTTCTTATTCCCCCTTTGTCCCGTGGATGCTTGGGATGGTCAAGAAAGTAAAACCCCCATAGAGAAAAATTTCAAAAAAAAAATTGAGGGGGAGGGGCACATTTTCTTGTTCCCTCTATCCTAGGGATAGTTGGGATAGTTAAACCCACCACCTATCGAACCGAGAAAATGGCTATGTATGGGAAACATAAGAATGCATTTCCTAGAGCTCCGGATGGTCTTTTTAGGAAAATTTTAATATCATTTGACTCCTAAGATCATTCTAGGAGCAACGAGATTGTTTTCAAGACCTTATTATACCTCCTTTAAAAATACTACTTTTTCTTTTGGGACAACAAGGTGAGTCTACATAAAATGATCTACCCTTAGAAGAAAACATGTCTTGAAAATAATTTTATGATTCCATCATAAAGAGGGCTATTCAATATTTCGATGGTTATTTGTTTTTCTATAGACTCATAATGGAGATCCCAGAATCCTATGTTGAATATTATGTACCTATTTTGACTATACACTCCGTGCACCTTAGAAACCCACTTTCACTGCAACTACTCTTAAAGCTATGAAAATTTTCTAAACATTTCAAAATCAATTCCATTACTCTCTAAAATATTTATCACTTCCTCCAGATGGTTGTTATATTTTTAATCAGTTTCAAAGGATGCATGCCTATCTTGAGAAGGTCAAAATTTTCCTTTCTAGGCCTGTTGAGAAACTAGTCGTTAGAACCATCCTACTTGAACGAAAAATGTTAATCTTGTATTATCATTTCAAACACTTGTACTTTCTTTTTCATCATCTTGGAAGTACTGTAAGGTCAAAATGTACATGACACAAATGAAAACCTATCCAGGAGGGAGTTACGATAAGAATTGAGAGTAAAATTTTCAATTTTGTCTTAGTTGTCATGTTTGAAAGTTTGAATTTTTATGTAATACATTTACATGACAACATATACATATTTCCAATAGAATTTTTCTTTTTCCTTCAACATTTCTTCTAGTGTCACATCTATCTTGGTATATCCCTTGATGAATTTTCTATAGCAACCTATATGACCAAGGAATCCACGTACTTCACTCGATTAGTTGGATCTTCTAATCCTAATATAATGATTATGTTTTTGAGATCAAGTAGAAGACCTTCCTTGTAAATTATATAGCCCTAAAAGTGCTAAATGGTGTAGAAAATATTACCTTTTTGATGTTCATAGATATACTAAATTTTCTGCATTTTTCAAACCTTAGGTGTAAATATTCACAATGATCCTTAACCAATCTTTAAAAAGTCTAATCATCTAGATATGCTTGAAGAAAATTTTGGATGAAAGTCCTGAAAATATTATACAACAATGCGTAAGAATATTATTGGTACATTCTTAAGTCTCAAGGAATGAGTGTATAAGAAAAGAAACCCCATTTTGTAGTAAATGTAGTCTTTTTCTAATCTTCCCATGTAATCCAAACTTGATGGTATCTCAAGAAGCCATCGTAAATGAATATATATCACGCCTTGCTACACACTCAAGAATTTATTCAGTGAATGGTCTAGGGAATATATCAAAAAAAATAAGCATTTAAGACTATGTAATCCACATAAATCTCAATCCTTCTATCCTTATTTATAATAATTACCATGGGGCTAATCCATTCGGATTATCGATCAATGGTACATATTTTCAATCTCATCTTTCACCTTGACCTATAAGTTTAGATTCATCCTGTATGGTCACTTGCGAAATAGTCATGAGCCCTCTTTTAACTTGATATCCATCTCACCTAGGGAAGGTTGGACACATTTTAACTCATGATATCCCCTAGAAAATAGATATTGAAAATCAAGTGATGGTTCAATAATCTATACAAATTTGGACTCGACCAATAATCTCCAATAAGAACCTCCTTTAGGACCTCATCTATTTGAATATTTACCTTTTCGGGTTTTAAGGGTAAATGATACGTGCGTGCTTTCTCATCTGCCTTATCTACTACCTCACACTCTCCTCTATGTTATTTATATTTAATTCTTTGACCTCTTCATCATTTATTAGGTATATAATATTTCCTTTCTCTTTTTACATCCAAGCACGCTCTAAGAGATCTTCTTTAGACTCTAACCATGCACATTTTTGGCACACATATCCGAATAAGATCCTCATACAACTAAGTTACAATATTTTCTACCATTTTTCAATCCCCTAGAACGATGTTATTCATCCTATGTAATGACTTATGCACTAGAGGGTTAGATGAAAAGTAATTGAAAGTAAGGATAATACCTAATTTCAATCTCTCTCGGTTTGCATAGTCTCATGTTTCATTTCATCATGTATATACCATGCACTTGTATACCTTTGTAAAGTTGAATAATACTTATGGACCCACAAGGATGGTGATATCACATTGGAACCTTGAGGAAAAATCTTCTCACAATTTTGTAAGTGAGTCCTAGGAATTCCTTTACATCATAAGGTGGTATCTCGAGGGGAGATTATATTTGAAAAACCTAGTTACGAATGTAACCTTGATCTCATAGCATCTTAGCAAACTATCCCTATGTGCGACCCACCATCACATTTTTATCCCTCGATTGAATATACCATCATGATTTTGTCACCTTTGTTACACATCTATTATTCCATAGAACTCAAGAATACTTTAGGATTCTCCTCTCTAGTGTACCTCGAAGTTAATTTCTTCCTAAACACCTAAGTGTTTATGGTCTGATCACTTTGGTTGCTTGTTCATGACATTCATGGCCAACCATCTCATTAGTACCATGTACTCAATTATCACATACAACACTAATAGTGTCATTTATCAAGTGTGTGCCTTCCCATTTAATAACCCCTTCATTTATAGGCTCAATCCATTTAGGATAACACACACTATATACATAGATCTGATTGAGATATTCCTCATTTACTATTTTTGTGTACAACATGATTCGAGTACCATCCATTGGAATTATTATGCACTTATATTCATTCTCAAAACTGATATATCACTTATTAAAACAAAAATCCTTATTATTTGTATAACATCAAGGTCATCTAAGTAATGCAAGGAATTTATCTTCCTCTGCTAATTTCAACACCTCAAAATCACCCTCTAACTTATCCCCTTGTATAGTGATTCTTGCATCCTTTAGGAACTCAATGGGAAATTCCTTGTCTTATTAGTCAAATAGATTATATTATAAGAAATTGTAGTGTTGGTATACCCATCTGTGCAATGCATCTAAAGCAAGCACATTTACCTCTGCACTTGTGTCAATCAAGATGTTTCTCACCATCTAGCCATCAATAACTGCATCCAAGGTGATATCCTTATCATATTCATGGTTTTGAGGTGGAACATTTCCATGTAGTATTTATCTTTCCCTATCTCTATCCATGTTTGAATTTTTTTCTTGTAATCATTCACCTAACAAGGGTGTGATGTTATCTTATCTAAGAATCTAACATACTATATTTCATCAACATCCTTGTCAAGTAATCCTATTTTTTTCTCTCAATCATTGTATCTCCCCTATAAATATTGAATCGGGAACATGGTTTCTTTACAAACTAACTTCATCGACTCCGCATCTGGATACTTATTTAGATGTCCAATCTATTCTCATCGGATGATTATTTTAATCCTCTCCCACTCTAATGTGCGTGAAGCCTCAACGCATGTGGTGACCAACAATGATTCCTTCTTAACACATTTTAACTCCTTAGGATTCCACTTCCATTTCCCAACATTCTCAACTTGTATCATCTCCATTCCCATATCCTTTTTTTTTTAAATGTTCTCATATAAATCTAGATAATCTTCAACCTTATGCCCTTTTCCATACAAAGTGCAAGAAAATTTCTTTGGGAAATCATACTTGATAATTATCGGGTGATCCACATGAGTAACAATTGCCACCACTAAACCTTCCTCCCTATCCATCATTTCCTCTACCTCCATAACTTCATTTACATCTTCCATTTTCAATCTAATTGACACCATTATTTTTACAATCATGCGCCTATGAATTGAGCTATATTGTATGTGCACATTGCAAATATTTTAGTAGCTTGATACATTTATTTGTATAGTACGTTGAAGGAGAGGTCATTCTTGGGAATCATGGACCTTGTGCCATATCTCATAAGACCATAGGAGATCATGTACATTACTATACGGAAACTATTTTTAGTATCCCCCTCTATTTCATAGTATTCACACCATATTCCACTCCGTGTGTCGGGCTATCACATAGCTTCTCCAAGCTGTGTTCCCATAGCTGTAATTTGATATACTAAAAGGAACTTACTCCACCATCCACACTACTAATTTATTTTACGCATAGGGATGATTCTAGGACCCCACGCGTATTTTTAAATGTACTATGTGATAGCACCCTCCTGAAAGGTGTCAATATCCCACCTACAATCCATTGCACATGCTAAATTTGGTGAATATCATATGAAAGATTTAAAAATATATTTTTAAACCATGCATCATATTAGTGAACACTTTTAGAAATGACTTACTTGATGTCTTTCATTACACTCATGCTCTATTGTTCAAACTTGGGGATATGGAACTCTTTCAAGAAGCAAGCACACAAGGTGTCATAATCCAATTTCTTTTGGTGTGGGTAATACAATCGGTACAAACTATACACGTAGCATTATAATGTAGTCATGAAATAACTATCCTTTCTTTCTAAAGAGGTGATCCCTTTGTCTCTTCATAGAATCTCACACTTGTGTACATTTTTATATGCATCCTCTACTCCTCTGTACTCAAGAAATTGGAGTGACATTTCATAAAAAAATATGAGGTTATTATGGAGGTTTATTTCCTTATCTTGGAATAAGACCATATCCTAACCCTAAACCTCCACCAAGATTACCTCTGCTAGGGAGGACCAGAACCTTTTAAACCCCCTGTTGCTAGGAATATTTTATGCATGTCGGTGGAAGAAATAGTCTGCACACCCACACTCTATCCTTGTGTTATTTCTATATTATTTCTTCTAGAGAGTAGCACACCAACAATTTTTCCTAGTGTTACACCTATAGTACTACTAAAAAAATTGTTAACTTTGTTATTAAATCTTGATGAGCAATAAAGTTCGATGTCATGTGTGTTGATTTTATCTTTCATGATTCTTCGATGGAAACTAACACACTTATACATGTGTCGCCTTCCAAACATGGTGATCCTTGATTTCACTCATGTTCTTCACCCTCACTATGATAACCTCTATATGAACTTTTTAATATTAATTACCATGCACAAGGGCTAAGGGTTTAGGGTGGTCCAGATGCATGCCAATGGCTCCCAAATCTTCACTAGACTCACTTTCACTAAATGCAGAGGAGGTCCTTCTACATTTTCCCAATATTATAGCGACATATTCCTACGGCCTCTCACATTCCTTAGGGTTCTTAACACTACCACGGCCCTATTCCTCTCTGTCTCAACACCTCTTCAACCACCCTTTCTCACACATCACTGTATATATGTAATATTTCTTCTCTCTCTACTTCCATCTGGCTCAATGCCATCCTTTTTGAACCCTTTTATTTTCCTTTCACATGGAATGTTTCTTTCCAACCATAGTAATATATTCAATTCCAAGTTCTATCATCAATATCTTAATGGAAAGTGGAAGTACGCGTAAATACGATCCTTTGGGATCATGAAGAAACTAGAATTCAACTTTCTTTGGACATGAATAAGTTGATATCATGTACTCTAAAGTGTAATTCCTCAAGACACCTTCCCACCAATGATTTATTCTCAGTGCATCCATGGCTTGAATAAATCAATTAATGTTTGATACTTTTCCCGAGTCCATATTATTTTGTCTCAAAGCGTAATCCCTCTATTTTATGCATATGCTACTAACCAATCATATAACTCTTGAGGAAATAATTTGAAGAACATATCATCAAACACATCATAAATATTGTCCTAAACCTATTTGTGCAGATGAAACTTTCCACAGGTATTGTATCTTTGCATAAATTTGTCATCACCATCATGTATTCAACATTTAATATTCTCTAATGATAGCCAAAATGCCATGTGTACGCCACATCTTTAGAGTCTAAATTAAATAAGGTACAAAAATGAAACCAAAATGTCATGTTGAAGTATAGGTTCAACAAAACGCATCAAATTCTATAATACATCATCCCAAAAAAAGTTCAAGTGCTCACCCGAAGCATGTGTAACTCTTCCACATCCCTTCTTATGTTTTTTATCATGGTTATCATAGCATGTAAGTATTCTACATGATTAATATGAACTTATTATAACATGCATAAAGATAAATAATCATAAACCAAAGGGATATTTATATTCATTATAATCATGATGTCTATATAGATTACATTGACCAATAACATGATAATCTCATATAATCTTCATCGTAAGACTAATGTGCAAGGAAAGACCTAATATGGACTCTAACAACACTAGCACTCACAAAACTTACACAAATAGACTTACCCTCGATTGCATGGATTTTACAAGTATATATAGGGTGGGAACTTTTCCTTCACTACTTGAGAATAAACTTATATTATCCTATATAAATATTGCATGTTTTTAAACTATCCCTTCCTATAATTAAACGCTAACATGTGGTTCTCCATTAGCGGCATGCTTTCTTTTAAAATATCTATATTTATCACGTGTTCTATAATTATATCTGATTTATTCCTATCACATGTCCTATAAATATCTCTAACACTTCCATTTGTGTTTCATGTCTATATTTATTCCTACATGTACTTATATTGTTCGATCCATGATCTATCTATTTCCATCTTACCTTGATGACCATGTCAACTTGTGCTTTTTCCTGTATTTATCTTTTTGGCGATAAATTTATCTCCTTATTTTGCACATTAGACCTACATGCATCTTCCTAATGCTTTTTGCATACCTCTCATGCACTTCTTCAATCCTTCACACATATACCTTTATGCTTCCATGCGCACTCTCACGCACTTCTCCAACCTTCACACATATTCCTTATCTATTGTATAGGCCCAACAATTGGTGTGACCCCTCACCAAACCTGATTCCCCATTTCATACACTTGATCAACACGGGTCTCTACAACCATGATTTCATTACAAATCATTTTGATTTGTAATACAAATTTCTTGATTCTTTAATACTATTGTTATATGTATATATTTATACATATTTATTTATATGTATGTTACACCCTTAGTCTTATACCTTATATTGGATATGTAGTGTTGACTTGTGTCTTACATAATCTCTTTTATTTTCATATTTTATTCATTTATGATTTCATATTTTTAGTAGGTCAGGCTTGGTGTTGGCCATAACATAAGATTGGTATATATAGGTGGCAGTGAGGAGTAGTTAATAATCATATTGAGCATTTAAGTCTTATTGTATAGTTTGGAGGTTTCCCCCTCGAAGTGGATAAGTTATTCTACTTGCATATTGAGATCATTTATATGCAATCTTGTGTTCTTCGGTGTTGTATTTCCATTTTATATCATATTTATATAAGTAATTCCATTACAAGTGGTATCGAGAATCTAATCTCGGCCAAAGACCGCATCAAAACATAATTGTGAAGGTTCGATATTATCTCAAAATTGGTGTCTAATTTTTCGTAATTTTTTTTGGTGTGGCAAAATCAATCAGGTAATATCCTCTCCAAATTTCAAAAAAATTGACTTGTTTTGAAAAAGTTATAACGGTTTTATGTGTTTTCATAATTCGGTTGTTTAGGGTGTAATTTTTGGAATTTTCTAAGTTTCTTATATTTTCATAAATATTTACGAAATTTAGATAGGGCTTTTCTTTAGGAATTCCTCTTTTTGGATAGTAAATTTACAAAACCTCAAACCCTAATTTTTTTCCCAATTCTATCTACCGAGTCCCAAACCCTACATCATGACTGGTAGATCAACTTGAGAGCAATGGAAAGGTCAAAAAACTCCAAGAATGACCCAAAATAAGGAAGATATGGATTTAGAATCTTCTAGTTTAGGAGTATCTAAGGTATTTATCCAACTTCAGGAAAGGGTAAATAATATGGTGAAAAAGGATGACCTCAATAATGATCTTCTTCATTTAAAAGGTAGCCTTAGGGGTGAACTTCAGATGGATTTCCATCAATGAAGTAGGAGTTTTTGTTCACTCTTTTAGACAAAAATCTCCATTCGGTCATATTGGTTCCTCTAGAAATACTCACACATGTCCAAATCAATCCAATCAAAGAGGATATTTTACACATTTAGGTGGATCTCCTCACCAATGGTGGGGCATTATTCCCAAAGTGGAAATGTGTAAAATATATGGAAAGGATATTCTCAATGGAGTACCCATATAGATAATTTATTTTATCTCCATCGGATTCCATTGGCACAAAAGGTGACCATGGCATCCTTATATCTAGAACTTGAACAATTTGTTTGGTATAATTTTTATGTGATCAAAGGCGGAAAGAATGGTCTAAGTGTCACACTAATAATTTTCACTAAAGAGCTTCAATTACACTATAATTCTAGTGCGTCAGAGAATTACTTTATCTAGTTAGCAAATTTGTGATAAACAGGTTCAATAAAGGAGTATGTCCATCTATTCCAAAATATTTCCTTACGTGTGGAGGATATTACATAAGAGTATCTAAATGACCTATTTCTCAAGTGTCTTAAGGACCACATTGAGCATGAGGTCCACAAGTTTAATCCACTCAAGGTTTCAGATTCTATTATCATGGCACATAGGAAAAGGAAAAATTCTTTCTAGCAGAAGGAAGTCCTTAACTAACATAAAATATCATAGCACCTTACCTCCATTTTACCCTCAGCCATCTCAGATGACACATCAAAAAATTGAAGAAAAAAGAGTGAAAGGGTTATGTTTTAACTATAAAAGCAATTATGGACCAAATAAAAAATGTGCTGAGAAAAATTGTTCTACATTGAAGGGACCGGTGATGAGGAAGAATATGAGGAAACATCAAGCGAGGAAGTGGAAAAATTAGAGGAAGAATCTAAAGATCCCCAACCCACTATCTCATGTCATGCTCTATTAGGTATTAGTACTCCACAAACCCTTTAGGTTGTGGGTTATCTTAATAAGAAGAAGGTGAGAATATATATTGATTCAGGGAACACACATAATTTCATTAATCATAAGCTAGCAGCAAGGATAAATTGTTTCATCTACCCAGCACCTAAATTTTAAGTAATGATTGCAGATGGTGACATACTCCAATGTTAAGGTAAATGCTATAAAATTAGAGTTATGATGGATGACTACACCTTGGAATCTAAGATTTTTTTATTCCCATGGGCGGAGCTGATATTTTCTTAGGTGTTTAGTGGCTCACAACTTTGGGCACCATAAAGCAAAATTTCCAAGAATTTTTCATGTGCTTTCATTCTAAGGGTAAACAATTTGAACTTCGAGGACTATAGAAAAAACCCTCAGGTGGTTAGTTCTCACCAAATGTAGAATATTCTTAAAAAGGGGGTGAAGGTTTTGTAGCATGATTTTTATCTATGGAATTTCAACCACCAATGATGGTAGTGCATCCCGATATTCAGAAGGTTATTGATCAACATGTAGTTGTCTTCAAGAATCCTAGAGGATTGCCTCCTGAAAGAGATCATGATCATGTCATTCGAGTTAATATTATCTTACCCCTTTACGAGACCCAATTATTGTATCTTTTCTTAGCTATATACATATACATATAGATAAATATATATAAATAGATACATACAATAGTATTAAAGACTCAAGAAATTTGTATTACAAATGAAAATGATTCATATTGAAATCATGGTTGTAGGCCGGTGTTGATCAAGTATATGAAATGGGGAATAGGGTTTGGGAGGGGCCATGACCATTTTTAGGCCTATAAAATGGATAAGATATATGTGTGAAGGTTGGATAAGTGTGCGATAGTTCATGTGGAAGCATAAAGGTATATGTGCGAAGGATTTAAGAAGTGCATGAGAGCTACACATGAATGAAAAATACTAATAAACATCATAGTGAGTGACACTTTGAAGAGTGTGACTTTATTTTTATACGGTTTGTAGACACATACGATCGGTATCTATTCCCTCATTCGCCCGCATGTGCATATTTTAATTCAATCACCCCCTTGTTCAATAAAATTCCCATCCAGTCCTTATTAATTAATTAAGCAACATTAGTTAATTAATCATTTAATATTTTACATGCCCATCCCATCCACATTAATATTTATTAATTAATTAATCATTTAAGATCCTCATTACCCCAACCAACCTTCTAATTAGGATGCTTTATCCTACATATAAATCACCTTGATTTTCTAGCTTTCATCCCATCTATTTTTATGCCCTAACTACCTTGGATTCATCCCCAAGTCATCTAATCTTGCCAATATGATTTAAAGCACTCACCTAAGCCTTAAAAGCATAAAAATCCCACCTTAAATAAAAATCATGCCCATTGGGGAAACTTTCCCCATGATCGGTGCTGACCAATCATGGTCACCATTGACCTACTTTAAAACAAGTGTTTTCCTTCCATTATGGGCATTAATCAATCATGGGCGGATAATCAGCAATCAAGCAATCGAGAAATAGCAACCGAGTTTCTTCTTGATTCCATAGCTTCCTACGATGATAGTTACAGACATCCCATCCATCATCAAACATGTTTTTCATCACTCACAAGCTTTCTTTAGAAGCTTCCATTGTTCTAATCAGATTTTATCTCTTTTATTATATGTCTGCTAGTTTCTAATCTTTTAATACTTTTGAGAGGCATCTACAATACCTACCCATCACTCGAAGCCTTCCACTTCAATCCTCTGGTCTACATGTTTCCATATTTAGTTATTCTCAGCCCCATCTAAATTATGGATAAATCTTCATCAACCCCGCTTGGCCTCATCCCAATCCACTGTCTATTATATCTTTTTGTTTTGAGATAATTCGTAGCCTATCTTGTTATCTTGCCATAACTTTCATATAATATGCTCTTTATTTCTATCCTACTAAGCACTCTATCAGACATAGACTCCTTTTATCCATCTTTTTATCAATCATTTTATTGTTTTTCCCTCCAAGCTCTTTCTCGGGTGGATTCCAACATACTCGAGATCTCTGTCCTCTTATATCAACTCCAAAGCTTACAGGACCTGCATATTTGATCTCATTCTAGATCTTCCTCCTCATTCTCTATTGACCTTCATACGTAGAGTCTACGGGTCATCATCGACCCATAGGTAACATTTCATTTTGACAATTTAATCAATCTTAAATCAACCTTAATCCTTCGATTTAGTAATTTTCTATTTGCGGGTTATTTACAGTTCTCGGTCTATTTTCATCTTTCTAAACATGGGGGTTCACATCTTCCATGGAAGTTAACCACTTATTGGATCCATCATTGTATGGGTTTCCCTGCATAAATCTATTTAATCAATCCATTCCATTTTTGTATATCTAGATCTTGTTGCGTGAAGAACAATCCATCATTCAACGCATGTATCAAACATCAAGCATTTGAGGTAATATAAACCCTCTATCCTTTTAAGTTGGATAGTTTCTTTAGTATCTAGTGCATTCATTTGTTAACAAATGATAAATTTGGACAACATTCCTGGCATGCCCGGTGGGACCACCCTTTAGGTGGTTTCTTTCTTTTCTATATCTTATCTTTTTTTTCACACTAACAATATAGCGTGAGGTTTTGCTTTATTGCTTGCTCGGTTCATGGCTTGGATCGTTCATCATTCGAGAAGTGTAGAAAAATAGGAAAATCATTACCAGGTATTCTTTTTCCTTATTTTCTCCTTTTTTCATTGTACCTTCCCTTCTTGTCTGTGTACTCATTGAACACCACATCTTGTTTTGGGCTTAAAAAGAACCCTTCCTTTTGCATCATGCTTGCTCACATAGTCTAAATAGGGTTTAATACTCTGCATCTCACATATCTTATCACACACAGCCTAAAAATTCACAAACCAATTAACACATCAAAACATTCCTTTCACCTAGTTCACTGATTGGGATTTGATCACCCAACAGGAGACCATTTCAGAAATTTCCCAACCACAACTTACCTAAAACCAAACATAGTTTTTCATCTTCTAGGTCCATTCATATCCATCCTCTTCACACTTTCTTAAATCTTAACATAAAAGGAAATGTTTAATTGCTTGTTTTTTTTAAAAATGGAACCAAAATTTTCCTCAAGTAGTTCTCAGTAGTCCTCTGTGACCCCATCCAGACCATCAGTTGCTTCTAGGGTTTCCTCTAGCCCTATCTATGACTATCTTCATCATAGATCTCTTATCTCTCACCCATATTGATCCATAGACCATGCTTCACCCTCATTACCTTATGTATCATCCCTTTATCTCCATCACCTTATATCTCATTACCTTATATCTCATCACCTTTCCTCATCACCCTTATCCTCATGTTTCTCCTTTACCATATTTATCCCCATTACCTCATGCCCTTATTTTTGTCATCCCATTATCATACCTACATCTCTTATGGATATTCCTCATGAGAACCCCATCTATGATTTCCTTCTCTATAGGTATCAGTTAGTAGATCCTACTCCATCTTATGACATCTCTCCTCTGTATCACCAAGGATACCCCCGATGAGCCTACCATATTAGACCTCCCCATTCTTGCCCCATCTCCATCATCTCATTATGATCCCACTCATCACCATACTCCTACATCCTCCCAAGATACCCCATCTTCATCACATGACATCTTTAGGCAGCCATTTCCCAATCCCCACCATCAATTTCATCTACTACATCACATCAAATTAACCCCTTCTCAATCAACACCATACATCAGACACCTCTTTCCACATCAGTCTCACCCATCACCTCATCTACTTCCATCCTAAATATTGTGCCTTGGCCCTTATAACATTATTCCTACATCCATCACATCTACAGTCACCTTTCCTACCTCCCTTACTTCTACCGCTTCTCTTACAACCACATCCAGTCCTACTCTTACCACATCTACATCAGCCTTAGCCACACCTACCTCTACATCTACACCTATCACCACACTTACATTGACATCCTTATCACACATTTATTTTCCTCTTCCCGCATCACCTCATACTATGTCTACCCCGACATCCCTACCACCTATCTCGTCACTTATGACCACCCCGCTTAGCTCATCTTCCACATCCACATTTGTTTCCACACACTGCCACACCTCCCCAATCCACTCATGCACCTCTTGACACTTGTACCTCTTCCATCTCTATCTTAGCTCATCCACCATCTTCCCCATCTCACATAGATATCATTAATCACATCATCTAGATGCCTCTCATCATCGCCACACCACCTATTATAAATCCCACACCTACATCTATTTTATCTACTTCAGTCAATTCTGCACCTCCATCCTCATCTACTCCAACATATCTTATTCCTCCATACACATCTATTCCAACCTTACTCATCCTACCTTTCGTAGATTCAGTACCAGTACCTCTTTCCATAATTCTTCTACCTACACCTACCACATTGACCATTGTCACTGTATCCCCATTATCCCCCTCTTCCTCCACACTACCTTCATCATTCGAGCAATATTGGAGATCCCTTCAACTAGAAGATGTTATAGGTGACCCTCTTGTTTCATCCACTCAACCAGACATTCCCACATCTAGCCAATATTTACCCTCCTTAGAATCCATCATGCAGAAGCTACTTCCACCATCAACCACCACGCCATCACCAGATCCCCCAGTAGAGATTATTGTCATCCCCACCAAGGGTACTCCTCAAAAATCCAAACCTAAAGACCTTGGCATCCTTCCACAGATGGTCCCTTGAGCATCCTCACAAGAAGATCAACATCCCTCCAATCAAGACCAAATTTACATCTTCCATCCTAGGGCCTCATCCTTTAGTCTTAGGATCCCTCCTCCATCACAACCAATCAACCCATCCAAATCCAAACAATTTGATTCTCTCCTAGGGCTATCCCCTTCATCAAAACACATCTAATTATCAAGTCATCTAATGCCTAAACCATCCACCACATCTTCTTCTTCTAGACCACCTAGACCTCGACCTAATCCACCTTTATCTTCACCATCCACACCATCCTACGGGAGAATTTTTTCAAGGTGCCCATATCAAATCATATGTGGAGGTCCTCCAACATTTTCTTCAAACTTCTACCATCACACTTCCACCTATCAGAGCCTTGATAAACCGAACCAGAAGCCCTCATGGTTCAATATCATCACATTTGTTCTTATCATCACACCCTGAGCCATGACACCAAGCATTGTAAGGCCCTCTAGACCATTTTCCATGATCTTATTAAGTGAGAGGACCTCCTCGATGAGTCCCCTTCACCATCTACTACTTCATCCATAGCACATCCGATCCCTTTCACCACATCTCCATCTCGATCAACCTCTTGATGAGGGTCCTCCCTTGTTCATCGATATCATTCACCTTGATACACCATATTCTTGACATCCATATCCTTTTACATCACTATATTATTTGTATCCCTTTCATTGGGGGAGCATCTTCCCCTCCCATTTTTGATCTTTTAGCATCCTTCTAGGATCTCCATCGATTATCCTTCTCGTGCTAGGGAACTTCTTTCTAGGACTTGTCTGTTCACGGACTAGTTCCTTTCCATATTTGGCATCATCCTATCTCATCTACCTCAGTTTATCTGATCATACTTTCATCCCCTCTCCCTACATGACCACCTTTATGGCCATATCTATACTTCCTTTTGGAAGCACCATGGCTTGAACCCACCATTTAGATCCTATTTTGTAATTATTTATCTAACTCATCTCATCTTGATCCTAATTTATCCTATCCCTTTAGGGGACCATTTTTTCATCTTAAGATGCATTTCACTCCATTTTCCTAATAAGTTGTGATTTCTCTTATTTTTCATCTTCATCTCATCCCATCCTCCAAAATGTGACGTTAACCTTATCAGAACATCACTACTCTAGAAAGGAGCCAACAAAAGTTTTCCCCTAACTGGATTGACCATACATATCACGGTAAACTAGAAGTGAACCCTTAATGAATTACACTTGTGACCATTCTCTTGTTATCACATTTACCAATGTTCCCTTGGTCTCATTCTTGGATCATTCCCCCATCTCATCCCATTTCATTTCTCATTGTGATGATTTGGAACTATGTGGTCTTTTGTCTTCCTAGATGTGACCTTAAATATGGGCACCATGGCTCTGCCCATAGAATTTTCCCTATGGATAGGTCCTCCCTTCTTGGTGATATGTTCATGATCATCACATCCATCTCCTCTTATTCACCTATTGGAACCATGCAAGGGTCAGGGGTGTCTCTTGTACACTCTTTATCCCTCCTAAGTGGTCTACTTAGCTAGTCCCAGCTCTCCCCATGTAAAATCAAAAATCATGGATGCTCAAATCAAAGTCTAAGTATCAAAAATAAAAAGATCCCTCAAAGGATGATCCCTCAAAGGAAATTTAAAAAAAAAAAAAAGAAAATCAAAATCAAAATGAAATCAAAATAAAAATCAAATAAATAGATTGATCCCTCGAAGGATGACTATCATTTATTCTTTCCACTTATATATTGTAAAAATTAGACCATACCCTCAAAGGATGGCTACTCCTTATGGAATTTGAAGGCTTCCCACATTGATCAACCTTACATTTTATCAACATCCTAAGAAATCTTCCCACATTGATCATCTTTCTCTTTCCCTTCCTAGAGCTAGGGCATATTTTAGGGAACACCATTTTTGGAGAACCCTCTTTCTCTCTATACAAGTACATCTCAAACCCCCTTTTCATGTCAAAATTATGTCTATGAGATCATCTCATCCATTTCCTTATGATCTATGAAATGGCTAACTATCGTTGGTTATTTCCTAACATCTGCTTTGGTCGCATGCACCTTACATTACTGGATCCTTTTTGTTTACCTCCAATGTGGTTGGAGGCATATTTTTCTCATTATGACGTATTTTCATATACACCTATAGGGTCTACTACCATTGTGAGGCATATTGTTTTCTAAAACCTATCACATATATTTTCTAGCACATCTTTCTTCATCTTACTCATATATATGCCATATATATATCTTACAACACATTCATTCTTACATGCATTCAACATTAATCACATCCATTTTCAATCTATTTTCATCACATATTAAATGTACATGTTAATCAACATAATCAAAATTTAAATTTAAAACATGTGACCACATCACACATTCATATCATCATCTATACACATTTTGACTAATCCTATATATGCCTTATCATCATCATCAAATCTAAATAACATGGAGCATTTAGTCCTAACATCACACATTTATATCCATATTCACATTTGAATCTAAAGTAATCATCTAATCATACATGTATTTCACCATCATGATCAAATTTAAATACAAAACATGTAATCCTAATCACCACATCACACACCTATATCATCGTTTTATTCATACACATATCAATAATCATCTAATCATACATTTATCCCACCATCATCATCAAATATCAAACAAACAAGTAATCTAAAATCACCACCACATCTAATCTAGAAGCCATCATCATAACATATAATAACATGATCATCACCACATCAAGATTAAAATCATCATACATAAACACATGGACAAATATAACACATAATGATCCATGAATCAAAATCATATATCATATATCATGTATCAAAAATGAGTGTCAATACATCATGGCCCTCTAGGGCTCCTTTAGAGCCAAAATACTATCAAAATAAGTAAACTACATGTCTGATACTCTCATACCCTCTCCTCCAGGGAAAGTATAACACCTAAAACCACACATGTCATCTCCACCACCCTTGCAGCCTCCCTCTACTCATTGTGGTGGCTATGACACACTCTTGTTGTACTCCTCGATGGCCCAACTCCACCTACCTCCTACCTCTAGAGATGCTCTCAATATATCAACATCTGAGGAAACTTGTGGATCACAATATCCTCATAATATTTGGCCTTAGAGGCCAACACTAAGTACCTATCCATCCCAATCATCAGGAGGTTCCATCTATCCCGACCCTTGCGGGCCGAATGAATGCCACTAGCTGACTCAGTCACTACAATGGTAGCCAAATCTTCAAAGGGGCCCTCTATAGGCCTTCCTCTACCTATGGTAGTGGTCTCTCTCATAAACCACTTGGTCTCTCTCTTACATGACCGCATACCATTATTTTATAGTTGTGTCTCACTCTACCCTCATCTTATCCATCTCGGCATGAAAGCATGCCATCTTAGTAGACTCTCCTACTCCATCATCTCCACCTCCTCTAGGAGCCATCTCAACATCTACCTCCATCTCCTCATCTCTCCTCTCCTCCCTCCTCAACTCCCGATTTTCTCATGTTGTTGTATGCCAATTGGAATACCTAACTCTAACTCCAACATCGTCATCATCATCCCATGGTGCCACCCCCTCCTCTAATGGATCAGCCATGGTAGGGATTGAAAACTCCCTATCCAAATCCTCTCTCCTATATAAAATGAGATCACACGAGACACCGATGAATGACCCCAAACTATCATCTCACTTTGTCAAACTGAATGACCTCGATCATCTCAGGCCTCCATCCCTAGACCCAACATGTCCGTCTCATACCCTGAAACTCTACATCCACACCAGGATAAGAGGGGAAATCCCTATACGATGCCACCACCTAACCTGATCAACATCAATCTCTACTAATCTATCAACATACCAATCTACCCCTCTCTCCCCTATCTCCAAAGGCCTGATTGGCCCTCCACCTCAAGAATCCAACCTCCAGCTGAATATGGTCCCCTGTGACCCATGGAAGCCTGGTGGCCTAATCACAACAATATGCTCATAAGCCCTAGTGTAGTAAGAATCTGACATCCAATCCTGATCTCCTACCCTTATATCCGAATAGCTCATGATAAACTTGAGCTAATAAGGCGGTCCCAAATGAGAAGACATTTTGGTGCTCAACAATATCGAATACTACACCATTAAATGCCCATGGAAATGAGATCCTCCTAATTCTGGAAAATTATAGCAAGAAACTACCATCATCATCCATGCAATTCACGTGTAACCCCAACCTCATATCTTTTTCATAAGTAAAATCCCCAAAGAAAAGAAAAGGGTGGGCACATCGGCTCCAAAGAGCCATGTCAAAACTACCAATTGGTCATCACTAGTGATGGGGACTATCTTCTCCCCTGTATTGGTAGCCTAAGAATCTGATACACATCCTCTAGGGTGATAGTCATCTCCCTATCCGAACAAAAAATTTAAGCTTATCCCATCTCTCTACTAAGAGCAATCATCATAAGCCCCACATCCCATGGGATCCTCTAATAAAATTCTAAATCCACCTAATCCCTACTATAGCCAAGTGATCCCACTCAACATTTGTAACATGTCCCTCCTATGATCTTCTTGTATAGGAGGCATTTGATCTCTGAGATATAAGGTCTCTCGGCCTGCAACCACAAATAAACATACACACATCAAGTCCATGATCCAAAAAATAATTCATTCAAAATGCATTAAATTTCAATCTAAATCAAATCTAACACTTAATTTTTCAAATCCTACCCTAATCGATGTCGACCTAGGTTAGGTCGATGCATCCATGGTCAAATCGACATGCCCTAGGGCCAATCGATGTTAACCCACCTGGGTCACCACCAACCACCCTTGGTGTCATCAAATTTTTTACAAAAAATGTAAAAATAAATAAAACATTAAATTTAATTAAAAACCAAGTGTGGGTTTTGTTACTCACCATCCTCCGCACCTCTGGCATTTCCTCACAAACTAATAGCCTCCATCTCTCAATTTCTCTTTTCTCACTTTTCTCTCTCATCAAGTTCACATGTGAAAATGAGCATCATCGATGACCCTTGGGCTTATATAGCCCACCGACACTGGATCACCATCGACCCCTTTGGGTCACCGTTGATTGGCCTTAATCGCCATCGATGGCCTTTACAATTCTAATTTTGGGCTTTTCCCTCATCCTTGCACTCTTCCCTTTGGGCATTATTCTTCTTCAAAAGTCCATTGTTGTGGCCATAATTATTTCCCTTCTGGGCATTCTAATCCAATCATAAATTCCACTATTGTGGCCATATTTATCCACCTTTCCTTTAGGCATATTTATTCTTCCAAAGTCCACCTTTGTGGCCATTTACCTATCCCTCTCTCGGGCATACTTTATTTTTCGAAATCCACCTTTGTGGTCACATCCTTTGTTCCTTGGGCATTTTAATACCTTCTCTTTTGGGAATTTCATTTTATAATCCTATCTAATCTGTACACAAATTCCTCCTTTGAGGCCATATTCATCTTTCCATTTGGGCATTACATTCATTATATCAAGTCCACTCTTGTGGCCATTTGTGCCTTTCATATAGGCACCATTATTTTTCATCAAATTCCACCTTTGTGCCATATTTTCCCATCTTGGGGACATGATTTTTCCCCTTTTTCAATTTTCCTTCATGGCCATACCTTTTCCCCACTTGGGGCATATTTTATTTTCCCTTTTTACCTTTATGGCCATACTTTCCCCCTTGGGGCATATTATCTCTTCATCCATCTTTTTCAGAATCTACCTTCTTGGCCTTTTCGTGTCCCATTGGGAACCATAATTTTTATCCTTGTTCATAGTGAATGCATTACCTTTCTTCCCGATTCCTCGTGTATGAAGGATTTTCATACCTTTTCACATATAGTTGTGAATAGTTTGATGAATTTCCCATGACCCATTGGTCATCCAGCCTACATCCATACTATGCAATGATCTTCACCCACTCACTGGTCCATAGAACAGTTGTAGTTCATCTCCATTGAGACTACAATTGTCCCCTACCTAATGTGATATTGGAGTCACCGCCATTTTTTCATCATTATTGTGATCCTTCTTTCCTGGGGAATCTTTCCTTGTTATGCTTTCACCCATTTTTCATCACCCACCACCCTTCATCATCTACCTTTTTCAAATGCGCCATCAATTTCCCTTGGTGTCATTGATTCCCTATTTTAGGGGATCTTATCATCAATCCTTTATCCTCATCCAACCCTTTTGTTTTGTTTTGTCTCATGGCTTGTTACCACAAACCACTCAACAAAAAGGGGAAAAATGTAGACACCTAAAATGGTATTTATGCCCTCATTCACCTGCGTGCACATATTTTAATTCAATCATCCCCCTTGTTCAATCAAATTCCCATCCAATCCTTATTAATTAATTAAGAAACATTAATTAATTAATCATTTAATATTTTACATGCCCATCCCATCCACATTAATCTTTATTAATTAATTAATTCATATTAATTAATTGATCATTTAAGATCCTCATTACCCCAACCAACTTTCTAATTAGGATGCTTTATCCTACATATAAATCACCTTTCTTTTCTAGCTTTCATCCCATCTATTTTTATACCATAACTACCTTGGATTCATCCCCAAGTCATCTAATCCCGCCAATATATTCTTTAAAGCACTCACATAAGCCTTAAATGCATCCAAAATCCTACCCTAAATCAAAAATCATACCGATTGGGGAAAATTTCCCTGTGATCAGTCTCCACTGACCTACTTTAAAACAAGTGTTTTCCTTCCATTATGAACATCAATCAACCACGGGAAGATCACTGGGCAATCAAGCAATCGACAACAATCGGAGTTTATTTGTGGCTTCAGAGCTTCTGTGATATTTATAGACATCCAACCATCATCAAACGTGTTTTGCATCACTCAAAAGATTTCTTTTCAAGATTTTATTGTTCTAATAATATTTTATCACTTTTATTGTATGTTTTCTCATTTCTAAGCTTTCACAAGTACAGAGAGGCATCTATAGCACATACCTACCACTCAACAACCTTCCACTTCACCCCTCTAGTCTTGAGGACCTTGTCTGGTCACCCCGACCTTCCCTGTCGATCTTATCTTTTCAGTTTCGAATCATTTGAAGTCCCTCTTGATATCTTACCATCACTCTCAGCTCATCTACTCTCTATTTATATCTTCCTTAGCACTCTATCTCAAGACATAGAGTCCTTTTCAACATCTTTTTATCAATATTTCTAGTCTTTATCCTTCAAAGAGCTCAAGTTTTACAGGTGGATTCCAGCATACTTAGATCTTTGTAGCTCTCATATCGTTCTATCTAGCTTTCAAGACCTGCATATTTAATCTCATTCCAGATCTTCCCTCCTCATTCGTCATCAACCTAGACTAGTTAAATTTTCATTTACAATTTAATCAATCAAATTAGTCTTAAATCAACCTTAATCCTTCCAAATTCAATAATTTTCTATTTCTACATGTTATTTATAGTTCTCAATCTATTTTCATCTTTCTAAACACGAGGGGTTGACATCCCAAGGAAGCTAACCACTTCTTGGATCCAACATTGTCTTAGAAAGCCCCCACATACATCTATTTAATCCAATCCATTCCAATTTTGAAGGTATTTTCAGCAACAATCCATCATTCAATGCATATATCAAGCATCAAACATCTGAGGTAACATAAACCATCTATCCTTATGAGTTGGATAGTTTATTTAGTATCTAGTGCATTCATTTGTTAATGAACAATAAATTTGGACTAACATGGGTTTATCCATATAAGAAATTATCATTAAACTAACATAATAAGGATAATAATCTTACTCCTAAATACTATGGTCCTTACAGAGTGTTGAAAAAAATTGGTAGTGTAGCATATAACTGGAGCTCCCTATAGGAATTAAAATACATCTAGTATTTCATGTTTCTTTCTTGAAGAAAGTTATTGGGTAACACATTTCCACCAAGTTCCTAAATTGGATGAGAAAGGAAGGATCATATTGGAGCATGAAAGTATTCTTCAGACACACACCAAAATATTGAGGACCGGATTCATAACGAGTACCTGATCAAGTGGAAGAATATGAATATTGAGGATGCATCATGGGAGGATGAAGCATTTTTGCAACAAAATATAGGGATTCCCAACATTAGGGACAATGTTTCTTTGAAGGGGAGGGGCATGTTACGCCCTTAGTCTTATAGCTTATATTGGATATGTAGTTCCAACTTGTGGCTTACATAATATCTCTTCTTGTCATATGTTATTCATTTATGCTTTCATATGTTTAGTAGGTTGGCCTTGGTGTTGGCCATAGCATATGATTGGTATATATAGGTGGTAGTGAGGAGTATTTAATCATCATATTGAGCATTTGAGTCTTATTGTATGGTTTGAAGGTTACTCCCCAAAGTGGCTAAGATATTCTACTTGCATATTGAGATAATTTATCTGTAATCTTGTGTTATTTGGTTTTCTATTTCTACTGATAATCATATTTATACAAGTAATTCCATTACAAGAGGTATCAAATCCTAATTGTTGTCATCACTACATCAAACCCTAATTGTGAAGGTTCAACTTTATCTCAAAATTCGTAGTGATTTTTTTGTAATGTTTTTTTGGTGTGGTGAAATCCATGAAGTTCCTCTCCAAATTTCAAGAATTTTTGACTTGTTTTGAAAAAGTTATAGATGTTTTATTTTTTCATAATTTGGCTACCAAGGTTACAATTTTTGGAATTTTCTAAGTTTCTTATATTTTCAGAAAGATTTCCAAAAATTAGCTAGGGTTTCTTCTTTATGATTTCCTCTATTTGAACAATAAATTTATGAAACCCCAAACCCTAAATTTTTTCCCTATTCCATCTACCCCGAGTCCCAAAACCTACATCATGACCGATAGATCAACTCGAGGCCAAGGGAAAGGTCAAGAAACTCCAGGAATGACCCCAAATAAGGAATATATGGATTTATAATCTTCTGGTTTGGGAGTATCTAAGGTATTTATCAACTTCAGGAAAGGGTAAATAATATGGTGAGTAAGGATGACCCCAATCAATGAAGTAGAAGTTGTTTCTTGATCTTTCAAACAAAAATATTAATTCCAATCATATGGGTTCCTCTAGTAATACTCACACAGGTCCAAATCACTCTAATCAAGGAGGATCCTTTACACATTTAGGTGGATCTCCTCACTAATGGCGGGGCATTATTCCAAAATTGGAAATGCATAAATTTTATGGAAAAGATCTACTCAATTGGATTACCCAAATGGATAATTTATTTTATCTCCATCATATCGCATCGGGATAAAAGGTGATCATGAAATCCTTATATCTATAACCTAAACAATTTTTATGGTATCATTGGCTATGTTCTCAAAGGAGAAGAATTTTCTAAGCGTCACGTAGATTGTTTTCACTTAAGATATTCAATTACACTATAGTTCTAGGTTTTCATAGAATTACTTTATCCATTTAGCAAAGTTTTGAAAAAAGGTTCAATAAAGTAGTATGTCCATCAATTGGCTATGTGCTCAAAGGAAGAATAATTTTCTAAGTGTCACGTGGATCATTTTCACTTAAGATATTCAATTACACTATAGTTCTAGGTTTTCATAGAATTACTTTATCCATTTCACAAAGTTTTGAAAAAAGGTTCAATAAAGTAGTATGTCCTACAATTCTAAAAAATTTCCTTGCATGTGGAGGATATTACAGAAGAGTATCGAATGACCTATTTATTAGGGGTCTTAAGGACCACATTGAGCATGAGGTGTACATGTTTAATCCAATCAAGGTTTCTGATTCTATTATCATGGTGCATAAAAGCGAGATGAAAAATTCTTTCCAGTAGAAGGAATTCCTTCACTAATAGATCGAGCACCTTGCCTCCATCGTACCCTCAGCCAGTTTGGCTGACACCTCAAAAAATTGAAGAAAAAATAGAAAAAGGGTTATGTTTTAACTATGAAAGAAAATATATACCAAATCGTAAATGTGCTTAAGAAATTTTTTTCTACATTGAAGGGACCGATGATGAGGAAGAATATGAGGAAACATCAAGTGAGGAAGTGTAAAAATTAGAGGAAGAATATGAAGATCCCCAACCTACTATATCATGTCATGCTCTATGAAGTATTGGTACTCAACAAACCCTTCATGTCGTGGGTTATCTTGATAATAATATTGATTGATTAGGGAGCACACATAATTTCATCAATCATTAGTTGGCGTGCAAGGCTAAATTGTTTCATCTACCCAACACTTGAATTTCAAGTAATGATCGTAGATGGTGGCATATTCCAATGTTCAAGTAAATGTCATAAAATCAAACTTATGATGTTTGACTACACATTAGAATCTATGATGTTTTTTATTCCCATGGGATGAGATGATATTGTCTTAGGTGTTCAGTGGCTCACAATTTTTTTCACCATAGAGATAAATTTACAGGAATTGTTCATGCACTTTCATTCGAGGGTAAGCAGTTTGAACTTCACATAATACAGGAAAAACTTCCCGTGTGATTGGTTCTCACCAAATTCAGAAGATTCTTAAAAATAGGGGTGAAGGTTACGTAGCATGATTATTCTCCATGAAATTTCAACCACCAATATTGGTAGTGCATCCTGATCTTCAGAAGGTTATTGATAAACATGCAGTTGTCTTCGAGGATCCTAAAGGATTTTCTCCTAAAAGATATCATGATCATGTCATTCAGTTAATTCCAAGAAGCCAACCCACCATAATTAGGCCTTATAGATACCCATATGTGAAAAATAGTGAGATCGATAAGATGGAGGAAATTTTAGAAATGGGTATTATTCGACACATGATGAGTGCTTATTCTACTCTAGTGGTGATAGTACACCATAAGGATGGAATATGGAACATGTGTTTAGAATACATAGAACTTAACAAGTAAACTATCAAAGATAATTTTCTTATTCCTTTCATTGATGATTTATTAGATGAGTTGCATGGTGCAATTTATTTTACAAAACTAGATATGTGTTTTGGGTATCACCAAATTAGAGTAAAGAAAGAATATATTCATAAAATAGCCTTCAAAACTCATCAAGGGAATTATGAATTCCTAGTGATGCCTTTTGGTCTTACTAATGCACCATCCACATTTCAGAGTTTGATGAATTTAATATTTAGACCATTCCTATGGAAGTTTTTCTTGGTATTTTTTGATGATATCCTCATCTACAACAAATCTTGGGAGAAACATTTACATCATGTAAATACAGTATTGGAATCCCTAGAGAAACATCAACTATATGCCAAGCCTTCAAAGTGTTATTTTGGGGTACATGAAGTGGAATACTTGGGCCATATTGTCTCTCATGAAGGTGTTAAGGTGGACCCTCACAAGATCTAGGCCATGGTGGAATGGGAAATCCCAAGAACCCTCAAGCATTTATGAGGTTTCTTAGGTCTCACAGGGTACTATCATAGATTTGTAAAAACTATGGCAGTATAGTAGCACCACTTACAAAATTATTGAAGAAATACTCCTTTCATTAGAATGAGGAAGCTTCTAGGGAATTTAAAAAATTGAAGGTGGTAATGTGCACCACTCTAGTATTGGAAACTCCATATTTCTCCAAGACCTTCATAGTTGAATGTGATGCTTCAAGAAATGGGATCAGAGTAGTACTCATGCAAGAAGGAAATCCCATAGCATTTGAGAGTTGGAAACTAAAAGGAAATAAAAATTTTAAGCCCACCTATGAGAAGGAAATGATGGTAATATTACATGTAGTCAAATAATGGAGACCATACTTGATGGGTAGAAACTTCAAGGTAAAACTTGATCATGATAGTTTAAAAATTTTCTTAGAGCAATGACTAACTTCAAAAGAGCAACAAAAATGTGTCACTAATATGCAAGGGTATTACTTTTATATTATTTTTAAGAAATGGAAGGATAATGTCGTCATTGATGCTCTATCTAGGAGGGATGAGTCCACAAAAGCATTGTTATATGCCATATCTATAATAAAGGTAGATTGGGTTGATCAAGTAACGGAAGAATGGAAGAATGATATAACAACTCATACTCTCATTTAGAATCTCCAGACACATTCAACCATATTAGAAAAATTTATATGGAAGTGGGATACATTATGGTATAAATATAGGTTATATTTGTGTAAGAACTCTACACTTAAACACCATGTTCTTTCAGAGCTCCATTCTTATCCACTAGGTAGCCATTCGGGGTTTTCAAAACTTATCATATAGTTAAGAAATATTTATTTTAGGATAGGTTGAAAGGATATGATCAAAAAATTGTGGCGAGTGTTTAGTGTGTTAATGTAATAAGGGAGAGACCATTAAAACACCATGTCTCCTCCGAACTTTTTCTATTCCTAGAAGATATGGGAAGAGGTAGCGATGGATTTCATCATAGGAATTCTTGAATCGAGAAGGTAAAAGTTTCATCATGGTCATGGTGGATAGACTTAAAAATTATGCTCATTTTTGTGTCATGGCTCATCCTTTTAGAACTAGTACAGTGTTATATCATTTATGGAAAAAGTTAAAAATCTTCATGGAACGCCCAAAATTATATTAAGTGATCATGATTTGATATTTATAAGCAATTTTAGGACTTATTTGTTCTCTTGTTTGGGTACCCATCTATCCCATAGTTCATCTTATCACCCTCAATCATATGTGCAAACCGAGGTGGTAAAATAAATGTTTAGAGGATATCTTCGATGATTTACTTTAGATAATTAAGAATGTTGGGTACAATGGTTTCTACTTGCGAGAATGGTGGTATAATACTTAATTTCATACCTCCAAAATTTCTCCATTTCTATAAATTTACGGGTACCATCGTCCATCAATGAACTCTAACTTGAAGGTCAAACCGAAGGTGAGATAAATTGCGGATCAAATTCAACACTAGTATGAGGTACTCTCTAGTCTTAGAGAGAATTTGGAAGAGCACAAAATCACATGAAGCAACAGGATAATCAACATGCTTGTAGTGATAAAAACTTTGAAGAGGGTAACTTTTTTTTGGACAGTTGTAGTCATATAAGTAGTTATCATTAAAACAATAGAAGAAGGATAATAAGCTTGCTCCTAAATACTATGGTATTTACCGCATGTTACAAAAAATTAGTAGTGTGGCATATAAGTTGGAGCTCCCTACAAGAAGTAAAATACATCCAATCTTCCATGTTTCTTTCTTGAATAAATTTATTGGGTAGCACATTTCCACCTAATTAGTGCTTCCTGAACTAGATGAGGAAGGAAGAATCATATTAGAATCTGAAGGTATTTTTGGACATGCACTAAAAGATTGAGGGCGAGTCATTCTGAGTACCTGATCAAGTGGAATAATATGAATATTGAGGATGCATCATGGGAGGATTAAGCATTTGTGTAGTAACAACTAAGGCTTCCCAACATTGGCATGTCCTTATCTCGTTGTGGTTGATGCTTTCTCTATTTCCATATTGCCTTGATATTTAAGTCAACTTGAGATTTTTCCTATATTTATATTTGTGTGTTGATCAATTTACCTCCTTCTTTTAAATGTCAAACCTTCATGCATGTTTCCTAATTATTTTGTTTGTACCTATCATGCACTTCTTCAATCCTTCGCACATATACATTTATGATTCCACTTGCACTCTCATGCACTTTTCTAACCTTCACAAAATTTTATTTTCCAGTCCTAAAAATGGTCGTGGCCCCTTCCCGAACCTTATTCCTCATTTCATATATTTGATCAACATAGGCCTACAACTATGATTTCAATACGAATAATTTTCATTTGTAATATAAATTTCTATTTATTTAATACTACTATTGTATGTATCTATTTAGAGACGTGTGTGTGTGTGTGTGTGTGTGTGTGTGTGTGTGTGTGTGTGTGTGTGTGTGTGTGTGTGTGTGTGTGTGTGTAACTAAGAATAGATACAATAATTGGGTCTACAAAGGGCAAGATAATATTTTGTTTTTCCTTGTTGTGATATGCTCACAAAGATTTGACGAATAATAATAATTGATAAAAGGGTAATCAAGTATATATATGAATATATAATATACACATATGAATAAGTATAATAATAATTTTCTTCTAAAGGATTAATTCAATATTGTATTTTCATGATTATAATTTTTTAATTGGAGATGTACCAAATGTAATAAGTTGTAAAACAAAAATAAAATGCCTATATACCCATGGTTATTTTTATTTTTATACACACACACACACACACACACACACACACACACACACACACACACACACACACACACACACACACACACACACACACACACACACACACACACACACACACACACACACACACACACACACACACACACACACATACATATACATATTAAAGTAACTAGAAAATAAATACACTTTGTTGGAAGAATGAAAAAAATTTCCAAGATCAATGTTATTTATAACAATCATGCTTTCAATGTAAAATTAAGTTTTTAAAGGCATTGAGAATATAAGTTGGAAAGATATTATCTTATTAACTAAAGTTAACTAAATAGGAGGAATTATAATGATAGTTAATCTAATCTAGGATGACATACACGATGTAAATTAATGCACTAAAGTAATATACAATAGTTAAATAGTTAAACTAATTGAAATGAAACCCTAATGTGCAAGAGTAAGGTGAGGAAAGAACTCAGATGATTATGGGTGATTGTTGCAGAGTGTCACATGTATGATAGGAAATTCCATAATTAGGTACGGCTGCATAGATGTCCTAAAAAGGGTGGATCTGGAAGTTATGAGCATATTGGAGCACCCAAGAGGGTAATCGGGTGCCCTGGTATGTAGAAATAGACACCATAGTCTTTGAAAATGGTCATAACTTGATTCTTTCATGGTCAGAAGATACCCTATAATATTTGTTGTCTATTACACTTGATTTCCTTGACTACGCCGAATGTATGAAATATTCCAAGAGAAAGAATGACTGCAAAAGACCCAAAAGGAAGCATCAAAACCCTAAAAAATAAAATATGCAAATGAATGGCTCAAGAATGACCTCAGCTGCCACAACATTGGGATTACTAAACTGAGCACTACACTACATTTTAGACCCAAATTTAGTTATGGTGTGTGTGTGTGTGTGTGTGTGTGTGTGTGTGAATGTCTTTCCCTAGGTGCTCTTGTGTGTCAGATGTCATTACTATGTGAAGTAATGAGCAATAACTAAAGGTATAAAATGTAATAGCATGTCCGTATGGAATACAATAGAAATCCCTCCCCGTGTGAAGTGTGTGTTGATGCAAATCTCCCAACCTTCATGCTTGGAACTATGTGGATATAAGTGATGCAATGGATTCAACTCTAGATGGAGTGATAGTAGTAGATGACATTAGGACCCTCATTATGGTCTCATAACCTTATATTTATAGGGTTCTCTTGATCAAATTTTATAATTAATCCCAACATGGCCGACTATAAAAAATATAAGGATGAAAAATGGCACGAAGAGGCCCATAAAGAGGTGGGAAAGTAGAAAAAGGATCGAGACACCCGGGTGGGACAGGGACGCTCTAGGGGCACCCCAAAGTATAGGCCTAAGCACCCCGGTTTAGGATAAAATGATGGGAAAGTAATGAAACAAACTATGCATGTGCATAAGAATGTGTTGGAATGAAAAAATAAAATTAAAAAAATGGCCAAAAGGTGGGGATTAATTATTACTTTCTTCACTCAAGAACCTTCTAAATAGTAGTGTGAGACTGGGCTAAATAATGTCTAAAGTGCATGATTTTGTGACTAAATTTTTCCCCTAATTTATGTTCGTGAGTTGAAATTTGGGTAACATAAATTATATAGAGATGCATTCCCTATATCCATGTAGAGTGTAGTAGAAAACATGCTAAATGACTAGATAAAAGTGTGGAATGATAAAAGATGGAGGAGAGTGGAAACTATAGATGAAAAATGAGCATAGAAAAAGTGATGAGAGTTAACCCGGGGTGGAAGGCGTGTGTATTTTTGTAATATGTAGTGTACCAAAGCATGGTTAATAAGGCATGTGCCATCACGAAATTTTGTTATTTCCATTGTCCTTGTTGTTGCCCTCAATTTGACCGCATATTTCTCATACGGTCGGACTTGGAAGGAAAAAAATGATCAAGTAGTCAAATATGTATGTATGTAAAAGCGATACGTAAAGTATGCATGTGTATAGAAATGTTTAAAATACAAAAATGAAATGTTTAAATGGAACATGTGCACATGATCCATGTCGAGAGAAAGGATGTAGAAGGATATCATGTATTTCGCAAGTTTTTGAAAGATATCATGCCACCCTTGCTGAAGAAGTGTAGGGAGGAAATGATTTGTGTCCTCCAAGCTCTAACATCTTCTACTAAATTTTTTTGAAGATATATGTATATCGTCCTAGTTTTTGGGTGATTTGATGCCAGCGGCCAAAGTAGAGTAAGGAGGCACACCCACCGTAACCTCCAAGCATGTAAATGATTCCCAAAAATTCTAAGGACACCATGTCCTATAAAAAATTTTGTATATGGGGTTTGTAGACTAGTTTGAACCCACTCCTTGTATGTAAACCCACAATGTCAAGGGCAGAAAGTGCACTATATTGAACCGGTGTAGTTGTGTTGTGTTAGTATGTAAACCCTTATATGATTCCCCCTCTTTATGGGAACATGCAATGTTGTTGATAGGAGAATTTGGACCCAAAAGAGGACCAACCACAAGTATGAACCATGTACCTTGGAAAGTGCTTAGTAGAAACCAAGGCACACACAAACAAGAAGGCTAGCCAAATACAAGTGTAAAGCAAACAATGCATGCATATAGAAAACATGTGTAAGCTACACATTCAATGTTGTAAATGTAAACACGTAAGACAAAAAGTGAGCCATACAAATTATTTTGCAAACATGGTACATTATTCACGATGTTGCAAGGCCATCATGGCCACAAACACAAAATAAGTGTGCACACAAACATAGAGCAAATCCCACATTAAATGGCAAAGAATATCATATAAGTACATACAAAAACAAGTAGTCATGGAAACATTTAATCCTACAAAAAAGTGCTACACATGGAACACCCATTAGCATGTTAGAGAAATAACCAATATGTCAAAGAGTGTATGATCAAGTAATGTAAAATGCTAAGTACAAAGAGAAACAATACCACCTATAGGAAATTAATGTGGATGCCTCATAATGCCGACCAGTATAGGAAGGGTAGAAGGCAAGCATCCACGCTATGTGTAGGATTCATGTATCTGTGATCACACTAAACAAAGGCATGAACACGCATGTGTGGATGATATAGATAATGACATATAATAAATCAACCTAACATGTGTAGTAAAGTGATCATGTAAAACACTAGTAAACAAGAGTAAATGTTCAAATACAATAAAGTATAGTGCGGGTGGATGGAATGGAATGCAAACTAGAATGATAGGAGCCACATACCTGCCAAGTGAATGGAAGTGTATGTAATGAGGATCATTATTTTCCCCCTTAGAAGTAAATAATGAACCATAAACAAGAGTGTGTAATCAGGAAATGGTCTAGTAATGTTATTTGTTTCTAGCACGTTGTGATGAATGCATATGTGTAGTGATGAAATGTGACATTTAGAGAGGATTTGGGGGAACCCTATAGCTGTAATGTATATGAAGAATTGTTTAATGAGTTAGTGATGATTTATCCTAAACATATATCATTGTATGAGTAAAGGATTAATATGAGTGATGATTAATCCCTAAGCATATATCACTATATGATGAAAGGATTAAGAGGAGTGAAGATTTATCCCTAAAGCGTATATCACTATATGATGAAAGGATTAATATGAGTGATTATTTATCCCTAAGTGTATATCACTATATGATGAAAGGATTAATATGAGTGATGATTTATCCCTCAGCATTTATAACTATAAGATGAATGGATTAGGATGAGTGATGATTTAGCACTAAGTGTATATTACTATATTATGAAAGGATGAGTGATGATTTTATCCCTAATATTATATCACTATATGATGAGAATATTAAGAGGAGTGATGATTTAACTCTAAATAGTAGCTCACTACTAGAGGAAATGATGGATGTGGGTGACGATTTAGCCTAAAGTGTATGTCACTATCCTAGGAATGTCACATGATGAAATGTCTCATGATAAATGTAAGGTCCATTTTATTGGTAAACCTTTGGTAGTCAAGTATGGACCAAGGAACTAAAGTGTGTTATAGCCTAGTGAGTGAAACGCGTAGAAGACATTGCAGCATGTATGATGAAACTAGATGACCATGTGATGAGTAGGGTTTTTAAATGCATAGTATGGGAAATGGAATGTAGGATGCATAGGGTGTGTAGGATGTATACTATGTAATGTGTAAAATGCAATAATAGGTGTAGATAGAAATGGAATATGTAATGATAAAATGTAAAGCTAGAATCATATGGAATGTAACCTAGTTTAGTATGTAGAATATATATATATATATATATATATATATATATATATATATATAAATGCATAGTATATGATGTGACTAGGTATAGATTATGCATGTATATAATGTGTAGAATGACTAGGATATATGGTACGTAGAATGACCTAGGTATGATGCAAGATGCATGTAGAATAATTGTAGAATGTAGACTAAGTGTAGTATGTATTGGTTTATAGTGCAAGATGTGTGATAAAATGAAATTTGTAATTCCTAAGGTGTAGTGTGTGGGGTTCATTGTAATGGTAATCCCTCAAAAGTCAAGTGTGAACCGAAGCACAAGAGTGCGTCATTGGGTAGTGAGCGTATTGTGCTAATATAAGTGTAGTATTTCTTAATATGCATCATGTTTAGTGGGTTTTTGAGCAGTTTCCCTAAAAGAGTGGTGAGGTGATATACACCACCACCAATTTTATTCATGACAATGTAGGGACCAAGCCAATTGGGCTTAAATTTTCCTTTAAGAGGTGCCTCAACATTTGTATTTTTGGTTTTCTTTCAAGACGAGGTCACTGATATTGAATTCTCGAGAGTGATTATTTCGATTGTAGGCATGAGAAATGCGATATTGATATGTGTGAAGATGTTCAAGCACTTGCACATGAGGTGTGTCCAACATTTCTAGTTCATGTAATCAATTTTCACAATATTCATTGTATTTAAGGATGCCTTTGAGAGAGATTCATAAGGATGGTATCTTGAGTTCAAGTGGGATAACGACTTCGGAACCATAAACTAATAAAAAGGGGGTAGTGTTAGTAGGTGTATGAACACTAGTGTGATAATCCCATAACATGTACAATAGTTGGATATGCCAATCAATACCACTAGAGTCAACAAGCTTGCATAAGATTTTAACAACGATTTTTTTGGTAGCCTCAGCTTGGCTATTTCCTATGGATAATAAGGTGTAGAGAAGGATTATTTGATTTTTAACTTACCACAAAAAAAATTAACATATTTATTTTTAACGCAGCTCCATCATTAGCAACGATAGTAGAAGGTGCACCAAAATGTGTGATAATATGTGTGGTAAGAAAGTTACAAATGTCTGTACCGATAGTCATCCGTAGGGAGCCACTTGAACCACTTAGTAAAGTATTTGGTAGCCGTAATGATGAATTTATGTTCATCAGATGATTCAGGATTGATCATACCAATTAAATCTATCCCCCAAAGAGAGAAAGGCCAAAGTTAGCTTAATAGGTTAGAGGTCATAAGTAGGTACACAATGGATATTGGCATGTTTTTGGAATTTTTCAAAGTGAGAAGCATAGTCAAGACAATATCATTCCATTTTTGGCCTATAATACCCTTGGCGTAAGATTTTTTTGACATATCTTTACCCGAGAAATGACCACCACATATGCTATCATGGATATGTGATACAAAGATTCAAAATATCTACGAGTGAAAGAAAATGGAGAAGACAACCATCAACAACATGTTTGAATAACTCAGTCCCGACAATAAATGAGAATGAGTAGCCTTATGATATAACCGATGAGATTTTTCAAGGTATAAGGTATCAGGGATAGTTTGTTTATATAGATGATTATAAATGTGTGTGAACCATTCAACACTATATTGATTGTGCATGATGGCACAAGCTGCAATAGGTCATGCATAGATAGAGGGATGACATAAGTTTGTAATGATGAAAGTGGCTTATTTCGGTGATATCTTGTTGGATAAGTGATGCAAAGCACTGCAATAGCATCTGCATGGTGATTATCTTTGTGAGGAATAGTAATAATGGAATAGGACTCAAAGGTAGATAAAAGGTATTTTACTAGGGTATTGTATGGAATAAGATGTTCCTCCTTTGTATTATATGTATCATTAACCTAATTGATGACTAGTTGAGAGTCGCCATGGATATACAAGTTGTGAATGAGAAGCTTTTGAGTAGTAAGCAAGCCTAAAATGAAATCCTCATATTCATAAATATTGTTTGTACAAGAAAACCCTAATCGATATACAAAGGGTAGTGGATCACCATGGGGGGTAATAAAGACAACCCCAGCTCCAGCACTAGAGAGAAAGTGAGAACTATCAAATTACATGGTCCATATATGGGATTTAATGATATAAGCAATTAAATCATGATGAAATGCATCGAAATAGGTGATGTATCTCGAGAGGGGTGCTACGGCTAACTGATCAATGATGACTTGTCCCTTGATTTATTTTTGTGGGATAAAATTAAAATCAAATTCAGTGAGGATCATGACCCAATGCACCAAATATCCTGAGAGATGTGTACAAGATAAGAGATAACACATGGGATCAACTTTGGTGATGATATGGACCTCATTGTTAAGGAGATAATGTTGTAATTTTTCTACAATAAAGACAAGACCGAGGCACAATTTTTCAATGTAGCTATAGTTACATTCGTAAGAGAGGAGAGTATGACTAATATAATATTGGCTCTTTCACATTGAGAATCATCATGTTGTGTCAATAACATGCCTATGGCATGAAATGTAGCAGAGGTATATAAAAAAAGGTTGATCAACTATTGTCGGAACTAAAACAGTCGTAGCTTGGTTTTACCTTGTAGGGAATGAATTTGGTGGAGGTTCTTAGGTGGAGGCATGTTGATAATGGATTTAATTTTGTTAGGGTCAATCTCTATGCCATGTTGGGAGATAATATATCTAAGGAGCTTTCCTGTCATCACCCCAAAAACACATTTTTTTGGATTTAAACGTACATGATATTGGCGTAATCGTTTTAAGTAGTATGCGTAGATCCTATGCATGGGAAGAATGTTGCCTAGATTTTCTAAAATTTCATCTACATAATCCTCAATGATCTTGTGAATGTATTCATGGAATATATGGGTCATTGTGCATTGATAGGTAGCCCCTGCATTTTTAAGGCCAAAGGGCATAATTGTATAACATAATGTACCCCATGGTGTGGTGAAGGATTTTTTTTTCTTGGTCGAGTTGGATTGATCTCTATTTGATTGTAACACGAGAAGCTATCCATAAAATAAAGGATTCCATACCTAGTGGTAGAATTGACAATAGCGTCAATATGTGGTAGAGGAAAACTATATTTAGGGAAATATTTATTTAAATCATGAAAGTTAGTGCAATAACAAACACGACCATCTAGTTTCATTACGGGGACAATATTGGACACCCATTTAGGATAGTCAACAACACGAATAAAACCCGCATCTAATTTTTTTTGAATTTATTCTTTGACTAAGAGGGATACTTTAGGATGCATCTTACAGATTTTTTTGTTGGATGGGTTTGGCACCCAGGTTAAGGAAAATGTTATGCATTATGACAGAGGTATCAATACCCGACATGTCACTATAATCCCATGTAAAAATATCTAAGAATTCATGAAGGAATTTCTTGATATCCTTTTGTTCAATGGGGTAAGAGAGGCGAGCTAGTAAAACTATGCATGGATTTTCAGATGTACCCAAATTATATTGTATTGTTTCTTCATTAAGAAGGGTGGAATGGTCCTCAATATATATGGGTCAGTTGGAATAGTATCGAGTGGATCAGAATTTTTATTGGGGATATCAAGCTCTCCAAAGAAAATTGTATCATCGGGAAAGGAAGGGTGATGTCATTTATGGTGGAAAGAGGGAAGATGATCATAAGCACCCATATAATCAAGTAATGCATTATCAGTAGTAAAAGTATCAAGGTTGTCCCAAAATATGGAGGCATCGTTACTAATGAGTTCTAGATGTAACAAGGAAAGTGATGTAATGTGACAGGTGGTATAAGTATCTAAAGGGGATGCTAGAAGGAGGTTGATACCCTAGCCCAAACTTGTGATTCCATGTGGGGAGGTCCCAAAGCTCTGTAACTTTATGTTCTTGGTGAAAAGAGAAGCAAAATTAGCCAAAATATTTGTACCCTAACCCATATCTAGAGAGATATGGACTAATATCAGATGGAATGGGTAGATCAACAGTGTGTTCAATAGAGTTACAATACTCAAAGGGTGATGGTCAACGGGCACATCATAAACAGTGCCCTGATAACAAAATTTAAGTCATGCATGTAGTGTAGAAGGGACCACATTCATAACATGAATCTAAGGTCTCCCAAGGAGAATATTGTAGTTAAGGTCATTGGGCATGACATGACATGGGATATTGATTATACATGGGCTGATAGTGATGGGTAAATGAACTAGTGCCTAAAAATGCTTTGGGATATTATCAAAACCATGAATAGAGATAAACGAAGGAGCGAGAGATGCTTCTGACATGCCTATGTGTTGAATAAAAGTGATGTTATATATGTTGAGGCCAAATCCATTATCGAATAAGGCATGCTTGAAACCTATGTTGTTAATAAAAACTTGGATATACAAGGGAGGGTCATGTTCTAAAAACGTTAGTGGCGGTAGATCATCGGATGTGAAAGTGATTTGATCCTCATTAAGGGATAGAGCCAAAATGAACTTATGATATACATATTTAGGTGATGTATGGGGAGGAATGTAATGGGTAGCTAAGTACTTCCTAAGGTCATTGAGGCAATTTGGATGATTTTGTAGATAAGCGTGAATAAATATGTTCATGGTGAATCAATTCTAAGATACTAAGGAAAGAAAGATGAATGAATAAGAAGAAAATGAGTAAAGGATCTTCCAAGTAGGAAGGGTGTAGGGATAAAAAAGGAAAGGAAGGGGGTAAGACAAAAATAGTCATGACGGAGAAATATAAATGCAAGCCCTAGAAGGTGCCATGAAAAAGGATCATGTTCACCAAAATTAACTAAATAGGAGGAAGTATAATGATAGTTAATCTAATCTAGGAGGACATAAATGTTGTAAATAAATTCACTAAAGTAATATAGAATAATTAAATAATTAAGCTGGGGAAATGAAACTCTAAAGTGAGAGTAAGGTGAGGAAAAAAATAAGCTGATTATAGGTGACTGTTGTAGGGTGTTACGGGTATGACAGAAAATTCGAAGAAGGAACAAATGCACATAGGTCCTAAAAAGGGTGGATCTTGAAGTTCGAGAAGACTAGATCTCTCGGGAGGGTACTAGGGTACCGGGTATGTAGAAATAGGTTCCTTGGTCTCGAAAAATGTCGTTACTTGATTCTTTCACAGTCAAAAGATACCTTGAAATATTCAATGTTTTTACACTGGATTTCCGGGACTGCACCGAATGTATGAAATATCCAAAGAGAAAGAATGACCTGCAAAAGACCCAAAAGGAAGTAGCAAAACCCTAAAAAAATAAAATATGCAAATGAATGGGACAAATGAACTCATCTTCCACAAAAATGGGCTTACTAAACTGAGTGATGTAGTACATTTTAGACCCAAATGTAGTTTTGGTGTGTGTGTGTGTGTGTGTGCATGTCATGCCCTAGGTGCTCTTATTTCAGTCGCACTATGTGAAGTATCAAACAATAACTAAATGTAGAAAATGTAATAGCATGTGTGCATGGAATAGAATATAAATACCTCCCCTATGAAGTGGTGTCGATGTAGATATCCTAGCCATGATGCATAGAACTATGTGGATGTAAGAGATAAAATGGATGTAACTCTAGATGGAGTGATAGTAGTAGATGATGCTAGGACACTCATTATGGTCTCATAACATATATTTATAAGGTTATCTTGATCTAATTTTGTAATTAATCCTAACATGTCCGAATAGGAAAAAGATAAGAATGAAAAATGGCTAGAAGAGGACCAAAAAGAGGCGGGAAAGTAGAAAAAGGATCGGGGTTCCCAGGTGGGACAAGGCACCCCGTCTAAGCACTGGGTGCCTCATTTTAGGCTAAAATGATGGGAAAGTACCGAAAAATATTCGGCATGTGTATAAAAATGTGTGGGAATGACGAAATAAAATTAAAAAAAGATGGCCAAAATGTGGGATTAATTATTACTTGCTTCACTAAAGAACCATCTAAATAGTAATATGAGACCGGGCTAAATAATGTCTAAATTTTGTGATTTTGTGACTACATTTTTCCCCACTTTATGTTGGTGAGTTGAAATCTCGAGTAACATAAAGTAGATAGAGATGCGTACCTAATATCCATGTAGAGTGTAGTAGAAAATGTGCCAAAGGACTACACAAAAACATGGAATGATAAAAATATGGAGAAGTTTGGAAACTATAGATGAAAAATGTGTATAGAAAAGGTGATGAGAGTGAACCTAGGGCAAAACACATGTGTAGTTTTTGCGAGTGTGTAGTGTACTGCTTGGTTAGTAAGGCATGTGTTTATTGCGTTGAGAATGTTGTTGTTGTCGTATTCATTGTTATTGCCCCTAACTTGACTACTTTTTTCTCATATGGTTGGATCTGCAAGGAGAAAATGATCAAGTAGTCGAATATGTATTTATGTAAAAATGTTATGTAAAATACGCATGTGTATAGAAATGTGTAAAATACGCAAATGTAGAATATGTGAAATGAAAAGTGTAAATGGAACATGTGCACCTGATCCATGTTGAGAGAAAGGGTGTAGAAGGATATCTTGTACTGATGCGAGTTTTTTGGGCAATCTCACACCACCCCGGATGAAGAACTGTTGGGAGGAAATGCTTTGTTTCCTCCAAGATCTAACTGATTCTTCTAAAATGTGAGTGAAGACATCTCTGTAGCGTCTTGGTTTTTTGGGTGATCTGATTCCACTAGCCAAAGTAGTGTAGGGAGGCACACCTGTTGTAACCCTCAAGCCTACGATTTCTTCCCAAAAATGCTAAGGACACCATGTCCTATAAAATTCATTGTGTATGGGGTTTTTAGACTGGTCTGAACCCACTCATTATATGTAAACCCACAATGCCAAGGGCAGAAAGTGCACTATACTGAACTGGTGTAGCTGCATTGTGTTAGTATGTAAACCCTCAAATGATTCTCCCCTATTTGGGGGTGCATGCGACATCACTGATAGGAGAATGCAGCCCCAAAAGAGGACCAACCACACTTTGAACCATGTACCCTAGAAAGTTCTTGGTAGAAACCAAGGAATGCACAAACAAGAAGGCTAGCCAAAGACAAGTGTAAAGTAAACAATTCATGCATATATAAAACATGTGTAAGCTACACATACAATGTAGTAAATGTAAACATGCAAGAAAATAAGTAAGTTGCACAAATTAGTTTGCAAACATGGGACATTACTCACGATGTCGCAAGACATGCAAGGTCTTCATGGCCGTAAAAATTGAAGAAGTGTACACACAAACATAGGGAACATCCCCCATAAAATGGAAAATAATAGAAGATAAGTATAGACAAACAAACAAGTAGTCATGGAAACATGTAATCTTGCAAAACAAGAGCTACACATGGAACACCCATTAACATGTTAGAGTACTAACCAATATGTCAATGCATGTATGATTAAGTAATGTAAGATGCTAAGTACAAAGATAAACAATAACACATGTAGGAGATGAATGTGGATGCCCCAGAGACTAGTATAGGAAGGGTAGAAGGTGAGTATCCATGTCATGTGTAGGATTCTTGTATATTCTATCACACTAACATGAATTCACCCTGTGTGGATGATATAGATAATGACATATAAGAAATCAATCTAACATGTGTAGAAAAGTGATCATGTAAAACACTAGTAAACAAGAGTAAATGCTCTAGGAAAATGCAATATGATGTGGGTGAATGGAATGGAATGCAAAGTTGAATGATAGGATTCACGTTCCCCCAAGTAAATGGAAGTGTATGCAATGAGGTTCATTTTTTTCCCTCTCGGCATTCAAGAATGAACCGTAAAAAAATGCATCATTGGGAAATGGTTGAGTAATGTTATTTGTATCTAGCTCATTGCGATGAATGCATATGTGTAGTGATGAAATTCAAAATGTAGAGAGGATATGTGTATGCAATGGAAAGTTGAAAAAGCTATGGAATGAGGAGCCTCAACCCCAAAGATTTTCTAACTCCTCCATGCACCATGAGATAAGAGCTAAATAAAGGAAACTAACATGTAAGCATTATAACTTTGACAAAAACATCAAAAACTAACATGTATACTACTCTCTACTCTTTAGGTTACTTAATTAAGAAATTGAACCTAAAAATATCGGCTTAGCAATCAAAGGTGTGATGTTTGATATGAAAATCAAGCTTTCAAGAATGGAGTCTCATCATTCATGGCTTCAAGGCCAATGGTTCTCTCCATATTACTCAAAACTTGGATTATGGAGTGGATGGATACAAGATGGGGAGCTCTCAACAATGGAATATTGCCAAGATCCAAATGTTTTATATCTTAAAGCTATCACAAATTATTTCTAATGCCTTTCCAAAGTTCTTGAGAGAGAAGGACTTGTGAGTGAATTTGTAAGTGTGAAAGGGAAGAATAGTTAGTACAATATTAAGAATAATATTGTATTGATCAAACTACTGAGATGTCTACGTTTTCCCCTCTTTGGGGTGATGGAAGCCATGTCACTTCAAAGAAACTAGACAAACGTAAATGAGTAGAAATTTTTTGAAGGGGTAGAAGAAAAATGAGTAGAATGGAGGATGCCCCCTTGATTGTCGATGGGGTGATAGAAGAACTTGATTGACGATCAAAAAAATGACAAGAAGAGAACATAAGAAAGAATAGTGTGAAGAAGAAGAAAGGGGATATAGAAGAAAAAAGGAATATGAGGAAGAGGGAATGAGATAACATCCATCCAGTGCCTTTTAAACAACTTTATTTTTATCATATTGCTAAGGATCTTCATCATCAGTCCTTATTAAAAAGAATGAACAAAAGTGTAGTATGACATGAAAAGCCATATACGAACAAATGTCCATTGCTAAAAGCACTAACTCCATGCAACATACAAAATGTAATGCAATACGAGAAAGTAAAAGATGCCTAACTCCATGCAACATACATAATGCAATGCAATACGAGAAAGTAAACAAGCTAAACTAATAGAGAAACACAACGTAATGTTTTTGTCATCGAGCTTTAATTCTGACCTGTGTGAGTTAGCGATAAGGGTTGAAGATGGTTCTCCAAGTAAGGATACATACAAGGGGAATAACGGAGGACACTTGGGTCCTATGAAAAAGTAATGTGCACTACAAAATAGTACCAGGCAACTCTTTGTGCCCCCAGTACTGAGACGAACTAATGACCTAGCTTTTGTCAATGGAGGTAGATCAAGATGACCCACGGGTTGCACACATGATAGGTGAGAACCAAAGAGTGACGTTTTGTAAGATGATTTATATTGTTTTTATGTTTATTGAAACATATTTGAATGTTTTTATTTTTCTAACATATTTGAATGTTTTTTCATTTTTCTAACATATTTGAATGTTTTTGATGATTTTTCTAACATATTTGAATGTTTTTTTATTTTTAAAATTTTTGAAACTATGTATAAGAAGACGAGGAAGCATGGATACCCCTAGTGATATATGGGATGTACAAGGGCATAAGGCCACATGCGTATGAGAAAGGTGAAGATGCAAAAATGCCCCAGCGATTAGGTGGGAGTATTCAAAGGAAAACTCTTCATGGGTAGAAGCGGGACCCAAGGCCATTATGGATAGGTTCAACATGATGGTGAACATAAACCAATGAAGTGTTGGGAAGAAGCAAGGATGCCCCTAGCATAAGTTGGCCTAAAAGCACATGATAGAAAGGAAGTGGAAGATTTTTTTGTGAAAGGGGACAAAGGTGTCTAAAAACATGGAAAAAAGTAATCTTATACACATGGATGTTATGAATGAAGTAGAAGAATGATGTGAATGATATGAATGTAGCTTAGAAGCCTCATGATGAAGAAGTGATTAGCCAAAGGCACAAATTGTGAGACAAGATACAGACTAGAGTAAGAGTTTGAACAAGGTCTAAAAAAGACACTTGGTAACATACTAATCCTGCTTACTCATAGAGATCTAGTGTGTGCACGTGGAATTTAATTACCTCTTGAAGGGAATATTTAATAGACAACAAGTGAAGACACCCTATCCAATGTGTAGGAATGATTTATTTTGATAGATGATAGGTGATTTGTGAATGGATGGTGGAAGGATAGCCGTACATTGCTCCATTTCCAGCCAAGCATCCATAGCCCCGATGGAGATGCATTTGATTATAATAAAAAAAAATCTCTACTACCAGTTAGGCATCCATAGCCCTGATAGAGATTATTGGAAATACCCCAAGAGAGAGTAATATATCAATTTTCTTTTTCTTTGTAGCTTTTAGCTTTTGATTGATTGATCTTGATTCTTTTTCTTTCTAAAAACTTATTTCGGGTCTCTTGTTTGACAAGGGGTTAAGAACCACAGATGGCTTGATGGAAGGAGGTGGAAGTGATTGTGATGACGACATTGGCTAGTGTCAACAAATATGTCAAAAATTTCTTCACAACAAGTTTATTATATGTTGAATGTGATAGGATATCTAAGAGGTCAGTCATTCTTTGATTTACCAAGGTCATGAAAGACCAAGGTCAAACAAATACCATAGAGATAAATGTCGCAAAATGTGTGCAAAAAGGCTAACCAAAATATCACCAAAGGGATGAAAATGGTAGGAAGACTTGCAGAAGAATAACAAGGAAGGGAAGAAATAACATCCATGTGTACGTAATACCTAATTGCAATGTTTGATCTCTGTACCTTTGATTTTTCTTGTGTTTTCTCAATGTTTTTGTATTTTTGAATTATTTTTGAATTTTTAGATTTTTGATAGTTTTTGGAAAGTTGGGACCAAAAATGTCACTCCATGTGATAGGATCCAACAAGGATGTGTACAACTTCCTTGATAAGGGATAATAGGCATGTTTGTTTATCAAGAGTCATATTATCCCCAATCTCAATGATCGAGGTGAGCTCATACTCAAAAATTATTGCAATTTATCTGAAACATGGATTTCGTATGCGGGATCTTGAGTTCCCTATCCATAGGTTTCTGCACTTTGCACCATACTTGATGGTTGCATTGATGTGCATTCTTGAATCACACTTGATTTACAATTTTGAGATTGTTCGAGTTGTTAGGGGCTTTCAAGCTCACGGAGGTTTTGATCGATCTTGATAATGAACCTGTTTGGGTTTCTTATAAGCTAATGTGTGACTTGTTTGATCCCGAGAAGGAGAAGAAAGTGAACGTGGACGTTTAGAATTGATGTGAGAAATTACCATGGGCTTGCACAACCATTGATAGAAGAAAGATGTGATGGATTAAAAGGATACAATCCAAGAATTGAAGAGGATGGGCTACTAGGAGGTGAGCCACTAATAGAAGATGATGAAGGGCTATCAGGATATGGCCCTAAGATGGAATAAATTAGGCTACTCGGAGGACATGGTTCGAGAATAAAAGAATATGATGAAGGGTTGCTAGGGCATGGCCCAATTATATATCAAGAGGGACTACCGGGAGGTGTCCCATAGATAGTAGAGGATGAAGGGATACTAGGATGTGGCCCAAGAATATAAGGTAATAGGCTACTAAGAGGTAACCCACAAGTAGAAAATGGAGGACTACCCAGGGTGGCTCCATAATAGAAGAAGAAAATGGGTTGCTCAAGAATGACCCAAGGAGAGATTTTGATTGAGGAATGGTAATAGATAATGAATGATTTGGTAACAATAATATAGGCCATGGCTCAATGCTAAACCTTGACATCTCATCATGCTTAGAAGAAGGTGAAGATGGAATAGAATAAGAATCAAGTTCCATGACCTTAGGATTTTCCTCTATGTTCTGATAAAAGGAATCAACTTCTTTTCCCCAATACATGAGCATATCGAGTTCTAGAAATAATCCTTGTTTGTAATCCTCTAAAGGGATATCATCATGTAGTCTAATTGTTCCTTCATTCTGAGAGAAATCAATCAAGTAGAGGTTTTTGTTCTTCGACCATAGGAGATTGAATAGAAGAAATGGGTTCGACAAGCAAGGATGATTGATTGATAGAAGAAGATGACTCAAGAGAGGAAGTAGGATTGGTGGTAGGCATCTCATGAATGGATGATTTGGATCTGGACCTAGATTTATTTTCTAGAAGATGATGCAATGTAGGAGAGAAAATAGGATCACATAGCCATCCGTTAAGTTGCGATGTAGGAGTTGAGTTAGATGATTGACTAGAGGGAATCTAATTCATGGAACTCTTTAGTGGAGGAAGAGGTCATTAAGACAACTGATGAAGGAGGTCCTGTGAAGAAAGGGAGGACCGTGACTCAAGACCCAAATTATAAGTTAGATTGATGGAACTTGGAGTCGCACAAGTATTCAAAAGAGGAAGACGTTGTTGAGGTGATTTGGAATAAATTTCCTACAAAGGAAGGGAGGACCATGATTCAATATTTGATCTATGGGTACCCGAACAATAGTTAGGATCTGAGTCTTCAAAAGAAGAGTGGGAATCCGAATGGTATTTTGGATTTGAATTAGAAGAAGAGTGGGGGGAACCCAAATAATAATTTAGATTAGAAGTATCCAAACCATACCACTGACTATGAGCTGAAGGTGGGGAATAGGGTACCTAAATGGGCCTTTTACCAAGAAGAACCAAACGAGGTTTAGTTGTAATGGGAATATTTTGATTTGAATTCCTAAACCTAGGTTTGTATTTTTGTGAATGTGAGAAATTGCATGATAGTCAGTCATTTTTGGTGTCTTTTAGGTGTGAATGTATAGACCTAGATAAAGTGATGGAAAACCTTCAAAGGAAGGAAATTCCATGTCAATTTGGGAAGCATGATGGCAACTATCTAGACATTGCATAAGTATGGAGATGTGTGCTTGATTTTTTGAAGGAGGTCTAAGGAAAATAGACATTGTGATGATGCAATCTCGATGAGATTGAAAATGATTTTCCTAGAACAATAAATTTTTTGGGTGAATAATCACAAGGAACAATCATGCAAGTGTGAAACACAAAGCCAATCAACAAGGAAATACACCCTATGCAAATGCGTGTACAAAGTGATAGTTTGATGAAAACATGATTAACACAATGTCAATATTTACTTCAAGCTCAAAATGAACAAGGCATAAATATTAACAAAGGGTATATGTGACTCCTAATCAAAGGATACCATGATAAGTTCAACAACCAACAAGGTATAAATGTTAAAGGGCGAGGATTACAAATGTAAGCCACATAACCACACCAATTGAACACATTAATAAAGCTTCATGAAGAAGTGAGATATTAGTGCCAAAGTGGTATTGAAACAACATAAAAAAATAAGTCACACTCTTCAATATTTTGGACAATGTTTGAAGAAAAAATAAGTCAAAGTATATTAAGGATGTGCTAAAATGTGTGCAGCGTAATGCCAAAATGTGAATACTTAGATCACATTTATGAAAAACATGACATAAGTATCTTAATTATGTCAAGACAATGCGAACAAGGTAACATGTCAAAGGGATATCAAATGATGAATCAATCCTAACTACAATGATGATATCGAAATCAAGATCAAGTGACCATCAAATATATAAGGATGCATCCACGCACTTTAGACGTTTAACAACTCAGCCGCAAACATGGATGAGCATAAACAGACAAAAAAGTGGTGAACACTATCTATGACAACACTCTCGAAAGATGCCTTCTGTTGTCCCAAATGGGCAACAAGAATGCAAAGGTATAGATCAAAAGATGAAAAATAAACTAAGTGCCACTTGGGCAAAGCTTCGCCTCATCCAGAAGGTGAGAAAGAAGCTAAGCTAAGTGAAACATCATCTAATTTTCGTGATGAAAGGCACTTAGATCCAACTTAAGTGGATTCTTTGCCTTGTTCGAAAAACAAGGTTCTGAATCCAAACAATTTATCACTTCATGATGGCCAAGACATGAAAAATGACTAGTAAAGTGGGCCTCAAGACAAAAGCGGCCTCCTTAATAAGATCTCTCAACTAGGTGTTACAAAGTTGTCTTAAGCTAGCGTGATTTACACAAATAGTCCCTTGCCTATCTTGGGATTATCTCGGTTTTACTTTACCCCCTTAGAGCACAAAGGGAAACTAGTGTGGTCATGTGTGCTCTCTCCCAGGGTTGCCATACTGAGACAACTGAAAACTCTAACTCACAAGGCGTACTAGTCAAGTGGGTAAGCAGGGCGCTTCCTGTTTCATCCATGAGGTTACACAGCGGTGGACTACTTTAGGGTTCCTAGTACCACCCCCATTGTTGTAGCTTCAGGCATTATGCCAAAGGGGCTATGTTCCATTTAAGTGGAGAGGGAAGTACCCTTTTCTAAAACACGTAATGTCTAGTGCTTTGAGTATGGTGTGTTTTTTATCTTTTTAACTTAAATGTGGTTTTAAGTAGCACACCATTTGGCAACTTGCACGAACACGTGTATTAGAAATTTTGTGTTTATTTGTTTTTATGCCCTTCTTTGACATGGGATTTTGGTCCTACATACCAAGATTAGTAGTTTTCCACAAAATATCATAATAAAGGAGATAAGATGTTGTTTTTGATTTCCCAAATCGTCCTAAGATGCAAGTAAAGAGCATAGACAATAAGGTATCTAACTTAAATTTGTAATAAATGGAAAATTCTTAAGTACAATGTGAAAATAAGTTCATTTTAATGAACTTTGAAAGATAAATAAACCATTTTACAAGTATGAAAAATGTGGTGAAAGCGTTTCGATTCCCAAGATCACCTAGAAAGGTGCAAGAGAAGAGCATACACATTTCAAACTTTCATAAATGAAGATGAATTTTTTTTTAAACAAGTTAGTATAAAATAACTTAATGAAGAGGAAACCTGTAAACCACTGTTAGAATCCTGCAAAAGTTAGAAAACCAAGAAAATCAAAAATTCTAGAAATCTATTTTTGGCGTTTTTAACAGTTTTTAGTAATTTACATTTTTGGAGGTCTCCAGGAGCACTTTGGGAGTTTTTTGATAGAAGTAGGTATACCAAAGGTATCTTAATTTTGAAATTTCCCTCACAAATTATGCTTTGTTATCTTTCTCGATGCCTATTCAAACTCTAAAAACGGGTTAACGAGTCAAAAGATATGATCAAAACAAGGAGCACTAAAAATAAAATGAATGAATCCGGACTACACAGAGACACCTGCACGTCCATAATGACACATGCATACCCCAGCCAATGGATATGTGCCCTAACCAATGCAGATGCATGTAAGGTAAAAATGGATTTTTTGACAGGTATGTTAGGGTTCCGATGCGTATGCGCCTAACTCAATGGATACGCCTGCAAAAAAATTAGTAAAATCCACAATATACCAAAAAAACAGACGCATCCAAACAGACAGAGACGCTTGCAACTCAACATGGATGCTTAGGTTTCAACGGAGATGTGCCCAAGCATAAAGTAGACAGATTTCAATTTTTATACGATTAGTTGTTTTACACAGACACAGCCAGAGAGACAGAGATGCAGACTAGCCGACACAGACACGTGTGCGTCCCTACAGAGAGAAAACTTTCTAATGATGGGGACATCTAAACAAGTGCACATATGTTTTGATGGGGACGCTGGGTTTTCAATGTGTATGTGCCCCTTTACGACACCTACGCGTGTCCTATGAAAAACCTGCAAAACTCAAAGATTTTGAAATTTTCAAAAGCAAATAGGTTAGTTGTTTTTCAAAGTGTCCTATTTCTATATCAATCCCAAAAATACATGCAAATGAAGGTAATTTATCTAGTGTTAGAAATATAAATTAGGAAATAACAAGTTATTTGATCCAAAAATGTGAAAATGAACTTTGAAGAACTCAACTAACCTCCATTAATGAAGGATGGACATAAGTGTCCCCAGATCCGGCATGCCAAATGTATGCAATGGAAAGTTACAAAAGCTATGGAGTGATGCTAAAGAACTTCAAAGCTTTTTTAACTCCTCCATGCTCCATGAGATAAGAGCTAAACAAGGGAAACTAACATGTAAGCATTATAACTTTGACAAAAACATCAAAACTAACATATATACTACTCTCCACTCTTTAGATTACTTAATTAATAAATTGAACCTAAAAAGATTAACTTAGAAATTAAAGGTGTGATGTTTGATAAGAAACTCAACCTTTCAAGAATGGAGTCTCACCATTAATGGCTTCAAGGACAATTATTCTCTCCATATTACTCAAAACTTGGATTATGGAGTGGATGGATGCAAGATTGGGAGCTCTCAACAATGGAGTATGGCCAAGATCCAAATGTTCTATAGCTTAAAGCTATCACAAATGATTTCTAATGCCTTTCCAAAGTGCTTGAGAGAGAAGGACTTGTGAGTGAAGTTGTAAGTTTGAAAGGGAGGAATAGTTAGTACAATATTAATAATAATAGTGTATTGATCAAACAACAGTGTCTACAATACACATGAACCCTATAAATGAAGCGTATATCATGACTTATTGAATGAATGAGTGATGATTTAGCCTAAGCAGATATCACTATATGATGAAAGGATTAAGATGAGTGATGATTTAACCCTAAGCGTATAACACTATGATGATGAAAGGATTAAGAGGGGTGGTGATTTAGCCTTAAGCATATATCACTATATGATGAAAGGATTAAGTTGACTAATGATTTAGCCCTAATCATATATCACTATATGATGAAAGGATTAAGAGGAGTGATGATCTAGCCCTAAGTGTATATCATTATACGATGAACAAATTAGGATGAGTGATGATTTATCCCTAAGCATATATCACTATATGATGAAAGGATTAAGAGGAGTGACTATTTAGCACTAAAGCGTAGGTCACTACTAGAGGAAATGATGGAGGTGGGTGACTATTTAGCCTTAAGTTTATGTCACTATCCTAGGAATGTTGCATGATGAAATTTCACATGTCATTTGATTGGTAAACCCTCGGCGAGTCAAGTATGGACGAGAGGAACTAAAGTGAATTATAGGGTAGTGAATGCGGTGTGTAGAAGATGTTGCAGTATGTATGCTAAAATTGTATGATCATGTGATGAGTATGGTTTGTAAATGTGCAGTATGGGAAATGGAATGTAGGATGTAAAGGGTGTGTAGGATATATACTATATAATGTGTAAAATACAATGATAGTTGTAGATAGAAATGGAATATGTAATGATAAAATGTAAAGCTAGACTCATATGGAATGTAGTCTAGTGTAGTATGTAGAATATATGTATAAATGCATAGTGTATGATGTGACTATGTATAGGTTATACATGTATTTAATGTGTAGAATGACTAGGATACATGGTACATAGAATGACCTAGGTATGATACAAGATGCATGTAGAATAATGGTAGAATGTAGACTAAGTGTAGTATGTATTGGTGTATAGCGCGCAATGTGTGATGAAATGCAATGTGTAATGCCTAAGGTGTAGTGTGTGGGGTTTAGTGTAATGGGGATCCCTCAATGGTCAACTATGAACTAAAGCACAAGAGTGCGTCATCTGGTAGTGAGCGTATTTTGATAATCTAAGTGGATTATTTTTAAGATGCATCACATTTAGTGGGTTTTTTCATTGTTTCCCTAAAAGAGTGGCTAGGCGATATACACCACCACAAATTTTATCCATGACAATGTAGAGACCAAGACAATTGGGATTAAATTTGTGTTTAAGAGGTGCCTCAACATTTGTATTTTTTTAGTTTTATTTCAAGATGAGGTCACCAATATTGAATTCTCAAGATTGAGTCTTTTCATTGTAGATATGAGCAATGCAATATTGATACATGCGGAGATGTTCAAGAACTTGGACACAATGCGAGTCCAACATTTCTAGTTCGTGCAATCGGTTTTCATGATATTCATTATCTTTAAGGATGCCTTTGAGAGATATTTGTAAGGATGGTATCTCAATTTAAAGTGGGATAACGGATTCAGCACCATAAACTAATGAAAAAGGGGTAGCGTTAGTAGGTGTATGAACACTAGTATGATAAGCCCATAACACGTAGAATAGTTGGTTATGTCAATCGGTACCACTAGATTCAATAGTCTTGCGTAATATTTTAACAATAGTTTTGTCGATAGCCTCATCTTGGTTGTTTCCTATGGATAATAAGATGTAGATAAGGATTGTTTTATTTTTAACTTAGCACAAAAAAATTTAACATCTTTATTTTTAATGAAGTTCCATTATCAGCAATGATAGTAGAAGGTACACCAAAATGTGTGATAATATGCATGGTAAGAAAGTTAAAAATGTTTGTACAGTAGTCATCCATAGGGGATCCTCTTTAACCCACTTAGTAAAGTATTCGGTAGCCGTAATGATGAATTTATGTCTGTCAGATGATTCAGGATTGATCATACCAATTAAATATATCCCCCAAAGGGAGAAGTTCTAGGTTAGCACAATGGGATGGAGGTCATAAACAAATGCATGATGGAGATTGCCATGTTTTTACATTTTCATAGTGAGTAGCATAGTCAAGACAATATTGTTCCATTATTGGCCAATAATACCCTTGGCATAAGATTTTTTGTGACATAGCTTTACCGAGAAATGGCCACCACATATGCTATCATGGATATGCAAGATGGTAGTAAGAATATCTATAAGCGAAAGCGACAACAGAGAATATGACCATCAATAACATTTTGAATTACTTAGTACCAATGATAACAACATGAGTAACCTCATGATGTAACCGACGAGCTTCATGAGGTTGTATGGTATCGGGATAGTTTGTTTATATAGATAATTATAAATAGGTGTGAACCATTCGACGAAGTATCTTAATTGCACATGATGGCACAAGCTACAATAGGTAATGCAGAGATAGAGGGATTATGTAAGTGTGTAATGATGAAAGTGGCTTATTCTTCGGTGATGTCTTGTGGGATAAGTGACGTGGAACTTGCCATAGCATCTGCATGGTGATTATCTTTGTGAGGAATAACAATAATGGAATAGGACTCAAAGGTAGCTAAAAGGTCTTTTACTAGGGTATTATATGGAATAAGATGTTCCTCCTTTGTATTATATGTATCATTAACCTGATTGATGACTAGTTGAGAGTCACCATGGATACACAAGTTGTGAATGAGAAGCTTTTGAGCAGTAAGCAAGCCTAAAATGAGAGCCTCATATTCAGCAATATTGTTCATGCAAGAAAACCCTAATCAATATGCAAAGGGGAGTGGATCACCATGTGGGGTAATAAAGACAACCCCAGCTCTAGCACAGAGTGAAAACAAGAACCATCAAAGTACATGGTCCATATATGGGATTCAATGGTATAAGCAGTGAAATCATCACAAAAGGAATCAGAAATAGGTGATGTATTTGAGAGGGGTGTTGTGGCTAATTGATCAGTGATGACTTGTCCCTTGATTTATTTTTGTGGGATAAAATTAAAATCAAATTTGGTGAGGAGCATGACCCAACGTGCCAAATTTCCTAAGATATGTGTATGGGATAAGAGATAATGCGGGGATTAACTTTGGTGATGATATGGACCTCATTGTTAAGGAGATAATGGTATAATTTGTCTGCAACAAAGACAAGACCGAGGCACATTTTTTTAATGTAGTTATAGTTACATTCAGTAAGAGAGGAGAGTATGAATGATATAATATATGGATCTTTCACATTGAGAATCATCATGTTGTGCCAATAATGTGCCTAAGGCATGAAACGTAACAAAGATATATAACAAATAAGGTCAACTAGCTATAGGAGGGACTAGGGCAGGTGGATTTAACAAGTAAGCTTTGATATGATCAAATGCTTGTTGACACTTTATTCATCCTACACAAACTTATTATCTTTCTTCATGATTCGTATTAATAGTTGTATCTTATCAGCAAGTTGTGCAATAAAACTCCACATAGCTTGGATTTTAGATTGTAGGGAGTGAAGTTGGTGGAGGTTCTTAGGTAGAAGCATGTCAATTGTGGATTTAATTTTGTTAGGGTAAATCTCTATGCCACATTGGGGGATAATATATCCAAGGATCTTGCCTATTGTCACCACAAAAACACATTGATTTAAACATACATGATATTGGCATAATCATTCAAACAAGTATGTGTAGATCTTGTGCGTGGGAATAAATCTGCCTAGATTTTGCTAAAATGTCATCTACATAATCCTCAATGATCTTATGAATGTAGTCATGGAATATATGGGTCATTTTACATTGATAGGCAGCTCTTATATTTTTAAGGCCAAAGGGCATAACTGTATAGTAGAATGTACCCCATGGCATGGTGAAGGAGGTTTTTCTTAGTTAGCTGGATTAATCTTGATTTGATTGTAACATGTGAAGCCATCCATAAAAGAAAGGATGTTGTATCCGGTGGTAGAATCGACAATAGCATCAATATGTGGTAGAGGAAAAGCATTCTTTGGGAAATATTTATTTAAATCACAAAATTCATTACAAAAATGAACACGACTATCAAGTTTCATTATGGGGAAAATATAGGACACCCATTTAGGATAGTCGATAAGCGCGAATAAAACCCACATCTAATTTTTTTTTAATTTATTATTTTATTAAGAGGGCTACTTTAGGATGCATCTTATGGATTTTTGTTGGATGGGTTTGGCGCTGGGTTAAGGAAAATGTTATGCATTGCGATAGAGGTATCAATACCTGATATATCACTATAATCCCATGCAAAAATATCCAAGAAGTCATGAAGGACTTGCTTGATATCCTTTTGTTCGAAGAGGGGTAATATAGGTGGCTAGTAAAACTATGTGTGGATTTTTAGACGTACCCAAATTATATTGTATTTTTATTCATTAAGAAGGGCGGAACAATCATCAATATACATATCACCTAGAATAGTATTGAGTGGATCATAATTATTAGTGGGGATATCGGACTCTCCAAGTCAAACCGTGTCGCAAGAAATGAAATGTGATGTCTTTTATGGTTGAAGGAGGAAGATGATCATAAGAACCCATGTAATCAAGTAATACATTATCAGCATAAAATTATCGAAGTTTTCCAAAAATATGGAGGTGTCGTTACTAATAAGTTTTGGATATAACAAAGAAAGTGACGTACTTTGATAGACGGTATAAGTATCTAAAGGGGATGTAGAAGGAGGTTGGTACCCTAGCCCAAACTTGTGAGTCTGTGTGGGGAGGTCCCAAAGCTCCATGATTTTATGCTCTTTGTGATCAGAGAAGCCAAAATGGCATAAATATTCGTACCCTAACCCATATCTAGAGAGATCCAGGACTAATATCTAGAGGGAATAGGTAGATCAATAGTGTGTTCAATAGAGTTACAATACTTGAAGGGTGATGGGTCAGTGGGCACATCATAAACAGTGCCTTGATAACAAAATTTAAGTCGTGCATGTAGTGTAGAAGGGACCGTGTGCATAGCATGAATCCAAGGTCTCCTAAGGAGAAGATTATATTTAAGGTCATTGGGCATGAAATGACATGGGATATTGATTATACATGGGCTGATAGTGATAGGTAAATGAATAGTTCCTAAAAACACTTTGCGATATTATCAAACCCATGAATAGAGATAGATGAAGGAGTGAGAGACAATTCTAACATGCTTATGTTTGGAAGAAAATTTATGTTGTAGATGTTGAGGCTAGATTCATTTTTGACTAAGGTACACTTGACACCTACATTTTTAATATAAACCTGGATATACAAGGGAGGGTCGTGTTCTAAAAACAGTGGTGGCGGTAGATCATTGGATGTGAAAGTGATTTGATCCTCATTAAGGGACAGAGCTGAAATGAAGTTATGATATACATATTCAACTGATGTATGGGGAGGAATGTAATAGGTATTTAAGTATTTCCTAAGGTCATTGAGGCAATCTGGATGATTTTGTAAATAATCATGAATAGATATGTTCATGGTGAATCAATTCTAAGATACTAAGGAAAGAAAGATGAACGAATAAGAAGTAAATGAATGAAGGATCTGCCAATAGGAAGGATGTAGGGATAAAAAAGGAAAGGAAGGGGTAAGACAAAAAGTAGTCATGATAGAAAAATATAAATGAAAACCCTATAAGGTTCCATGAAAAAAGGATCAGGTTCACCAAAATGATTAATGAAAATTAACTAAATAGGAGGAATTATAATGATAGTTTATCTAATCTAGGAGGGCATAAATGCTGTAAATAAATACATTAAAGTAATATAGAATAATTAAATAATTAAACTAATGGAAATTAAACCCTAAATTGAAAGAGTAAGGTGAGGAAATAACTCAATTTATTATAGGTGACTATCGTAGCGTGTCACAAGTATGAAAATAAATTCCAGAAGTAGGAATCGCTACACAGAGGTCCCAAAAATGGTGGATCTAAAAGTTCTTAGTAGATTGGAGTGCCCATGAGGGTACTTGGGTGCCCTGGTATGAAAAAATAGGCACCCTGGTCTCTGAAAAATTTTGTACCTTGATTATTTCATAGTCAAAAGATATCTTGTAATCTTTGTTGTCTTTCGCATGATAGATTTCCTAGACTACAAAGCAAATGTATGAAATATCCCAAGAGAAAGAATGATCTGAAAAAGACCCAAAAGGAAGTATCAAAACACTAAAAAAGTAAAAGATGCAAATGAATGGGTTAGAATAACCTCAGCTACCACAACATTGGGCTTACTAAACTCAATGTTACACTACATTTCGGACCCAAATGTAGTTTTGTTGTGTGTGTGTGTGCATGTCTTTCCCTAGGTGCTCTTGTGTCAGTCGCACTATGTGAAATAGTGAGTAATAACTAAATGTAGAAAATGTAACAACATGTGTGTGTGGAATATAATATAAATCTCTCCCCTATGAAGTGTGTGTTGATGTAGATATCCTAGCCTTGATGCTCCGGAACTATGTGCATGCAATGGCTCCAACTCTAGGAGTGATAGTATTACATGATGCTTATGACCCTCATTATGGTCTCATAACCTTATATTTATAGGTTTCTATTGATCTAATTTTTAATTAATCTTGACATGGCATTTAGGAAAAACATAATGAAAATGGCTAGAAGAGGCCCTAAAAGAGGAAGAAAAGTAGAAAAATGATCGGGGTGCTCAGGTGGGACCAAGGCACCCCAACACACCCTAAGTACAACCTTAGGCACCCTGATTTATGCTAAAATTATGGGAAAGTACCGAAAAAGACTGGGCATGTGTATAAAAATGTGTGGGAATGACGAAATAAAAGTAAAACAAGATGGAAAAAGGTGGGATTAATTAGTACTTTCTTCCCTAAAGAACCTGCTAAATAGTAGTATGAGACTGGGCTAAATAATGTCTAAAGTGCATGATTTTGTGACTGGGATACATTATCTCACAAATAAATAGTAAACTTCTTTAAGTTGGAAATATACAACTAAAACAAAGATTTCCCTTTACACACATTTCATTCCAAAATATAAATAATCTTTTAAATCACCCAAGATATGATTTTCCCATGTTTAAAATAGCTTACAATCCTCTAAATCCCTTAAGAAATTTTGAATAATCATGCAAGTGATAATACCACACAACAACAAATATTTCCATAGAATAAAAAATGGAAAATAAAACCTTTATTATGGTAAAAATATCAGCTGGTTTAAAACAATAAGATATCCATTCAAGCCCACATTTTCTTGCATTTTAAAGGGAAAACTCAATGAGGATAATACAATAAAATTTTATTAATAAAAGAACTCAAATTTTCCTTTAAATTGTTTCCCAAAAATTAGATTTCAAACCCTTACAACAAGTCTCCAAGAGAGAAATAGAATTCAGATTTACTTCTAAACAAGTATAATACAAAAACACTTATAAAATACAAGCTTACAAGCCTCCCACTATGTGGGAACAACATGCCAAAAACTAAACTTTTAAAAACTCTCCTCCAACAAGAACTTCAAGAATTCCTCCAAACTTAGCTCCAAGATCCCAATTTTTCCAAGTGCTCCAAACACCACAAAGAAGAAGGCTTGAAAACCTCCCAACCATAGGCATCATTACATGCCTTTCTCCCAAGAGAAGGCATGCTATCCTCCCCAAGCCCATGGGAAAGAGGGATAACATGCCACCAAGATTCATAAGAAAACAATAATTAACCAACATAGTCATGCAAGACATCCAAGGAGGAAAAATCCACATTTCCACAAAAACACAAGATGATTCAAACACTAAAGAATACAAAAATAATGGCAATAACAATAGGGGAAGAGCGGATCCCAAAACCAAAAATGTAACATGTAGTGCCAAGATCATCCTCCAAGTATAACAACTCCACAACTCCAAAATACCCACCAAACTCCTTATAGCTCCACATTCTCCTCCTTACTAAGGATTTTCAAGCCTTGCATGCTTCCTTGGAAAGGATAGGAGGGGATTTCAAGCCAAATGGAAATTCCTCCTACTTCCCCCAAGGAAGGGAGTAGAATAAAAGGATCCTTTATGGCTTCCACAAGATGTTGTGAGGATGAATAAATTTTCCCTTCCCCTTCCCAAAACCATTCCCAAATGCACCCCAATAGAGGTGGAGGAAAAAGACCAAAACATCAACAAGATAAGGGGAAAAACAAACAAAAAGAAACTCCTATACCCAAAAGCATTCCAAACCACAACAAAAATCATCAAGGTTTTTAAGCATTGCATTATCAAAAAGAACAAATAAATATGGGTGAGGCCTACCTCAACCAATCAAAATTCAAAAGATCCCAATGCTCCAATAAACTCCCAATAATCTCTAGCTCTAAGCAAGCCAAAATCCTTCCAAAATCTCCTCTAAAAAAATCTTCAAAATCCCCAAAATTTCTAAAATGGGGATAGAATTAAAGCAAGCTCTCAAAATACCAAAGCCCATGGGAGGGTGACATGTGTCACCCATCCAAATAATAACATCCTACTCATCAAGGTACCCATTCAAGTACCCACACAACAATAAATGCAAGAAGACAAAATTCAAAAATGCAATCCCCCAAAAGCATGCTACCAAATCCCAAAGTCACTCACATGAGACAAAAGAGAGGAAGGACAGTGACTTGAGAGAGGATTATGAGAGGGAAAAAACTTTTGGGTTCACCAAAATTTCCCTCTATCCATAGGTTAGGTCTAAACGGTCATTTTTAAGGTAAAAGGGACCCCATACTTTCCAAACAAGCCCGGAAACTTTGACTTTTTCTCAAATCCGAAATTTGAGAGAAAGTGAAGTATCCAAGATGCTTGGTGGTTCCCCATAAAGCAAGGTTTAGTGATCCAAATACACCAATAAACATACTTAAGACTGACAAATCACCCAATTAGCAAAAGCATCATCAAAAGAAAAGTAATCAATAAACCACTCTAAACAAGGTGGTTAACACCAAGATTAATTGAACAAGGAGAGAAAAGGTGAAAGAGTAATAAATGGACCAACACATAAAATCAAGGTGATCATACCAAATCAAATAAATGAATAATGACAAGGTATACAATAAGGTAAGGATGGGTTCAACTAGGTGGACTTGTGAATCTTGTTAGTGCTACCACTGAGTCTCGTGTTCTCCTCATGGTGTAACCTATATTATTGCAAACTCAAGACAAAACATCATACCTATTTTATCTAAAATCAAATGAAATAAACATATGAATAATCATGATAATCTAACAACTCTATGTCATCTGAATATAATTACACCACATCTATCCATCAATATAGAAATTATGATCAAGAATCAATGATATATACAATATAAAATCATATCCATCTCATCACATAATCATCAATATCATCATCTCTAAACCACGTAAAATGTCTATAACGTGGATATGAAAATAGTGTCACAAATAGTGTTTTTTCAATTGTAAGAGTATCATAACCAACATATTGATGAAAAATTTAAGTATCTAAGCAATATCTAGTATAATTAAGTGTCAAATATCTTCAAATGCAATAATAAAATGATCAAAATGAGTCAACAAAACATATGGAAGGGAGAAAACTTATGGGAAATACATCCCCCTCCTCTAGAATTAGAATTCCTCCTGGAATTCATTGAAATAAGTAGGCATATCTATCCCTCATTGGTGTCGAATCCTCCCAAGTAGTTTATGTTTCATCATATATATGCCACTTAACTCTAGCCTATTCCAGCTCTTCCTCCCAAAGAACCAACCTCTATTGTGTTAGTATATGCATGATCTCTAGTGTCTAATTTACTTTGGCCTCCACCTATAAGGCCAATCAATCTAATACATGAGAACTATCAGGTACATATTTCCATAAAATGGACATAAGTTAGGAATGGTGGCAATGCTAGATGCCAAGAAACTGGACCAATGACCTCTAATATCTTAAAAGAACCAATGAAGAGAGGGAAGAGCTTAAAGCCCTTTCTATAATGGATTAGACTCTTGTGTGGATGAACTCTCAATAATACCTTTTCACCTACATAGAATTGATGCTCAACCCTCTTCGTGTATGCATATGCCTTATGACATGCTTGTTCCTCGCTCAAGGTGCTTCCGATCAAAATAACATGCTACTCCATATCCTAAAGAAAATATAGTCTAAGAATAACCCTCTCCTCCATTCTATCCCAACTCGGTGGTGTCTGTAAGGTCTCCCATACAAGGCACAGTAAGGCACAATACCAATGGAGCTATGATAATTATTATTGTATACAAACTCAATAAGATACATACATCCTTAGCATGTCCTCGAGTACCTAGTTAACCCCCTCAATTTGTCCATCTATCTCGGGGTGATAATGATATGAAAATCGGCCAATGATTTTTTCTTGACCATGGACCCTTATAGGTAATTAATTATTTTACTGAAATTACCTCATTATAATAAACTTTAATCAAATGTAATGCAAGAATTAGAACCACACTGCAAAAGGGTTAAAAATAGATTTTGGAAGAATGCCTACGTCTCCGGGTGCGAGAGAAATTGAACCGATTTATTATCCACTTCTAAATTGTAACTCTAGTACAAAATCACAATTGAAGATATAATAAACCTGATACCAAGAAGAACAAGAACCTCCTTCATGACAAGTGTATGATGTTGAAGATTCGATCCCCAATGGATCTCTAATGCGAAATACCCTATGGCTTCAAATTGAGAATCCAAAGGCGTTCCAAAATAGTTTTGGTGATTTATTGATAAAAATCCCATAATAATGAAAACCTCAACACCTCCATTAGATGGTGTTAATCCTCCTTCGATACGTTCTCGATGTCTCCATTGTATGGTGCTAATTCACCTTCAGGATGACCTTAACACCTTTGTTTTACAAAGATACTAAGTATCTAGATATGATTGGACAACAATGATCCTCCTTCACTCTGTTGTACGAAAGAAATAATCCTCTACTTAGAGCTAAGACCAATCTTACGTCTGGTGTTGATGATGACCTTCTTTCACTCTCTGTTGTAAGGAAAATGAACCTCTTCGCAGAGTTAATTTGATCCAATTTCGCCAACGAGCTCAATGGTGAATATTACCATCCTTCAAAGAAAATGATCTAACGATGCGTCCAACATACTAAGGATTTGAGCTCTAGTGCTTCTCTGATGTTTCATTGCATCCCTCAGCTCCATGCTGTCTCCAGGCTCCAACATGAGAATAAGGTGTTAATTTAGCCTTTTCACTCATCAGTGAGTTAAAAATAATAACTCTGCAATTTTTACATATGCCTATTAAATAATACGACTTAATTTCATCTTGTCGATAATAATAATATCAGACTTTAATACTATAATAATACAATATAAGCCTTGAATATGTAAATAGGGCCTCATCCATCTCCCAAGACTCCTCTACATATTTTTCAATAAATAATACCTATAATAATACAATATAGGACTTATATATTTGTTCTCCTCCAAAATAATGGCCTATAAAAATAAATAGGACTCCATTATTTTTCTCTAATAGTGCCTTGATATCCTAAGGCTCCTTCATAATTCTCCAACTCTCGGGCTTACAATTGAGAGAGGCCTTTTGTTTTACAATGTACCTAGGTCCCCTATTTATATTGATTAAGGGCCCAAAATATAAGGATATTTGATAATATATGTGGCTTATTTTTAAAGAGCCCATAATAATCCTCAACGGATTGGGCTTAGCCAAATTCTTCGTGGCATAATAATAATTTAGCCACCAAATATTTAAACCACTTCAAATAATATCATAGCCTTAATAGGCTTTGAGCGGGTTAATAGGGATTAATTCCCTTTTTTAAGCTTTTAAATAAGCTTAAGCCATTAAAAAATTCACCCCCATAAAGCAATATCCACTATTCACATGGATGGGGCGGATTCTATGGGGTAAATCCCACATTATATGCAAACCTTTTAATAGGCTTTATCCACCCATATTTGATTTTTCACGTGGACTTATATATATATATATATATATATATATATATATATATATATATATATATATATATATATATATATATACATACATATACATACATATATATACATACATACATATATACATACATATACATATACATACATACATACATACATACATACATACATACATACATACATACATACATGCATGCATACATACATACATACATACATACATACATACATACGTACATACATACATATACGTACGTACGCATACGTACGTATGTATGTATATAAGTTTCTAAAACATTTTTGCATGGGTAAACATAAACCCAATTTTAATGCCATGGATCCAAATACGGTTATGCCACATGTCAATAAGTGATTTTTCCACTTGGTGCATCCTTCACTTGTTGACTCTCGCCAACCACCAATTGACTAAACTTTGACCAGTCATAACTTTTGCATACGGACTTAGATTTGGTCCTTTCAAAATACGTCGAAATGTCTTGTGAGCTCTAGGAAAAGGTGATAACTATAGAAAATTTCAAAATAATCCATTTTTCCATTGACCAATGTTGACCATTTGTTGACCGAACTTTGACATGTTGTATCTTGTGTCCATGATGTTTGTTTTGACCCATTCAAAATGTGTTACAAATATATTGTACTAAATATGTTATGGGAGATATTGGAACATAAAATGCCCAATATGACCTCTGGATCACACCTCCCCTGGTGAGGAAATTTTTTTACCAAAAACCTTTTGTTTTCCTCTCCTAGATCATAAACCCTGTCACTATCTCGTGAAGAGATCTCGTAGTTGATACCATAGTCTTTGAAGCTTGCTACTTTTCCAATCGACATTTGGTTTGATCTCTGGAACCTATGGAACTTAGCCTTACGCCTTACATTTGTGCCACTCACGATGCCAAATCGGGATGAAAAATCTTTGTCTAGTCTCTACGGACTTGATATAGAGATTTGATTATCAATGATCAAGAAAACACTAAGTATGATAAACCTATCACATAGTGATCGAAAATGGTACTATTTTTTTTTAAGTAGTACTTAGAAAATTATCAGATTTAAAAACTTGATAACTGACTAAGAGTATTAGCAATTTTGGGAATTCTTAAAACCCAAATCCTTGAACTCTTCCAGATAAATCAATTATCCTTAATTTTCAACTTAAGTGAATATACTGAATCTATTACAAATCCATTTAAAAATTCACAGTTGATTTTAGAATGCACTCAAATTGAATTCTTGATTCCAAATCTGAAATGTGCAATTCCCTTTCTGTTGTGGGTTATGGATACTAAAAATGTGACTTTAATACAAATAATCAAATTTTATGCTTACTTAAATAATTAATAAAATAAACTAACTTGAATGTTTTTATCTGATCCAAAGCTTCTAAACAAAAATGAAATCAAATCCACAACACAAGAACTTGATAACGGAGTTCACCCAAAGGCTACGTCTCCGGATTCTTGAAAAGAGAATCAGTCTATTACTGCCTTGATGAATTAAAAATTCTCGATTTAAAAACTTGATAACTGACAAAAGTATTAACAATTTTGGGAATTCTTGAAACCCAAATCCTTGAACTCTTCTAGATAAATCAATTATCCTTAATTTTCAACTTAAGTGAATATACTGAATCTATTACAAATCCATTTAAAAATTCACAGTTGATTTTAGAATGCACTCAAATTGAATTCTTGATTCCAAATCTGAAATGTGCAATTCCCTTTCTGTTGTGGGTTATGGATACTGAAAATGTGACTTCAATCCAAATAATCCAATTTTATGCTTGCTTAAATAATTAATCAAATAAACTAACTTGAATGTTTTTATCTGATCCAAAGCTTCTAAACAAAACTGAAATCAAATCCACAACACAAGAACTTGATAATGAGTTCACCCAAAGGCTACGTCTCGAATTCTCGAAAAGAGAATCAATCTATTATTTCCCAATGAAGTAAAATATCCCTTCACTATTGACTTAATATATCTTTATACCTATAATTGATCGATCTCTGTCCCATGGAACTCTACACAAAATCATATTCTATCCCAAGAATGATCTGTGGCTCCTACAATGTTTCTTGTTGGTTTCCTGTGTAATTACGTTCAAAAATGTCTACAACTTTAAATTTACAACACCTACATAAAATAGGTTTACATTTATGGAAACTATAGGAAATTTTGAAAAACTTTCCTTTTTACTCCATGGCTTGGTTCGGACCAAAAGTGGTTGGAAAAATGCAGATCGTTGCCTGCTCCTAGTGCTTGTTTTGTGTAATTACGTCCAAAAATGTCTACACTAGAAAATCAATAGCACTTCATGAGACAAGAATACCACCATTGTCTTTGTATCGAAATTTTGAGAAACTTTTATTTTAAAATTAAGTATTGATTTAACCTCTAAGTGCATCAAACTCTCAGATTTAAGTAGTACTTAGAAAATTCTCAGATTTAAAAACTTGATAACTGACTAAGAGTATTAGCAATTTTGGGAATTCTTGAAACCCAAATCCTTGAACTCTTCTAGATAAATCAATTATCCTTAATTTTCAACTTAAGTGAATATACTGAATCTATTACAAATCCATTTAAAAAAATTCGCAGTTGATTTTAGAATGCACTCAAATTGAATTCTTGATTCCAAATCTGAAATGTGCAATTCCCTTTCTATTGTGGGTTATGGATACTAAAAATGTGACTTCAATCCAAATAATCCAATTTTATGCTTGCTTAAATAATTAATCAAATAAACTAACTTGAATTTTTTTATCTGATCAAAAGCTTCTAAACAAACTGAAATCAAATCCACAACACAAGAACTTGATAATGAGTTCACTCAAAGGCTATGTCTCCAAATTCTCGAAAAGAGAATCGATCTATTATTTCCCAATGAAGTACAATATCCCTTCACTATTGACTTAATATATCTTTGTACCTATGATTGATCTCGATCTCTGTCCCATGGAAATCTACACAAAATCATATTGTCCCAAGAATGATCGTGGCTCTACCATGTTTCTTGTTGGTTTCTTGTGTAATTACGCTCAAAAAATGTCTACAACTTTAAATTTACAACACGTATATAAAATAGGTTTACATTTATGGAAACTATAGGAAATTTTGAAAAACTTTCCTTTTACTCCATGGCTTGATTCGGACCAAAAGTGGTTGGAAAATGCAGATCTTTGCCTGCTCCTAGTGCTCGTTCTGTGTAATTACGTCCAAAAATGTCTACACTAGAAAATCTATAGCACTTCATGAGACAAGAATACCACCATTGTCTTTGTATCGAAATTTTGAGAAACTTTTATTTTAAAATTAAGTATTGATTTAACCTCTAAGTGCATCAAACTCTTGATGATCGCCTATTGTTCCTTATCCTCCTTGACCCCCCTTGTTCAACATAGAGCTTAGAGCTCTTTATATACAAGTGAGCACCTTGTTTACTCCATCGAGCCACATGGATGAGCTGGTTAGCGGATGAGTCTTTGGCAACATAGGTCTTTGGGTCATATCGCAACAACATTATTTTTGGCGGAGGCAGGTTTGTTTATGGGTGGATGAGTCCCACATGGTCATTGTGATTGGAGGGGTCATTGTTTAAATGTGGTAATGCCGCCTATGTTTATGTGGTTGCGGCCACATCTCCTCCTCCTTTTTTAATGAACCAATGCTTGGCCGAGCTATTGGTTAGACTGCCGAGTCATGTGGTTGGACCGCCCATATGGGCCGAGCTATGTGGTCACCCAAGTAGTAGAGAATAATGTAAATCCCCAACTATATGGAATATAATTCAATCCCGAGCATTGTGGAAATAATACCCAATTCTCAATATTACAAATTGAAATAACATAGTAACATGGTGAATAATATAAAATTCGACCATATAATACTATGATATTCAAAATGAAATATGGCTAAGTGGTGGCAAGCCACGTGGTGGCTTGTGGACCCACCATGTCGGTGATAACAAACTAGTCCACACAATGGTGGGCTCCCCTCCGTTAAAAAAGTTGAGCCTCTTGTCGCGACCACCAACTTTTACGCATGTCAAAGACCGGAGGTCAAAAACCAACAAACGACTCCCTTTTCCTTTTTGTCACGTGTCATAGTGTCATTGGTCCATTATTGACCTATTGACCAAAGTTGACTTTCCCATTGATTGAACTTTGACCGGACATAACTAGAGCTCCCAATGTCCGTTTGTCATGTTCTTATAGTCGTCGAAAAGATCTCAAAAATATCTTCTACACTAACACAATTTAGGGATGTTTAGGGAAATTTTGATATAAAAAATGATCCCCTGATAACATATTGTATACTTACTTGGTGGCTCTGGTCCCCTGTCATCTTCTTTACACAATAAACCTCTCTCGCAAAGTATGACACTAGTTTCTTGTTATTCCTAAACAACGTAGTCAACAAGAAAATTTGATATCTGCAAAAAAATTATTTCCCTTACACGAGGGTCTTATAATTTCTAGTATATCAATACAAATAATACCCAAAAATTGTCAGAGACTCAAACCTTTCTTATAGCTCTTGAAACTACTTTTCTGATTCCACGAGTTGTATACATTTCCTAAATTGATAATCCTTCTCTAGGTTATAGTGTGAACTAGTACATGTCTATCTCACTGCTACCGCATATGAAAACCTAATTCTCAATATCAACTTGCTCGGAGATAAGAAAGTTTAAAGGAACAATACCTACTACTCGATACCAAACTTAATCGAAATTAGCAAGTTTTCAAGCGTGATCACCTACTCGATACCAAACATGATCCCAAAGCTGGCCAATAACGATTTTATTGACCACAGAACCTTATAGGAAATTAATTATTTTACCAAAATTACCCCATTATAATCAACTTTAATCAAATGCAATGCAATAATTATCACCACAATGCAAAAGGGTTAATAACGAAGTTTGGCAAAATGCCTACATCTCCGTGTTCAAAAATTAAACCGATTTATTATCCACTTATAAATTGTAACTCTAGTACAAAATCATAATTGAAGTTATAATAAACCTAATACCAAAAGAACAAGAACCTCCTTCATGACAAGTGCTTGATGCCGAAAATTCAATCTCAATTGATCTCTAATGCAAAATACCCCATGGCTCCACGGTTGGAATCCGGGCACTCCATGATAGTTTGAGTTATTGATGATAACTCCCACAATAATGAAGACCTCAATGTTAGGAAATAATGTTACTATTCCCATTATTAATATGCGGGTTAAAATTGTAAAGTGAATTATTATGTGAAGAATTATTCACTAGTAATTTTGTGTTAGTTAGTAATATATTATTGTTGAGTAACAATAATATTATTATATGTAAATGATTAAGTTGTTGAGAACATAGGCGTGTTATGCCCTAGGCAACCAAGGCGATTGCCTAGGGTGCACAATAGGGAGGGGCGTTATGTTTTGCCAAATTTATTACAAATTTCAGTCGGCTTGAGCGGGCGGTCGGCTCTACCACATTTAAATTTGAACACTCGAGATCAAACTCCTATCGATATAAAGGGAACTAGTGCAAGACCCATTCATTCATCCCAATTCTAAACACTTTTCCATCTCTTTTTTTTTTAGCTACATAAAGTTTTAGTTGGTTCAACAATGGCAGATACAGTGGAAGTAATTTTTGTTAGGAAGCAATATTCGCTTAGATTTTTATCTTTTCCTGCATTATCAGGCAATGTTGTTGTGTTTATTAGGTCATCTGGTTTTTGTCTCAAAATTTTCTTTGTTGTGTAAAATACTGATTGGAAGGGGAGCAATGCAAGCATTGGAGAAGCTATTGTTCATCTCTTTAGAAAACATGGAGCCAAAGTCATTATTGTGGACATTTCCGATGAACTTGGCAAAAAAGTATCAGAATAACTTTCACCAAAGGAGACGTACATCCACTATGATGTGAGCATAGAAAAGGACATGAAGGTGGCTGTAGATTTAACTGTAAAAGACCATGGACGGCTGGATATTATCCTAAATAGGTATGGAATTTCATATTATTTTTGCCTATCAAATCAAAACTCACTGACTACTAACTGCTTAGCTCTTTTAGGTGGCCCGTGGCTGTAAATTCCAATAATTTTTATAGATTTATCTCGTAGTACATTCATATATATAGGTATTATGTTTTTATATACACCATTTAAAAAAAATTATGGTTTTCAAAATTTTCTTCATGTCATTGTCTATGGTTTGTACAATTTTCCTCCTGTAATATATGGTTAAAATCACAAAAAAATGGTCAATAGTCTATCAATTTCCAGCCCCTGGTTGGAAGATATATTGCTTTTGTCTCACTTTTAATCTTGTAGAAGTGAAAGCAGCTAAACATGGCAGAAATTTGTGTATGTGCAAGCAAGTATACAAAAAAATGATGGGGCAGAAAGGTGTTGCAAATGGAGTATAATAGTATTCCAAATGCGAATGGCGATGGTGACTGGTCCCAGAGGGTGCGGGGGAGGGTGGGGAGCATACGCCCGAGTACGCCTAGGGCGCTCTGAAACCTTAATTCAGCCCTGGTTGAGGAAGTTGTGATTTACAGGAGTGTTGTTGAGCAACCTCCTAGTTTATAAGAAGTATTATTCCTATATATTTGTGATCATGTTTGATGAAGAATAATAGAAGAATTTTTTTTTTTTTTTCTGCAAATCTAATCGTACCTTTTCATCTGGTATCAGAGCAATATTAATTGTTATCCTGTAATGGAGTTTTGAGAGTAGCCAGGGGCAATTAGAATTTTCCATTGTCCCGTATTATGTTTACAGTCTTTCTTTTGTATTTGTGAATATTTTTTCTGGGTAGTATAGATTGAGAGATCTACAATGAGATATTACTTCAATAAATGTTCAAGGATTAATTTGTTCATTGTTATTTGTGATTGTTACAGCCTTTTCCAAATCTAAAGTGATACTTATCGGTCACATTGTTACAGTTGCATCAGATTATACTCCAAATCTAAGTGCTCGATCTTGAATTTGTCAAGTCAAGGAGTGTTAAATTCATCCACAAAATTCTAGGCCTGCACAATCATTTCTAATGTCTGGTGAAGGAGGATAAGCTCAGTTGTGTGTTTTTCACATTTGTTTACCAAATTATTCACTACATGTTATACTACTTGGACCTTTTGTATCAGTAGCATGACTGATGTGTGCATTTCATTAGAAGATTAAAAAAATCATGGCACATGTTCTTGTTTACACCTTCACGATGCCCTCTGCCTCCCAACTTTCCACAGAATGTCTCTCCACCAGTTAAGTATCGCTCATTAAATATTGTGTTCATTCATGTCTATTTCTCCACCTCAGTAGATCTGAAATCAAATCTACATGCTTTTTCCATCCTGGAGTCAAAACTTGCATCGAAAATTGTATTTTCTCTTAACCATCTGTAGTCCTCTTATTCTGACCTCATCTCAACACCTATTCACGCATAGCATTTGTTTCGGGTAAAAATATAAGATTCATATAAATTCTTGATCACTATGTATCAGGGAAATCTTCACCTGAGTCAATGTCAATATAGATCTTCTACATTATTTGATCCACGCCCAGTGGGAAGATTGACTGACGTCAAATAGGTGTACATGTAATATCCTCATGCCATTTGGTTTACACTAAGAGTAAATCTATTTGTCTACATGCAAACCATTCCAGCTATGCAACCCATTTTCAACATCGAAAGAAACAAATAGGTCGGTCTTGTTTTTTTATTTAGTCATTTTAGGTTTTTTTATAATATTAGTTTAATCTTTTTTTAAATAGTGTCAAAGTAATATGTTTGAAAACAATGTTGTTTTGTCATTCAAGAGTTAATTAAATAAGTTGCTTCGTATCAATAAGTCAGTATTTGTATAATTAACTATATGATTTAAGTCAATATTGTCATCAAAAGTGACCATTATAGTTTTGTTTTCAAAGTATAAAGTTATTATCACTATGTATAAATGTATCATTGTCAAGTGTCTCATCAATAGTTTATTATGAGTCGGAATCAAAAGTCGAAAAATAAAAAAATTTCCTTACGGACACATTTTCAAAGTGTAACCCAACGTCCAAGTTATAATTGTGCTTCATGATCAAATTCGGATGAGTTAGCAACACATCCACCGGAGGATGGAGGTAAATGGAGGTTTGAGGTCATTCATTGACCTCTTGTCAGCCACCAATGATGGGGTCACTTAAATGATTTTGTGACATTTTTTAGTAGTGTGTGATATATGTTCATTTCGAGTTCATGTTTGCAATGTGTTGGTTTGCTGAATAAATCTCTTTCTAAAATTTTGGGGAAGATTCATGTTTTTAGAAAACTTGCTTTTGGGGAGCATGAGAATATTTCAAGGTAGAATCAAGGGATGGTTATCCAACTAGTGTCAAGCTTGTGGATCTTGGAGATTCATAATTCAAGTTCCTAAGGAGGAAGGGGAAGTCTCACATGAACCCAAATAGGTAGGAGTGTTCTTGCATAATTTGGCTCATCGCTACACCTTACAATGGTATAGAGATAATCTATGGAGTTTGTCACTGGTCTAAGCGGCGCTTTCAAGAGGTGGTTCAACTTCTTGGAAATATGGTTCGTCATCATGTTCACATTAAGGGGGTGAATATTATCTATTAATAATGTTCACACTAAGGGGTGAATGTTAGGAAAATAATGTTAGTGTTCCCATTATTAATATATGGGTTAAAATTATAAAGTGAATAATTATTCACTAGTAATTTTTTTATTAGTTACTAATATTTTATTATTATGTAACAATAATATTAGTATACGTAAATGATTGAGTTGTTGTCAGAAGTTTTGATTTAGGGAGTTTTGTTGAGAAACCATCTAGTTTATAAGAAGTATGATTCCTATATATTTGTAATCATGTCGATGCGAATAATAGAAGAAATTGTTTTGTTTATTTTCTTCAAATATACTCTTACCTTTTCACTCAATGCCTCCACTACACACGGTGATAAGTCTCCTTCCGATGACCGAATGCCTTCATTGTATGGTGCTAGCTTTACTTCAAGATGATCTCAACACCTCCGATGTACGGTGTTAAGTCTCAACATATGAGCAAACAATAATGATCCTACTTCACTGCGTGGTACGGCAGCAATAAGCCTCTACGCAGAGCTAAGACTGATTTGATGTCTAGTGTTGATGATGACCTCCTTTCCCTTTGTTGCATGGAAAATGAACCTCTTCGCAGAGTTAAGTTGATCCAATGTCGCCAACAAGCTCAATGGTTAATATGACCCTCCTCCAAAGCAAACTATCTTATGATACGTCCAACGTACTAAGGATTTGAGCTCTAGTGCTTCTCTGATGTTTCATCACGTCCCTCAGCTTCACGACATCTCCGGATACAACATAAGAATAAGGCGTCAATTTTTCCTTTACACCGATTGATGAGTTAACAAATAATAACTCCTACAATTTTTACATGTGTCTATTAAATAATAGCACTTAATATCATCTTTATGATAATAATAATATTAGACTTTAATAGTTCCTATAATAATACAATATAGGCCTTAAATATGCAAATAGGGCCTCATCCATCTCCTAAGAATCCTCTACATATTCTTTAATAAATAATACCTATAATAATACAATATAGGACTTATATATTTTTTCTCCTCCAAAATAATGGCCTATAAAAATAAATAGGACTCCATTATTTTTTTCCACTAGTGTCTTAATATCCTAAGGCTCCTTCATAATTCTTCAACTCCGGGATTACGCAATTGAGAGAGGCTTGTTGTTTTAAAATGTACCCGGTCCCTATTTATATTGATTAAGGGTAGGAGATATAAGGATATTTGATAATATCCGTGGATTATTTTTAAATAGCCAGTAATAATCCTCAACGGATCGGGCTTAGCCTAATTCCCCGTGGCATAATAATAATTTGGGCACCAAATATTTAAGCCGCTTCAAATAATAAAGATAGCCTTAATAGGCTTTGAGTGGGTTAATAAGGATTAATTCCCTTTTTTAAGCTTTTAAATAAGCTTAAGCCATTTAAAAAAATTCATCCCCATAAAAATATCCACTATTCATGTGGATGGGGCAAATTTGGTGGGGTAAATCCCACATTATATGCAAGCCTTTTAATAGGCTTTATCCACCCATATTTTATTTTTCACATGGAGTTCTTTTTTTTTTTTAATTTTATATATATATATATATATATATATATAAGATTCTAAAACCTTTTTGCATGGGTAAACATAAACCTAATTTTAATACCACATGTATAAATATAGTTATGCCACATGTCAACATGTGATTTGTCCACTTGGTGCATCCTTCGCTTGTTGACTCACATTGACCACCAATTGACTAAACTTTGATCGGCCATAACTTTCTCATATGGAATCGATTTGGTCCGTTAAAAATGCACCAAAAAGATCTTGGCGAGCTATATGCAACGATGCTAACTCAAGACAATTTAAAAATCATTCATTTTCTATTAACCAATGTTGAATATCGGTTGAATAAACTTTGACTGCGGTATCTTGCACCCACGATGTTTGTTTTGACTGTTAAAAATAAGCAAGAAAGATCTCAAGACATCTATTGTAATAAATAGGTTCTATAAAATCTTTGAACATCAAATGCCCAATATGACCTATGGATCACACATCCCTCACGAGGAGGATTTTTGTCCCAAAAATATTTTGTTTTCCACTCCTGGGCCATTAACCCTATCACTATCTCAGTAAATATATCTCTGCACTAATATCGTAGTCTCCGAACTGCTACTTCTCCAATCGGACATTTGGTTCGATCTCGAGACCTATGGTACTTGGGCTTACTTCCTTCACATTGCACCACTCGATGTCAAACTGGATTGACTAATCTTTGTCTCGGTCTTTTGAGGACTTGATATAGAGATTTTATTACCAATGATGCAGAAAACACTAAACAGGATAAACTTGTTGCATAGTGCTTACTTACTTGGTGGCTCTGATCCTGTCATGTGTTTTTCATGATCAATCTCTATGCAAAGTATGATATTGGTTTATTGTTATGCTTAGATAGATTAGTCAATAAGAAAATTAAATGTACTGCAAAGCAAAATTTTTCCCTTGCACAAGGGTCTTACAATTTCTAGTATATCAAGACAAATAATACCCAGATTATGTCGAAGAATCAAACCTATCTTGTAGCTCTTACTTATACTTTTCTACTTCCATGATTTGTAGACATTTCCTCAATTGAGAATCCTTCTCTTAGATATAGTATGAAATGTTACACATCTATCTCATTGTTATTGCATATGAAAACCCACTTCTTGATATCAACTTTCTCAAAGATAAGCAAGTTTTCGGGCACAATACCTACTATTATACTAAACTTGATCGATATTAGAAATTTTACAAGTGCGATCACCTAATCGATACCAAACATGATCCGAAAACCGGTGAATAATTTTTCTTGACCATGTACCCTTATAGAAAATTAATTCTTTTACCAAAATTACCCCATTATAATAAACTTTAATCAAATGCAATGAAAGAAGTATAACCACACTCCAAAATGGTTGATAAAATAGTTCGGTAGAATGCCTACATCTATGGGTTCAAAATTTGAACTGATTTATTATCCACTTCTAACTTGTAACTCTAATACAAAATTACAATTAAAGCTATAATAAACCTAATACCAGAAGAACAAGAACCTCCTTCACGACAAGTTTTTGATGCCAAAAATTTGATCTCCAATGGATATCCAATATGGAATACCCTATGCCTCCAAAGTCGAATCAGGCGCTCCGCATGATGGTTTCAAAGTGATTTATTGATAATAACTCCTGCAATAATAAAGACCTCAACACCTTCGTTGCATGGTGCTAAATCTCCTTCCAAATGACCTCAATGCCTATGATGTATGGTGTTAAGTCTCCTTCCAATTACCTTGACACCTCTGTTGACGGTGTTAAGTATCTAGATATGAGAAGAAAAAATGATCCTCCTTCACTCGTGAGTACGAGAAGAAAGAAGCCTCTATGCGAGTCGAGACTGATCTAATGTCTAATGTTGATGATGACCTCCTTTCACTCTATTGTATGGAAAACAAACCTCTTCGTAGAGTTAAGTTGATCCAATTTCACCAACGAGCTCAATAGTGAATATGACCCTCCTCTAAAGAAAATGATATCGAGAATATGTCCAACGTACTAAGGATCGAGCTCTAGTGCTTCTCTGATGCTTCATCATGTCCCTTGGCTCCACGATGTCTTTAGGCTCCAACATGAGAATAAGGCATCAATTTTTCCTTTACATTGATCGGTGAGTTAACAAATAATAACTCCTGTAATTTTTTACATATGCCTATTAAATAATAGGACTTATTTTCATCTTGTCGATAATAATAATATCGACTTCAATATTGCTTATAATAATACAATATAAGCCTTCAATATGCATATAGGGCCTCATCCATCTCCCAAGACTCCTCTACATATTCTTTAATAAATAAAGCCTATAATAATATAATATAGGACTTATATATTTTTCTCCTCCAAAATAATGGCCTATAAAAATAAATAGGACTCCATTTTTTCTCCACTAGTGCCTTAATATCCTAAGGCCCCTTCATAATTCTCCAACTCTCGGGGTTACAATTGAGAGAGGCTTGTTGTTTTACAATGTACCCTGTGTCCCCTATCTATATTGATTAAGGGCCTAGAATATAAGGATATTTGATAATATATGTGGCTTATTTTTAAAGACCCAATAATGATCCTCAACAAATTGGGCTTAGCCAAATTCTCCGTGGTATAATAATAAATTGGCCACAAAATATTTAAAGCTTGCTTCAAATAATAACATAGCCTTAATAGGCTTTGAGCGAGGTAATATGGATTAATTCCCTTTTTAAGCTTTTAAATTAAACAAGCTTAAGCCATTTAAAAAACTTCACCCCCATAAAAATATCCACTATTGACATAAAGGGGGAAGCTTATGGGGTAAATCTCAAATTATATGCAAGCCTTTGAATAGGCTTTATCCACCCATATTTGATTTTTCACATGGACTTTATTTATATATATATATATATATATATATATATATATATATATATATATTCTAAAACCTTTTTCGTGGGTAAAATGTTATTTAATTTCACTACCCCCGATAAAATTGGACAACAGGAAAGCTTGAAATTGGTTAAAAGGGGAACTTGGTAAGGAAAGGCAAGTTCCAGCAATTTTTCCAAGGGCATCTCTAACTTGGTTCACAGGCATTACTGAGCACAAGTTTTTGATAAGGGACTGAAGGAGGTTGGAAAATTTACATTTTAGTCCTACACGAGCCAACCAAGCTCATAACTTAGTTGTTCTTCATGAATCCGAGCTAAGTTGAGGCCCCAACAAGCTACTTTTAAGCATTAGCCATTTGAATTGTGCATCAAGCGATATACTTGGAATATTGAGTTTTTTTTTGCATTAGAAACAAGTTGCATCATGACAAAACTGAGTTGTTTTAGATTTGTAAATAGAATGGGTTTTACGATCCCCATTCAATCCATGTATTGCAAGCAAGTTGGAAAAGGCCCCAACAAGATGTTTATGGAAGCGAGTGTTTTTGAGCTCATTGAGCCACCGAGTTCACAAATGAGATATTCCTATTTGGTTCAGACTCTACATAAATCAAGCTCACCCATTGAGTATCGAACAACTCCTCGAGATTTTGAGATGTCTAACAGGTGAATTATTACATGAATTATATGGTTCACATTATGAAGCAATTGAGCTCAAACTTGGATTTGGCTGAGCTATCTTCAAGGAAAGAGTCATGTGTCACACGTGGACTAAGTTGTAAATAACCCATCAAGCCTATGTTGTAGAGAAGAATTCAATACCAAGCCATTTGAATGAAGATCAGGTTCAACATTGGAGGTCACAAAATTCAAACATTACACAACCGAGCTCCTGGGATGTAGCCGAGTTGCTATGAATGGCAATTTATTTTACTGGAGCAAGATCATCATCAACCTTATCGATTTGGTTCAACCCCTTAGTGGAAGCGTAAAGCATAGTGCAAAATCCAAGATATTTCAAGTGACTTTGGTGTGAAGCAAAGAAAAGTTGGATGCACAAGGAAGGAGCCTGGACTGCTCACACTGAGCTAAAGGCTGGTCCAGAATTGAAAAGGCACACAGCTGAGTTTTTCACAATGAAGTGAAGAAATTTTGACTCATGCATGTAAATAGAGTTCAGTGATTCATGAAGTTAACTCGGGCTAGGGAAGTCAGATAAACAATTAGCAGAGCAAAGGATGCAATGTAGGATAGAACAAACCTATCAAGCTCATCTTGGGGAGCTCAGAGCGTATGCTAAATGGTGAGACCAAACTTCAATGACAAATCAAGCTAATTTGAAGAACCTCATGGCGAGCTATTTTTATGGGTGAGACATTTAGTTGCAGAGCCGAACGGTGTATTCGGAAGCAATATGTTCATTGGGTAATGAACTCTTGGGCCGAGCTTTGAATGGTGAAAGAAGTACCCCGATGAGTTACAATAGCTAGACGACTCAGTTCAAGTCGAGGAGAAGAAATATCTGTAGAGATAGCCAAAGAGTGGGGACCTAGCCAAATCATAGCAGAGAGGAAAGGATAAATTCTGAGCCAAGTCCGAGCTAAGGGATCGAACCTTGCTGCGATGGTGGAGAAAAGAATACCTCGCGACCCTCAGGCAAGTCATGTGGGAAAAAGATTCATTTTCTAACATAAACAGTGGCATATGGCATTATGGAAAAGGTGGGTTCTGAAGGCCAAAGCCACACTTGGGATGAGCGGGGTGTGGAATCCTAATTTCACCAATGAACAAATGTGGGTGAGGGGCGAGTCAATGGCCCCTTCCGGGGTAAACGGGAATGTGGTGAACCATTAGAGGGCCCAAGTTAGTTTTCAAGGATGCTAATGAAGTCGAAATGGTCAAACGATGAGTTTGGTGCGAGAGATAGCGGAGAAAACTAGCCCAGACGGGCCATAGGTAAGTTGGGCCTTGTGGGACAAAGAAACCTGATTTAGCCATGAGTAGAAGGATGTGGGAGATGAGGGGATAGGCGGCCCAATTGGCCTAGTCCATGTTAGGTCGAGTTCATTGTAGGGGCCGGATCTACCTATCCCTCACGCACGTTCGCGGGGGGAATATTTAATTAAAAAGACTCAAATTTTTAACAACCAATGCTGTGGCAGAGTGGTGGGCCTCCTGCCTTGTATTTTGCAGGTCACATGTTCGAATCCGCCTATCTCTCTGCAAACGTGCGTGAGAGATAGGCTCACCTTTACGATCACGAAATACAAAGAAAGGTGTGGTCATAAGGAATTTAGCATGGTGCCAAGTCATGTGGAAGTTTAAAAGCATAAATTTCAAGTTGGCTAATGGTTGAGGGGTCGACAACACTAAAACCAAATACCTTTTAAAAAAATATTAAGTTTAATATGGAACTTAGCCTAATGCAATAAGGAAATCCAAGTCGGTGGTATAAGGAGGTGAGTAGTAAATAGAAAATTATGCCATGCAACATGGAGGTCATAACTGCAAGAGGAGAGCCAGCTCGGCCGAGCTAGCCAAAATTGGTAGAGCAGAGCAAAATATTAAAAAAATTAACTCCCTTTCCCATATAATCACCGATTAAATCAATAGGGCCCCCAAAATTTAAATTCCAAGATCATTTTGAAATGATGCGAGAAAAACATAGGAAAATGAAAGAAAATATTCAAAATTCATTTCTAGTAAGCAAAGAATTAATTGTCACTCCCATGGAGTCAAGCAAGTCTCTACAAACCAAAAATAGCTACAATCACTCAGATTATCATAACTTTTGCATCCCTTAATGAAATTATGCAAAATTAGTCTCATTGGAATCATGATTCTAATACCTTCACACAAAAATCAATAAATTTAGGTATTGTTGAAGATTTGAGGATGAATTTCATAGAATACCAACCAGATTCATAACAAATGATTTAAAGGTGGTTAGGATTGCATTAATGGGCATGGTAATCGTTTTCTTTAACTACAGGTTATGGGACAACATGAGGGATATTTTTCAAATCAATTTCCATCATTTCACCTCATTTATTATAATTTTCAAGTAGTTGGAAATCAAATTTAGGGATTGTTCTTTCTCTCCTTATCATTCTATAAATTGTAATCTTAGGCTCAATTAGAGAGGAGTTACTCATTTTTCTCTTGCCTCTTCTCTCTTTTGTCTCTACAAGGGTTGAATGTGGAGCTCAAGCCTCCTTCCCAAGCCTTGTAATGGAATTTTCTTACCTGTTTCCCAATAATTTTATAATGTGCATACTTATTGGAGAAATAAACTGTGTTTTGTGATGCAACTTGTCCATCCTTTACATGTTTTATTATCTCTACTTGCCTCTCTACATTGCAAGTTACATTGTACATACTCTTGATGTTTATTGCAGGTTTTTAAGAGTTGTGTTTAATAGGTTTGAAGTGGTGTTCTGTGTGAATCTCATCTTTCTCTTTTGGTTCATTTTTTCCACCCTCTCTATTGCTCACCTCTCTCCATTTCATGATGTTGGAATGTTATTAACCACCTCTTTTTCTGGTGTATCACCACTTTTAGTGTAGATTTACTATTCATGCACTCTCTCCCTTTCGTCCCTTGGAATATTAGATTAGGATTAGTTTGATTTCCTGCATTAGGAGTAGCTTGTGGCAGGTAGTTTAAGAGTAGGAACCAGCCTTCTCTGGAGGGTTATCTCAAGCCCATAAGTCCCATAGCTTGAGAGGTAACCCAATGTTACACAAATTACACCAAATTCCCCATCCACATTTAGGCCATTTGGGGGTGTTGTGATTTGGTGATAATAGTTCGGCATGCCAGTGGGACATCAGAAGTCAAAGTTTTATCTTTGAAGGTGTTCCATCATCCAACAGATTAAGCAAAGACAAATTTCTAGTTGGAGTGTAGACTAACAATTAGAGAAGACTTCATTTCAACAGGCTAGTATGTTCTTGTTGGAAGTTTAAGATTTTAGAAGCACATACAAACATACTTAGTGACTCCATTTGGTCTAAACAACCCAATCTTTGGAATTGCATACCTTTTCTTCCATCCATTTTTCTTCACATTCCTTTCATTTTCTTCCATTATATGAAGTTATAAAATCATGGCTTCATTCCCACGTGGAAATCACACTTTTAGTAGTGCATTCAACCTCTAATGAGATTCACAAATCCTCCTGATTAGCATTGTGATCAGATTCAAAACCATTATTCTTACCCATACGAGCAATGTCAAAACCAATTTGGTTATGGAGCTCATCAAAATCAAGGGTATGCATATAATGACAATAATCAAATGGATAATGGTGATCTTTTGGAGAAGATTCAAAGAATGGAGGCTGGAATGGGTCAATATCGGGCTACAACACATATGAAAGCATTCAGAATCGGTTTAGGGCACCTTGTCCATGGGAAGGCCCTTTTCCAAGACACTATAGCTCACAAGAGAAGCTTGATTTCATGGTTGAAATGTTGCCTCAACTTGCACAATGGATTGAGGAGATAAATTCTTATGAGCAAAGCACAGGAAAAGCTTTTCAATGGGTACGTCAATCACCGAGTTGCTTTCTCTTCTTCCTCTCCTTCCCAAGCTTTATTATTTCAGTAGTATCATGAGTCAAGCCCATTTTATGTTTACCCAAGTATTGATTTCCCTTCTCCACCTTCTAATATTCCATTCCACCTCAATTCTTCTTCCCTTTTTCTTCCATGAAGTCATGCCCTCCACAAAAATAATAATAGTTACCTTCCCCACCACCACAAACAATTACAAAACCTGTTGTGACCCAACCCATCCCTCCTCTTGATGTCTCAAGTTCATCTTGGGGAGAAAAAAATCAGATAAGCAAGCCAAGGAAACAAGAGGAAGAGTCTAGTCAATAGGAAATGACAGAGAATCTAAAAATATGGGCTCTTAGGTTTGGAATTGAAAGAAATCCACTGATAATGAATCCTAAGGAGGAAGCAAAAATTGAAGAACAAATGGTGGTAGATGCTGATTTTATAACAATAGTGGAACAAAGAGAAGAAGATGATGATTAGAAATCAGCTTTCTCGAGTGTAGTATCCATGATGGCACTCTATTTGAAAATAATTTATATCCAATTCAACCTATAAAATCAGTCCAAGAAGAGGAAGAACAACTAGCTCCAAGTCCAGTTTAAGAGGAGCACATGGAGGAAAGCAAATTGAATTCGAGAGGCATCTTTGAAACATGAGCCGATTGCACAAGAAATTACATATTTCGCTCCTACTTCATCTCTCCAAAAATATTATTTTTTGGAAGAGTTTGAATTCACTAGCTTCATGTGCAAAGATGAAGCTTCACATGGTGGAAAAGATACAGATTTGAAGATCACCATTAAAGAGAGGGAGACTTTGTTGCAACATGACAACGAAGAACTCAAATGTTTATCAGATTTGGAGGAATGTTTTGATGAGGAAGATCCTATGGAAATCATGAAATTTTCTGCCCCATCAATCATCCTTCAACAAAAAGAGTCTGCTATCACTAAGAAGAATGTTTAGGAGCAACTTGTAGTTTGTAACACGCCTCTTAAATCAAAATTGGAAGAATTGAATCTTCCAAGTATCACACTGGATGAAAAGGAAGGGAAGGAGTAAGAAGATTTCATTCCTTCTATACCATTCACCCAAAGGGGACATCATTTGTCTGTAGATGTGAAAGAAGAAGAGAAATAATTCTCGAGAAAATCACCTTTTCTTGGAAGGCTTGCAAAAAGACTTCCTTGTGAGAGTTGGAATTCGAGCAATGGGAAAATTTAGTGAACCAAATCGTGCCCTATCGGTACTTGGATTTATTGGAGCCAATTGAGGAGATATAACCAGTCATGCTTACCTCTTAGCATGAGGAAGAGCCTCAAAGTGTCAAGCATCAACAACAACACCTCTTGGAACCAAGTGAACAATAGTTGGAAGAGGTATATGTATTATTTCTTGTTGATACCTTGATGAATGGGGGAGTGAAGAATCAATTTTCATCTAATCTATCACTCCTAATATCAGCAATGCTTGATACCAAATCATCCACATGGTTGTTAAATGTAAGAAAGGGGAGATACTTCTCTTCACCGGTTATGGGTTTTGTTTGAATTTTACCACTTCTCTGGTTAGTATAGGGTAGGATTAGGTTTGTTTTCAGTAGAAGAAGTGCTTGTGCACACTCTATATATCTTACTTGAGGCATGTATGATTTTTTTTTATATATATATTTTTCATGTTGCTCCATCTGGTATAGTGCACCATGCATTCCATTTATTACGATTGGAGATCCATAGTTGCATGCATGTAATAGCTATAAACTTCAAATCAAACAAATGCAAAGCAACTAAAATCCATCAAGGAGGATATTTTGATGATTCCTTTGATAATAAGAGTAGCAAGATCCTACACCCAATTAAGCAATCAGAGGTTAGCTAGAATCCAAGTCATAATCAACTTAAAATCAGCTCTTAACAAGAACATAAGGTAGCATGTTTGAAATTAGAAATTCATAAGAAGAAGAAGGAAGATAATAACTTAATAGACTTCCATGATGTCCAAAATGAAAAATGTTTCACTCCAATTCTATAGCAGGATTCACCTTACCAAGAAGTCAACGTCATCTATCCATACTTGGCAAAAAATAAGATGTTGGGGTAGTAGTTACAGGTGTTCATCATTAAGCTTCATGGATCACAGTTTTTAAGAATGAGTGGAAATCAAGTTTAAAAACAATTTTCCACTCTCACAAAAAAAAATTCAAGATTTTCTAATGGAATTTTAGAGTACGAGCAGCAGAGAGGCAGTTCTAGAAGCAAGAAATGACATTCCAAGTGTTTGGGAGTCGAGATTTTCAAAGTTTGAACCAGTTCATGTTGATCACGCAGACTACATGCCAAATGGATAACAACAGGCAACTGGTCATGCTCTATTTAGCAGGAAAATAGCCCCGCGAGTCACCAAATTATTATCTAATTTCACTACCTTGGTGAAATTGGACAACGGGAAGCTTGAAATTGGTTAAAAGGGGCACTTGGTAAGGAAAGGCAAGTTCTGGCAATTTTTCAATAGCATCTCTAACTTGGTTCACAGGCCTTCCGAGTACAAGTTTTTATAAGGGACTCAAGGAGGCTGGAAAATTTAAATTTTAGTCTGAAGGAGCAACCAAGTTCATAGCGAGCTATTATTCATGAAGTCGAGCTATGTTGAGGCCCTAACAAGCTACTTTCAAGCTTCGGGCCATTTGGTTATGTTATAGATCAGGCTCGTGCAAGGCCAAGCCGAGCCCTTTGAATTGTGTATCGAGCTATACACTTAGAAGATTGATTTTTATTTTGTATTAGAAATGAGTTACATCAAAAAAAACCAATTTTTTTAGCTTTGCAAAGAGAATGAGTTAAACAAGCCGCATTCGATCCATGTATTACAACCAACTTGAAAAATAGCCCAACAAGATATTTATGGAAGTGAGTGGTTTTGAGCTCATCGAGCCACTGGGTTCACAAATGAGATATTCCTATTTGGTTCAAACTCTACATAAATCGAGCTCACATAATGAGGATTGAATAGCTCCTCAGATTCCAAGTTATCTAACACGTGAATTGTTGCATAAATTCTACGGTTCACATTATGAAGCAGATTGAGCTTACACTTGGCTTTGTTCAAGCTATATTCAAGGACTAAGCCATGTGTCACACATGGAATGAGTTGTAAACAACCCATCAAGGCCCATGTTGCGAGAGAATAATTCATTACCAAGCCATTTGAATGAAGACCGAGTTCCGCATCTTAGGTCACAAAATTCAAACATTACAAACCAAACTCCTGGGATGCGAGACGAGTTGCTTTATGAGTGGCAAGTTATTTTACGGGAGAAAGATCCTCATCAAAATTATCAATTTGGTTCGACCCCTCGGTGGAAGAATAAAGGATAGTGCAAAATCCAAGCTATTTAGGTGACTTTGGTGAGAAGCAAGGAAAAGTTGGATGTGCGAGGAAGGAGCCGGACCGCTCACACCAATCTAAAGTTTGGTCCATAATTGAAAAGGAAATTGGTCAAGTTGGTTACAGTGAAGTGAAGAAAGGTTTAGTTGTGCATGAAATTAAAGTTCGGTGATTCACAAAGTCGACTTGAGACAGGGGAGTTGGATAAACAATTAGCGCGGTGCGGGATGTGATGCGCAGGATAGAAACGAACCCACAAGCTTAACTTGGGAGCTCATGACATGAATGTTAAATGGTGAGACCGAACTTAAAAGACAGATCGATCTAACGTGAATAACCTCTTGGTGAACTATTTTGATGGGTGATACATTTCATTGCAGATCCGAATGGTGTATTTGGGAGCAATATTTTCATTGGGTAACGAGCTTTGGGGCGAGCTTTGAATGGTGAAAGAAGTACCCCTGTGAGTTACAATAGCTAGACAACTCGGTTCAATTTGAGGAGAAGAAAGATATGTAGAGGTAGCTAAGGATTGGGGACCTAGATAAATCATGGTAGAGAGGAAAGGATAAATGCAAGCCAAGTTTGAACTAAGGAGTGAACCTTGTGGTGATGGTAGAGAAAAGGATCCTCGCGACCCTTGGGTGATTCATGGAAAAAGCCACATTTTTCAACTTAAATGGTGATTTATGGCATTGCGAGAAAGGAGGGGTTTGAAGGCCGAGCCACGGTTGGGATAAATGTGGCATGGAAGCCCAATTTCACCTATGAAGAAATGTGGGCGAGGGACGAGTCAATGACACCTCATGGGGTAAACGGCGATATGGTGAGCTAGTTAAGGGCACGAGTTAGTTTGTGAGGATACCAATGAAGCTAATAGGGTGAAGTGATGAGTTCATTGTAGAGATAATGGAGAAAATTGGCCCCGGATGGGTCGTAGGAAAGTTGGACCTCACGGGACAAAGAAACTTGATTTAGATGTGAGTAGAAGGATGTGGGAGATGCAGGAGATGCGGGGATATGCATCCCAATTGGCCCCGGATGTGTTGCATAAAGTTCTTTGTAGGGGCCGATCACCCGGAATACAAAGTAAGGCATGGTCCCGATGTATTCAACATGGCACCGATTCATGTGGAATTTTAAATGCACCAATGTTGAGTTGGCTAATGGTTGAGGGGTCAATAACACTAAAACAAAAAAGTGGTAAAAAAATATTAAGTTGAATATGGTGCTTAGCTCAATGCAATAAGGAAAGTGAAGTTGATGGTATAAGGAGGTGAGCAAGTAAATAGAAAATCCTTCCATGTAATGTGGAGTTTATATCCGTGCAAAGAGGATAGCTAGCTCGGTCGGCTGGCAAGGGGCAGAGTTGTAAAATATTAAAAAAACATTGACTCCCTTTCCCATATAAGCAATGATTAAATCAATAGGGGACCCAAAAATTTAAATGCCAAGATCATTTTCAAATGATGTAGAAAATATAGGAAAAGGAGAGAAAATATTTAAAAATTCATTTCTAGCAAGCAAAGATTTAATTGTCATTCGCATGGAGTTGAATCAAGCTTGTGTAAACCAAAAATAGTTACAGTCACTCAGATTATCATAAATTTTTCATCCCTTAAGAATTACGTAAAATAGGTCTCGTTGGAATAGTGATTCTGAGATCTTTCAAAAAAATCAAGAAATTTAGCGATTGATGAAGATTTGAGGGTGAATTTTTCATAATACCAACCCATTTCATAACAGTGATTTCAAGGTGGTTGGGAGTGCATTAATGGGCATGGGCATCATTTTCTTCAACTGCAGGTTATGGGACAACATGAGGGATATTTTTCAAATAAATTTCTATCATTTCACCTCATTTATTGAAATTTGTAAGTATCGGAAATAATTTTTTTGGGATTGTTCTCTCTCCTTCTCATTCTATAAATTATAATCGTGGGCTCAATTGTAGAGGAGTTACTCATTTTTCTCTTTCCCCTTCTCTCTTTCTTCTCTGCTCGGGTTGAATGTGGAGATTAAGCCTCCTTCCCAAGCCTTGTAATATCATTTTCTTTCCTCTTTCCCACTCATTTTTTTACTGTACATACTTATTGGAGCAATAAATTGTTTTTTTATGCATCTTGTCTATCCTTTACATGTTTTATTGTCTCTACTTGCCTCTCTGAATTTCAAGGTACACTTTGCATACTCTTGATGTTTATTCCAATATTTTGAGAGTTGTGTTTAATGGGATTGAAGTGGTTTTCTATGTGATTATCATCTTTGGCTTGTGGTTCATTTTTTCCACCCTCTTCATTTCTCATCTCGTTCCATTTCAAGCAGCGGTTGGATTATGATTAACCACCTCCTTTTCTGGTCTATCACCACTTTTAGTGTAGGTTAAATTTTCATGCACTCTCTTCCCATGGTCCCTTAGAATATTATATTAGGATTATTTTTCTTTCCTAAATTAGAATTAGCTTGTGGTAGGTAGCTTAGGAGAAGGAACTAGCCTTCTCTTGAGGGTTATATCAAGCACCTAAGTCCCACAACTTGAGAGGTAACCTAATGTTACACCAATTACACCGAATGCTCCATCCACATTTAAGCCATCTGGGGTGTTGTGATTCGGTGATAACATAAACATAAACCAAATTTTAATTCCACATGTCCGAATTAGTTATGCCACGGATCATATATGTGATTTTTCCACTTGGTGCATCCTCCACTTTTTGACTCCCGTTGACCACCAATTGACTAAACTTTGACTGGTCATAACTTTGCATATGGACTATGATTTGGTCCATTCAAAATGTGTTGGAAAGGTCTTGGAAAACTCTACACAAAGGTGTTGACTCTATATAATTTAAAAATCATCATTTTTTCCATTGACCAATGTTGACCAAACTTTGACATACGGTATCTCGTGCCCACGATGTCCATTTTGACCCATTCAAAATGCGCTAGAAATATCTTGAAGACATCTACCTTCTTGAATAGATTCTAGGATATCTTATAACATCATATTCCCAATGTGACCTCTAGATAAGATGATTTGGATTTAATCAAAGTAACTTGAGTGCGGACTAAAAAGAAGTCTAGAAATATGAAGTATACATAGTATCCGATCACTAATAATAGTTTCTAAAATCCCATGTGGCCTCACAATATTTTCAAGAAAAATATAATAATGAATAATGCATTGTAAGTGACTCTTTTCGTTGCAAAATGGCAAACATTCTTCAAAATTTTCATCATTACCAAGATGGAATTATGGTGATATGATGAAGTAAGAAGACCAACAATGAAATACATAAATATTATGTCCAATTTCCATTCTCAGTAATATCATGGGCGTAAATAAGTACTTCTAGATGAGATGTTTTAGCCTTAACCCTTTGACACTCAAGAAAATGGGCTACAAAATTTGTAATATCCTTACACAAACCTTTCTGAAGTATGACTATATAAAATTTGCATTCATCTTCTTCACTCTAGGATAGGTTGTGTATGGGAATCGATGAGCCTCATAGAGGATAAAATTGCACAAATATCATACCTTGGGCACATAAATGTGCCTCTAAAATCAAATAATATCATCTACATCTAAAATAATCTTGTGTATATTCCTTCTAAAGAACCCTATGACTCAAAATATTTCCTAGCTCCCTCTTAAAATATATTACCTAGAAGGTGCTACAATATCCTATCTCTTAGGTCGAATGAAGAGTTAAAGTGGAAAGCTCATAGGTTTGTATACTAAAGTGTTAAGAACAACATTTTCCTTTCCCTTAATGTCATTTATTTCCATATCATACTCACATATGAACTCCATTCAATGCCATTAGAGGGTGTTAAGATTAGGTTATGAGAAAATGTGTTGTAGGCTCAAAGGATATATCATCGAATAAAAAGGTTTTCCCAAAAGGAAATTTCTCCGAAGAACTAGGGCATGAACAATTGCTACAAGCTCAAGGCCATGGGTAGGATATTTAATCTCATAATCCTTGATCTTTCGTGACTTGAATGTAATAACACACCACTCATGTATGAGAACTTCCCCAATCCCTTCCAAAGAATCATTAGTGAAAACCACAAACTCTCCCAATGGATCATGTCTTGTGACAATAGGTGTCATATTCAACAGCTCCTTGAGCAATAGAAAGGATTTTTCACATTTCTATGACCATACAAACTTCTCCCTTTTTCACTAAAGGGAATCAATAGGATGAGTTATCCTAGGAAATTCATGCACAAATATGCAATAATATCCAACCAGCCCCATGAATTTTGTAACCTCTATCATTGTATTAGGTGTTTTCCAACATAAGATGACATGAATCTTTGAGGGATCTAAATAGATACCCTCGCTAGAGATGATTTATCCCAAATACTAAAACACTATTTGGAAGAAGGAACACTTCTCTAAGTTCCCAAAAATCTTATGCACCCTCAAAACTTGTAGAACTTGTCTCAAGTGCTCCTCGTGCTCCTCCTCCGAGTGGGAATATATAAGAATATCATCAAGGAACATTAAGATAAATCCATCCAAGCATGTCTTGAAAAACCCATTCATGAGGCTCATGAATACTATGGGAGCATTAGTTAAACCAAACAGAACCATGGTGAACTCGTAGTGTCCATAATGAGTGTGGAAGGTTTATTTGTTAATATCTTCTTCTATAATACACAATGATGATACCACGACTTAAGATCAATCTTAGAGAAAATTTTGGCTCCCCGCATCTAATAAAACAAATCATCTATCCTCAAAAGGGGATAATAGTTCTTCATCATCACCTTGTTCAACTTCTTAAAATCAAACCAAAAATTAAGGGATTCATCCTTATTCTTCACAAATATCACCGAGTGCACCCAAGGGGCACACTAGGCTAACAAGAGCCTTCTCTAGTAAATCCTCTAACCGAATCTTAAGATCTTAAAGATCAGGATTCCTCATCCTATATGGTACCCAAGAAATTGGAGCTACACTTAATACCAAGTAAATACTAAAATCCACCTCTCTATGTGGTGAAAATCTAGGAACTTCGCTAGGAAATACATTTGTAAACTCTCTTAAAATATGGTGCTCGTGAAGAGGTGAACTAGTTATAGCATCCTTTGATCGATTAATGATCGTGATGGCATACATTTGACAACCCTTATGTATACTTTATTTTATATTCTTCCCAAATATTCTACGTAAGGAGATAGGTCTTTGAATACCAATAATCACAACTAAACTACCCAAGTAATTTGTACACTCAATCACCTTATTCTAACAATACACCTTATCCTAATGAGACTCAATCCAATTCATACCCAAAAATACCCTGTATGACCCCAAAGGAAAAACACATAGGTTTAAATTAGTGGATAACACCCCTAAATCAAGTATGTAACTCTCTACGTAAGTGTCAATGGTGAGTTTGGCCCCAAAAGCCAACTCAACCTACCATTTAACCAACTTCCCGAAGCCACCGGGCCACATCAGTCCACTATAAAAGGTGAAACAAAATAATCGGAAGCTACATAGTTAAATAACACAGATATAGAAATACCCCGATAATACATGTTGTCTCAATAACAATGGTGGCCTAGTGTTTGTCCCGACAATTATCTGCTATGGCATAGACACAGTGAGTGCACCCCACATTTGTTTCTATCTTCTTGTATATGGGTTCCTTATTCCTATTAGTAAAATAAGTTTTATGGGGACAAAGGTGATCATATTGAACATGGGATCTATAAATGTAACATCCTAGTGAATCCATCTATGTGGGATTCCTACCTATACTCTAGTTAATTGAACCTATTGGCCCAACCCTATCGGACTATTATTTGTGTGTTTATTATACTTGTTGACTTCCATGTCTCTTGTCTTTCCCAAAACCAAATCCTCCCCAGCCTCTACCTCTCTACATATCTTTTGTATCTTTATTCATTTTTTGTTTTTGTGCATGGTACTATGAACATTATTATAGATGCAAAGTGGAGGTTAAGGATCTATCTATGGAGGTATAAACCCCCCTCTTGATCGTGGAGTTATACCTCATGATCTATGATCCTAGAATGAATGAATTCACTCATATATCCTAGTCTTATTTTTTTCACAGTACTCCTATGCCTTGCCCATGTTCTCCTCTACCAAATAAGCCTTCTCTACCACCTTTTCTAAGGTCAAAGGATATAAAATTCTAGCTACCCCATCTATATCTACATTTAGGCCCCTAATGAACCTGTTCACCTGCAACTTCTCATCCTATAAATAATTTACATCCCGCAAGAGGTATAGAAAACAAGACTCATAATGTGAAATGATGCGATCCATGGTGGAGGTCTTGGAATTCATCAATCCTCTTCTAATTAAAGTGTTCAAATATATATCTAGCCCAAAAAAACTCCTCAAACATATCCCAAGTAATTATCTCTTGTGTTGGATGGAGCTTCCACTCCTCATTCCTCCACAAAATGCCTACTTGCATCTCATATGTGGTGAATAATAAGTCGAGCCTTGAAATTTCTCTCATATGGGTGAATTCAAAAGGATCTATCAAGACTCAGGAGCCATGAATCAACTCCAAAACCACCGCTCATCCCTCCATAATTAGATGGTTATAAATGGATGAGATCCTTGATAACAATTCTAGTGTCATGATCCTACCAACAATGCTCAATTGTCTCTCTAATAGGTAAATGTGGTCAATCTAACCCCGACAACCCCACAATGCTATACAAAAATATCGACAATGTGTGACAACCCTCTCAAAGTAAACAGGAAGGACTACGATACCTCTCTTATCTCTTTTTATCCTATTGATGTGTTATTAAGTGTAAACCCTTAGCTGGGTGAGTAACCTCCTCTAGTTGGATGACCTTCTCCCTCATCTCTCGCTATGTAAGAAGTTAGTTCTATAAAACTTCCATCATCTTTTGTAATTCCCCTAGTATTTATGTTCCAAAATCGTGGCATGTGGCTCCATGGTAGGTGACCTACATCCCGAATCTTAGTAGATCGATGCATAGTACCTTGTCCAAACATCCTATGAGCATAGGGTAGATAAAAGTGTTTAGCTTAGAGTGTTGTAGTGGAAATGATTATTTAAAAGGGCATTATTAAATAATCCAATCTAATTTATTTATTTCTACAATCAACATGGCGTCGGTGTTGAAACGATGCTCGATACCAACTATTGTGCCCCAAAATTTAACCTCAAAATCTACCATAGTTTACCCATTAAAATCCTATTATAAAGATGATGATATTTTTGTTTTGTGTGTCACCAATCACATTTAACTAGTATAACAAATAACAATAGGTCATTACAATGATTACATTTATGCCATTATTATGTCTTATATTGGGCCATTGCGTTAATAAATACTAGTTTTAATTATCATATAATTATAACATTCATAATTAAATTCCCACACCAAGGTGATCCCTAGTCTAATGAAGAAGATTTCATTTTCCAAGGTACTTTTAATTCCGTAAAATTTATTTAGTTTAATTACCATTTTTTTAAAAAGTTTTATTTAATTAAACCGAGAGAATAATTAGTCCCAAGTTCCCAAATCATTTAAGTGTGTTTACAATTTTATCCCTAAGGTTTAATTAAATGGGTCCCCAATACCCATTATATTTAATTTAATTCAATTAAATTTTATTTCACCTTAGGAACTATCAAACTCCAAATATCCCTATTCGTCTTTAATCTTTGGTTTTTCTTGCAAGTTGTTATGGAGAGCTCACAAGAATGGTGGAGGAAGATGTGTTGGTCCATTCTCTTCCATTGTTACAAATTTCGTTTTTTATATTGATTTTTACACTCCAATGTTATAACTATATCCATTTTATTTGTGGGAAGATTTTTTTTTTTTTTTTATGGATCCAAATCCACAAATAAATGGGTTTGTGCTATATATATATATATATATATATATATATATATATATATATATATATATATATATATATATATATATATATATATATATATATATATATATATATATATATATATATGCACCCATATTTTATTTATATGTATGAGAGTATATATTCGTTTATTTATATATAATGGTAATAGGAAATCTGTTGCATTTTAAAGCAAGGTGGATCGGCCGACTATGGGCAACATGGCATGGAGTATGAAGGGGAAAGGCTTGGGAGGGGTTGTAGCCATTATATCACCACTTCCCAACCCCTAGCCCATGTATATATATGGGGGTAGGGTTTGGTTAGGGGTCACGACCATGGCCACAGTCCTCCCCAAACACTATTCCCCATTTCATACACTTAATCAACACATGCCTACGACCATGGTTTCAATACAAATTATTTTCATTTATAATAGGAATTTATTAAGTCTTTAATACTAGTGTTATATGTATTTATTTACATATATGGCTAACATTAGATAAAATAATAGTGTCTACAAAGGGATAAGATAACATTTTTTTCCCAATTGTAATATGTTCACAGAGATTTTCCAAATAATAATAATTTATAAGAGGGTAATCAAGTGTGTGTGTGTGTGTGTGTGTGTGTGTGTGTGTGTGTGTGTGTGTGTGTGTGTGTGTGTGTGTGTGTGTGTGTGTGTGTGTGTGTGTGTGTGTGTGTGTGTGTGTGTAACCAATACACTATGTAGGATGAATGGAAGTGTTTCCAATATTAATTTTTTTAAAACTATCATACTTTCAATGTAACTTTACTTCTTTTAAAGGAATTTAAAATATAAGTTGGAAAGAGATACTATCTCACAAATAAATCTGAATTTTCATTAAGTTATAAATGCACAACTAAAAACAAATATTTTCCTTTACACACATTTAACTCCAACTTACAAGCCTTTAAATCCCTTAAACAATTTCTAATAATCATGCAAGTGATAATACCACATAACAAAACTTCTTTCCATAGAATCACAATGGGAAAATAAAACCTTTATTATGGTTATATATATCGGTTGGTTTAAAATAGTAAGATAGTCATTCATGCCCACATTTTCTTACATTTCAAAGGGAAATCTCAATGAGTATAATACAATAAAATTTTCTTAACAAAAGCACTAAAATTTCCCTTTATATTGCTTCCCAAAATTAGACTTCCCAATCCTTACAAGTGTCCAATAGCACAAGTAGAATGCAGATCTACTTCTAACAAGTATAATATAAGAAACACTTATTAAATACAAGCTTACAATCCTACGATGTGTGAAAAACATTCCCAAAAACTAAACTTTTAAAAACTCTTCTCCAACAAGAACTCCAAGAATTCCTCCAAACTTAGCTCCAAGATCCCAACTTTTCCAAGTTCTCCAATCACCAAAACAAGAAGGATTGAAAAAACCCAACCATAGGCATCATTACATGCCTTTCTCCCAAGATAATTCATGCTAGCCTCCCACAAAAACCATTGGAAATACGAGATAGCATGCCACCAATATTCCTAAGAAAAACAATGAACCAGCTATATTCAATTTTACTCCCACTATAAAAGGAAGGAATCCCATGTGTGTCGGCCTATCACCCAGCAGAAGCTGAGCGCTCACCCGAGACACGCATGGGTGTCGAGTCTCTCTTTTATGTGAGTTTTAGTGGGAAGAATTTATTTTGTGATTAGTGTAAGAGTATTCAGAAAGAAGTTTAGATGTATAAGAATCATAGGGCTTAACGGCCTCCAGATCCTTATAGCTTCTTCAGACTGAATGTTTTAACAGACTCCATAACATATATTATAATAGAAAGAAAGATACAATCATTCATTCATAACATGCAAGGAAAGAGAACTACTATGAACAACATATACATTAAAGCTACTGAAATCCATGTCTATTTGCAATGTGTAACCTTATTGTATCCATTGTTTCATTACAAAGAGCCATAGAAGGAAGACCACAGTCATGCACATCACTAGGCTTGTATAACTATGCCAAAGAAAAATAAATTACAATACTAAGCCTAGTACATTCCTTTCTGCATCAAAGTTCCACTCGCAGTAATCCTATAGAGCTTCACCCATGTTATCTCTCTCTCTCTCTATATATCTCTTCCTCTATCTCTATATCCCCATCTGTATGTTATCTCATTCTCTTTTCTTTCCATGAGCACTTGTATTTATCATCTTCCCACACTACCAACTCACCTTGTTGTGCCCTCAGATCCATCGCCAAGTGTCGAATGTGGTCCTCCAAGTGAGCATGTTCCTTTAGGCCTGAGCTCTCCACTCCATCTCATGATGATATTCTAGAAGATTCCATCATTGGCATGCTCTTTCCTGGGTCACCTATTGCAGGATGACATCTTATCCACGCGCAACCGATCACGCTTTTCATGTGTTTTGCCTTTGTTGCATAAATGGGCTAAGTCCAGAACCTCCTTTCACGCACCGCGTAAACTATGTGCCTTCTTAACTCTTCCTCCTGCGCACTTTTACCTTGCATGCCCTTCTATAACTGGGATCTCACACACCCACGCGCCTTCATACTTGGCCAATATTCTAGGGGCCCAACATCACCCCACACTATGCCTGTTCTCCATCCTCGGAAACATTCTACTTGACCAAGGTGTAAGTTGGTTCAATGGAACCAAGATGTAGACATATATTTTACAAAATGAATAAGGAATGAAAGAATAGGGGAAAGAATGAAGAATGGGGGGGACATTAATTCAGAAGGCTGGGAAAGTCCCATTGTAGATCTGCCTCTAGGTTGTTCCACACTTTGACCTTGCCCTTCACCTTCTGGCATAGGTCGCCCACTAGGGTGCTCACTTCATCAAAGCTTAGGCCCAGCTCACTGGCACCCAAAGTGTCCACAATTTGTTCCATTTTCTTACCCAATTCCATGAGCTTGTCCATTCTCCTGGTAATTTGGGGGTACAGTTCCTTCATCTAGGCCTTAATTGATCTTCTCAAAGCCTCAATTGCCTCGATTTATTTTCTACCTTGGCGGAACCTTGTCCGTCTCTACCTGTTCCCCTTGTTATTTTCTGGAACTCTTCCGGCTCTACTTCAAGCATGGAAACCAAGGAGCTTGCCACCTTATCTTGATCCGCGCATGTGTCATATACGGTTTCTCTGGGCAATGACCTTGATCTCTACGAGTACTTGGTTATACTCAACAACAAGTGCTATCACCTTTAACCGGTCCTCCTCCTTCAGGCACGTGGCCACTTCCTCCACAGATTCCAATGCCAAGGGTCGTCTCTCCATGGTGAGGATGTGCGTTAAGTCTTCTAGGCATTCCAACATTGATGTGTACCTCTGGGGGATTGGCGTTAGATCTGGGTGTTTTAAAATGATGGCACTTTTTATCAATTCTACCTTTTTGTAGACCTCCTGCACCTTTTCCTTTTCCTCCTTGAGCTCGTGCTTCAGCTGCGCACTAATTAATTCCTCCTATTTCAAGTTTTTGGCCACCTTAGCCAACTCCTCTTCCTTCTTGGCCAATTTTCCCTCTAAATCCCTTATGTTGTCATTTCTATGCGAATAGCCTCACCTCTATTTCAACTGCGACCTTGTTTAGAGCATTGCACACTTGATTATTTGGAAGCTCCTAAGCATTTACCAAGGGTTTGTCTCCTTAGACTCGCAATGTGATAAGAACCTTTTAGCAAACCTTAAAGTCTGGCTCGTCAATGTGGGACTCAAATTCCCAAGAAAGCATCTTCTTGGTCCTGGGGTACGCACCCTCCTTCTCGAACGATCACATGGCTATAAGTTTCTCAGTGGGTATTTTCTCTCGAAACCTTGTGCGTAACACCTTCCTTGAATTATCCACATAGCCCATTATCTACCTCTGTTATGCATCCAAAGTTCTTCTACCCAAGCGCGCACCTTTGGCAAAGCTAACTATCGAGTGGGGCCTCCAGGTGTCATGTCCCTTTTCAACGCTCTCCTCCTTCCTTTTCTTAAGGTTTACAAGGGCCTTGGGCATCTTCTTCACTTCTCACTTTGCCACTTTGGTTATCTACTCCTTGGTAAAAGTTATGTCTCCCTGCTTCTCCATGGCATCCTTCTCATCCATCTTTGTATCTTCAGTGCCTTCATCACCTTGTGCGCCTTTTTGTCACGTGAATACGAACTCTTGATTTTCATCCCCACTCTCTTCCTCTGAGTCATAAACACTAAATACATGAGGTTCCAAAGGTTCCTTATCTTTCTCTAGCTCTTCGTCCTCATTTCCACCTCCTTCACTCTCATCCTCTCCTTCTCCCGATATCTCTCCAAGCCGTAGGTTACCTCCTAGTCAACTTCTTCATCCACCCTCTACTTCTTCCTGAGAGGTGTCCTCTGGTATGGAGATTCTACCTTCTCTTCTTCCTCTAGTGACTCCTCCATGGTGGTGGGTTGTTCAGGCGCTCTACTACGGCATCTTCTCCTTTACTAGATACATCTTTCTCCGAACATAGGTGCTTGGATTGGCATTTGTAGAAGGCATGCTCACTGTCTGAGCAGTCGACACATTTGGTGCTCCTTCCTCTCCTCTACCTCTCTTCTTAGACGTTGGCTTCATCTTTCCCAAGGGGTCCTTAGGTATTGAGATCTCATCCACAAAGTACATGCCATTTTTAATTTCTTCCTTATGCGCATGTATACACGTGTCGTGGATCCTCCAACGATGGGAAGCATTATTGGCCTAGTCATATGGATTTCATGCAACACGTACTTCTCCACGTACACATGCTTACCTCTAGGGTAGTTTAGTTTCTTCCTCATATCCCTATGCTCTTGGTCCAACTTTCCTAGCTCCGTCCTTAGCTTCTTTGATTCTTTAAATTTGTTCACTCCTGCTTGGATTTATTGGGCAAGTAAACACAAAAGGAAATTTGCACCAAGGGCTCCATGATTCATCAATAAGTTTGAACCTACCCAAGCAAAAGAGTAGTCTTTGTACACTTTGTGAACTCAGCTTCTCCCTATGTGGCTACTGGGAGTTGTTCAAGGATCCTCCATTCTACCCTGAATGCATTTCTCAAGCATGTATACCACTTTTATAGCCGCGCTTTGTGGGGAGCCGTCATTATATCACATACATATTTTTCAAACCTCTTCACGGGCTAAGGGTCTTTGGCTGGATACTCCCACACGAACTTATCCGATGCATCTGGCACTCCAATCTCTGTGAACACTTTGGTGAGTAGGACATTTCCAAAGAGGATCTTTTCCCCTTCCTTCGTACATTTAACTATCTCCTATGCAATGTATGCAGACAAGTTGTAAATAGTCCCCTCTACAATCTTCCTACAGACATGTAGCCATGGCTTGTTAACTTGTGTCCATCTTTCTTGGCCATTCAGCTTCGTTACTAGGTGCATAACCATCTTCATAATGGGGTCCTTGATGTCTGAGATGTCATACTACCACCACCCTTTCTTACAGGCATACTTTATGACGGTCTCTTGAATAGCCTCCTTGTCGCCAAGGTCATCTTCCAGGCTATCTCCCTCGCATATGAGGCCTGTAAACTGTGAAATCAACTGGGGAGTCATACGCATCTTGTGCCCAGCAAAGTGGAAGTAGTCCTCGTGTACCCGAGACATCAACCACTGGTACAAGCAATCCAGCTTCCCAAAATAAGGCAACTCATAGAGTTGCAGTAACCCTACCTTTGCCAGCTTGACCTTTACATCATCATTGTAGATAGGAAAACCTTCAAGTGTTCATTTGTTGGTTAGGCATACCAATTCTAATGCCATTTCTTTCTCTATAGTGTTGGTGTGGTGATTATAGTCATTGACTAGTATGCTTCTCAAATGGGATTCCCATTCCTTCCCCATCATCACTCCATCTAGGTACTACATCTCTACATACCATTCTTCATTTGTATCTACCTTGGGTTCTAGTTGTTTAGCCTTAGCTTTGCCCTTTCCTTTCTTGGGTGCCATGGTCAAGGTAATTTTATCACTCCAATCCTCTCCTTGTTACTCTTCTTTCCTTCTCCCAACCTTCGATCTCAGATCCATGATATAATTCTTCTAAACCCATGCCCTAGTTTTTTGAACCCTAACTTTGATAAATTCTTCACAAGACAACATCTTTTACTTCTTTCCACACCGTGTAATTCCTTCCTTTTGGTTCACAATCTCAAACTGGCTCTTCACATTTTTAATCACACAGATCTTCCACTTGATCAAATTTGAAAAACCATAGCTGATAACACTCACTTATATCTCCAACTCTTCATTTTCACAAAGTAAAATGAGAGTGCCCCGACCCTCTATTTATAGTTTTTCCTTTTTCTGGTCATTAAAGGCTACTTTACCTACCCCCATACTTTGTTCATTTAATGCAGATTTTTAAAACAAAGCCCATCTTCAGTGCCTTCACTCATGCACCCTTCCTGCACGAAAACCCTCTTTAACTCGCGTGCCCTTCCTACGCGAAAACACCTCCAACCTTTTGGCACATAAACCAACTTGACGGAGAATCTTACACATAAGAAAGGTACTTCTTCTATCCAGTTTATTTCTTTCACCTACCTCATGTTACTTTAATCGCACTTCCTTTTCCTTTATACGTGGGATCTACAAGTAGCTTTATCCTGGCACCAACCATTCTATCTTTTCTCTTCATCTCTCTTTCAACCGGGCTACTCAACAAGGCTCTTCAACATAACTTCCTTGGTAATTTTAATCACACGCTTCTTCACTTTTCTCCACCCCACACTTAAACGATGCATGGTCCTCTGTGCACTCATAAATTCTCCAAAAATAAAATAAGGTTACCGGTGCCCAAGGCACAAAACAAAACAACAACGCGAAAGGGAAACACAAGGGAAGGAAAATGCATAAAGGAAAATTTCTAAACTAACTGGAAAAACTGCCTTATTTACAAACACCAAGAAGACTTATTTATAGTAGGGCTTGACCTCTTTGCCATTAAAGTTTCGAGAAAACTTCGTTCCATCCAAAGCACTTATAAGCTGAACGCACTTTGAATCAAGGATGTACGAGATTGTGTAGGGACCTAACCAATGGAATTTCAACTTTCCAGGATGGTGTAGAAATCTAGAATCATACAGTAATACCATCTACCCAACCTCAAACTTCTTGTTTCTAATATGGCGATCATGCCAATCCTTTTGCTTTTCCTTTTCCATTGTTTGGCTCCGGTGGGCAAGTGATCATCTCTCATCCAGTTTCATTAGTTCATCCATTCTCTCTTCGGTGCTTTTTCATCAACTAATCCTCCTGTGTGTGCTACTCACGAGAGAAGGTAACATAAATTCAACCGAAAAATAGCTTCCACACCAAACACCAATTGAAAAGGTGTGGCTTTATTTAGTCTTTTATACGTAGTCCTGTAAGCCCATAAAACTGCTAATACCTTGTCATCCCAATCCTATCTTCCAACATCACATATTTTGGTCAAGGTATGACTCAATATTTTGTTGAATGCTTCTACGGTTCCATTTTCTTGTGGGTGATAGGGCGTAGTCTTATGATGAGCCACCATGAACTTAGATAGTAGGATCCTCACGGTCTCATTCAGAAAATGCATACCCCTATCACTAGTCAAACTCAAAGGGCATCCATACCTTGTGATAATGTTCTCCCATAGGAACCTTGCCACTATTGTTGTTGTGTAATATTTAGTTGGGGCTGCCTCGCCCACCTTGTGAGATAATCTGTGTAAGTGATGACATAACATGACCCAGTCCTACACATTACCGGTGTAATAGGTCCTAAAAATTCTATCGCCCACTTTTCAAAAGGCTCTGTGCTAGGAATAGGATGCAAAGGAATTTCATCCCTCCTTCTTGGTTTTCCAATGCGTTGACAGTGGTCACATGCTTTACAATAATCCCTACAATCTCTATACAAGGTTTCCCACCATAAACCTGCCATTAATATTTTACGCGCAGTGGCGTCACCTATGTAATGCCCACCCACACTTCCTCCATGTGCTTCCTCCATGATGGCTAGGTGCTCATGCTCTAACACACATCTACACAAAACTTCATCACGTCCCAATTTGTATAAATCTCCACTAATCAACATGTAGGGCACGGTGCATATGGCCAACTGCTTCTTTTCCAATGCCTTCATTCCATCTGGCACCACACCTTCTTTTAAGAATACAACAATCTCTTCCAAATCCGATGGCATGTGCTACAATCTAAATAGTTGCGCATCGGCATTGCTTGTAAAAAAATTTGTGTGTCCTCTCTTGAATCAATTCTTGATAGATGATCAGGTCCACAATTCCTTTTTCAGGCTTCACTACAACGGTGAACTCAAAATCTTGAAACAACAACACCCATCGACATATGCACCCTTGAATAATGGGCTTGTTTACTAAATACTTTAATGCCATATGGTCGGTATAGAATAAAAGGGTGTCACTAGTAGATCTTTGTCTAAATTTGAAAAGCACATAGATCATTGATAATGCCTCATGCTTAGTTGTGGTATAATTATCCTCCATCGGTGTTAACTTCTTGCTCTCAAAATAGAGAGGAAGATCAACAATCCCATCACCTAGTTGTGCAAGCATTGCTCAATGGCGGTTCTGAGGAATCTACATGGACATGGAAGGGCTTGTCCCAAGAGGCAAATCATAAAATAGGCATGGTATTAAGCCTATCTTTTAATGTATCAAACACCCTTTGTTGTGCCTTTCCCCAATGGAAGGTACTTTTGTGTCTAAGCAGATCTTCTAAGGGCGTGGCAATCTTGGCATACCCCTTAATGAATTTTTGTAATATCTCATATGCCCAAGGAATCTACGCACTGCGCTCTAGCTAGTAGGCTCCCTTAACCCCACAATAACTACAACTTTAGCGGGATCTAACAGCAAGCCCTCCTTACATATGATATGCCCCAATAAAGTCCCAAAGAGTGTAGCAAACACACACTTCTTAATGTTGAGGGATATCCTCAACTGCCTACACCTTTCAAACATTAATCTCAAGTTGTCACGGTGGTCCTTAACGGACATATATCTTTGTCCAATCATCCAAGTAAACTGGAGAAACTTATGAATGAAGTCCTGGAATGCTTGCACCACTATGTGTGAAAAGACAATAGGTGCATTCTTCAACCCAAAGGGCATGACCGTATATGCAAAACTTCCCCCCTCGGTGGCAAAAGGTTTCTTCCCCTGGTCCTCCTTTGCAATCTGGACTTGTTGGTATCCTGAAAATCCATCCGTAAAGGAATAGATTCGCGCCAAAGCAACTCCTTCCAAAATTTCTTCAGTGAAGGGGGTCAGAAATGGATCAATGACACAAACTGCATTCAATTCCCTATAATCCACACAAATTCTAATCCACCCATCCTTCTTGATGCTAATTACCATCAGACTTATCCATTCCAATTCTTCTATTGCCTCAATGATCCCAGAAGCTATCATCTTTTCTATCTCCTCCTTAACCTTCACGCATAAATTGGGATTCATCCGGTAGGGCCTTTTTCTAACTGGGTGCACACCCTCCTTCAGTTTTATCCTCATCTCCCCCAAGGAATGGTGAACGCCTTTTAGCTCATGGTACCCATGTGGGAATAAATCCTCAAATTCACACAATAGATCAATGATCTTTGATACTTCCTTCTCCATCCAATAATCCCCAATAATAGCTTCCTTAGGTTCTTCTCTTGAACCAATGTTAACTTTCTTTGTCTTTAACGGCTCATGGTAAGCACATGCACAAGCATCTACACTATCCACTACTTCACACGTCCCTATAGAATGGCTAACATCTAAACTTTTTGATTCCTCTCCATTAATCACATATACTAACTTTCCCTTCTCCTTTTCCAAACACGCACACTCAAGTTGTAACTCTTATGTTTCTTCAATCTCTTCAAAGCGCACCTCCAATCCTGGTTCACCTAGTAGTTCCAACAACCTATCTTCCATTCTGGCACTATCCCCCATGGTAAGGCACTTGATACCTTACAAGGCCTTATCAACCAATGGTTTGGTACTCCGATACTCAAAGGATTGAATAAGATCAGCCACGAGCTCTTGCTAATTCCTTTTCTAGCGGCATGTCTCTAAATGAATGTACCATGCATGCGCACAACCCTGTAGTGTAGAATACAACTTGTGCACCCAGAGGGATGGTGGCAAGGATTCTGCACCTTCTCTTTAGATCCGTTCACATTCCTAGATATGGAAAGACCATGGTACTCCATGATGATGGTGGGTATATTACATCTAGAAAATCTAACAGAGAGCAATTCTTACCTCATGGCACTCTAAAAGGCTCTCCTGATGCGTGGCCCACCAATGAGCTGCTATGCCAAGTAAGACATAACTCAACATCTTCCTCTGTTCCTTCTTGTTCTTCCATTGAGATTCTATCTCCTGCAAAAAGATCTCAGGGAAGGCTCCTCTGGAGTACTTGGGCAATTATTTTCCTCCGAGGATCCGAACCATGCGCACCTTTGTTACCTTGGTCACTGATCCTTTCAACTACCATCCCATTAATTTGTAAGTCCCATGCACCCAATTTTCACATGCCAAAATGATGGTATCACTCAATGAGTGAGCATCTTCAAACTAGATAACCCCATTAATAGGGTGTACCATCTCAGGGTCTCTGATTGAGCACACATAAATATTGTCTAGAAATTATTCTCCCAACAGTTCAATGTAGGGCGCCGAGTTCCCATCAACCAAGGGTATAATGACCCACTCCTCTTTGTTCTCAAAACTTATGTACCCTTTGTTGAACCGAAGGTCTGCATTGTTCTTGTAACACCAAGGGCACCCAAGTAATCTTTGGGAAATTGTCCGCCTTAGTGAGCACCAAGACTTTGAAGTCCACGATAAACTTGGCTCCTGAATAGTAATAGATGCATCCTTCAAGACACGATGGGCATTTCCTTAGTCCTGTTTTCCATATATGGCACATTTGAATATGGTTTTAATGTAGATCTCCCGATATGATGCCATGCATCCAAAGTCAAAACATTAACCTCCACGTCAATGTCAATGAGTATATTCATTGAGGAACCATCCATCTACAACTGCATTCAATGTAATCTCCTTGTCATAGTTGAGGCTATGAGGGGGAAGGTTTGCATGCAAGACCTATCTCTCACGCTCTTCTCCGGCACGTGGTACCTTCTCTCTCAACCAGGATCCTAGTAAAGGAATGATGTTCTCCTGCCTTAGCAATTTACACACCTCCTTGACCTCATCCAGGTCATCTTTCTACGCCTTGATTCTCCTTCCTTGTTCCTCCCTCTCTGGATTGCTCCTTTAGACACTAGATCTCCCCTTACAAGCTTCGAATAACATCCATGGTGTCTGATATATCTCCTTTTGATGCGCGGGGTCTAGATACTTTCCATGAATGACCTCTTCCTTGAAACCAGGTTCTTCTATCTTGGTACTTCCCTTACACGCACGGCTTCTACCCTTGTTGTTACCAAGATAGGCTCCAAGCCTTCATCCCATGTTACCCAAGGCATCCATTGTATGTCTATCTTCTTGATGCTGACCATCACAACGCCTTTTTCCTTCCTGCTACTGATTCTTATGCTCAAGTAATTTTGGGCACTCCTCATACTTATGCTTCTTTCCGGACCATGACCACTGCAACAAGTTTGGGCACTCACGCTTGTAATTTTCTATAGATCCACAGTTAAAACATGTTCCTCGCAGGAACTCACTCCTCCCTCCATGGTTACCTCATCCACGAAATCCTCCTCGAAACCCTCTTCCACGCGTGCCTCCATCTGCATGCTCCTCATAACGGTGATCATCATTTTTAGAACCACTGGAAATGTTGGTTTGGCACACCCCATGATCAATGGCCTCATGTATCTGATCAATGAGCCTACAGTCTTTAGTATCATGGGTCATAGAGGTGAAAATATTGCAATAACAAGATACATTCTTCCGATCACTCGTTGCGAAGACAGGACATCTACTTACATCATGGTCCCCATGACAGATTTCCTAGTCTAACATCACAATGCGTACCATCCTCTGAGGGAAATTGTCCTTAACGTGCCCCTCTAATTCACAATATGTGCACCACAAACCATTGTGAGTCTCATGGACCGAGTTCACAAATAGCTTTTCCAACTACTTAGCCATAACAACTATCTGAGCCTCCAAGAATAGGCTAACGCCATTATCAATACTACCAACAGCTGTGGCGAGCAAGGCATCCTCCAATGCTTTGCGTGGATTGGTAAAAGTCTTATGAGATAAGGCCCTTCTAAAAGGGGTGATCAATCCTTTAACAAACCCTTTGTGCATTACGAGAAGGATGTATATCATATGATAATTTAGACAAGAGAGTCTTAAAGTGCGCATCATACTCCCGCACACTCTCTTCCATTCCTTGTTGTATCTCCTTCAAAGTGCTAATGCTTTTTTTCTCGAACTTAGGAATGTGGAAATCTGTCAAGAATACATTCTTTAAGGTAGTGTAATCCACCACCGTTTATGAGGGTCATACTTTCTATACCATCTATGCACGTGCCCTACTGCAATGTGGTTACAAATTGACTAGTCTTTCATTTTGGGTTGTGATACCTTTCGCGCGCCATAATAGTTCACACTTGTGAACATGTTCTACAACATCCTCAACACCCCTATAATCTAGTAAATGTAGAGACATCTCAAAGAAAACCTGAGGTGGTGGCTGGGGTCCTTGTCTTGAACCAGAGCCTTGGTTCCCTCCAGTGTTTCCTCCACCGCTTGATCCACCAGGTCCACTGGGTCCTGTACCTCTAAAGCCACTAGATCCACTAGAACCACTGGGTCTAATAGGGCTGTAGGAGTTGTTCCAAGCACCCCCATGGTCCCACTGAACTATGTGCTAACGGTCTGTGATAGTGCCCCACTACCGCTACTTTGTCCCGTGCCACTCCCTGATGCAAGACCAAAAGCTTGTACACTTTCCCCTTGTCCAAAAACTCCTCTAAATACTGGAATATGTGCAGCCATAGAAGAAGGAACTAAAAAATTATACCTCTTAGGCAAAGATCTATCTCTTCCATTAGTTTTAATTGGATTAATACTCCCTCCTGGATCGGGAAAACCAAGCGTCAAGGCTCGTCACTACGTGGGTTTAGATTTTTGCTAACGACTCTCCTTTCTTCATGCAACAAACTCTCACCGAAGCCAAGGGGTTTCCCTCACACACTTGCCAAGATTGGATAGCACAAAATGCTCAAGTTCCACATCTTTTGCGTGAACCTCAACTCCTTCCCACAATGTCTGTCTCCATAGATCCATCACACTAGCAGCCTTCGTCACCTAGTAATCTCCCTTTCATGTGCTTTTCCATACTTGAGCCATATTTCTTTCCTCTCCCTTTCTATCGTATCATCTGCCATCTTCCTCCACCCGAGCTTCCTTACCCAACACTTAGAATGGTTTAGCCGGCCATTGGGAGCACCTCTAAACTCATGGTAACCATCAATATCTTCATAGCTAGAGGAATAGCACGTAGAAATGTTCCTCTAGGTTATAGTAGAAACCCAAACTTAGTAATCTATGGGCAAGAATACATGGAAATGGCATATTCTAGAATGTAGCTAGCTAGTAATCCTCCCCACCAGTGATCTACAGCACGGGTCCATGTCAGATCTACATCATGCAACCTCTGGTAGTCTTCTTCGGTCCATATCCTCGATCCATAACACTAACTTGATCTAGATGCATAGGCTGAAAGCCATCCATATAACTCTACTAGGAAGTAGCAGAAAAAATTCTCATACAGATCATGGTAGAGATTCTCTTCTACCCATCTACGTGTATTGAACTCAGGTCCAGTGTTGAATCTCTAGGCAAATTCATCTTTCATGCTCTTGAACCACGACTCAACATTTTCCAATGTTAACCGATTCATCATTACTCTTTACACAGATCATGATGCATGCTATATCCCACTACAACTTCAAAAAGAGGTCTCGGAAATGGAACCAAGATGTAGTCAATTTTACTCCCACTATAAAAGGAAGGAATCCCATGCGTGCCAGCCTATCACCCAGTCAGAAGCTGAACACTTACCCGAGGCATGCGCGGGTGTCGAGTCTCTCTTTTATGTGAGTTTTAGTGGGAAGCATTTATCTATGATTAGTGTAAGAGTATTCAGGAAAGAATTTTAGACATACAAGAATCATAGGGCTCATAACCCTCCAGATCCTTGTATCTTCTTCATACTGGATGTTTTAATAGACTCCATAACATATATTATAATAGAAAGAAAGATACAATCATTCATTCATAGCATGTAAGGAAAGAGAACTCCTATGAATGAAATATACATTAAAGCTACTGATATCCATGTCTATTTACAACAAGTAACCTCATTATATTCATTGTTTCATTACAAAGAGCCATAGAGGGCAGACCGTAGTCATGCACATCACTAGGCTTGTATAACTATGCCAAAAGAAAAATAAATTACAATACTAAGCCTAGTACATTCCTTTCTGCATCAAAGTTCCACTCACAACAATCCTATAGAGCTTCACCCATGTTATCTCTCTCTCTATGTATATCTCTTCCTCTATCTCTATATCCCCATTTATATGTTATCTTGGTCTCTTTTTCTGTTCCATAGGCACTTGTATTTATCATCTTCCCATGCTACCAACTCACCTTGCCGTGCCCTCAGATCCGTTGCCAAGTGTCGAATGTGGTCCTCCAAGTGAGCATGTTCCTTTAGGCCTGAGCTCTCCACTCCATCTCATGATGATCTTCTAGAAGATTCCATCGCTGGCATGCTCTTTCTGGGCCACCTGTTGCCAGGTTGGCATCTTATCCGTGTGCAACCAATCATGCTTTTTCACGTGTTATACCTTTGTTTCATAAATTAGATAAGTCTGAACCTCCTTTCGCACCGCGCGAACCATGTGCCTTCTTAAATCTTCCTCTTGCACACTTTTGCCTTGCGTGCCCTTCTATAACTAAGATCCCATGCACCCACGCGCCTTCATACTTGGCCAATATTCTAGGGGCCCAACACCAACATAGTCATGTAAGACAACCAAGGGAGAAAGAAGCCAAATCTCCACCAAAACACAAGAATATTCAAGAACCAAATCATCCAAAAACAAAGGCAATTGAAAGAGGGGAATAAAGGATCTAGAAACCGAAGTGTAACATGTAGTGCCAAGATCATCCTCCAAGTATAACAACTCCACAACTCCAAAATACCCACCAAAATCCTTATAGCTCCACATTCTCCTCCTTACCAAGGATTTTCAAGCCTTGCATGCTTCCTTGACTAGGATAGGAGATGATTTCCAATCCAAATGGGAATTCCTCCTACTTCCCCAAGGAAGGGAGTAGAATAAAAGGATCCTTCATGGATTCCCCAATATGTCATGAGGATGAATAAATTATCCCTTCCCCCTTCCCAAAATCATTCCCAAATCTAATCTCATTAGGGTTAGACGGATAAGACCAAAACATCAACAAGATAAGGGGAATATAACCAAAAACTATTTCCCATACCAAAAACAAACTCTCCACACCATAATAAAATTCATCAAGGTTTCTATGGATTGCATTATCAAGGATAACATATAAACATGGGTGAGGCCTACCTCAACCACCACAAATTCCAACATCTCCCAATTCTCTAATGGACTCCCCAACAATCTCTAGCTCCAAGCAAGCCAAAAATCCCTCCAAAAGTCCCCCAAAAAATAAAAATGGGGATAGAAATAGATCAATCTCTCCAAATCCCCAATCCCATGGGAGGGTGACATGTGTCACCCCTCCAACTAGGCACATCCTACTCATCAAGGTCCCCATCCAAGTACCCACACAACAATAAATTCAAGAAGATAAAATTCAAAAATGTAATCCCCAAAAGCATGCTACCAAATCCCAAAGTCACTCACATGAGACAAAAGAGAGGAAGGATGGTGACTTGAGAGAGGATTATGAGAGGGAAAACACTTTTTGGGTTCACCAAAAGTTCCCTCTATCCATAGGTTAGGTCTAAAGGGTCATTTTTAAGGTAAGAGGGACCCCATACTTTCCAAACAAGCCTCCAAAATTCCACTTTTTTCTCAAATCCGAGATTTGAGAGAAAGTGAAGTATCAAGGTGTTTGGTGGTCCCCCAAAAGCAAGGTTAGGTGATCACAAGACACAAATAAACATACTTAACACTAAAAAATCACCCAATTATCAAAAGTATCATCAAAAGACAAATAAGTAATAAACTGCTATAAAAAAATTGGTTAACACCAAGATTAATTTAATAAGGAGAGAAAAGGTGAAAGAGTAATAAATGATACCAACACATAACATCAAGGTGATCATGCCAACTCAAATACATGAACAATGACAAGTTATACAACAAGGTAAGGATGGGTTTGGCTAGGTGGACTGTTCATCTTGGTATTACTACCACCGAGTCTCATCTTTTCCTCATGGCACAACTTGTAGTCCTGCACACTCAAGCCAAAACCTCATACATGCTCAATCTAAAATAAAATGATGTAACCATATGAATAATCATTATAATAGAAAAACTATGTATCAATTGAATATAGTTATGCCACATCTATCCATCAATATATAAATTATGATCAACAATAAATAATATAATATAAAAATCATATCCATCTCATCACATAGTCATCAATATCATCATCTCTAAACCACGTAAAATGTATATAACATGGATAAGAAAAGAGTGTCACAAATAGTGTCTTTTTAAATTTAAGAGTGCTATAACCATCATGATGATAAAATATAGAAGTATCTAAGAAATATCTAACATAATCAAGAGTTTAATGTCTCCATGTGCAATAATAAATTGATCAAAATGAGTCAATGTAACATAATGAAGGGAGAAACCTTAAGGGCACTATAACAAGGTATAAGTGGATTTGGTTTGGACTAGAGGCATGGAGGACATTATTTTACTTGTGGGGATCCTACACACCAGGAAGAAGGAAAGACCATAGAAAATTATAGGGAATAACAGGGAAATCCCCATGTCGGAGACTACAATTGGGTACATGGGTAGAGCTCACATGGTATATGCAATGGTAGATAATTTCCAAGAAGAGCACTAGGCCACCATGATTGAGGCATCAAGTAGTATTGGAGGAGTTCATATCTCCATTTTATTTGATTTTGGGTCATACAATTCTTTAATATCACTTATATTATTGGATTGATGCAAGCTAGTGTGATTAGGAAGTATTTTAACTAGGAAGTTAATTTTAGAGCCAAACTCCTTGTGAGCATGATGATTAGGGAGTATTTCCTTGATTTTGTAGATTTCACCTCCATATTAGACCTATGCGTTCCTCCCGAGATCATATGAAGTTATTTTTGGGATGGATTGTCTCGAAACACATTGATCCAAGGTGTCTTATTTCCTTAAGGTTATTGAGTGTCATGATGACCTTAGTGCAAAGGTAGTTATGACAAGGATTCAGAGGCCAATTTCTATTTGCACTATTTCCACCATATACCTTAAGCGGATTATGCAGAAATTATTTCATTTGTTTACCATCACAGTTAGTGATAGATCGAGGATGATTCTTTAGGACCATCATTGGATTACCACCATATCCTTCATGATTTTACAAATGTGTTTCCTAGAAATTTATCGGGCATTACACCACTGAGAGAGAGATTGACTTCTATATAGAATTAGTACATGGATCAAAGTTGATCTCACAAACACCTTCTTTGGATGACCACACATGAGCTTTGTGAGTTCACGATGTAGTTAGAGGGTATTCTTGAGAAGGTATTAATTCATCCTTGTGTGTCCCCTTGGGGTGCACTGGTCATATTTATTAAGAAAAAGGATGGATCCTTGAGGATTTTTATTGATTAGGGGAAATTAAATAAGGTATCATTGAAGAACTGATATCCCCTTCTAATGCTTAATGACCTATTTGATAAAATGTGTGGTATCATAATCTTTTCAAATATTGATCTAAAGTTTGTCTATCATCAGTTGAGGATTTTGGAGGCATACATTCATTAGAAAACATTGCAGACTAGGTATGTCCATTGTGAGTTCCCATTGGTTCCTTTTGGGATAATCAATTCCCCAACGATATTCATGAGCTTGAAGAATGGGGTGTTTAGAACCTTCTTAGATTGTTTTGGCCTTGTGTTCCTAGATGATATTTTGATATTTTACCATACGGTGGAGGAGCATGAGGATCACCTTCATCAAGTCTTGTAGTGCTTGTGGTAGCACCACTTATATGGGAACATTGCTAAGTGTTCCTTATTTTAGACTAAGTTATAGTACTTAGTGTACATCATTTTAGGTGAGGGAATTGTTTTTGATCCCTCCAATATCATAGTAGTCATAAATTTACTTGTACACACTAGTGTTATTGAGTACATAGTTTCATGGGTTTTACTGAGTTAATACCATAAATTTTTATAAGAATTCTCCGTATAGCTCATCATATTACTTTTATCTAGCATAGAGTGAGAAATTTGAGTGGATAGAGAAGTGTGAGCATGCGTTTAGGACACTCAAGGATAACCTCAGTACTACTCCTATTTTGGTAGTTCCCACCCACACTAGGACTTCACACTATGTACAAATTATTTATTAGTAGGTTTGGGGTAGTACTTATGTAGGAAGGTTGTGTGATAGATTTCAAGTCTTAGAAGCTCAAGAATTATGAGTTGATTCATCCCACTCATGAACTTAAACTCTCAGCAATGATACATTATTCAGTTTGTTTTTATCATTTTCTCTTTGGGAGATGTTTTTATTAAGAAAAAATCACTTGATCCTCTATCAAATTTTTACTCAACCTAATCTAATAACTTTCCAATGGTATTAGATGGAGATTATTTATGAGTATGAGATGGATATTGATCATGTGAAGGGAAAGGAAAATGTGGTTGTAGATTATCTAAGCCACATGCGAGATAAAAGTGATGGATATGAATTTCTAGACAGACTCAATAGGAAGGATTTTAGTATAACTTCCTATAGATAGATTATATTTAATAGTTTGGGGGAAATTACAACACATGAAACCCTTAAGGGAAAATTTGTGGGTTATACTTTGGAAGAAGGTGGACTATTGATACATACATGGTGTATCTATTTTCTTAGATAGGGTTACCTATGCCGACTCATTTTATCATAGGTCTATATTGTACCTTATTCATCCCACCTAGGGGTGAAGAAGATGCACACAAAGTTAAAAAATTGTATCAATGGGAAGGATTATGGAGATATCTTACAAATTTTATGGCACATTATTTGGAGTGCTAAAGGGTGAAGATTGACAATCAACGTCTTACTAGTCTTCTATATTTGTACGATATTTTAGGGTTGAAATGGGACACCATTTCAATGGATTTTATTAATGGTCTACCCACCTCGGCATACAATCATGATGTGATTGTGGTCATGGTAGAAAAATTAACCATGGTAGCACACTTTTCACTAGTGATGACCAATTATATGGCCAAATATATAGCCATAGTGTACTTAGATGAGATTATTAGGCTACATGGGATTCCATATATAATCATTTATGATCATGATCCATCATATATGTGTAACTTTTTGACCATGATGCAGGATACTTTGGGTACCCATATTAGTTTTATCATTTCTTAGCACCCTCGAAATATGGTCAACCGAGTGAGTTAATCATGTATTAGAAGACATGATTTGTATGTATATTATGGGTCATCAATTCTGTTGGGTTGATTATTTGTACTTAGTATAGTTTTCATATAAAAAATATCATAGTTCTATTGGTATGGTGCCCTATAATGAAATATATGGATGAGAGTGTAAGACTCCTTTTAGTTGAGACCGGATTGAGGATAGGGTTATAATGGGCCCTTTTATGGTAGAGGATATGGAGAAATAAGTAGTTCTTATCATGCAACGACTTCAAGAGGCACAAGATAGATAGAATAATTATGTAGACACCCATGGGATTGACCATATTTTTAGGTGGGCATGAAGGTGTTCTTGCGGGTCAAGCGCATAAGATTTATATCCACTATGGAAAGGGATATAAGCTAGCACCATAGTTTGTGATACCCTTTGAGATTCGGAGATTATTAGATCAATATCCTCTTGACTTACCTTGCCACCTATCTTGTCTCATTTTGACGATGGTTTCCATGTTTTTATATTGAGGAAGTATGTATAGGATTTTTCTCATGTTCTATATTGGACATCCTTGCAGGTGGAGGAGGATGGCAGAGTTACTTTGGTTCCCATGCACATTCAAGAGTGCAAGACCCTATGCCTTTGAGGACCTGAGCTTGATCACATGTGAGTATAGTGGGATTGATATGATGAGACACCTTCCACATGGGATGCTGCCACTACATTGAGGGTCTAATACCCTTGCTTATTCTAGGTACTTCTAGGAGGAATTCATGTTCTAATGGGAGGGGATGTAGTTCCCACTTCACTTGGAAACTTTTTAGTTAGATATCCTTTCATACTATAGTTTTCATCATATGGCTCATTGTATATTTTGTATTGGTATGCGGTGCCTAAAATCTTAGTTTATTTTGGATTATGGATTTTGTGATTTTGAGTTGGCACAAGGTGCCAATTTTATGATTGAATCACATGGATATGGCATAACTTGATGGTATTTTATATGATTTTGGATGGATATATTTGATTTACGTTATAGGTGTTGTTATTCGTATATATTTTGATTTTGATGATGATAATGGATATATTTTGACCATGTTTTAAATTCTAATGAAAAATTAAATACATGAGCAATTGGTGTGTTTATTTCCTAATTTAGTAGTAGTGATTTTGGTTAATCATGTTGAGCGAGATATGATGCATGTGTTGAGTGTGCAGATGGAAAACATGTACCCAAATGTTATACATGAAGAAATAAAAAGACTAAACACACCAAATAGGATGGAGGGGGACTAACTCCCGCAAAGCTCCTTAGCCAACATAAGTCACCCGACTTGGAATTAGATGGTTGGGGTTATGTGTATGGTGATAAGTTTTTAATTTATTTACTCTCTTTACCTTGTCTTGTTGTTTGACACCTTCATGAGACCCTTAGCCAAATTAATTGTTTTAATTAATTCCTTTTAAGATAATTTTTTTGAGTTATGGGGAAATTCATACATTATTTTCCAAGAGTGGATTTTTCATTGATGGGGTGGTTGAAAAATTTCTATTTTGGGTAAATTTCGGATTTCTCCTTTGAGACCACTTTTGAGTGGAGTGTGGGACAAGTATGCCCCACACTCTCAAAACTCTTCCATACACCTACTGATGGGGTCGTTATACTTTTAAAATAATTTTAGGCCATTTGGGGGCTCATAAGGACCCCATAATGAGCCTTGGGAAACTTTCCAACTACCATGTATTTATTTTGATGTGAGTTTGTTTTATGAGGGTGACTTGTGATTTAAGTCATATTTATTTTGAGTTATTTAAATTTTGACCTTGTTTCTTTACTCGTGTCTTTTGTTTCTTTCGAGCATTTAATTGAGTAGTATACTTTGGAACATAATATAGATTTTGTCCATGTGGGCTTGAGTTTTAATTTAATGTCTTTTGGGGAATTTGCTTTTCCTTAGGATTTTAGAATGTTGTCACTTTGCACCATCCTAAGGGGGTACTCTTTGAGATTTTTCTATTTAAGGGAGATTTTTTGCTCATTTGAGGAGGGAGTCTTGATAATAGGTATATGATGTGATATTGGTTTTGGAGTGCTTGAATTCTTGATATTGGAAAATTAGGACAATATGAGCAAGAGGTTGTTACTCTTCCTTGTTATTTCCTACAATTGTTTGTTTACCTTGTCATTCTTTGATGGAATGTACATGATTTTTGTGCTCATTTGAGTTGTATGGAGTTTTTCCTTCATGTTGTCTACTTGATATGCACCCATTGTGGGGCTATCAAGCATATTTGTGTGTATGGGGGAAGGTAGATCCATTAAGGAGGTATAAGTAGAGGTTAAACAAAAGTAAACTTGTGTAATCTTTTATGGAGGAACCAAAGGGAATTGGGATTTGTTCTAGTGGAGGGATAATTGGGTTTTGAATAAACAAGGTCGACAGATAAGTGTGAATGCAATCATATTTACATTACTTGGATGAACCAAGAACTTATGCCTAACCCCTTAGTGGAGCGATAAGTGGTTTAAAATGTCTCTAATTCCCCTTTACAACCTATTTGTATTTTGATAGTGTGTGCTCGTGTTTCAAATGTATATTTTTCTCTCTCTCAAGTCTTCTTGTCCATATGCTTATTTAATTTCTCTTAGAATGCATGTGTGTTGGGATGTTTGGGAATTTTTTGTGATCCAAGTTCTAGTGTTGGCTATGGAGGATTTTCGGGAGTTTCGGGATTCATGGAGCAATGGGAAGGTATTTTATCCATTGCATGACTAGGAAGTGAATGTTACCTCCACATTTATTTTCGGTGTTTTGTTATGAAGTTGGAAAGTGGAGAATTGGTGAAGATATATATTTTTATATTTGATTTGGGGAGAAAAAAATTTGTTTTGGGAAACCATTTTGTTGTCGCATATGTGAATCAAGTGTGTAAGGATTGAAGTGGAAATTTTAAAATGTAAAAGTTGAGTCATATGATAAAGTGTGCTCTTTTACTTATTGAAATGGAAATTTCATTGTTGAATAGAAAAAATGGGATTAAGAATGTGTTGATGATATTGTTGTACAATAAGTTCCTTTTTACATTGCAAACCTTGAGTAAGAGGTTTTATGGTGAATTGGAGTGTGAAAATGGTAAAGTCTTAAGATATGTTACTTGGGTATATGTGATCCTTTTCTTATGTGAAATCAAGGAAATCATTGTTGAAATATTCTCATGCTCTTAATACTATATATGTATTTAAAATACAAAGGAAAGAGCATTTAAAATATTTGTGAAAATTTAATCTCGGTGTTTACCTATTGTGATTCATAAATGAAGGGTTGAAATGTTTTTTTATAGTGCAAGGACTCCTAAATTATTTCCTTGTTTCTCATCCAAACTTGTTCTCCAATTTTTCTTATTGAGTTGTGAGTGGAAATCAACATTTTTATACTTAGTTCATTTGTTGTATTGTAAATAAATCTTGTGAGAAAATAGTTATGGTTGCATTTCTCCTTTATTTATAAGTAAATTTAGAAGTGCAATAAGGAACTAGTTATTTACAAACAAATAAGAGAAATAGTATAAAACTATACAAGTACATTTGAAAACCATATAATAGTATTATAATATGAGTAAGTGTGTATATTATAAACATACTACACATGATTAATTTAAACTCATACATCTCCCTTTTATTATATATAGATGAATAAAAATATTGGTTTTGATAGATAAATAATATTTAATATATATACATATATATATATTAAAAATAAAAAAACAATATAATTAAAAAACCAACCCTTGGCCTAGCCCCCCGCCTCCCACCATATATATGTATACATATATACATCATTTTATATTTAAGCCATGGCCGTAGGTTTTTTCTTCTTTAAAAATAAGGCTTTAAAGTTCTATATATATATATATATATATATATATATATATATATATATATATAGAGAGAGAGAGAGAGAGAGAGAGAGAGAGAGAGAGAGAGAGAGAGAGCTCGTAAATATATCATTATTAGATCTGGATGCATCTTTAATCTAGTTTTCCTTTAAAAATAATTAAATATGAACATATATATATATATATATATATATATATATATATATATATATATATACGTACATATAAATGTATGTATGTATATACATTCTATCACATCTTGTAATTTTAATTGGTGTTATTGAAAGGATAAGTTGCAAAATGTTAAATGGTTTATGAAGGCGGGAGCATAAGCCTTATCGTGCGGTTGTATGTGTTGATGTGCAACCACGCAACAATGTTTATTTCTAGCATCTATGAAACACTTATAATTTATTGTGTAACCTTGTTTTGCTTACTATTTTTATGTACTTACCTTGCTGGGTATGTGAATTGCGGTACCTGATTTACTATTTGATTTTTGTATCAAAAATAAATATTGTTGCACACCTTGTTATGATGAGATACTTACCATGGTGAAAATGATTATTTTAAAGCTTGGATACTTGCATGGTTACTGTACATCACTCATTGATATTATTAATTTACATGTCTTAATGAAACTAATGACTTCAAGGAAGGATTGAATTTATACATTGATGTACTATATTATTCTTTAATGATTGTGGAATATGTGGAATCTTTACATTGTTGCAAAACTATAATTTTAGTATGAAAACATAGTTTATGAATGATACTAACCTCATTTTGTTATCATGGCAAGTCAAAGGTCATAAAGCATAATAGCGGTCTTCGGTAATGAGCAGGTAATGGTTTAACGATCGTAAAAAGGTAAAAGTGACATTCCTTAAAGCAAGGTAAAATGATGAAAATTTTGGGGATGTTAGATTAATTACTTGACTATTCTAATGATCTTACTCTTGGCACATAACATTTTATTAACAAGTGATTGATCACACTATACAAGGGATTAGAAAACTTGTATTAATTTCGCCTTTGATCAATCATGACTCGATGTTAAGAGGTTAATGTTGTGATTTTTATACTTATCTGGAATTTTATTATCATTGGCGTTTGATTTCTATTAATCATACTTGATAGAAAACTTATTGATAATGATTCATTCGATGGTCTAAGACCATGACAAAAAAAGCATATTAATGTTAGAAATCGGTATTTTATTATTATTTATCTTTGACCCTCGTAATTGATATAATATGGTCTCGTGACCATACTTGGGTGCATGGGATTGTTTTATAAATATGAAATAATTTTTCTATGGGTTGAATTGACCCCGTCATGCATAAACTTGAAGATTTGATTGCTTAATTATTTTTTTAGACAACCATGCAAACTTGGGGTGGAGAATAGTCTTGATGACCGAATGATAACTCCATGCAAAGTTTGTTGAGTAGTAAGGATTATTTATTTGGAAGGAAAATGGGGAAATGGCGATGGTGATAATCTCAAGGCCACTACATAGCACTTACATGGATTAAATGGAATTTAAGGTTTTTAGGAAACCCAAAGATTCCTCCTGGAAGCTACCAAACTTGCATGTAATCTATTTTATTGGGGTTCATTTGCATTGTAGGATTTTTCCTCTCTTTCTTGATTTTTAATAAGTTGAACTATGCATGAGGTTTTGAGTTATGTTCAATTAAGAAAATTTGTAAATCTATTAATGGCTTATCTCTGTTGTGTCTAGATTTATGAATCTCATTACATGGGCATTTTAAATCGTATAAGATGAATAATTCAGGGGGGACAAGTGTTGAATGGAAGATGGAATGACCTTGTGATTTTTTATTAGAAAGATCTTAAATGAGATTACCCAGAAGATTTCATAGGCTTGTTCAGGCTATAAGGCATGGCTTTATCTTTCTTACACAAGTTTTTTCATCTCAAAATGTTTAAATGAATTCTAGAATAATTTAATTAAAATCTTTCGAGTTGCCATTTTATGGGTGTTTAAATACATTTATTACTAAGGATTCTTTTATGGTTTTCAAACTGAAATCTTTTCTAGGTCGCTAAGTACCCAACCCAATGTTGAAAATGGTTTCTTGAGTGAGACGTGTTTTTGTTTCTAGGTCATTGACTCTATATATCTTGAGTTGAAGTTTTGAGTAATCCTTATGAATGGTCACAATGTAGCTATGGGAAAGAGTGGAAAAGTGGGTTTGATTCAAACCTCGATGGCTCAAATTCGTTGGTACTTTGGGATTACCATGAACCCGGTTAATTGGGATTCTGATTTGTTTAGATTTGTTAGTTTAAAATATTTTGGGTTTTCAACCAATATAGTTAAAAATTCATTTCATCCAGAATCGCAATGTATGCATGCTTGTGTGAAGGAATAACTCTCTACAAGCTATCCCCATGCTCTAATAACCTGAGAATGTTAATCCTTTGATGGTAAACCCAATCAAATGTAGGTTGTGAGTTTTTGTATGATTGAAAATGATTTTTGTAATAGAATCCGTGAGAAAATAACTCAAGGGAAACCGATTTTTTTAATTGCACCATACACAAGGTTTCCTAAGGAGTATTTTTAATTGGTTGTCTTATCCGGATATTAGGATTATTAAATATTGATTTAAAAACCAAAGTTTGACTCCAAAACGTTTATGGTATTCATTCAATTAAGCATGGATACATTACTCTCTTTGGTTCATTATTTTATCATGAAATAGCGAGAATATTTGGGGGTAAGCTGTTAAAAAAATTGCATGATAGAAATGGTTTTATGAATCTTTAAATCAAGGGATTTCAAGTATGGTTTTCTTTATTATTTGGGTACTTGATTGTACATTGATTATGATTGTCACATTATGGTCTTCCTATTTTGTGTTCACTAGATGGATTTATGTTGGTCTTGGTAAATCCATGTTTGGAATGAGTAAATTTATGGAATCATACTTATGGTATTATTTGGTTTAAGCTTGACATATATTTGTATTTTGATTGTAAGTGATCAATTCGTATGAATGGTCACATTCCTAAAAGGTAAAAAATGTGTGGATTTCTATTGTCTTGTAAATCATTAGATATGACAAATAGAAATGTAAGGAGATTAAGTTGTCTTCTTTTCTTGTCATGATTGGGTATTTGTTTTTCAATAAAAATCAAAATAAACATTTCCTTCCTCGATAGTGTTTTGAAATGAAAAGGGAACTTAGTAGTATTTAACTTTGATGTTATCAAGGGGATTTGGGTGGTATATATATTGATGGATAATATATTTGATAATTTTAAGTTCTTATAGCAGAAATGGATTTCTATTATTTGGTCATTTTAGATGTCTATAAGATTGTGAAGGATAATGTTCACTTTAATAGATAGATGATTTATTGCTTACGTATTTAAGTACATGTTTTATTTAATTTAAATTAAATAAAAGTAAGTTGAAGGTATTTAATCTTTTCAAGATGAAACAATTAGAATAAGGGATGAAGTTCACATCAGTTTTTGCAAGCCCGACCATGTTAAATTATCATTTTCAAGTTGCAGGTTTTGCAAGTAATTACGAAATATTAAAGAATGGATTATGACATACATTCGAGATTGTATTGATCTTTTTTTGTAATAAATATCCTTTTTTTTATTAAAATTGAATCTATATTACTTCGCATGCTGAAAGAAGGAATTCTAAATCATGAGTGCTTGTTATTGATTTTGTTATCACTATGTATTTAATGACGAGGTTCATCCTTCATTTTATGAAACTATATGTTGCTGATTTACAACATACTTGATTTTTTCAAAGTGTTATAATGTTGAAATTACGATAGATTATGAATGTAATATTTCAAGTACGTTTGATGATTACTTGTTATCATTTGAGATAGTTACACTCAAAATTTGAAAATGTTATAAGAACATGAATTGTAGCATTTTGAGTCTAGTTTCTAAACTACTAAGTTTTTCTAAAAATGGTTAAGTGTAAGTGGATTAAAGATCTAAAAAAAGTTCTCTTTATTTTTGTAAAAAAACATAGTAGACATATCGATCATGCCCCCCCACCATTTTTTTAGCACTATTTAATATTTTTGAAAACCCTTTGGTAGAAAGATAGATAGGAGCATCTAGTTTGGGATAGATTTTTTTTTTTTAGTATTTTTTTATGATTTTTCAAGTACAAAAATTTTAAATTTTTAAAAATAATGGATAATCGATTGTGCCCCCTAACTACCTCAAAAAATATAAAAATTAGTTTTTTTTAATATGTATAGAATTAGTCCTAGTTTGGGACTATAAATTTTTATTCAATTTGATGATTCAAAAAAAGATACACGATGAAAGATAGACGTGTATAAACTCAAAAAAATAGCTATAAAAAGACATAGTTAGAAAATAATTAGTATGGAAACCTTATATTAGTAAAAAAATTGAAAAATCATATTTTTAGAAAGAAGAAAGTTTACTCGACCTCGTAGTCATATTTTTATTAAATTTTTGATCGTTTTAGTTGGATTTATTATATGGAAGAATATATTTTACCATTTTTCTACAAAAACATGTTGTTTGTTGTGTTTTTGTAGGTCCATGCCTTAGGCTTGGGGATCAAACTAGATCCAAGCCAAGAGGCATGCCTTGGAATAAGGAAATAAAAAATGCGTATGCATTATAATGCATGTATAGTTATGATTTTTATATACTTCATGCCCATCCAATGTCCTTTTCATCTCTTTCACGGATTTTTGTCCCCTTTTTGTCTATCTCTACACATTCATGTACATTCTTGCATGAATTTTGAGTAGTTGAGCTTGTCCCCTACCCCACTATCTATATTTTGTAATCATGGGTGATAAAAAAAATGATGTAAGGACATGAAGAAGGTAAAGAACAAGACACCAAAGAAATTGGAAGAGATGAGAATAAAGAAAGTGAAGCGGATGCAAAAACTTTGTGAGGGAAAGGTACATCTACTATATCAAATGTACCTAATGTTTTAGAAAATGAGGATGAAATACATAATGAAAATGAGAGAATAATGATTTTGCAATGAATATTGATAATGAATTGAATGATAATGTTGGTATGGATAAAGAAATTGATATGAATCCAAATGTTGAACCTTTACCTGAGAATCCAAATGTTAATCCTGAAATTTGCATGGAAACATTGAATGAAGAAAGTAACCTTGCTAATGAATCTTTACCTCTAAGAACACCTCCTTCCATTTTTCATAGAAAACCCATTCACTTAATTGAAATTGATGAAAACATTATAAAACCAATGCCTAAAAAATGTCTGAAAGAAATGTGAGAAGAAAAGCTATGGGAATTTGGGATAATTACTTTGAGAATTTAAATGATACACAAAGATGTCAATTATTTGTTACGTTGATGAAATTAATTAAGATGAGACCTACAATGAAGACCCTAGGGTTAAGAACATCTAATGTTGATGATCAAAATGTGTCAATTGTTGAAAATATACATAAAGCATACCAAACTGTATAGGTGTCAACAAACACACCAAAGATAGTAATGTTACATGGTGTGCACTTACTAATTATATAGTAAGTGATAAAATAGTTAATAAATGCTTGATTAGAAAAACAAGTAGAGATTTGAAGATAAACAAAAAAACACTAATGAAAGCAATAGGGAGACACAAAAGTCTTGAGTCATCCAATAACACTGACTATTGGGCATTCTCTAGTAGACTCCCATGGAAAGACAAGGATACATATGATATTCTAAAAGAATTACTTGTAAAGTTTTGGAATGAGAACACAAGGGTGTCACTGAATAGAAGAGATATAATAAAAAAAGAATAGGTTCTCGTAATCATGAATCATGTGTAAAACATTTCTTGGATATGACTCAAACACAATTGTTCTCTAAGTTTAAGAATGAAAATCTAGAAATTAACATTAGCCAAATATTTTTGAAATGAACAAACCCTTTTATGTGAAAATCAATCACTCACATGTACCACTTTTTTGTAGGCATCATGTTGAATTTTCAATGCATTATGATGTTTTTTGTCAAGTACGTTGTGTTTTGCATACTGACATCATGTTGTAGAGTGTGGATTAAATGTCCCACCAAAAATATGTAAGGGAATTTATTCCTATGATATTTTGTGAAAGATCAACTGGACAATTTTTTTATAACAAAGCATGTTTGGATGGAACATGCAACGTATGTGGTGGCTTGCCAAAATTGAAAATTTGTATCCATGAGGAGAGTACACATTCAATAGGAAAATAATTAGTTGGTTTCAACAAATATAAATATATGGCATATCAATTAAAAGATGGAAAATAATCTAAGAGGTGTGAGCTTGTTAGAACAAAACAATTACTATGTATCGAATATATGGTCAAATTCAGAGAGGAAATTGTTTATGAGTATGTAAAGACACACACATAGAGCTCGATGGTTGGATGAACAATTCAAGTTAAGAAAGGACACATTCCCACTTGGTACTATTGTTTTAGTAGTTGACTTTGTAGATAATTACTCATTGCAACCACAAATGGAGGTTCAGTCACAATACTATAACTCAGTGCAAGTTGTTATTTTTGTGCATATAACATTCATGCACTCTCAGAAAAACTTGAGAAAGATAAAAAAATATTAAGAGAGTATCATTTCTACATCAGTGATGATTGGACACATTCTATAAAATATGTGCAAGGGTGTTTCAGTTGTTTTATGTGAACTTGAATGAGAGGAACATTGTTTTCAATCAACATTACATTTGGTCGGACAACTACACATCACAATTCAAGAATGCACATGGATGTTTTATTGGCTAAGAAGGATGCACATAGAAACAAATGTGTACAACATATCTAGAGTTTTACTATGAGGTAGGACATGGGAAAGGAGAGCATGATGGTGCAAGAGCATGTGTGAAAATAGCCCTTGCAAGAGAAGAATTAAAGTTCAAAGATGGTGCTAAATTTACAGGTGCAGAAAGCATTGTTGATTGGTGTGTCAAGAACATGGGCCATGAATCTCAAGAGAGTTCAACGGTTCATAGATATTTTTGGTTGATAGAGGAAAAACATTTGCAAGCTATGAATATTGTATGATAGTTATAGGATCAAGTGATATGCACTCATTTCATGTAGTTCAAATGCAAGTTCTTGCACTATTCATACTAGGTGCATGGCATGTTTTTGTATATCATGCATTGATTTTGTGTGGAATGAATGTGAGTCACAACAAGTGGGTGGATGAATGGACTTGTAGACCTCTAATTCCACTGACACATATCAAGTTCCATGAGCATTACAACTTACAATGTCTTAGATCATATGACAACATCACCTGACTTTGACCAAGTCTTTGATTTAGTGCAACAAGGTACATATGTATGTCATGTTATAAATTTATAAATTATTAAATGATCAACTCTTAATGTATTTTAAATTTGACTTGAGTTTTACTTTGTGATGTAGGGCACATTTTTGTAGTTATTGTGATAAATTTAATGAAGAGGGAAACAAACTACTTCTTGTCTTTGTGTAGAGGGAAAAAAAAATTGACTTCCACAGTCATTGATGGTGAAGACCTTGAGTATCCCACTGGGTCAAGTGGTAGTCACTGGAACTTGGCTTTGATGATATCCTATCAAAAAATCAAATACTTGGTTGTTTGAAGACTATGAAGTACATAGAAAGATACTTCACTATTCACATTTGGTTCTTGCAACAAATATTCAATTGATCAAATATCGAGGTAGGCCATCAAACAAGAATCATGTGGAAGGTTCGTGAATCAGATCATGAAGCAATTCTTGCTACTATCAAGAGTAGAGTTGATCCTTGTGGTTCATTGGATTGAATTTCCAAAGGTATGTTCACTTAAGATTAGATATACATCTACATGAATTTAATTTGAATATTTACTTTAATGATTTTGTTTAAATTTTGTAGGTTTTAAAATTCTATTTAATTTCTTACTAACATGTTTATGTAGGTTAGTGGTGCAAAAAATCTTCCACCTTCATGTGGTTGGCACTATTAGTAGAGAATTTATTATTCTTGAAGCTAAGAGAAGCTAAGGAAATTAAATATTAGAAAGGAAACAATAATAGAAATTCTCATTTCACCACCTATATTGTATGAAAAATATCTTCTTACAATTCTCATTTCACCACCTATATTGTATGAACCATCTCTTCTTAACATGTTTCCTAGTACTTGTTTCACATTGAAGGATTTTTTGGGCACCAAAACAAAGCCTCTCCCACTATTTATTAAGCCACCCCAATGCATGTGCGTACTTTCGGTTTGGTGCCATGAGATTTCATTTGTAAAATATAGAAATGGAAAACCTTACACTTGACAAAATTGACTATTTGGGATGCTTTTACAAACAATAAGACAATGAGAGGACCAAATTGAGATGGAGAAAATTGAGATAGATTTTGTAGAGGGTAATAACATGGAGGTGTAGGATCAAATGAGACCTTTCAAGGTGTCCATGGTGACCGAGAAATCACCCAAAAAACTTATACCATTTTTTCTCTCATGGATCTTAAGGGACTATGCCCAAACAAAGTATCCCAGAAGCACCCAAATCATTAGGAACTAAAAAAAAGCCTCCCAAGTTTTTATAGGCCACCCGACAACATGTGTGTAGTGATTTGGTGCCATGAGCTTTTGTTTGTAAAATATAGCAATGGACAACCTTACACTGACTCAAACTAGACTATTTAGTGCTTTTACAAACAATAAGACAAGAGGACCAAATTGAGATGGAGAAAATGAGATATTTTTCATAGAGGGTACCAACATAGAGGTGTAGGATCAAACGAGACCTTTCAAGGTGCCATGGTGACTAAGAAATCACCGGTGAACTTATACCATTTTTTTCTCTCAAGGCTCTTAAGGGACTACACCCGGATGAAGTATCCGGAAGCACTAAGACCATTAGGCACCAAAAAAGCCTTCCTAAAGTGTTTACATGCCACCATGACATGTGTGTGTGCATTTAGTTTAGTGCCATGAGATTTTGTTTGTAAAATATAGCAATGGACAACCTTACATTGACTCAAACTTGACTATTCAAATTTTACAAACAATAGGACAATGAGAGGACCGAATTGAGATGGATAAAACTGAGATAGATTTTGTAGAGGGTACAAATATAGAGGTGTAGGATCAGATGAGACATTTCAAGGTGCCATGGTGACCGAGAAATCACCTAGATGAACTTATAGCATTTTTTTCTCTTAGGGCTCTTAAGGGACTACGCCCGAGACGAAGTAGCCTGGGAAGCACCAACACCATAGGGAACAAAAAAAGAATCCTCCTAACCATTTACCTAGCCACCTTGACATGTGTGCATAACAATTGGTTTGGTGCCATGAGCTTTTCCATTTGTAAAAATATAGCAATGGACAACCTTACATTGACTCAAACTGGACTATTTGGCATTTTGCAAACAATAGGACAATGAGAGGACCAAATTGAGATGGAGAAAATTGAGATAATATTTTGTAGAGGGTACCAACATGGAGGTGTAGGATATATGAGACCTTTCAAGGTGCCATGGAGACCGAGAAATCACCATGATGAACTTATATTTTTTTTTTCTCTCGGGCTCTTAAGGGACTACACGAAAAATGAAGTAGCCATGAGAAGCACCGGGACCGTAGGGCACCAAAAAAAAGCCTCCCCAACATTTACCAAGACCACCCAATGCATGTGTCACATTTATTTTTTGTGCACATGAGCTTTCATTTGCAAAATATATAGCATTGGACAACCTTACACTGACTCAAACTGGACTTGGACTATTAGTGCTTTTTGCAAACAATAAGGATATCGAGAGGACCAAATTGAGATGGAGAAAATGAGACAGAATTTCATAGAGGGTACTAACATGGAGGTGTAGGATCAGATGAGACCTTTCAAGGTGCCATGGTGACTAAGAAATCACCCGACGAACTTATACCATTTTTTTCTCTTAGGGCTCTTAAGGGACTACACCCAGATGAAGTAGCCCGGAAGCACACGGGATCATTTGGACACCAAAAAAATCCTCCTAAGTCATTTACCTAGCCACCCCAATGCATGTGTAGTTTAGTTTGGTGGTGAGAAGCTTCATTTTGCAAAATATAGCAATGGACAACCTTACATTGACTCAAACTGGACTATTTGGGTGCTTTTTGCAAACAATAGGACAACGAGAGGACCAAATTGAGATGGAGAAAACTGAGATAGAGGATTTTTTAGAGGGTACCAAATGGAGGTGTAGGATCAAATGAGACCTTTCAAGGTGCCATGGTGACCAAGAAATCACCGGTGAACTTATACCATTTTTTTCTCTTAGGGATCTTAAGGGACTACGCACTACGCCCGACGAAGTAGCCCAAAAGCACCAGGACCATTGGGCACCAAAATGAAGCCTCCTTAACCATTTACCAGGCCACCCCCAACATGTGTGCATAGTCAGTTTGGTGCCATGAGCTTCCATTTGTAAAATATAGCATGGACAACCTTACACTGACTCAACTGGACTATTCGGTGCTTTTTACAAACAATAGGACAACGAGAGGACCAAATTGAGATGGAGAAAACCAAGATAGGATTTTTTCATAGAGGGTACCAAACATAGAGGTGTAGGATCAATGATACCTTTCAAGGTGCCATGGTGACCGAGAAATCACCCTGGAAAACTTATACAATTTTTTTCTCTCAGGGATCTTAAGGGACTATGCCGAACAAAGTAGCCCAAAAGCACCAGACACCATAGGGAACAAAAAAAAATCCTCCCAAGAATTTACTAGGCCACCCCAACATGTGTGCATAGTCGGTTTGGTGCATGAGCTTCCATTTGCAAAATATAGCATGACAACCTTACACTGACTCAAACTGGACTATTTGATGCTTTTGCAAATAATAGGACAATGAGAGGACCAAATTGAGATGGAGAAAAATGAGATAGGATTTAGTAGAGGGTACCAAACATGGAGGTGTAGGATCAAGAGAGACCTTTCAAGGTGCCACGGACCAAGAAATCACCCGGATCTTAAACTTATAGCCATTTTTTTCTCTCAGGGCTCTTAAGGGACTATGACAAGCCTGACAAAGTAGCCCTAAGCACCAAAGATCATTGGGCACTAAAAAAATCATTTTTAAGTGTTTACAAGCCATCCCTAATGTATGTGTGCATAGTTTTTTGGTGCCATGAGCTTTCATTTGCAAAATATAGCAATGGAAAACCTTACATTGACTCAAATTGGACTATTTGGCACTTTTACAAACAATAGGACAATGAGAGGACCAAATTGAGATGGAGAAAAGAAAAACCAAGACAGGATTTTTATAAGGGTACCCAAAAAGTGTAATAGGTGTAGGATCAAAGAGACCTTTCAAGGTGCCATGGTGACCGAGAAATCACCCAGAGAAACTTATACCATTTTTTTCTCAGGGCTCTTAAGGGACTACGCCTGATGACGTTACAAAAGCCTAAGCACGAAAGCACCAAGACCATAGGGCAATAAAAAAGCTTCCAATCATTTACCAGCCACTCCACGATGTATGTGTGCACATTTGTTTAGTGTCATGAGAGCTTTTATTTTGTAAAATATAGCAATGGACAACCTTACACTACATTGACTCAAAAAAATTGACTATTTAATGCTTTTATAAACAATAGGACAATGAGAGGATCGAATTGAGATGGAGAAAACAAGACAATAATTTCATAGAGGGTACCAACATGGAGGTGTAGGATCAAACGAGACCTTTTAAGGCCACGAGAGACCGAGAAATCACCCAAAAACTTATACCATTTTTTCTCTTAAGGCTCTTAAGGGACTACACTGCCCGAAACGAAGTATCCCTAGAAGCATGGGATCATTAGGGAACCAAAATGAAGCCTCCCAAGAATTTACCAGGCCACCCTAATGTGTGCATAGTCATTTGGTGCCATGAGATTTTTTTGTAAAATATAGCAAAGAAACCTTACACTTGACTCAAACTGACTATTTAACACTTTTTCCAAACAAAGGAGGACAAGAGAGATTGAGATGAGAAAAATGAAAAGAAACTGAGACATAGGATTTTGTAGAGGGTACACCAAATGGAGGTGTAGGATCAGATGAGACCTTTTAAGGTGCCACATGAGACCGAGAAATCACCCAGAAAACTTATAGCATTTTTTCTCAAGGATCTTAAGGGACTACACCCAGAAACGAAGTATCAAGAAGCAAGACACCATAGGGGCACCAAAAAAATCCTCCCTAAGCATTTACTAGGCCATCCTAATGCATGTGCATTCCATTTGAGTGCCACAAGCTTTCGTTTGTAAAATATTACATTGGACAACCTTACATTGACTCAAACTTGAAATTTGATTTGAGCATGCTTTTGCAAACAATAGGACAATGAGAGGACCAAATTGAGATGGAGAAAACTAAGATAATGATTTTATAGAGGGTACTAAACATGGAGGTGTAGGATTAAATGAGACCTTTCAAGGTGCCACAAAGAGACCAAGATAAATCACCCGGAAAACTTATACCATTTTTTTTCTCTCAGGCTCTTAAGGGACTACCCGACCGAAGTAGCCTCAAGCACCATTGGACTCATAGGGCACAAAAAAATGAAGCCTCCCAAAGCATTTACTAGGCCACCCCAATACATGTTGTAGTCAATATTTTGTTTGGTGCCACAAGAGCTTTTTTAAAAAATATAGCAATGAAAACCTTACACACTACTCAAATTGACTATTCGCCAAAAGATTTTTAACAAACAAAGGATCACTTTTTTTGAGAGAGGACCAAATTGAGATGGAGAAAACCGAGACAATATTTTTAGAGAGGTGTAACACTTGAGAGGTGTAGAATTAGATGAGACCTTTCAAGGTGGTACTACGGTGATCGAGAAATCACCCATGTTGAACTTATAGCCTTTTTTTTCTCTAAGGGATCTTAAGGGACTATGCCTAAAAAAGTATCCTGAAGCAAAGCAGCATTTAGGACCTTGGGCACCATGAAAAAATCCTCCCAACCATTTACTAATCCATCCGACACATGTGTGTCATTCATTTTAAAGGTGACGAGATTTTTTTCGTTTTCAAAAATATTGCATCTGGACAACACCTTACATTGACTGACTCAAACTAGAAATTTTTAAATGACTAAAGTTACAAACAATAGGACCATGATAGGACCAAATTTAATATGGGAAAAAAAACCGATAGGATTTTTAGAGGGTACCAATATGGAGGTGTAGGATCAGATGAGACCTTTCAAGGTGTAATGAAAATTTAGAGTGAGATCGAGAAATCACCTAGGAACTTATAACGTTTTTTTTTCTCTCATGGCTCTTAAGGGACTATGCCTAAATGAAGTAGCTCTTGAAGCATTGGGATTATTGGGCAAAAAAAAGCCTCCCCTAACCATTTAAAGGCCATCCTGACACATGAATGTGCATTCCAGTTTGGTGCCATGAGCTTGTTTGCAAAATATTGCATCAATAACCTTGCATTAGAGTTTGAGTAAAATTTAATGTTTACTTTGATTCTCATTTTTTTTCTCTCTCTCTCTCTCTCTTATCTCTCTCTCTCTATCTCTCTTTCTCTTACTTTCTCTCTCACTCTTGGTGATAAATTTTTACTTTTGGTAAATATTATTCTTTATTAATTTTGATTGAAAGAGATGAATAGACTTTGTGTGTAAGCTAATTTGTACTTTTTTTAGCATGCAATGGAATGAATAGATTTGTGTGTAAGACCAGAACTATGTTTTCTTTGAATCTTATTGCATTAGAGTGAAACTAAGTGATACAAACTCTGGAATGTTGATGTATTACCCTTTTGGATAACTCTTGTTGCATGGTTTAATGATCAAGTGATAAATGCAAACTGTGTGCATGATTGTACTGTGTGTTCTCAAGTTGAATAGTTAAGATCATTGTGGAAAGTGGAGTGTGTGCATGTATTGAGGAATATTTTTAGGTAAGGTGATTCCAACGTAAGTGAAGGATTTACAAAGTAATAATTGAACACTATCCCCCATTGTAGAACCAAGGGTTTCTAGATACCCTGAACCAACGTATGAGTGAGCAGAGGATTGTTGATTCAAGCCATTGAGTTCATTGTCAATATTTTCTAGTAAGATAGGAGTCAAGAAGGAGTGGTGAAGATCATAAGAATCATGTTTGAGGTCTTGGAACCAAAAACCAACCGTTTTATAGCCAAATGTTGCCTCTCGGGATCCACAGTGAACCACAATCAAGGTTTAGGAGGGTTTGTAGTCTTGAAGCATGAAATCAAGGAATTCTTGCATAAGATTTGGAAGGAAAAATCTTGAAGAGGTCCCTCAACTATTAAAAGAATAATTTTTGAGTTTCATTGGTGGAAGAGTGAGATTTTTCCTTACCATTCCCTTAGAGGATTGTATGCACAATTGTAAACCTAGTTTGAGAAGCCATTTTACAAAGAACCCAAGCTTTATATATTGAGTTAAGCATTGAAACTTATAGGGAAGTATAATAGGATTAATGGGTGCTTGAATATGCTTGATTTTTCCTTGGGAACCTCATACAAGTGGATATATGCTACACAAAGTATAGTGGGACAAGGCTAGTTAGTGCTTTAAGAGCAAAAAGTGAAAAGGTGAGCTCTAAGGAGTTGTAGAAGGAGTTGGAGTCTAAGATTTTGGAGCACCTTAGGGATGGAAAAATTGAACTAATGAAGCTTGTAATAATTTTTGGGTATCCTTAGATCCTTTTATCCATGCTTGTTGCAAGATACATTGTCTTAAGGGGCATAGTTGACAAGTTTTGGCAAGATGAACAACAATGGTGTTTGGAGCCTTATGAATCAAGTTAGTGATGGTCCTAATGATTTTTGAGGTGTTAAAACAAGGGAGAATACTAAGAAGCATTGAAGAAGGTAAGTAGGTGCATGATAAGATAGGAACTAGTACAAAGAGACCAAGAGCAAGAAGAAGCACAAGTAAGGTAAAGACAAGAGTAAGTGTTGTATGAAATAGAACTTGTTTAAGGAGTCCTTTGACACTGGAAGCACTAGTATAGAGATAGATTAGAGTGCCAAGGAGACCATTGCAAGGTGATATTGTACCAGTTTAGTCAAGGTTTGGACAAATAGAACAAGTTTTTAGCCATTTTGGCCTAGTGAATGATCCTCTCATGCAGAGATTGGTTGGGGTAGTTGTTAAATCATCTTGAACTTGTGTAAATGACCATTTATTTATTTTATCTACATCAAAATCACATAAATAATGAATATGGATACTTATTCATTATTATTATGAAACCATTATGAAACCACAAATCAATTTATAAATATTCAATAATATATCTTATTTATGAAACCACTCTAATGAAACCACAAACAATTTATAAAAATTCAATAATATATCTTATTTAATTTGAATTGAAACTTTGAACCTAGGTCTAGAAAAGGTTCTCTAAACATATACACATTGATAAATTGAATGAATAATTACTCAGATTAGATAACTCTTTATACATGTTATATAAATATTGATTTCCAAAGTTTCATGCATATTATACATCGAAAATGCTAGTATACAACACCAATAAATGAAAAAATATCCATAATGTCTTATATTGTCAAGTGCACATCATATTAGTTTGGATATAATTATAATCTCATAAATGTAAGGTCTCATAAAAAATATCGAGTTCCAAATAGTATTAATGTGCACAATAAATATAAAAATGTGAATAGGTCATATAATATCAAGTCAATGCCATATAGGCATACATACAATGTCGAACGTGCATACAATGCCATGCACATAGGCATACAAAATAAATGTCATAAGACACACACACACACACACACACACACACACACACACACACACACACACATATATATATATTCATATTCATCAAAATATATCCCTCTCTTTTCCTTTCTTGAAGAAGGCCCTCCCTTAGATGTAGATGGAGATCTGTGAGATGACTTGGGATCCTCCATGGCCTGACTACGAGTCCTCTTACGCTCAAAACTCAATTGTAGTTGAACCTGTAAATGCAAACAATTTTTTTGTCAAAACTTAATGTATAAGTTTTCAACATGTATAAGACCATGCTAATGAAACTATTTACATGTACATGCACTTACCGCAATCTCTCAATCATGTTGAATCTGCATCTCACGCTCAACTGAGTCAACGGGAGCTACTGGATCATGAACGGGGTGTCAAAATGATGAGCTCGAGGAGTTTGTGCCCTGAAGTAAAAATGGAAGGGTTGAACCCTACATACACATAAGATTACAAAATCAAACATCAAAATTAGCTTATAGAACTATATTAACAATAATTTTTTTGAATGCAGATCTAAACATTTACACCAACTAAGTACATGTATGTGTAATGACAATATTTTAACTAATTTTATCAATATACAACTATTTTTTTTACCATGCCATGCCTATGAATCATATGAACATGGTTGCTACTTATCACAGGTAACTCCTACGTATACACAATGTAGTCACATTGATTATCTACATGATGCTACAATGAAGGAAATTATTAAAATAATTGAACATAATATGAATTACACGAGCTATTTAATGAAAATACATAGTTTGTATACCTCAGTGAGTTGTTGTGCAGATGAAATCGCCAATGCAACACCTTTCTCTACTCCTCACAAAGATGGTGTGTCTAGTGAGGTCATCAACTTTATCAAAAATATATCACATCAAGTTAGTTGAGCATATATAATATATATACAAGAACATACATATATAGACATATATTTGAGTTCAAAAGTTATATATATTTACATATGTGAAAATTTTACACAATTAACATTCTAAATTACCTCTTGTGAATGTATACATAGCCATGGTGCTCACAACTTGTGGTTGGGATGATGACGTCCCTCCCGCAGCTATAATATTAATGCATACATGTACATATGTATGTGTAAGTTAATAAATTTGACCAAGTTCAAATACAATTATTTTAAAAATTTAACATATATAAGTAAATCAAGTACTCAGATATTTTTGTAACATGTAATAAAAAATAAAAAAAAAATACCTGTGAAGGTGTCATCGATGTCTGAAATCCAAATGTATCACTCAAAAAAGTGTCATACATAGCCACATTATCATGTGTACCACCAATGAAACTCCACCAACACCTAGTTTGCATGAAACTATCATCCTCATGAGTCCCAAGCATATGCTACCACAAGATGTGTAAATATGTGGCCTCATGCTACTACTACCTAGAGGAATACTTTATCTACCTCCACCAACATCGATATCATAAATCTCCCTCATATGTCAGACAAGGGTATCAGAGAGCACCTAAAGCGCGTGTAATGTATCAATCTCTATTGTCTCCTTCACTGCTATAAGGACAGTCTCAAGATGAGGGGGATTTTGTGTGGGGACTCTACCATGTTGAATAGGTGCACATTGTGCACACTGTCTATATCATGTGCATAGCCTTTTCCTTGGCCTTGAAACTCATGGTAGTCAAAATAGTTCGAGATCTCATTGAGGATAAACTCATAATAGAGTTTCCTCAAAAATTATAGTGGAACCTCATTGTTATTGCAAGGTGGAATATCAAATACCATCCACCATCATCCCAAAAATTATTTTTTATCATATCATTATTGCACCAGTGGATTGGAAACCATTTTTTGCATGACAAACGAAATAGGAAAATTGGTTCTGGGGTCCATGAATAATGCACATATGAGGTATTTTGTAATTTTTTTTTTTACATCTGCATATGATAATTTATTAGTGTAATATTCCCTACAATTCTCTCTATAAGATGTCCACCAATCAATTTGACTCATTTCCATGTCAACCTGAGCCAATAATGCCTCCAATGTGTTTGCAAGTGAGGCACGATGGGGGTTTGTAGAATGGGGATCCCTCATTGTTTTAATTAATTCCTCAATTTCAATCTTATTTTCCACTATATGGGCTGTTAAATCCTCCTGACTACCTAGGGGATGTTCAACAATTGTAGGAGGGCTAGGAGGTTGACAGGATTTAAGGTTTTTTGTGGTTGTGGTGGAACTATAAAAATAAAAACATGTATTTAATTAAAATCTACAATATAATTACCAAATTTCAATGCAATTCAAAGAAAACAATTTTCTCTACCTCTTCTCTATGGCGCCATTGTTGATTCCACCTCAATCCAACATTCACGGTGATTTGTCAGATGATCTTGGGAGCTAAATGGTTGAACACAAATCATGACTGCAAGGTTTTCTATAGAATTCACATTTGGGGAAAATAAAAATGAGGAAGGGTAGGAAAAGAGGGACCATTGTTAACTGCAGTGGTGAAGTAGCCACACTTCATAAATTATATGAAATAATTGTTGTCCTTTAGAAAATGTGTAATCCTATGGCCATTCTTGAACAACATGTGATGGGTAATGACAATGGTAGTGACAATGACAATAATGAGAAACCTCGGGAAGCCTAATACTACTAAAAATAACATCAATGCTGAAAAATTAACGCAACAGATTCATTAGGATGCAAATATTAATCAACCACTAAATTTAAGAACCCACCTAGTGGTTGAGCTATCTTAAGACATAAATTTCATTATCTCACCTAAATTTGATGGGACAACACTGGGTGATGGGGCTAAGAATTGGCTCAAAAAATGGAAAAGTACTTTGAGATAAGGGATTTCTTAGAGGAAAAAAGTTTTTGGGGATATTATAAACTCTCAAACGAGGTTTCCTCATGATGGGACAATAGTAAGATTGAAGCTGGAAGTTATTGCAATTGATATAACTTGGGATCAGTTTAAGTTTTATTTTAAACAACACCTGGTTACCATAGCTTTAGTATGATCAAAATATGATAGAATTTTAGACCTTGGTTCAAGTTAAATTAACAGGAATCGAATACTAGGAAAAAGTTTACAAAACTTCTTAAGTATGTACCATAAAGATTTCAGACGGATGAAAATTTTGAATATGTAAATTTATTATGGGACTTAAATCGGTGATAGGGGTGAAGTGGATATCCATGTTTCTCCTACCATGGAAGTGGTGTTCAAAAAATCCATTAGGAATGAAAAGAAGCTCCAAGCTATTGTTTCTCATAGGGATGAGAAGTGAAATATGAACCATAGCTCGCCTTCACCATTGTCACCTGTGAAAACATGGGGAAAGTAGGTATAAAATAAAGCTCAAAATGGTGGAAATATTGTTGCTCCAAACTTTAAAAGAAATGAACAAGGAAATGTTGTTGGTAAGAATGACATGTTTGAAAGGAAGATACCTTTTTTGGTTGCTTCAAATGTGGTGGTATTGACCACTACGCCAAGGATTGTCCCTTGAAAAATAAAGAAAACAATCAGTAGCAAAGGATCTCGGGATGCAATGGAAAACTGACAAGCTGGAAAGAAAGCAACAATGGATAAAGCTAAATGCTCTAGATCTATAAACTATCATGGTGAAACCAATTAGACTACTGAAAAGTCTAAAAGAAATAAAAACAATGGTTTTTCTTGATAATTTGAATGTTAAAAACATTGTTTTTGAATAACTTATTCTGATTTTGTCGCTTATTATGACATACATGACATTATTTTATATTTCGGTTTGAAATGAAAAGGATTTTGTCATATTTTAGATCGCTTGACTTTTATTATTTGAATAAAAGGTCATATAATTAATAAATTTGAATTCAAACCTGGAAAATTAAAATATTTTGATGAAATTATTGCCGTTCTCATTAGCTATTAGATATAATTCTATGTTTGATTATTTTGATTGCATTTAATGAGTGAAAATCATCAGGATAATGATTCACCGAGGGGGAGATATGTCACATCCCGCAATTTCAGTCGGTTTTGTCGAAAGGATAAGTTACAAAATGTTAAATGTTTGTGTAGTTGCATGTGCAACACAAAAAAAAATTATTTCCCATCATTTGTAAAACACTTAGAATTTATGGCATATCCTTGTTTTTCTTGTTGTTTATATGTACTTACCTTATTGGGTATGTGAATTGTGGTACATGGTGTAATGTTTGATTTCTTTATTGAAAATAAATATATTTGTGCACCTTGTTATGATGAGTTACTTACCATGCTGAAAATGATGATTTTGAAACTTGGATACTTGCATGGTTACTATACTAGTCATTGTTATTATTATTTCACATGTTTTTGAAAGTAATGACTTGCTAGGAAGGATCTGAATTTACACATCGCTGCAGTATATTATTATTTAATGATTGTATAATATGTTGCATCTTTACATTGTTGTAAAAGTATAATTTTAGTATGAAAACATAATTGACTACATGATACTAACCTCATTTTACCATGGAATTCAAAGGCTCTAAATCATAATAGCAGTCTTTGAAATGATCGAGTACAAGGTTAATGGTCATACAAAGATAAAAAAATGGAATGCCTTAAAGTAAGGTAAACTAATGAAAATTTTGGGGATCTTAGATTAATTACTTGACTGTATTCTAATGATATTTCTCTTAGCACATAACATTTTAATTATAAGTGAATGATCACACTATTCAAGGGTTAGAAAAATTGTTGTATTAATTTCCTTGTTTGATTGATCATGACTCCATGTTAAGAGGTTAACATTTTGATTTTTATACTTACTGACATTTAATTATAATTGGGGTTTGATTTTTATTCATCATACTTGATATCATACTTATTGACAAAATTTCATTAGATGGTCTAATACCATGAAAAAAATCATATTAATGTTAGAAAATTTTATAGTTTTCGATTATTTATCTTTGACCTCGCGTTGTTGATATAATATGGTCTACGAACATACTTAGGTGCATGGGATTGTTTTATAAATATGAAATAATTTTTGTATGGGTCGAATCAACCCCACCATGCATACACTTGAAGATCTAATTGCTTTATTATTTTATCAAACAACCATGCAAACTTATGGTTAGAGAATAGTCTTTGATTGACTAAATGATAACTCCATGGAATTTTATTGAGTAGTAAGACTTAGTTATTTGGAAGGAGACCACTACGTGGCACTTACGAGGATTAAATGAAATTTAAGATTTTGGGAATCCCAAGCTTCCTCTAGAAGTTACCAAATTTTCATGTAGTCTATTTTATTGGGGTTCATTTGCATTGCAAGTTTTTTCCTCTCTTTCTGGAGTTCTACTTAGTTGAATTCTTGATGAGGTTGTTGAGTTATGTTTGATTGAGAAAAATTGCAAGGCTATTAATGGATTCTCCGCTAAGTTTAGATTTATGAATGTGGTTACATGGGTGTTTTAAATGGTATAAGATGAAGAATTTAGGGGGGATGAGTTATGAATGGTAGTTGGAATGACTTTTTGATTTTGGTTGGAAACACATGAAGGAGATTACCTAGAAGATTTCAAGGCTTGCTCAAGCTATAAGGCATGGATTTATCTTCCTTACCCTGGTTCTTTCATGTCAAAATGTTTTAATGAATTATGGAATACTTTAATTAAAATTTGTGGAGTTATCATTTTATGTATGTTTAAATAAATTTATTACTAAGGATTATTTTATGGTTTTCAAAACCGAAATCCTATCCAGGTCGCTAAGTACCCAACCCAATGCTGAAAATGGTTTCTCGAGTGAGATGTGTTTTTTCATTTTGAGTCGTCAACTTTATATATATCCTAAGTTGAAGTTTTGAGTAATCTTTGTGAATGGTGATAATATAGTCACAAGAAAGAGTGGGAAAGTGGGTTCAATTTGAAACTCGATGGATCAAATTTGTTTGTACTTTGGGATTAATAAAAACTAGTTAATTGGGTTGCCTATTTTTGTTGGATTTGTTAGTTTAAAATATTTTGGATGTTCATTCAAGATGCTTAAAAATTTATTCCATCCCAAAAGTTATTCCATGCATGATTTTTGATGGAATAACTATCTACATGCTATCCCCATGCTCTAATAATCTAACAATGTTAATCCTTTAATAGTAAACCCAATCGAGCGTAGGTTGTGATTTTTCAAGATGATTGAAAATGCTTTTTGTAATAGAAGCCACGAGTAAATAACTCAAGGGAAACCGATTTTTTCTAAATTACACTATGCACAAGGTTTCCTAAGGAGTATTTTTATGTGGTATTTATCTTATCTAGATATTAGGATTTTTAAATACTCGATTTAAAAACCAAATTTTGACCTCCAAAATGTTTATGGTATTCATTTGATTAAGCATGGATACATTAATCTCTTTCGTTCATTATTTTATTATCAAGTAGCGGAATATCTACTGGGTGACTTTTAGAAAGTTTTACACGATAGCAATGGGCTTATGAGGCTTTGAACTGGGATTTCAAAGATGGTTTTTTTCTTATCTAGGTAATTGACTATACATTGATTATGTTTGTCACATTATGATCTTCCTATTTTGTGTTCACTATATGGATTTACGTCGGTCTTGGTAAACCCGTGTTTAGAATGACTAAATACATGGAATCATACTTATGGTATTATTTGGTTTAAGCTTGACATATATTTTTATTTTGATTGTAAGTGAACAATTCATATAGATGGCTTCCTACATAAAAGAAAGAAAAATGATGATTTCTATTGTCTTGTAAATCATTAGATAAGAAAAATAGAAACATAAGGAGATTAAGTTATCTTATTTTCTTGTCATGATTGGGTACTTTTTATTCAATAAAAATTAAAATAACCCTTTCCTTCCTCCGGAAGTGTTCTCTAATGAAAAGGAAACTTAGTAGTATTGAAATTTGATGTTATCAAGGGGATTTGGGAAGTATATATATTAATGGATAATATATTTTCTAGTTTTAAGTTTTATAGCATGCAATGGATTTCTATTATTTGGTCATTTTGGATGTTTATAAGATTATGAAGGATAATGTTCACTTTAATAGATAGATAATTTATTACTTACGTATTTAAGTACATGTTTTCTTTAATTTAAATAAATTAAAAGTAAGCGAGAAGGTGTTTAATATTTTGAGATGAAACAACTAGGATAAGGGATGTAAGTTCATGTTAGTTCTTGCAAACTAACCATGTTAAATTACCATTTTTAGGTTACAGTTTTACAAGTAATTAGGAAATATTAAAGAATGGATTATGACATACATGTTTGAGATTGTATTGATTTATTTTTGTAATAAATATACATGTATTTGATTAAATTTGAATGTATGTTACTTCGCATGTTGAAAGAAGGAATTATAAAGCCTGAGTTCTTGTTATTGGTTTCATTATCACTATGTATTTAATGGTGAGGTTTATCCTTCCTTTTATGAAAATATATGCTATTGATTTACAACATACTTGATTATTTCAAAGTGTTATAATGTTGAAATTACGCTGATTATTAATGTAATATTTCAAGTATAGTTTGATGATTACTTCATTATGATTTTATTATTGTTTAATGTTGAGTTGAGACAATATAATATGACAAACACAAGAAAATTCTTAAGTTACATTTTAAATTTATATAACGACACATTTATCTATATGTTTAAAAGGATAGGTACAATGATTAATATTATAAAGATGTCAACAACTTAATGATGGGGGAATACGATAAGAGATAATCATAACAAATGATATATCGTTGTTATGTTGTGATTTTTGATCATTAACAAATGGCGTGTACTAAGTTAATCGAACCTTTTCTAATCATTAACATATAAGTATGAATTAACTAAGAATGGAATTATCTGTTGTAAGGAAATGTAAAAAGATCTTGACTGATCCAATTTGGAATGGCTATGAGAAGGATGACTGTATGTGATGGTGTAAGTAATAATGTAAATAAAACCTTTCCCATATGGATTCCAAGATGGTTCAGTCATTTTATTGTCATAGGGATTTGCAGGTCATAATTGCTACAAGTTGTTAAACTAAAATATTAAATTGTTTAAACAATGCAAACGAATCCTAATGTCTATGACTAGAATGGTTGTGAGGTGAAGGGAAGAAAATTTTTGTAGGATTATGTACAATCTTAGAACTAGATTGCTAGCATAATGCCAAATAACTATGGCCATAGTAGTGCATATAACTTGATGCATTGTTTTTTCACCAAGTCCTCTTGTTATGGTGTCTAGATTTGGATGTTAATTACAACAAGAACTTTACAAAGGATGCTAATAGGACATCACAAGTTATCTCAACCTATAATAATGCCTAACCAAATGATATATTTGGGTATATGGGCTCATAAATGTTTTTGATGGGGATCAAGTAGCATCTATAAACCCTTGCAGTTCCACATGGTTATCATAGATTATCTGGTTATCCATTGTGTCTAGGCATTTTCATTGATTTCAAAGCCACTGATGGAAAAGGGTGTGTAGATGTCATGAGAGTCCCCTTGAGGTATCAGTAAAAATTCAAACATGAAGGTTTATTGGTAGTGTCATGATTTTATGAAATTCTATTGTGTTCTCGAGCATGGTCTAGTGGTCATGATAATTTTGGCCTTAAGGGATAAAAATCTAGTCTTGTGCTTTGGAGTGAGTTTTATAATTTTGCAAATTGTTGTGCTTGTTTTTGGTCATAGAAAATATGCAAAAATATGATATGATTTTTTCAAGTGCTTGGTTTGATTTGGTGAAGTGGTTTTTAGTTGAAGACCTATTGGCTTGGAAAGCCCTAGTTGGATTCTCAAGAAGGCTTGAAGGAACAAGTGTGTTGGGTAATATTTCTCCACATGAGATATGCATGTTATTTATTTTACATGTTGGTAAAAGTGTCCTTGAATTTTTCCAAGTGGTTCCTAAGATCAAAAGTTTATTTGAAAGTATTTGTACATGTTTCTCTCAAGACTGGTTCTTAAGTCCTAAAAGCCTAAAAAAGTATTTTCATAGATTGGATTGGTTGAAGGCCTTCCACTATGATTTGGAAGATAAAGTAAGATGTTATGGAAATTATAATTAGAGACATTTCCAATGGTATATTTATTTTTCTTGATGAGTTTTTGATAGGTGAACCAACTCTATTTTGAAGACCTAGTTTTGGGGTCTTGAATCTAGTTTGGAGCAGTTGTAAAGATTGAGTTGTTTGGAGGTCTTCCACTTGGATTTGAATGAAAAAGTGAGTTTTTCTGGAAATTAGATTCAAATATATTTCCAATGTCCTTGATGATGATTTTTTCTATATAAACTCATTCGTTCTTCAGACTGAAATTTTGGGCATTAAAGACCTAGTGGGGATTACATGCTTCTTGGTGAGTTTCATGGTGAAAATGGATGTTTTGGTGCTTCCTGATATTTTTATGAGTATGAGGACTGTGTATGAATTTTATGGAGCTAATGGATACATGAAAAAATATTTTGAAGACATTAGACTTGTTGGATCATTTTCTAGAGCTTGCAAAGTGCATTTTTAGCTTATGTGTGTGTCTTGGAGCTTGTTGGAGATGTATTTACCCCTGTTGACCTACTTGGGTCATTTGAGATGATTTATTAGATTATATTATTATGTTTTTGAGTTGGGATGACCAAAATACTTGGTCATGGCTGACCTAGGTGTGTTTTAGAGTTGAGACTTGTATATAAGCAAGTGTATTTGGTCATTTGTGACTAGTAATTGTGATGGGGTTATGAGAAACCTATAGAGGAGTGAAGGAGAGTGTTAAGGGTTTAAGAAAAAAATTTATAATAGCCATGAATAACTGAAAAATAGTAAATACTAGATGTGCAAGGAAAATTGATATATCCGTCCCTTTAAGGAGAGAGATTGAGTGAGTTAGGAGTGAGCTTGTTTGGATGAGGGTTTGATGTGTTTGTGAACTAAACTTTGATCAATCAATCAGCTGTGAGATCAACATATTTTCATTAGTCATTAATTTTAAAAATTTCTTATGATGATTTATATTCATAGGAGTCCTTTGTTATGAGTAATATCAACAAATATTTTAGGGGTTGGTGCTTCATTAAAAAATCATGTAGGATGTATAATATTCTTGCTAGTCCTTGTTTTTGTAATATAAGCAATAGTTTTAGTGGGTTTTCTTCCCCTTGAGGGTTTCCCACTCATATCTGGTGTCATGTGTTCTTTCCTTTGATTCTTTCTAAAAGGAACGATAACCAGATCATGCCAAACCAAGAACACAAATGTTAATCAAACATCACAATCAATAAGATGAAAGTAATTCACCAGAATAACTTTACATAAACCTTTGAAAACAAATGAGAAGTAATATCATATATTATTATGGAACTCAATGCAATACATTGAGGATGGGCCTTTCTTAAATAGACAAGGAATAACAATCTAAAAACCAGTCAAGGTCGTAGATCAAGCCATAAATCAAAGAAATAACTAGTCATCAAAGAACTAGTCAAGACCATAGATTTAGGAGAGAACTAGACATCAAGGATCTAGTCAATACCATAGATCAAGGAAAGAACTATACCTAGTAACTAGATAATATCTCCTAATATCTAAATAAGATAAAAGAAATATCCACACACATAAGTGGGTGAGGATAAATACAATAAAGGTAAATAAAGTACCTAGGTGAACATGAGCTAAGGTAAATACCTACTCTAAAGCACCCCCTCAAGTGAAGCTAGGAGAAAAATAGAAGTGGCATGTCCACAGTATGAGTCCCAGTAACTAGGCCTGATGAGGTACTCATGTACAATAACTGGGAAAAAAGGGACACCGCAAGGTACCCAAAACTAGTAATAACAAAGTAAAGAAAGTAAAGACCCACTCTAAGGCATCCCAAGAAGCTCAGCTCAAAAACTCGTACAATGCTAAAGAATTTTGGTGTGTACTATAGTCTAAATCCACTTCTCGATAACAAAACTCAAAAACAACTGACACTGGGTTTCACTGAATAGCTCCATACAAGGAGACTGTCAATGGAGTGATGTCAAAAGTCCAAAAAACACCAAACATAATTCGATAAACTACTACAAATAGGTGTGCCACGATCCAAGAACAATAACCAAAGCAACAAGGCAAGGACATAAACTCTAGAGTGTCACGATCTAAGAAAAGCCAAGGTAACAAGGTAAGGACATGAAACCCAAAGAAGCAAGATCAGCACCACACCCTCCCATACTACTGAATGGGTGGAGTGATGCTACAAATCTATATGAGTTGTCAAAAAAACTACTTGAACATTGACAAAATAAAAATGGGATCCACTAGAATAGCTCCCCCGTAAGAGAGACTATCAACATGCCAAAAGTGTCGAAAATACAGATACAAAATCTCTCAACAAACAAGAGAGATACACTACACCTGCTAAAGAAAATGCTCAAAACAAGAAGCATCACAATGCATAAGGTATAGAAAGTGGAGCAAGAGGCTGAATGGTGGAGGAGCCACGCCTATAGATTCCTCTCAACGAATTCCTATATCACCGCCACGAGTGATCATATATCCACCCCAAATCAACACGGATGGATGAAGAAGATGCTTGCATATGACTTGGTGTAAAATGCACAATGGGTGCATGCAAAAGAACATCAGAATGTGTGTCAAGTTGATCATGTCTGACAACTGAAATCTCAGGTTTCTCAAGCTTGAGTGAAGATGTAGAACTCATGTGTTTCTCATGATCCTTAAAAAGAGTTGAACGAACAAACAAAGGAGCTCTATCAATGTGTGATCCTAATGAAGTATCTGCTCGAAAACAAATATCATGACGAGAATTCCACTTAACATGTGGAATAGAGGAAATAATACCCTGTGAATGTCTACCAATGACTCTACTAGTGAGACCCATAGAATGGAGCATGCGAGAACTGAATGCAATGGTATGCTTCTCAAAAAATCCATGTAGTAGATCGAAGTAGGATACACAACATGTGGTACTGTAATAGGCACATATGTGGAAGAGCATGCAGTAACAAGCTTCATAGGTGTATGAGCATCAAGAGCAGGAACAGACTCAAAGACTGATATATCAATGTCAGTGGGTTTAGGAGAAATAGCTGCAAGTGGACTAGGAGCATGGATATGGCTGTCCACAATATGATGGTGATGTTGTAGGCTAGCAAGTTTGTTCTACAGGAAGTGTATTATTGTATCCTTATCGTGAATGAGTGATTGTAGAAGAGAATTTTTCTTCTTGAGTGATCTATTTTCTTCCACAAATTTTACAATATCCTCTTGAATTCCACACACTTCAGAGAAAAGCATATCATTCTCAGAATCCATGATAGATACAAAATGCAACTCCCAGAAGTTTAGGACATCGGGCTCAGCTGAAATTACGTCCACAATTGATTACAACACTCCTCCATATTTGGCACTTTATAATTATAGTGCAAGTCTCAAAATAAATATTTCTAATGGAAAGAGTACGAAAAAACAAGCACTTTCACAAAAACGGCACTCAAAACCGAGTTACCGATCAAAAGTTACAAGATTTTTAATATTTTGCTCTTATTTATTTTAGCTGCCACTAAAAGAAAATAAATTGTTGTTACCTTCACCACACAAATAAAATTAAAGGGGATTGAATTTAAGCACCTACTAGTAGGAATCACAAGCTTTAAGCCCTCATATGACCATACCATATAACCAAGGGCTAAGGATTTTAATGGGTGTGGAGCAACAAAATATGACCAAATCCCAAATATATGAATATACAATGAATTTATTTGCAAAATAAAACTTACAGATGGATGTCAACAGCAATCTCCTGCTTTGATACCATGAAAGGAACAATAACCAAATCATACCAAGCCAAGAACACAGATGCTAATCAAACATCACGATCAATAAGATGAAATTAATTCACCAGAATAACTTTACATAAACCTTTGCAAACAAATGAGCAGCAATATCATATATTATTATGGAACTCAATGCAATACATTGAGAATGGGCCTTGCTTAAATAGGCAAGGAATAACAATCTAAGAACCAGTCAAGGTCATAGATCAAGCCATAAATCAAAGAAATAACTAGTCATCAAAGAACTAGTCAAGACCATAGATTTAGGAGAGAACTAGACATCAAGGATCTAGTCAATACCATAGATCAAGGAAAGAACTATACCTAACAACTAGATAATATCTCCTAATATCTAAATAAGATAAAAGAAATATCCACACACATAAGTGGGTGAGGATAAATACAATAAAGGTAAATAAATTACCTAGGTGAACATGAGCTAAGGTAAATACCTACTCTAACACTTTCACTTGTGATTTTATAATATGCATCTAATGAGTTCACATGGTTTATGGATGTTGAATGGTTAAATTGAATTATGAATCTAAGAAATGATAAATGAAGTTGTAATTATTGTATGACTGATTCACCCCTATCATTCATTGTGCTTCTAAAATACCAAGTATAATTCCTTACCCCTAAATATTTCTATAATAAATTTAGAAGCTAAACATCCCACATGCATATTTATCCATGTTTCCTCTAGAATAAAAGTATAAAATTTTGGTGGAGCCCTCGCAAGTTGAAATTTGGGAACCCAATTGACATGCATGTAACAAATGGGTATATAAACCTTTAAATTCCATCTCTCAACTACTTATTTATATAATTAATTTCAAAATAAATATTTTCACCTCCCTCAGTATACTTTTTACTCTATTTTATCTCTCATTCAACACCAAATGAAAACAATCTAGATATTGCCTCATCTTTAGAAAAGAATAACACATCATACCAAGTAAAGGATTAATAACAGGTGACTGATGGGGAAGTAAATCACTCTATTTGAATGGATTTATTTTATGTGGTGTGATGGTTCATGATTTATGTAGCCATTCCACCCATTTCCATAGCATCAATACTTATTTAAGCTCCCATATCATGTGAAAATTAATGACCTTATTAAAAATTATCTAAAGGATCCCCACTACTGAAGTAAATTTATCAAAATTTGAGTTTATTCCCACCTTATTTCCTTTTCGTTGTCTATATTGGATAAAAATTCTAGTTGACTATCATGTTTCCTTTACATGTTACACATCTAGACTCTAGAGATTCAAGTCTAGATTCAATTTTTTTTGTCCATTCCATCAATAATGAGGGCTCTTGGAGAAAATTTTTAACAAGTACAAGTTATTCTATCTTTTCATGAACATAGTTAAGCACCCATATACTTGTTCCCATTCCATGCTACTCTTCAATTATCAATTTTTTTTCCCCTCACCTTTGTAGCATCCCTAATAACCTTTTCCTCATCTTCCCACATCCTTCCAATATTTTGGGGATTAATATTATCCTTAGTACTTCCATGAGAGGTTTCCAACCTATAATATCTTCCGGGAAGCTTGAAATCCCTAGAAACATTTGGCGTATTCACATGCATTACTCCTTCAACATCATCCGAGGACAATGATACTTTTTTAGGCTAGATTTTATGCTTGGATACACACAAAAACCTAGGAAGTCATGGGATAAATCCCCTTCATTTAATGGTGAATCTCCGTATAAGATGTTTATCTACTGAAACTATTCACACTAGCAACTTATATAATTTATGTGCAAACTAAATTAATTTTCCAGGTATTACTTTAATCATGAAGCTCATGAACCATAGCTTAGAAATTTTGCAGGAAGTAAACAATTGTGTTTGGAAGTTGTGTGGAAAAAAAGAAGATAGAAAATATAGAATATATAGTATCAAGAGAAAAGAGAGAATGCACTTTACAATAAGTATATTTTAGAGCTTATTGTAGTCATACAACATAGATAAACACTTTAGAAATGTCATAAATGCTAGAAAATGAAAAAGAAATGAATTCAGATTTAGATTTAAAGTAACATAAATTTTACCATAAAAATCCTTAGATAATGTACAGCAAGACCTCTCAGAGACAAAGTTCTTCAGAAATCCACCTTCTTCTTACTCAATTGTTGTTATTTTTACACAATGAACATTCAATAATTTCAACACAAAGTTTGAAATATTTAATTTCATGCACAAAATTACAATAGCTTGTTGCCCAAAAGTTCTAATTTTGTATCCTATAAAATTCTCCCTACATTTATAGTATCTAAAAAGATAGTTTTGGGACCCTAAGGAAGCTATACACCTAAGGCACGAGAGGGTTTTGTCACGCGCTAGTAAAGGAAAAAGGCTCGCGTGGAAGTAACTTTGGGGAAAGTACGAAGTTTGCTCCTGGGTAGAGGAGACTCAAGACTTAACCACCTTTTGGATCACGGTTAAAGTCTTGATAAAGGAACACATGGAGATTCAACCCGAATTGTCTATGGATAAGGTTGGGACATGGAGACCTGTAGCTCAAGGAAAGAATATTAGGGGGTATGATTATGGTTATAATGATATGATTAGGAGTTGTAAATTAGAGTTAGTTACGGTTTAAGGGCACTTGCATACTAAGAATACTTGACTATGGCGAACATGATGACATTTGGTAAACAGATCACTCGAGTGATGAGTAGATAGTAAGGTAATATTCCTTGGATTTCCTTGTTATGTATTGATTTACATGGAAATAGGAGAGAGAGAGAGAGAGAGAGAGAGAGATAGGTTGTATAGAAGAATAGCAAGGGGGTATGGGTTACCTATGAAATGTGTGAGCAAGAAGGTAGTTTAAAAGCTGGGAGATATATGTGTGATCACTGTTATAAATTTTGTAATGAAGACATTAGAGGATAATAATGAGACTTCGTTGATATATTTGGAAACTATTAATAATTTTGATTCAATATATGATGGTTTTATTCTATATATCTATGTTTATGGATTCAAACCCTTGTCTTCTTGATATTGCTTATTGTTCATATCTAGTTCATATATGTTGTTACGATGTTACTTTCATGTTATGGTGCATCTATGTTTGGTTCTAGTTATTTGTCCTGGTCCTAAAGGATGGATGCATGTATCTCGCATCTCTGAAAAAATTCCTCCATTAATGGTGAACATTCTTGAAAACCTCACATAAAGGAGGGGCTTGGTGCCTACGTGCTCCTCGAGTGAGCACCTAGTCTAGACTGGGTTATATGCCAGTGCATTTGGGCTTTAAAGGGGGTAGGGAAATGTGAATACATTTTGGTTTTGTTGTCATGTGGCCTCTTTTAAAGTTGTAGTAAGAATGGTGTGTGATGACGGAATGTTTGACCTTAGATAGTGTTAAGACTTGGCTTAAGAACACGAAGGATGAGTTTGCATGCAGAGGTTTAATACTAGACCTGATTTTAATGCACGTACATGGGTAGAGGAGAATTTGTACCATGAGCTCTATGAGACATTAATTTTTTGTTTTCTAGTAGAGTTGTATGAATGGTTGTCAGTGTATGCATCGATGAATATTTGGTATTATCAACCTTATATTTAGACACAAGAAGAGTATCGGCGGTTGCATGATGCCGATATGACTGGACTCGTGATGTTAATCGGTGGTGGAGTGGAGCGTTGACTAGCTATACCTTAGAATATGTGATTTCTACTTATTATTTCCCAACGGTTGTTGAGTTTGAATTCTTACGAGATCTAAGAGGATTTTTCTTGCATTCTATAGTATTAGCCATTAAGATCCCGATCATGACTCTAAGTTTAGAACCATTTCCTATGGCTAGCTAAACTCCCACTAGACACGGGGCATGGAAGCTAGAGTGGTGAAGGATGGAGGAAGCAGAGAGACAAGATATATGTCTAAAGTATAATGAAGTGCATGAGAGGGAGTTGGTGAGACAAGGTGAAGTTTTAGGAGTGATGGACTTATGGAGGAAGAAATTGTACGTAGGATTTGAGGTTCACGCGTTGAATGTGAAACCTGATCGATCTGTGTTACCCCATCTTGGAAAGCATGGGAGATAAACCACCTCATCTTCTGGTGAGAGCTCATTGTATGGAGAAAGGAGGAGAGTCGTAGGCACACATCTTAGCCCACCTAGTGACCAAACCTTGACACTTAGTTTTCTAATTCCTGAGATAAGTATTGTTAATCTAGTTGGTGTTGGTATTGGTATTTGAGAAGCACCTAGTAGATATAACTTTTCATTCAGTTCATCTATGGCCACGTAGACATTTCCTATGTTTGGAGGCATCCTATCTAACACATCATTTGGTCAAGGTGTTGGTGCACAGAGTTTGGGTATCGCATCTAGAAGTGGTTCAATGTCATAAACTATTGGTGCGCAATTTAGCACGATGGTGGGGACACAAAGTATAGATTTTTAGGCCCCTTACTTGCTACAGGAGGAGGATCTAGTGGATCCATAGGGATAGGAACTAATGGATTTAGTGGTACTGGTGGTGGAGGAAATATAGGAGGAGGCCAAGGTACTAGACCTGGTGGGCAAGGGCCTCAACCACATCAACAAGTGTTTTTAAGATGTCTCTACATTTTCTTGATTATAAGGGTGTGGAAGATGTTGTAGAGCTATACATAAGTGTCAATTGCTATGACACGATAAGGGTATCACTTCCCTAGAGTGGAAGGCAAGTCAATTTATAACTAATTTCTAGGGGCACATGCATAGCTAGTAGCTGGAAGTATGACCCACATCATATGGTGGTGAATCATATTGTGTTGCATGATGCCTTTTTGGTGGATTTCCATATTGTTGAGTTTGAGTAGAAGAGCATTAGTTCTTTGAAGGAGATTTAGCAAGGAATGGCAGAGAGAGTGTGCGGAAGTATGATGCATGCTTTAAAACAATCCTCTAAAAATTATCTTATGATATCCATCCCTCATAGCATGCTCAATGGTTCTTCGGGGGTTTAATAACACCTTTTAGATGAGCACTTTCACATAATACTTTCACGGACCGTCGCAAGGCCTTGAATCTTCTCTACGCACCGAGGTTGTCGGAAGTATTGATACTGGGTAAGTCCCTTTTTGGAAGCATAGATCATTATCATGATGAAGCCGCTAGAAAAATTATCTACGAGCTCATTTGATAAGACTCCTAATATACTATAGTGCACACATTGTGAGGTAGAAGGACACACAAAAGACAGTTTCCTATGAAATTCATTGTGTAACATGTCATTGGATTGTGAAATCTATCACAGAGATCATGATCCAAGTATATGCCCATTATTACACCATGTGCTCCGCAAGAATGTGTCTTCTTATTGTAATATTTTCTCATCTATGACTCATGATAGAAAGGATGTCATTCAATACACCAAATCCATGATGTCATTGATATTAGTGTGTAATAAACCAGCATTGGAAGTAGGTATAAGAATGAAGGTCATCAGTATGAAGGGGGTAGAGATGGAGGAGATGAGAAAAAGGTTTTCATGGAGGATTCGGAGAGGCTATGGTGGTCACGGAGGTAGGGGTGTCTTCCCTTGTGGGACTTGTTACAATTGTTGACCCTCGAACACTACAAGTGTGAATGTCTGGATTTTCTACAGTTCTTGTGGTGTGGGAAGAAGCATAAGTATGAGGATTTCTCTTATTTGTATGATCACATGAGCGAGGAACTAGAGGAAGGACAATGGCATGGGATTGGTGAGTGTGAAGCAAGATGATCCATAGTGGATGCCTAGGGTAGCACATAACCTTGAATTAGAATTTTTCTTGATGACTACGCAAGTTGAGGCTATGCGTGTAGGGAAATACCGAAGACAATGCCTCTCATTATAAGAGAAAAGGTATTACATGGGAAATATCTTGATCTAACTCATCAGAAAGAGGTCTACCAAGATACCATGGAGGTGATTAGAAACCTTCAAGGGGATATTTAGTGTTTGAAAGAGTAGTTACAGAAGTTAGAACAAGAAAATAATGTTAAGGTCCCTCAGAAGGACATGGATGAGGTCAGAGAAGTGTGTACGATGTTTCCTAGGAGAATATCATCCCTCTATTAGGAGAGTGGTTAAGAGAAAAAGTATCGAGCACTAGAGGTGAGCACGAGAGGTAGGTCTTACATCCTAATCTTCCCCCTCATAGTATTGATTATGATAAAGAGATCACATTGAATGTAGTTGTTGATGGATGGCTCTTGAGCAACATTCTGATTGACATGGGTGTAGAGGTCAATGTTCTCACTTTAGATGCATGGAATCATATGGGGAGACCTCCATTGTAGCCATCTTCAAATGTGTTGTATATGGTGAATAGGAAAAGGATATGCCCATCAAAGTGTTGAAGGATGCATCCATAACCATCCAAGGGGAAAATTTTATTGGATATTTTGAAGTCTTAGCGCTTGCTGAGGTAGATAAATTTCCAAAGCATTACTTAGACACCCCTGGTGTTATAAGAATAATTCGACTTGCACTTTAATAAAGGGTACATAAGTTTTGAGAAAAAAGAGGAGCATGTTGTTATTCCACTAATGGATGGGAAGTCTGCACCATATGTAGAGCCTTTGGGAGAAGAGGACCTAGATAGAATCTATGTGTGCACCATTAGAGACCCCGAGGTTATCCATCCATCAAGAGAAGGATTCATTCAATGGGAAGATGCTCAGTCCATGAGTGATACAACTAGCATTGCATGTGATAATTGGGCACATGGTACCTATGAGTTGGTCGAAATAAAATTGAAGGGAATTGTGACTCGTGTCATCAAGGCGCACTTAGTTAGGTGTTTAGGAGGAAAGCAGTTACCTAGTTCCAATGGAAAGGGTAACCTTGACATCTTTCTGCATGAAATGGAGGTATGGACATGTAAAATACAAAGGAGGAATATTCTTATTTATACCTTGCATGGAACAGTAGCATGTTCTTTGGGTGACCCATTGATACAATCTTCTAGACTAGCGTGAAGTGAGAATCGCATTCTCTTTTAGGTTTCTCTGCGGAGTAATGTACCTTCTAGAATACATGACTATCATGGGAAGGATGTTTCCTCATTCCACATCCAGAAATGTGAGTGACCCTAGATGGTAGGCCCGAATCCTTACCTCCATCGTTATGGGTGTATAATTTCTATTCCACCTTATAGGGTTGCATGCATATGGTACATTCATTTAGAGTTACATTGTCAAATGGGAAATTGGAAAGAGTTGACAATGCATATTATTCGAAATTTTGAGTATCTAACTTTGAATCCATCGGTGAATGAGGCATTACATATATTTAAGAACCTTACTATGGGAGACAATACCATGGCGGAGGAGTAAATCCTTGATTTATTAGGGGAACACAGTGCGGAAGAGCACTTTGAAGAAGGATAGATGAAAGAGATAAAGTTTTATGTGCCTACCTAGAGAAGGAAAAAGGAAAGTTAGTCTACCTGATAGACAATGAGGAGGTAGAAAAATTGGATGTTAACCATACTAAAGATATGCATGAAGTTTTAGATAGTGTAGATGAGAAAGCACGTGCTTACCATGAGCCCTTGAAAACAAATAAGGTTAACATTGGTATAGAGGAAGAGATGAATTAAACTGTCATTGGAGATTACTAATCAGACCAAGAGGTTTCAAAAACTATTGATCTCTTTGCACAACTTCTAATATTTCTTCCTCATGGGTACCATGAGCTTAAAGGAGATCACCACTCACTATGGGAAATGAGGATTAAATTAAAGGAGGGTGCATGCCCAGTTCGCAAGAGACATTGAAGGATGAATCAATCGTGCATAAAGGTTAAGGAGGAAATTGATAAGATGATAGAATTTGGTATCATTGAGGCAATTGAAGAATCTGAGTGGGTGATCTCGATGGTGATTATTATTAAGAAGGATGGGAGGATAAGGATTTGTGTTGATTACAGAGATTTAAATGCTTCATGTGTGATATATCCTTTTCCAACCTCATTTACTAAGGAGATTTTAGAAGGTGTTGTAGGGTGAGAGATCTATTCTTTCACAGATGGATTCTCTAGATATCATCAGGTAAGAATCGTGAAGGAAGACTAGGAGAAGAATACTTTCATGACTGAGTGGGGAAGTTTTGCTTATATAGTTATGCCCTTTGGGCTTAAGAATACGCCTATTGTATTTTTGTGCATCGTGGTGTAGGCCTTTCAAGACTTCATCCAAAAAATTGTGTAAGTATACCTAGATGACTAGATGGTGTATGAATTAGTAAAGGATCATTATGACAACTTGAGATTGATATTTGAGGGGTGTATGAAGTTAAGTATCTCTCTAAACATTAAGAAAAAAAAATTTTCTACCCCATTTGGCACATTACTAGGTCACATTATATGCAATGACGGCTTATTGGTAGATCTGCCAAAGTTGTTATTTTGAGGTTGAAAGATCCTACCAATCAAAGTACAACACACAAATTCTTAGGGCATACCGGTTATTATATAAAATGAATCAAGGGATATGCCATGATTTTTTCATCGTTAGAAGAGTTGCTGAAACATAAGAGTAAAATTCATTAGGGAAAGGTGTAGCAAGTGGCCTTTGACATGCTGAAAGACAGACTCACTAGTGTGCCCATTTTGCACTTTCCCTCTTAGGAAAAACCATTTCATGTGCATGTTGATGCACCATGTATGGAAATAGGAGCATTGTTATCACAACCTACCGAAGGAATTGTTGATCACCCTCTATGTTTTGCTAGCAGAAAGTTAACTCTGATGGAGTAGAATTATACAACAACATAGCGCAAAGCATTGTCCTTGATTTATGCACTACATAAATTTAGGAAATACTTGTTGGCTACTCTTTTTACCTTTTATATAGATCATATAGCACTCAAGTACTTAGTAAACAAGCTTGTTTTGCAAGGGTGCATATCTTTGATGGATCTTGTTGTTTCAGGAGTTTGATTTTTTCGATCGTCATGAAACCGGGTAAGATAAATTTGGGACCAGATCGTCTATCAAGGATTAACTCAAGTAAGGACTTGCATATCATTGAGGACATAATGCCAAAGGCACAGATTGTACATACTACAACATGTGCCTTCTAACGTGGAGGTTATTGTTGTTTTCTTAGGAATGGGTGTGGTTCCAGAGCGAATGAAATCTTTGGAGAAGAATTAGTTGGTTAAATAATATGCTCCCTATGTGTTTATTAGTGGAGACCTATACAAAATAGGATGAGAAGAGGTTTTACGTCGGTGTGTGTTAGAACATGATTGTACTGCAATCATGGAAGAAGCTCATGGTGGCATCACAGGAGGATACTATGTAGGGAATGTGATTGCGTGCATGATCCTATTGGTAGGCCTTTTGTGGGAGATGGTTTATAAGGATTGTATAGAGTATTACAAGGTGTGACCATTTCTAGCACCTTGGTAAGCTAGGGTAGAGAGATGAAATTCCATTAAGACCTATTGCTAGTGTAGAGCCATTTGAAAAATGGGAAATTAACTTTGTGGGCCCTATTTCCCTAAATTTGTGTGTGTAGGACATTTTGCGTTATATTATCACTTACATATATTATGTTACACGGTGAGCAAAAGTTACGCCTACGAAGGATTGCATGGCGATATAACAGCTAGGTTCTTATGGGAGAATATAATCAATAGGTATGGATGCCCATTGAGTTTAACAAGTGATAGGGGTACTCACTTTTTGAATGAAACTATTAGAATCTTATTGGCAGAGTTTATGGTGGCCCATCATAAAAATATGCCTTATCACCCTTAGGCTAACAAAAATGCTAAGGCATTTAACAAGATATTGAGCCACACAGTAACTAAGATTTTTGATTTCGGAAGGAGGGACTGGGATGGAAAAGTATATGTAGTATTATGGGCATATCGCACGACTTATAAATTATTGAAGAAGGCCATTCCTTTTCAATTGGTGTTTAGCATGGAGGCATTTCTTCCTATGGAATTCATTTTACTATCTTTGCGTATTGTGCACACAGGAGGATTGGATAACGAATAATCATTAGAAGAGTGCATTGATAAACTTATGATACTAGATGAAAGGCGAGCCATTGTTAAGTGCAGTCAAAAAATAGAAAAAGAATGACAGAAGGCATGACATGATCATCATATTAAAAAAAAGAACTTTTAGGTTGGGCAGATGGTTCTATTATATGATTCTAAGTTTTGACACCACCTTGGGAAAATAAAGTGCATTACCTGGTACCTTATGTCATATAACACATACTTGATTCAGGTCAATGTCAACTACAAGCGCTAGATAGAATGCGGTTTCCAGTTATTTCAACAAGAGTAGGATGAATCCCTACTATAAATAATTCTTATGTATGTTTGTAAATAGGGAAATGTTGCCACTTAGCTTAAGATTTCCTTTAATGCTTTTTCATTTATATGTGCTTACTTTCATCGTCATTATGATCTTCCTTTTTATTCTATGGTGTGTGCACATGGGCATGCCAGTAGCTAATTACATATTAAGTGATTCCATGCCTGAGAGGACCATGCATACCCTTAGTGTGGGGTGGATTGGTATCTAAATTTAGAAAATCATTGGCGTATTTCTAAGGAAGTTGGATTGTTGGATAACTCATTCTAGGATCATTGGTGCAAAGGAAGGAGAACGGTTTATGCAGTGTAAAAGGTGTTTGAATTTGTGTTGTTGTACATGTTTTTCAGAAAAGAGTTGAGTTGAGTGTAGACCACGCATAGGAGAAACAAAGATCACACAATATAACATGATGGAGGTGGAAGCATGGAGATTACTCGGTAGAAGTCACGAGGTTGAGTACTTGGTGTAGTAAGGTACACAAAGGAGTTGTATGGTAGGGAAGTAATGATAGTATGCCAAAAGGTTATGACTATAGAGCATGAGGTGGAGTCGTAGAATTTGACTTAAGTGGATGAAGTGCGTTATTAAAAAGTAATGTTAAGACACGTGGGTCGAAAAGACATTAAGGTATTGAAAAAGTATAAATAGGGAGTGAGGGTAGTCATTCTAACTACCTTGCCCTTAGAAATTTTTATTTTTATGCTCCCGAGTGACTGAAGTGTAATGAGGGTTTGCTAAGGAAGTGAGGTACTTTTCATGAACCAGTGGAGTTGTGTGAACTATGGTAAGATCTTGTGGAGTAGCAAGAAGGGGGAAAGAAAATAGTAGACAAATAGGGGGTTGTGTGAAATTGAATCCATAAAGTCGAGAGAACTCAAAAAATAAGGAGGAATTGAAACACCTAGGGCACTGAGAGAACATAAACAAAGATGACACCTAAGAAGGCACAAAATAAGAAAATATTGGTGGAGAAGGAGGAACCTGTGGAGGTGTACTTAGAAATGTAGTATCCCCAGAAATTCTTAAGGTGGAAAAGTGGAGCTCGAAGATATATAAGTGTAATATCAGTGAGTTTAATAATAGAACAACTTATTACAACAACAAGTCAATGCAATTAGATCTGGTCAAGGAGATCCTAGGGTTAGATGAGTAAGGAAACCCTAGGGTGGATGACTCGGTACAAAAGGAATTATAGAGAACTAGGTTTTTTCAGTTATGGGAGCTTCCCTTCTTCACCGAGACCCACCTCTCTCTTAGGTGTTTGATGTCATAGGTGTATAAGGACTTATTCTACTTTGCAAGGAGAAGAATGAGACTCATAGGCCAATTGATTAGAACAGTAATACGCCTACAAAACACTAGTGAGGACATGACACTTGATTTTTGTGCCACTGCAAAGATCGAGGAATTAGTGAAGCAATTGAGCTATGAGAAGGGAGGGAGAGCTCAGGTTATCCCAAACCTTATCGACGACATTAAGGGTCATATCTCAACTCATCAACTGCAAGTTAGGTGCATCTGAGTGGTGGATAGATATCAACAAGAGATTCTTGTAAATTGCATACAGGGTATCTAAAAGGGCACATTACAACTTCGCCCAGTTTATTATAAGTAGTATCATTGAGGAGGCATGAGTGTAGAATGAGGTTGGAGAAAAGATCACGTGGGGATCCATACTCCTGTTAATCATATTCTAGGAAATTTGTGTCCCATATGGGCTAGACTAAAATATATGGGTTCACCCACCTGTACACTCATCTCTTACGGTGCAGTTTACACAATTTACTTGTGGTAGGTCCATCTCGAACACCTACAAGGCACGAATGAAAAAATGGTATGAGAGATTGTGTGAGGCCTTAGAGAATGAATAGCACATCCCCATGTGTTACTACAATTTTTGGTGATCAAGTAAAATTTACGATTACATATCACTTCTTCTAGGAAAAGTTAATGATGGTCAAAGGATAAATGGGACCATGGTGCAAGACCCCATTCGCATTCACTGATAGATACATGAAGTGTGACATCAATATATTAAAGGAAACACAGAGTCTTACTTTTGATGTTAACAAAGTGGGTGTTGATGTTCACACCTTGTGTGTGACTCAGTAAGTATGGAGCGAGGCCAAAGCATATAAAGAGACTCTACAGAGCCCATTTTTGGATTTACATCCACAATTCAATGTTACCATCAAGGGCTTCATCCACCAAGTATTTTTTTCATTTACACCCTAAGACATGGGGGAGTTAAATTGGAGGTCACAAACTCCACTTTTCCAAAGTCACAGAAGGCATAAATCTTGCCAATGAAAGCGAGTCCAGGGAAGAAGAAGGAGAGGAAGAAGAAGAAGAGGGAAGTGATGGAAAGTTGGATACTTCCCTAAAAAGGAATTATTATACATGTCAAAGTAATAGTGGAGACACAAGAAATTCACACTAGGGCAGCACCGAGGCTTCACAACTAGATTGTGAGGAGGTTAAGCGGTCAAAAGGGGAAGATCCGGAACAAAAAATCGAAGGTACATGATGTCACCAGTTTAGAGACAGGCTCAGAGGAGGATCACCTTACATTTAAAAAGGAGCTTGAGGAAGAACTAGAGGGGGAAGAGAAGAGATTAGGAAGACACCAAGGTAGTGGTTGATGCATGCAGAGAAGAGAAATCACATACTACGGAGGAGCCTATGAAGATCCCATCTTGAGGGACTTCACCTATCTAGCCCACTAGCCTAGAAAATAAGAGTAAATGAGACTCCTTCTTTATTAAAGAGGATAAAGGGTTCACTACATGAACAAGTACCCCAAAGAAACAACACTCAAAGTGCAAGGAAAAGAGAAAGAAGTGGAAACCTATGTCCCCTCACATGGACTTTGTGGATGATCCCACAAAGGTGTTACACGTGAGGTTCCAGAGCACCCTTGCCCTATAAAATTTACACAATTGAGATTTATTGGACCAAGATGGGGTCATGAAAAAAATGAAGAAGATGATAATTTGGAATCTACATTATCATGTAAAGGAGCCTGAATTTGAGTTCAACAACCACGCGATCGAGACCATTCACTTGAATAAGAATGAACGGGAAACATATAAGGCGATTGATCCAAGTCACCTCACTGGCAAACAGGGATGCAACATGTTACAAAATATGTATATATAGGTAATAAGGTGGAGCTTAGATGCAGGGGTGACTGTTTGGACCTTATTCAAGAACAAGAAGGGAAAGGATAAGGAGATTGAAAGACTACACCAAGGATTGAACGGTGAATAGTCACGAACTAAGGAGGCCTATGATTGAGTCGGTGCCTTAGTGAATAAGATCTTGGGGAATATCTGGCATTGGTGAGCCAAGCCAGGACAAATTATAATGATGAAATGGAGTACATACAAGATCTGGTGGGGATTTTGTTGACCAACATCAAGAATGGCATGGGGACCATAGTTGAGGAGCTCATGCAAAGGAAAAGTAAACAATAAAATCATCGATAAAGCACGGGTTATAGGGTTAGAGGACTTGATCACCCAACTTAAGGAGGAAAATATTTTGGCAAATAGGGGCTTCAAAAATTTTATAAAATTTGAGCCCATAGTCGATGTGTGAGTAGCAGAGGAAGAGGTCAATCTCAAGGAATTTTAGTAAAAGGTCCCAAAAACATAATTGAGCATGCCCAACTGATCATTGACACCACAACACAAAAGGAAAAGATTAATACCAAGCACGAGTAGTTATATTGTCACATTAGTGAACTTTGTGACTATATCATGGAATTAATGGATGAGTTTGAGGGTGTTTGGATGGATATAATGGTGGTCATAAAAATATGAAAGGGAAGGTGGAAGATACTACGCTAGACCAAGTACCCAACATTGTGGGTGATGCATCAAGGAAGGCTTTAGCAGAATTGGAAGCATGGGAGAAGTCAAGAGCATGATAGATGTGGATTTTCCCAAACTTCTCCAGTTAGTCACTTAGGCTGGTGAACCATACAACATTTTTTACCTTATTCATTTTGGTTAATGGAGTTTGGTTCAGCGAGCACCAAGAATTACCTTGGGTGGAAATTGAGTTAGTGTGGGGTAATGTTGAGCCCCTAAATAATCTATGCACCGAGGTGTGGAAGGTTTTGTCTTGCACTAGTAAGGTATTAAGGATCCCATGGAAGTAACTTTGGGGAAATCACGAAGGTTCATACCTAGGAAGAAAAGACTCGAGGACTTAACCACCTTTTAGATCACGGTTAAAATCTAGATAATGGAATACATAGAGATGTAACCATAATTTTCTATGGATAAGGTTAGGACATGGATACTTGTAGCTCAAGGAAAGAATATAATGAGGCATCATTATGGTTATCATGATAGGATTAGGAGTTGTAAGTTACGGTTAACTAGCACTTGCATGCTAAGAATACTTAAGTCTGCGTCCTGAACATTATGACATTTGGCAGGTGGATCACTCTGAGTGATGAGTAGATAGTAAGGGAATATTCCTTGGAGTCCCTTGTTATGTATTGATTTGTATGGTAACAAGAGAGAGAGTTAGTTGGTATGGAAGAAGAACAAGGGGGTATGGGTAATCTGTGAAATGTGTGAGCAAGAAGGTAGAGAGAGCTGGGAGAGATGTGTGTGATCACTATTATAACTTTTGTAATGAATCCATTAGAGGATAATATTGAGAATCTATTGATGTATTTGGTCCAGTTATGGATCTCTTGATGTATTTGGCTATTGTAAAAATTGTGAAACAATATATGATGGTGTCGTTTCGTATATCTATGTTTATGGATTAAAACCCTTGTGCTCTTTATATTGCTTATGGTTTATATCTATTTCTTCTATGTTGATATGATGTTACTTTCATGTTAAGGTGCATCTGTGTTTGGTTCTATTTATTTGTCTTGGTCATAAAGGATGGATGCATGTATCTCCGTCTCTCGAAAACATTATTATTTTGTAAAATCACAGCACCCCCAAATGAGTAGTCAGATATACTTTTCTAAGGCAGATTCATTCGGTGTGATTCGTATAACATTGAGTTTTCCCCAAAGTGTGGGAATTTGAAAATGGAAAAACTCTCCAGATTAAAGTCTAGTTCATATTCCTCTGTTTAGGTGCATGCGTGGAAACTTGCAGAGGACCTATTCCTAAACCTAATCTAAGTTTTACCAAGGAGACAAGGATAAAAGGAATACAAGAAATAAAAACTAAGCTACAAGGTGATGCACCAAAGGAATGATGAACATTAGTTTTTTTAATAGACACAAGACAAAAAAATGCATACAATAATCATGCACAGATAACCAGATTAATAATGAAAGACCATATGAGAGCAAAGGAGACAAGAAAGGATTTAAAATCAGTCACACACATGTTTTATTACTCGTATATTGATACAATGCATTACAAATTCCCGAGAAGGCAAGAATCGTATTGTAATTTTAATGGAAGGTCTGAACTCCACGAATTACTTTTCCAAAAGGAAAGGGAATCCTACAAAACAAAATAATGTCCAACCCTTTACAATGAGTTTCAACTCGGCTTTTATAGATTCAACACAGAAGGGGGAAAGGGAGAGAAGTGTTAAAAATAGGTCAAAGCTCAACCACTACTATTAATTCCTCCTACAAAATTTTCCCCCAAATTTGTTATGACTACATCAATTTCTTATTCAGTGCCTCGAAGGAGGAGGAAAGCGGCGGATCAGATCGAATTCAATCAGGTTGTTGGGCAAAAGATCCTACATTAATATCCCTGAAGATGTTTCTCCATTTTCTCCCACCTAACCTCCCCAAACTTAAAGTTTCAGATCTCCATGGCATAGATGAGGTTGAGATCTTTCCAACGGTGTTAAATTTGCAATATTTTGAGCCCTGAGTCGAAAGATATGCCCCTTCGAAGTTTGTATCAGTCCATACAAAAGGGTGGGAAAACCGGTTTGAAAAATGGGCCCCCTTTTTAATATGGGACATGTGGAGGGCTGGTGCTTGTTCAAGGGTGGCCTCTGTATTTTCTCTTGGAATGGCACAGGGGCTAACACGTGGCTTCCTCCACCGGCCTGCTCAATTTCTATGTTTTTGGCTAAGTCCTTTGCTTGGCAGGTCATATTTCTTGACCGGGGACACACGCAGCGGTCTGGCGCTCATCTAGAAATCCTCTCTTTATTTGACCCTTGAGTTAGCATCGTTTGGACACTTGGCACTCTCTACCATCCTGCCACCATGCATTGACTATTCAACCTAACTTTGTCCCCCTTTTTTAGACTAGACGCATGGAGGCTTCGCGCTCACTTGAAATCCCGATCAAGATTTTCCTTTGAAGGAGCATCAAGTTGACACTTGGAATCCTCTCGCAGTCTTTGGACTTTTCAATAACCTCTCTCTTACCTTTTCAGACCTTGGGCTATGTGGCGAACTGGCACTTGTTCGAGCCTCCCCTTTTGGATCTACCCTTGGAGATGTGTCACTTGGACACATGGAATTCCCCACCAACACTTCAATACTTAGCATTTTTGAGGCCCGCCTATCTAAATTTTGACCATTTATTACGTGGAGGGTGGCATGATTTTGAGTCTCCACCTTGGGCTCCCATTTTGGATTTACACCGAGCCGACACCTGGCACCTTCCTGCCTAGTTGAAGACTTTTCAATGGTCGTGCAACTTTTGGGGCTCTGGACACGTGGAAGCCTGACACTTGTTTGAGCTTCCCTTTTTGGATTCAACTTTGGAGAAGTTCCGTGCCGACACATGGCTCTCTTCACTTCCTCCTCCATACTTAGTCAATTTTGGACTCATTTTGAACTTTTTTGAGCCCGAAGACTTCGGATCTTCACCGCTTCTTCTATTTCTTCTTCTAGCTTCTCTGTGACACCGCTCCTCCATGCTTTGGGCCTGTTATTCTATTTTTGATCCCACATGTAACCTATAGAATGGATTTAAGGCCCAGATTCACCTCATAGAGCCATTTTCTAAATTATCCTGCGTAGGGTTGTTTGATCTTCACAGGCCCTGCCACTCTATTATTGAGTCCTTCTATGACCTGTTTACAAGATTTAAACATGTTTTCTCTGTCTCTTTCTATGCATGGTCATGTCTGATCCACTATTTTTCCGGGGTGAAATATGGATAAAAATTCCTCCATTAATGGTGAACATTCTTCCAAAGCTCACCTAAAGGAGGGGGCCCAGGGCGCATGCACACACCTCGGTGAGCATCCAATCTAGATCTGGGTGATATGTTGGCACATTTTTGGGTTTAAAGGGGTAGGTAAATGTGACTACAGATAGTACAAATAGGATACATTAATTATGCCTTCCACACGTGCTTAGCTACAAAACTGTAAGAAGTTGAGAATATTTCTCCTTGAATTTCTCTTTGTTTGGCACGCATGATATTTGAATGTTCTACAATTCAAAACAAAATCAACTACCTTGCATGTAGTGCCAACTATTTCTAAGTAATTGAATTTTTCAAAATAACTTGAAGTAATTTCTTTCAACTAAATTACTTCAATTTTACATTTTAGTTTGATCACTTAAACTACATTGTCCCGAAAAATGAGAATAAGAAGAATAAGAATTTATTCCAACTGAAGAACCTCAGTCTTGCTTTTCTCTCGGTACTTAGCATGTTGATCCAACATATATTGCACCACTTTTTCATCTTCTTTAGCAATACCAGGCATTTTTGTCTCATACCTGAGGATTTCTTTTACTAAGATATTTCTAAAGCCTTTTACTTTTACCAAGTTAGGTCCAAGATTCTTAACATCACGGTGAAGCTTTATTAATTTCTCAATTGAATCACATGTGAAAGGAGTGATGGATTTATCAATTTCTTGCTTAAGAAGCTGAAGAAAATATTCTATAGTACCTGGTGGCTTGGCAAGTGTGTATCTTGTGATAAAATAGATACAATCATCAAGATGATCCATAGCTTCATCCACTTCTTCCTCTAGCATTTTCATCTCTTCCATAATTTTATTAAGAAGCTTTATGTAGAAGGACATGATTAACTCTTGTTGCTTTCCCCTTTGTATTGATCCTTTAGGAACAATTTTCTCCTCAACCAACATATTATCCGGTAATGAGTTTAGTTCTGTAAGACTCTCCAATTTAAGTTTAGAAATCCCATTCTCATTGTCCATCTCCAATGCTAAATCCTTTAGCTGCATCAACTTTCTTTGGAGATCATTTAAACTATTTGGTACCTCCAAGTATTTTGTTTCTTTCTCAGTGATTTTTTTATCCGGTCATCCACAACTTTAGTTTTGTCTCATGTTTCCTCAACCTCTATGATGACTTGAGGGTTAAATTTCTCTCCTGATAGTATGGGATGAGAAGAATACTTAGAAACCTTCACAATGATTTCACATAACTTGGAGATTTGCTCATTTAGTTTAGCCTTTTTATCCTTCTCCTTATCTAGCTTGAGAAAGAGTGTATCAATCAAGGTCTGAGTATCTTGCTTCAATCCTTCTATGGTGACTTCACCTAGAGGCACCTTTGTCACAATTATGTCCTCCTTGGTCAACTCACCTTTTTTATTTCCTTCTATTGGAGTAGATACTTTAGAAAACTTCTACCCTGATGATTCAATTATCAACTTTGAAGTTACCTTGGCAGCTTTAGATTTCTTCCCTCTTTTATCAAGACTCCTTAGCAGTTACAGGTCCATTTCTTCCAGGTTTATCACTTCTTTAGCTTCAAGGACTATTTGCAATGCTAACCAAGATGAGAAGTCTTGACTTGTAGAGGTATGAGAACTCGAATGTACTACCATTTCTTGACTTGTCACTGTTGCACTAGAGTGTACCATCATTTCTTGATTTTCTCATGTTACAAGTATCTTACAATAGCACCTTTTCAAGCTATGCCATTTTCGATTCAGCAATTGCTTCTCCTCGGTAGTATTTTCAATTGTATCTAACTCAACATTATTTCCTATCTCTACTTCCTTATGCATGTGATTCTCTCTGCGGACTCTATATGAATATGCTTCTCGGGTTCTACATCAATTTCTCTTTCCTCCATACCCTCCATCTCTATAATTTATACTTTATTTTCTCCTCTCTTTTGTTCTTGTGATTCTTCATGAGATGAAGGTATCTCAAAAATAGTTTCATTCTCCTCCTCATGCTGAGTCCTAGGTTGTTCATATTCTAGTGGAGGAGGAGTATTACCAGTGGGGAGAAAGGAGGAAGATCGGGAGGTGGAGTCTCCACACTTATTGGGGGAAGAATGAAAGGAGAAGCCTTCAAGGGTGGTATACTTACATCCACCATGTTAGTGGGAACTTGTATTGAAGGGACATTAGGGGAGGAGGAAACAACTTTAGTTGATGGAGTAGCTTCACTAGTAGTAACTCCGGAGTTGTTGTTTGTGTTGTTAATGAATGTTCTCCTTCTTTACCTTTTCTGGTATTTTTTAAAACTAGTGACCTTCTAGGTCCTTTGCTGCTTTCTCCTTGAGTTCCCTTCCTTTTTTATCCCCTAACTTATCTTCTTCATCACTAATTCTTCCAAACAATAACCTCTTTCAAGAATCCATTTTTAAGTGCAGGCTAAGACCATTGAAGTTCTTTCCATAATTTATTTCACATTATTCTTCTTGAAATTAATGGGTGGTAGTGGGGCCTTATCTCCCCCCATTTGATTTTATTACTTAAAAAATGTTCTCATCATCGGGAGGTCTGCAGGAATCCTTGCAAGTCCAAAATCAATAATTTTCTGATCACAACTGTTGTAATCTCTTTTTTTTATCTCTAATCCATCCCTACAATCAATCTAAAAGTACTCTAATGTTGATATGTGCATGTATTCTAATGAAACTAATTTTTGTTCTAACTTCCTGAAGTCAAAATTGGCTCTAGCCTTAAATAAATTCTTCCTATAGTGATGAAACACCTCCTTGAATATTCTTAGCTTTGTGAATGGCCAATTGTGATAGGGAATCTACCTACTGCCCTATGAGATTTTGAGTGGAGATCATGTAGTTCTAGCCAGTTTCCTACACAATTCCAACAACACCCACTTATCATTTGGACACCTTGGGAGTTTTTGTGGTGTACCTTAAAAGCCACAAACTCTAAGATAGGTGAAATCATTGGCAAACTGAATAAAAACACATCCATACTGGGAAACTACTTCCCAAGCCGCATTTGTCACCTTTTTTCCTTTAGGTCATTGTTGAGCTTGCAAATGATTTCATAAAAGAAACCATCATTGACCCTTCTATACTTCTTGAAATACTCAGATAGCACCAATTGTGGATAGTATTCATATATAGGGTCTATAGCTAAGATTCCTTTACTGTCTAACCTATTAAAAGTTCCTTTAGAAGCTACAACATATACCAGGTAAGAATTCATCTTGAAACTAAAAGTTTTCTAACCTTTTTGAGTTGACGATCAATATTATCACTTATCATCTGAGCCCAATTGATCAATGCACTACCCTTGTTGTCATCAATTGTTCTAATGTAGGAGTACATCCATGTAGAGAAGTGTTTAGCATTCTTCTCCCTATTGATTCTACATAACAATTGAGTAATGTCATCTACTTCTTGAATTAGATCTAACCTTATTAGAAACACGGATGCTTGATTTTTTCTTCTTCAAGTAGCTTGCATTCATGATCTTGATGTAATCACATGTGTTCTTCTCCCATTGCTCAATAGCTTTCTCCATAGTTAATTCTATCACTTTTTCTTTGGTTGGGATCTTCAAACTAGTAATTGAAAAACTAAGTGTCTAGCCTTACCACCACATTTCTTGATGTGTATTTTACTACTCTAGTGAGAGGATCATAGAATTTATCACACTCTAAGAAAAATTCAGGTAATTGAGCAATACTTGGGAATGTAGCTGCTTGTATCAATCCATTGTTGGTCAGGGCTTACATCAGGGGTGTTTTGCTTGATGCTTTGGACCTCTCTATTATCTCAGTTGTAGACACATGTCCCATATCAGTATCACTGATTTCTACAAGCTTAGATCCAATGCATGACTCAATTGGAAAACCCTTGTATTCATACTTCATCTTTTCCCCTTGTGTTTCACTGACTATCCTAGCTTTAGATTTTCCTTTTCTTTTGGCCCTAGAGGTTTCTTCAACTATAAGATTGGGATCTTCTTGAATAATAGCTACCTCTCTTGATTTTGATGACTTATCTTGTGCCTCATACATTTGTTTTGTTTTCTCTCAAGTAAGACTATGTATGCACACTACTAAGATGTCAACACCTGCTCCTACTTAAGATGTAGAATTTGAGTCAAACTATTGACCTCTATAATGATTTTAAGGTAATTTCAAGTTTATGAGAATATCCAGTTCTTATCTGGTCATTAGAGTTATCAAAATCATTTGCAAGTGATGTTCCAATATTTAAGTTAGCAAGCAAATCGGACGACTTATTTTAATAATGGAGTGCGAGTTTACAAGGTGGAGCTGCTTGATTTTTTAATCAAGTCATTAATAGAGGTGTGGTTTTGCGTAATGAACTTTGAAGTAGAATCATTTTGAAAACCCACTTAATAAAGGATTTTGGTAATGGGGGTTGATTCCACGTAATGCATACAGTAGCAATAGTTTGAAAATCCACCTAGTATAGGAGTTAAGCGGTGAAGGGCTGGATTTCCATAAAGAATTGTGGGAATTAGTGAGTCTTAACCGTTAATTTTTCTATTTCAAGAAAGATCTATGGATAATCCCTCCAAAATGAAGGTGAGAAGTGAGCAATAATATGACCAAAATGGTCAAAATCACTTGTTTGCTTACTAGGGAAAAACTAGGGAATTTCCAAAATTTGAGATTTTAAACAAAGTAAACATGAAAATAATTTTCACCTACAACCCATAAGTTTTTATAATTTTTTTAAAAAATTCACTAAGATATTAACATAAAAACACAAATTTACATATTAGAAAAACCTTGGGTAGCGGACCAACTTACTGATAACACAAATATGAAAAACAGAAGGAAGAAGGTAGAGAAAAACTGAAATTAAAGGAGGAATGACAAACATAACTATTCACTAGATGGGTTAGCAATGGATGCCCAAAAATTTATTCAGTTGGTCAGCTCAAGGAAACTTGGAATTTACAAGGATGATTACTTTTCTTGGTCAATCAATGCTAGGTAAAAATGACGTGGAATTATTTTTACTATTTAAACCTTCCACCTCATTAAATGTGCTAGTGACAAGTGGAATATTGCACGTCATCATCTACTTAGGGGTGGATTTTATGGTTTTCTTTACTTTCTTTCATAAATGGAGTAAAGTGTTGTTGGAAACCCGATTTGGCTTAGCTTTGAGTAGAAATGTAGGATTTGCATTGGACTTTACTTTACTACTTAACAATGCTTGGGTAGTAAATTAATTTAAAAAAATCGTTAGGTAATGAATTGGTTTGCAGGATTTTGATCTAAATTTTCTTGATTAATTTCTGAAGTAGAGTAATATCATTTTTCCACAATGTATGAATAATGGTGCATATCGGGCTTTAAGAACAACTTTACTCAATTACTTCAAAGAATTAAAGCAAGATCGTAAATCGACTAGAATGTGTAGTATAAATCAGGTTTCCATCAAGGACTTAATGTAAATTATAAAGAGAAGTAAAGTAACCTAGAAAACCCAAATAGGTTTCGGGGTGAATTCCATACTTAGCTTTTTAGGGATTTTGAGAAATTTTGAGCAAGTGGGTCTTTTTAAAAATGTGACCAAACAACCTCTTGTAACCTCTTGAAGGAATCTTGAGAAATCTTGCAATCCAAAAAGAGTTAAGGAAAAACACTTAAACAAAAATTCTTATTCAAGGGGACACAAACAACATGACCTCTAACCTTCACAAGGCAAAAAGACCAAAATTTTAAAAGGGGTATCCCAAAATTTCTAAGTGAAATCTTGGGGACACCAACTTCACTAGAAATCCTTCTTCTCTTCACTTTTGGTCCTCCCAATGGCTTAGAGAAAAAAATTAACTTATCCCAAGAGACTCCCTCTAAGGAAGAGTTCAAGGCATCTATAATTATTAGTTTAATTAGCCCTTGGTGGGCTAAATACATCATATTTCCACCCTTAGTTCTATGAACCATGCTTTCTAAATATTTAAGAAAAAAATGGAATTTTTACTAACATATTATGTCTAATATGAGAAAGAAACTTAAATGGCATGAGTATAAGAGGAGAACCTACCTTCACAAGTAATATACTTCATAATGAATAGTGTCACTTATAGAAAATGGTTTGGAAGAGAGATGAGAAAAATTCCCTTACATGTGTCTTGAACCTATTCACCAAGTTACAACAACTCTTCTTTACATTTAAACACTCATTTTTGATAATGAACCCTCTCTCCCCTATACATGGGACATTTAAAATCCTCCCAATATTTTCTTCATACACCTTTATTTACAAGCACATGTGTACCACAACTTTATTTTACCATGCTTAGATAAAATTGTTACCAAAATAAGCATTTAATTTATTTTTGGACAACTAATTGCACAAAAATACAACTTATGGGTCTTGATCAATGTCGTGATCCACTTTTGATCCTTAATGCCTCAAATCTTGTTCAATTTACTTGTGTGGATTTGACCCAAGGTTCTATAGTTCAAAACAATCAAGGAATTAACCATTTTCTTCCTTGATTTTACGTTCCTAAAGTTTGATGGATCCCTAAAATTCTATGGATCCTTAAAATTTCACAAGTTCCTAGTTTTCTCTGCATTCATATTTTTGTTGGGTTCTAGTTACTCAATAGGTTCATAGTATTCTACATGTTCCTATTATTCTATGGGTTCCTATTATTCCATGTGTTTTTAGTTTTCTATGGGTTCTTAGTATTCCAAGGGTTCATAGTTTTTCGTGGGTTCTTAGTATTCCATAAGTTCCTAATATTCCATAAGTTCCAATTTTTCTATGGGTTCTTAGTGTTATGTAGATTCCTAGTTCTCCATGAGTTTCTAAAAATACACGTAAGCCTAAATATTCATGGAATTCTAAAACCCAATGCATCCTCATAATTTGTGGAAGCCTAAAAATTGTGGCCTCTTAAAATCCCACATAACACTAGAATTTATGTGCAATGCTAGAAATTTAATAGAAAGATTTAGAAGCCACGTGAAATTGAAAATCCAAATAGTATTTTTGGGTCAAAGGAGTGGTATACTTAAAAGAAAAGTGATTTTGCGTAATGAATCATTTGAGAATCCACATTGAATGATTTCCATGTCCTCCTCACAAAACCTCACTTTGAAGGATTTTTAAGTCTACTCACAATGAAGGATTTCCAATTCTCATTGTAAAATCTACACATCCAAGGATTTCCATGTCCCCTCAAAAATACACACTATGAAGGAATTGAAAATCCACACTACAAAGTATTTTTGTGACTTTTATGGAAATCTTCAAAATGCCATAACCTTTGATAAAGGCCACAAAATTGAGAATAATCGGTACCATTGGAGAGGTATTGAAAGGAAACATACATTCGAGGTGGTTTTGGATCCCGATAAAAAAATTTGTGATCTAATAGCTAGATTTAGGGCCTAAAGTAATTTTTTATCCGAGTTGTGACTCAAACATGAGCCTTGTTTTTTGTTCATTTATTTTGATCCAAATCTTCGTTTTGCATGAGACCGATCTCATTGGAAGAATTTTTCAAATGGAATCACTCAAGGATAATTTTTAGAGGAATGATGGAGATACTTGGGAGATTTTAATGATCAATTTTAGGTCATTTTCTCAATCTATTTATGCATAAATTAGTTACATATGATTTTGTTTTATTCCTTTTGTCTCATGATGCTTCTTTGATGGTATTTTGTCCTCATGCCCCAAAAATAATGAAGATAATGGTTTGAATGGTTTGTTTGACAAGAAATGAGTTGTTATCAATCCTCCAAAGCATGACTATTACTAAAAATAGACATTTGGAAGCTCACTCTTTATCTATCTCCCCTAATTTTGTGGGTATTCATTGATATAAGTTAGATCTCATCCACATTAAAAAACATCTGAAGGTTTTCTTGCAATGCAAGGCACCTCATAGGTTTCAATCACCATGAGAGTACGAGATTACCTTCTCGAGTCAGTTCTAAGGTACTTTGGAAGGGTCAATTAGGTTGACCATATCCCATGACATTCTCATATTCCTTCTTCTCTTTTCTCCTTAAATAAATGTAATTAGTTTCATAAGTGAATGATCCTCTCTTGAATGCAAACAAACTATGTCCAATCAATTTCTGATTTTTCTTATTCTATGCATACCCTTGTATTTAAATTTACATACAATACATTCATTACCTCTCAATGAATGTGAAATATTTTGTATTCCTTAAGAATTAATATCTAGTTGATTTTTATTTATATCTATCCATTGGATTGTGTTATTGCATCCTACTCTTCTTTGTTGTTATTTTAATATGTGTATGAATTATATCTCGCATAATTTTAGTAGATTGTGTCATTTATAAGGTGGATTAAATTCTATTAGAATGTAGTGTAGATTGTGGGTCTTATTTTTTCCTATATTACTATATTCTTTCCTTTTTATTTGAAATTAGGAGAGTGATCCCTTCATACTCTAGTGTATCACCATTTTTTCAAATTTCATTAATCTCTCTCCCTCATCTTTGTAAAGTTTTTAGTTATATGAAAGTAGTGGTTAATATAGATATTTTAAGGAAAGAATACCTCCTTATTTTATAGGTTTATATAAAGGGTTAAGGTCCCACACCTTATAGATACACCCATTGTTTCTACAAATACCTTCAAACACTTGTATACCTACCTAAATAAAAAGGTTCACAAAAATATCCACCAATAGTTTTTGGATCACTTGGTGGGATATTTTTTCATTTTTTTTAACATATTGTGAGTTTTTTTTTAGTATTCTCCTATATGTTCTTATAAAATGTAGCAAATTTTTGGAGTTGTCTTATCTCTTATTTGATTTCTGAAGAAAAAAATTAAACACCTAACAACTATAATGTCTCTATTTTGAATCCTTATTTCATCAAACATTATGATAAGGGTTAACAAAAGAAGTGATTTTGTTAAAAACCTATTGATCTCTTATAATTATCTCTGAAAAAGTGTAGGAGCATGTCTCTTTAAATATCTCAAATAACCTCTAATTCTAAATTATCCCTCTCCACTCTCCCACATTATTTCTAAACACAAGTCCTAAAAAGTAACCTTCACACTTAAATACCATGTATCATCCAAGGAATAATTCCTTTTTAGCCTTTTATTATGGTATCCAACTAGATATAAATGTGTGGAATGACCTTCCAGGTGATTTTATCAAAATCCTTCACTATTCAATAGCTAAGAAACATGTTAGTCATATTGATCATCTTAAGGACATCATCCACTTGTGTTCAATTCGCCACATAACCAAATTAGATGTTGTAATGAGACTCTTGGTAGCTTCCTTGAAAGGAAAAGCATTAGCATGGTATGGGATTCTTCCTCCCAATTCTATTTGCATGTGGGATGAATTTGGAGAATGTTTAGTGATATAATTTTTCGAGATAATGTGACCACCTACCACTTATGGAGAAACATGTTGGTTCACAATCTAACACCCCCAAATAAGGCTATGATGAAAAGGGGGACAATAAGAAACTCTTGATATATAATTTTGTAGCCATAGATGGATCTATCTGTTTGTCATGACCATTCCTTCTATGAATGATAGTAAGGCAAGTGATTAATGATATGGATATTTTCCTACTAATATATGGATTTGCATAAAGCGCTGTTAGAGAATCGAAGGGGTGGCTTGAAAGGGGGAGGGAGATATTATGTTTCAAACCACCAAAATTTTTATAACCTCAATATAGAATTAAATACAACCACAAATTGTAATGATTATCCAAAATAATGGTCACACAAGAATTAAAAAAACTTGATACATTAGACACACAAGCTATCAAGACGGATAAAATGTGATCACAGGCACAACATCTCTAAAAGAAAATATTAACGATGGGTTATGATTATGTTGAGATGTTAAACTTCATAAATTATGGAAAATACACTTGAAATATGCGGGATATGTGTAATTTTCAAGAAAACATATGTAAAATAGGAAAAAGTAATGTGATCTTCAAGGGTAGGACAAGATTACAATTATTTAAATGAAGTGGGGGTGGTGGATCTAATTGAGAGAAATATCAATGATTTTCATTCCAACCTAATCCTTTTAAAATTCAAAATGACAAAATCAAGAGAGAATAACCTTCCAAAGGGGATTTACATCCATTTATACCAAGTTCATGCAAACACTACCACATAACATTTGAATCCTCAGCAAAAACACTTGTGCATAAATCTTTAACAAAAAAAAATGGATCAATTCATAACACACAATATACGCTCAATGGATATAAGTATTCACCTCTGAAGTAATATTACGGAAAGGGATTTAAAACTAAATAGACATTGCAAACTAACACTGCAACACAATATTTATTCAATAACCAATTATATGAAATAACCAAAGATAACTCCTTCATATTTCATTGATTTAAGAAAGCGTAAGATTACATAAAAATTTATATTCATCAACTATGATCTCATTTGCATTCTAGGATGTTATACTAAAGCATATAAAATGGTTCTTTATAATTCAATTTAGACAAGGGATACATACAAACTTATCTCAATGCCTACTAATGACTATAGAATGTAATCACCTTAGAAAAAACCAAAAATAAAACCATAACCCATAGAATGAAGACATTCTTTCATTATTATACAAAAAAATTGTAATAGAATATACCCAAATACCCCCAAGAAACCCTTTCGAATCCATCATAAAAACTAGGGTTCATATCCTTAACCTACCAAAATAAATGGAAGGGTCATTCCAACCGAAAAGATTCCATATTGATATGTCGGATGGAATAGTTTTAGATCATGATTGAGACCATGGAGGAGTGGAAAATATTCCTTCTTGTAAATAAACTCTTTTTTTTCCTTTTCTACTCTACCAACATTGTGTCTATATTTTTAGGAAGATTTTGTTATTCATTGTGATCATTTGATTTGATTTTTCTCTCTAAAATAATAATGAATAGAAAGGAATAAAGAATAGGGAGGGGAATAAAGAATAAATAATATGCTTAAAGAGGTTCAAGATCAATCTGTTCACCCTTTTCCTTCTTTTCCATTTTATTCTTATATGGATCAAATCACTCAAACATCCCACGAGATGGGGTCCTCATCTATCTTTGTATGATAAAGAAATACTATTTCCTATTTTGAAAAAAAAACATTGTCAAATTCAGAGTAGAAATAGCTTTCTTATTTTTGACTCTCTTGGACAATTTATTAATGTACCTCTCCAAATGAATAAAAATTTGAATAAAGGAACAATTAAAATCCTATAGAAATTTTAACTCCCTTATAATGTGATGCTAAATAATTTCAATCAACTCTATTGCATTTGTAGATCCTGGGGTGTAACTATCTTTAAGGGGAAGCATTTTATCAATATTGAGTCAATTTTATCTACATACTCCCCTTATTTTCCATCACTCCCTAGAGTTTTGTTATGTAACCCCCCAAGGTGTCTATACTCAATTTTATAGATCCCTTGTATTCATATTGTCTCTTTTGGAAATCTGAGGGAATTGATCCTTTTTTCTCCACCACCCCATTATCCATGCATGTGATGGCTTCAATCTTAGGAAACATCCCATCCCAGTATTCAAAATCTATCTAATAGTTTTCAATTAACATCTTACTTGCTTTGTTTACTTAGACACTGGATGTGACATTTAATTATGTCTTTGAGAACTTTGTTTCCCTTTCTTATCAATTTCATTTCCCACTCCTTAGTGGCCTCTCCCATACACTTCATATCATCATCATTATTTATCAATTATGGAGTGATATTAGTGGAAATTTCTCATCTTTCCATGGGATATTACAACCATTTATGTACGTAAGTTGACAAAATGTCAAATTTTTCCCTTAGTTTCTTCTTGGTCTCTTTGTCCTTATCTATTTTTAGAAGAGACCTCTCATTTCCATTATAACTTCATGCTTAAGACCCTCTGTGGTTGGTTTCCCCAATGGGACCTTGGTAATCTAATAATCTAATGGGTAAGATTTAAATGTTAAAGAATAAACTTGTGGAGTGTAAATCTCCACAAACATGTCTCCTTAAATACCCACCATTGTTCTTGATAAAATCCTTTCCTTCTTTGGTGTTTTGGATGGTCTCAAGGAAATGATGGTTTTAAGGTCAGCTTCCTCTACCTACAACTCTCACTTTTCTCTTCCTTGGGAGTATTTCTTGCAACCATCCATCGCTCAAAATACCGCATTCCCTTGTTATTTCTATTGGGAAGTATACGGTATAATCACAATCTCTTGTAATTTTGAAAGTGTGAGGATGGAATAATCAACATATTCATGTGGTGTGTCTACCTTTTCAACTAATTTTACTTGTGCTTCATCTGTTATGCCTCTTCTTATTTCTCGGTGGAAGGGTGTTGATTTTTTTATTTTTAGGTCTATCCTCTTCAACCCTAAACCCTTCCTTCCTAGATGGAGAGGGATCCTTCATTTACTGGTTTTCTCCATTGCTTGACCTTGAGCCTCATCATCTATAAATTCAATTAAAAATTCATGGTTTGTAATTAGTTTCAACACCGTGCCTGAGACATGTATGAAGAGGATCCATAATGTTTTTTGTTCAATTTCTACCAATGGAACCTTTCCAACATCTAGTTGTTCTATTTCTTTTACTTCGGCCTCAACTATGGTGGATGGCTCATGAAGTACCGATCCTCCTTTCTTTTCTTATTTTTATGTAAATTAGACATTTTCTATTTTAAGGTCAGCTATAGCATCTTGTCTTAAGCCATGTAACAAGTTAGTGAAGACATGTTCATGGGATGTATCTTACCTTTCTTTCACCACAACTCCAAATGATGCAAATTGTTCTTCATAAATTTGGTTCAAGATAAGAACTTATGATGACATATGAGGTGGGATACTATCCACTTCCTCTAGAGTCCTAGATACATCAACAAGTACCTACATGTATGGAATAATTCCTTATATTTGTGCACTTGTGGCTGCTTTTACTACAAGTGTTTCCAGCTTTTTCCCTTTTAACCCTCATAAAGTGTTTGGTGACTAGCTCCTCCTCCACTTCCTCGGGGATGGGCGCCAAAGTTGGACTCATCCTATGTTTCCTAGGTGAAACACTTTTTCTCATCCTTTTTCCTTTATTAGGTGATCCCTCTTGAGTAGAGGATGATGCACTGCTCGGTTTTTCCTTGGGAAATAGTCACCTTGGGCCTAGAAGTGGGATGAGTCACTTCTTAGATTGGGGTGGCTTGAACAACCGGGAAATCCTTCGGTGCTTTCCTTAATGTTTATTCAGTCCTTTGTGTTAATTTAGACACAGAGGTCCTTGTTTTCTTGTGGTATCACTCAAATCCTCAACTTCCTTTGTAGTCATTCCTTTAATGGAAATGTATGGAGATTTTCCCTTTAAAGGATCTATACGTATGGCACCTTTTGTAAAAGGTGGAAGTATATCCTTGATTGCACATGTGGCCCTGTACTCCCTCAAAACTATAGTGTTTTTTAGGGATAGATCAACTACTTTCCCTATCAACCAAGATATGGTTTTCTTGATGATGTGAGTGGTTATATTATGCAAGTAGATAGTATCTTGTGTGGCCCAATCAAGATGTGGAACTGGTTGTGTTACAAATTTATGATTTGCATATACTTGCTCACTACATCTCCTTCATCCACCAAGACCTCAGGAACAATTGTAATTTTGTATTCAATGACTTAGATGAGGGTTATTCTAGAGTAATCTATAAATATTACCTCCTCCTCATCCCTACATTCCATCCAAAAGTCCTCATAATGAGGTTCATGCTCATATGTATTTCCAAGGGCTCCTTACATTATCCACTTGATGTCATAATTGTCCCTAGCCTAAAATTTATTCATGATATCCCCTGTTCGTTTTAGTTTCTAGGATTTGATCCTTGACCACTGCATGACATGTATATATCTCAATATTTATTGGGAACTAGACATTGGTTTTGTATTTCCATACAATAATCTTTTGTACCTCCACAAGATGTCTTGAAAGTTATAAAGCAATTCCCATTTATCATCCAAACACCTCGGTAACATATATGGTGTGCCTTGGAAACCACTAATGCTAATGTAAGTGAAAATTTTGAATTGGATGAAATAACATTTGTATTCAATAATCACTTTTATTTCCCTAGATGATATCATGTATTGTTCCCATTCAGGCTTGAATAAACAAAGGACAGGGGCAAAGAAGGTATCATGCACCAACCTGAAACTATACTTTTTATTTTCTCATTTGAGCTATAGGTATACATTATAAACCTTGTATTGAGAAAACTCTTTGTCATGCACCAACCTTGGGAATGGCCTTATGCATAAAATGTTGTATACCAAATAAGAGGTAATGTAAAATTCACATTTAGTCTTATGCCCTTCCGAAACTACACGCCATTATTATAAGATTTTGATGAATGGAATCACTTACTAACTCCCCACTAAATATTTTCTTTTCCACAAAAATGATTTGGATGTACTTGAACATCTAATCATGATAATGATATATAGGTTTTTCCCACAATCCTATTTAATAGGGTGATGAGATCCCCAATCTCTTCAATGAGATCAACTATGCTCAACCTCTTGGGGATCCTAGTGGAAGATATTCTTGATTTTCAAGACATTAGTTATTTAACACCTTGGAATACTTTGCATTATTAGTCTTCCAAAAAAAATCTAGTTTCTCAACTATAATTTCTTCTACTTCATCAACATCCTGGGTGACCTATTATTTCATTAAAAGTATTTGAAGTCAAAGATAAAACCACAACACCACTCTCATCTCTAACCTCCCTCTTTTTCATGCCATAGTTCTCTAAAAATTTCCATATTAATTCTATATATTGATCTGATGGATGAAATGCATCTACTAGGTAAATGGCACTTCTATCAAATGTTTCCATGATTTCTTTCTTATCACCTACATGTAACCTTTGAAGTAAGTCATCCAATTCTATATTTCCTGAGTTTGTATCCATTATCTTATCCAAGTTAGAAATGAGGTGAGATGAGGTTGAGACACCATTCAATTAGATCTTCATTTTCTTAGAGTAAATAGTTAAATAATTCAACTTAGGGAATGGGCCAACAAAGTAACTCTAGACTTACATGATTTTTCTCTAATGTTTGACACTAACTTGTAGTGCAATAAAACATAAAAATTTCTTCAAGAACTAACTAGCATAAAAAGGTATTTTTATCTCTTTTATGAACTAACATGAGCCCTCAAACATCTGTTAAATATTTTAACATGATCTTCACACAACTCAATCACATAAATTAGATATATATTTCATTTTAGGGTTGGAAAACTTTTATTAATCTTGAAATTCAAATGCAAAGTGTGGGAATTTTTATATAACTTAACCATATAATTTTCCTCACACATTTTCATTAACGGTGGACCTAACTCCTTTCAAATCTATGAAAATTAATATTATAATCTATAATTTTAAATATGAGCCTTACATGTGGATAAATTGGCCACATAAAATTCACTTAAGTGATGTGTCACTCGCGTAGTGGCTCACTTCTTAACTTTGGGCCAGTAGGGGTGTGAGATTAGCTAGAAACATTAAAAAACTTACAAAACTACCAACTACAGGGCTATAAGGTTTCCTCCACCATGTGTCTTCCTTATTAGGCCTCAAAGATGGAAACACATATAGAAATATTGTAAAAAACTATGAAACCGCAAACTGTAAGATTGTGAAGATGTTCCCCTCTAGCCACTATTCATATCATGTCACATGTCCCTCCTTGTCAAATCTCAAAGATAGGAATGCATTTGGAAACTTTTCATAAACCGTAAGACTGCCAACTCCAAGGTTACAAAATTACTCTACCCACAAAATATCATCATATCATGCCATGTATCCCTCTTCATCATTATTCGGGGATGAAAGTGTAACTTACAAGTTTACGAAATTACAAAGTTGCAAACTAAAAAAACTACAAAGTTTCTTTCCACCGTACATCATTAAGAATCCTTGAATATTCTCCTTATCAAGTCTTAGGGGTGAAAGTACAACTTGAAAATATGCATCATCCTTAAGTATGCGAGATAATTCAAAGAAATGGAGGAATATTCTTTTGAAATATTCTTTTGTCGGGCTAAGACATGTAATAACACTTTGTAACTTTGAAAAAACTTACAAAAATTATTATAAATCCCACATACCTCCATATGCTTCCAATATTCCCTCTATCTAGATGAAGGGGTAGATTTTCATTTTACAAACTTATAGAAATCCAAACTCACACAATTACAAAATACTAAGTTTGAAAGGATAATTGCACTATTTTTGAAGGCTCGGGTATGTAATTAGATTGCCAATAATGTCACTTATTCTATTAAACCTACAAATCATTAAAAAATTTAAAATGGAGGAAATTTTAATACATTAGCAAAAAAACAGATAACTTGATAGAAGGACTACATCTTTTTAATAATTGGAGCTCGGGAAGATACGAGGTGACTTGAGAAACTAGGTAGACAACCAAAATGGTCATGCTATATAAAAATCTTATGGAAACATATTATGCATGCCAAGATTTTGGATAGGATCAAATCAGGTACCAACATTTGCTCTTACTCATGAATGGGCACCTCAGTGGGTGCACAAGAATCACAGAAAACTCATGGATGAAGTAAACCAGATGCCTAATCCATTAGGTAGGGATTCACATACATATATACATGGTTAATTATTATTTTAAACACCATGAATTTAATATCGACAAAATTTGATCACACCGGATCAAAAGAGAAGATAAAAAACAAAATAAAGGGTAAAACAATAAAACTTTACACTATACAAAAAATACAAGGAGACACTAAATCAATGCAAAAATGCTTAATATTACTACGATTAATAGGTAACTCAAGTAATTATCCATCCAAATATCTTAAGAAGGTATTATCAACAATCCTAATATCGATGGAATAAGGACTCATCCATAATGCATCAAACTTTCCATGCTTTCCTTTATCCTCATGTCTACTATCCCATAGAAAAACTAAATCACCCACATCAAAAATTCTTGGAGTAACCTTCCTATCAAATATCTTCTTAAAATTTTCTTTGAATTTAATGTGTCTCTGATGAGATTCTCTCTTAATCTCATAAAGCTCAATAATTTGGTTGATCCTTGCAACATAAGGATCAACTCCCTCTTCATCTCCCAATTGTTGCATAAACTAATAAGATGACAACTAAAAATGGAGAGGCAAGAATGCTTAGACACCATATACCAATTCAAATGGGATTTTTCTATTATACCTCTTTGATGTAACCCTATCATCCTGTAAGGTTAACTCAAGTTATTTTCCCAACTTTCTCTTGTTAACCTCTAATGTTCTTCTAAGTATTTTGAGAAATTTTTTATTGCTTAATTCATCTTTCCCATTCCCTTGAGGATTGTAATTGGAATCATATGTGATAATTATTCCATACTCATCACACATGGTTACTAATTATTTTGATTTAAATATCATGGCATTGTTAGTAACCACTTTGGTAGGGACAAAAACCCTACAAATGATGTGGTTCAAAAGAAAATCCATGACAACCTAGTGTGTTGCCTTCTTGGTGGGGATTGCTTCAACCCACTTAGTGAAAAAATAATTTTCCACAAATATATAATTATGTCCAACACTTGAATCATATGACATCTCACTAATAAAATCTAACCCCCATTTTCTTAAGGGTTCCTCAACTGAATTTGGTTGTAAGGGGAGAGACCCAAAAGCTCTTAATCTACTAGAGATGATGGAAATATTCACATTTTCTTACCAATTGAGTAACATCTCTCGAAAAGGGATGGTCACCATTATCATGCCCTCAAAACCTTATGAGTAGTTACTTTAGTAGTATAGTTCCCACCATACACTCGTGATGAAATTCATTAGTCAACTTAGGAGATTCATCATTAGTTATACATCTTAACAGGACCCCCTCCGAAGTTTTCCAAGCTAAACCAAGTCCTATTAGGATGTATTATTGGGACAAAAATTTAATATTATTTGTTGATTTTTATGTCTGTGCTTGAAGGATAATTCATAATTTATAAATAATAAAATATGCCCTTGTACTCAACCGAAGCACTCATATTTTCATGAGGTTTACTCAAATCAACATTTATATTGTGCACTTCAATAACCTATAAATTTTTTATGTCATTAACCTTTCCAAACCAAGGCCTCTCACTATCTTCATGGTTTGGATGTCCATGTCATACTCTTGGAGGTTTTTAACCCACCTATACATTTTTCTCAAGAATTCCATCTATCTCAAGATGTCTTTGACCATGGTGTGTGGCACGTAGGTGATGATCCCCGAGATCGGGATGTAAGGTTTGAAGATCTTAGTGGCTTTTACGAAGGAAATTTTTATTTTTCCATGATTATATATTTTAAATTATATCCTGTAAGGCCTCTTATAAAAATTCAGTTGATTTCTCATGGCCTTTATCATCATTTTGAAAAAAATTGAAGCAATAGTAGCTTCATATACAAAGGATAAAATATAAAACTCCTTCTTATAGTCAATACTAGCCAACACAGGGGCAGTCCTTAATGCATCTTTTACTCATTTGAATGCTTGTATGGCCTTATATACTTATTGGTAGCACAATCACTAAAGGGGCATGAATCGTTGTTTTAAAATGTTGCCTTCAATTACACATGCATATCCATACACATTTAAGCATTAAGAAGAATAGAAAATGAACATATACCTATATACATGAGTAATCAACACAATAAAATAAGATGTAAGTGGGAACCTGTTGGTTGTTCAAACGTGCACCCGCATCTCAGATCTTGGAAGGACTGATCTATTTGAGATAACAATGGAACTATCCCCAAGTTGTGGGACCTTGCGCACTTGGGACGGATCTCCAAAGAAGGTTGGTTCCTCTATCTATTTCTACTACTACTACTACTGTTAGTGCTGGAAGGAGAAACTAAGCTAATAAATGCCAAGGGACCAGGGATATAAATATAACATGAAAGGAAACTACACTAAAAGGTGATAGCACTAGAAAAGAGGGATGAACACTATCTGTTCTAAGTGAGAATGAAAGGAAATGTGTGAAAGGAGGCTAGGCATGAGTAGCACAGCTAAACATGTATTTACCATATCATTCTCATGGAACACAACTAAATAAGGAACTGCAAGGGACATGAAATGGCACAACTAGAACACAACGCAAAATAAAATGAAAGAAGAAGGAATGAAAACATATTAGGACAGAGAATAGTCACAAAACGATGCTTCTATTACTTCCATAAATGCATAGAGAGCATACAATGGCAAAGGAGGCCGATATCCACATGCAAGAGCCGATCTAGAGATCTCGCAACTCAAAATATAGAAAATATGAAGTCCTTAGTAGAATACATAAGGATCCGGAGTGCCCAACATTAATAATGAGCCCAACTCTTACATTTATAGATGAATGTAGAAGAAGAAGAGAAGGAGAGAAAACTTGAATTTGAAATACAACCACTAACAAGAAGCATTCAATGCCTATAAATCCACCTAAGAATCTATTGAATGAAATTCCATAGGTATTTATTGGAATGTTGGATGAGGAAGGAGGGTGAATCAGATTAAATCGGGTGGTTAGAGAAATTAGATCTCGTTAATCAATGCTCGAGAGAGACATTTTCCCATTTCTTACCTACCAGATCTGCCAAGAATTTGAATTTTAATATCCAACATCAGATTCGATGTCATCACGTCTATAACAATTCCAAGCGTGTGCTAGTTGAAGATCTATAGAAAAATCTACAACTGTAAAAAGTTTTCATAGCCATCGATTGCACACAACACATGTGATGCGACGGATTGGCTGAAATGATGGCCAACTATGTAAATATTTTGTTGTTTCGCCATGTATCACTCACTGATTTGTTACAAGGATTTGGCACCCTGTTGGCATGCTTTTATTGGTTATGTGTGGCACAATCAAGCATGTCAAAATATTCCCTAGCATATAAGGGGGTGCAAAGGATGGCGCAAGGAAAGGGCACACAGAGTAAAATAAAGGAAGGCACAGAGAAACATGTGCACAGGGAAGTGAGGAAAACTAGTGAGTAGAGAATGCATGGTCAAGACGCACCTATTACAAAGTAATGGGTGTGGCATGTGAGAGGGAAGGGACTTATCGGATTGAAGCAAGTGTGAGTCATACGCGCAGGAAGAACTACTTAGAAGAAAGCAAATACACAAAAGGTGGGCCCAAGGGAGGATTAGAACAAAAGGGAAAAAGAAGGAAGAAGGAGAGAATAGAAAGCATGCATGGGTGCATGAGGAAAATAAGGGGTGCCAAGGGAAAATGAAACCAAGGAATTATTCCACTGAACCTAAGCATGCGCAACCTTCAATGAGGAGCTGAGAGCCGAATATGTATATAAGTTACCTAAATAACTAGGAGAGTTATTTGGATAACAGAAACCATTAATGGGAAGAAATCCCACTAAACCTCTACATAGATTACATAATACAAAGATATATTTAGTGAAGCACCCACTTCACAAGGATCACCCACCCCAAACACTTTAGTGAAGCATCAACCTCACAAGGATCACCGACACCCACCATACAAGGAGGCTACAACCCCCCAAGATGAAAAAGCACCAACTCAACCACCTGAATATGAAGATCACCTCTAAAAAAATTTTACTCAACAACCGATGATGACTAGTTCTTTAGCTCATTCCACTCATATACCTCTTAAATCATTCCTTCTCCTTCTTCACTCATACATGCACCAATATGTGTTGATTAGGTCATATGAGCTTGGATTATAACCTCTCTACCCTTTATATCTTTTCATGGAACTTATTTTTCTTTTCCTTAATTCCCTTTAATCCCTCAAACACCTCTTCCTTATTTCCTCTTAGCTCATTTCACTCTCTACATTTGGCTTTATCATGCCTTACATGTATACAAGTTACATGCCCAAAACCCTTCTAGGTCGGGAATATAACCAATTATCCATAAAGGTCAATCATTTAAAAATAATATGACATGTTAGATACATTTTCAAGTTACAATATATGACGATATAAGTCGGCATAATCCATTACAACACAATACTTCTCAACTAGGCCTAAACATTAGGTCTACACCTAACGGTAACAATTTGAACTTCATGGGAACTTAACATCTTCACCAAGGAAAAATATACTCTATAAACATCAACAACAACCTCAAAAAACCATCTCCATGCATGTACCCCTCGCAATATCCAATCTCAATGTGGACCACTCTATTAGGCTTGCTCCTCTAATTAGGTCTATGCACCTAATTAACTAGTCTTCAAAAATGAGAAAGTTAGCACATCAAAACACATCACCAAGGCATATATGGAACATGTACAAAAATATCTTGACCTCATGGTCCTCGGAAAATCTATGGCATGTTCTTTTCAACTATTTAGGCTTGAAACTCTTCACTTCTTCAAGATGTTGATCAAAGAACACTTGACAGAGAAAGCACACAAGAATTCCACCTGGGAAAGCAAGTCATATGCAAAGGCACGAATGGATAGGAATAATGTACATGTAGAGCAGAGGTTTAGTTTTCAGGACTTAGCTATTTTTGGGCATGAAGATCTATTTTTAGAAGATGGTGTGCAGAACACACTAACGATGTAGAGACATGCGCGCCATGCATTTTCTATTTCTAGAGGATCGGATTTAGAGCACTTTTGCATGGAGATAGTCTAAGAATAGGATTATCACCTCAGTTAACTATCAATAGTCTATAGATATCACACTTGCATGTGTGGCTATGCATGAAAATAGCGTGTGGCTACTAATAGCATGTAGCCTATTTTTGGAATAGATAAGTGGTGAAGGGCAAGTCCCCACCCTATATATATGTAGTGAATTACCTGGTAGGAGATGATGGATATAGAGAGATAGATAACATAGTGTACATGTTTTTGGATTACCGTATCAAATCCATGTGTGCATCGACATAGATTTCCAATATTGTAAGAAGCTTCTGTGTTATTGTGATAATTAAGAGATGGAAGATATTGACTAAACCTAAGTGTTATTCATGTGTATAATTGGGTAGTGCATGTTCTTATTTCTATCATGATTATTGTTTAAACCTATTATTTCCTAGATCTAGATCTATCATGCACTGTATAATGATGTATTAGTTATGGATCCATATGTTGTAAGTCTTCATCATGTTAGTATTCTCGCACAAAGAACCCTAAAGAGGGATCTCGGTACCTTTGTGCACTTGGTGTGACTCGCCGCCTAGGCTAAGTGATGTGTCAAAGCACAAGTCTAGGGTGTCATCTAGTGAATTCTAGGCTGCATCATTGGTTCCATTTCTAGGACCTCTTTTTCAGTTATTTTCAGGATGGTTCATGATGAAGACATACCGTTAACTCTAGAAAGTATTGAGGAGTGGGTACACGATATAGAGGAAGAATATGCATGGTGGTTCAACATTGAATTTGAGTTTAACGCACGCATTTGGGTAGAACATAATCTGTATGAAAGTTTATATGAGATATTTTTCACCATATTTCCAGTAGAATTATACGAGTGGTTGATTTCTTATGCATCTAAGAGGAATTGGAGGTATCGCGCACTTCTCTTGACACAAGAAGAATTTAATTCCCTTTATGATGTTGATCTGATCTAGACTCGTGTTGTGGATATGTGGTTTCATGGTGTTCTAAGGATTTATATTCTGGAATATTCAATTTTGATGTATTCTTCCTCATAAGTAGCTAAATTCCAGTTTTTGTGGTATCCTAGAGGAACATATTTGCAAAGTATTCCATTGGCGATCAAGATCTTGATGGTAACTTTGAACCTAGAGAGTAAACCGATGGCTAACTAAACCTCACCATGCATGAGGGAAGGAATAGGTTTGGTGAAAGATGGAAGACCTAGCGGTAGAAAGGTAGAGAGAGGAAAGGTGGATTAAGTATAATGAGGCACATGAGAGGGAGATAGAGAAGCTAGTGTACCATTGTAGAAAGTATGGCGTTGAGGAGAGAGATGGCTCGTGAAGGATTTGAAGCTCACGTAGAATACGTGGAGCCAGAGCATCAGGAACTCCCCATCTTGGAAATCATGGCAGAGATCCCCCTTGGCCTCACATAGAAGTGTGCCAACAGAGACTACCTAGGTTACGGGAACACATCTTAATCCACCTAGTGACCCAGCCCTTGCGCTTGGTTTTCCAGTATCTAGTATGAAAAGTAATCAGTAAGGGAATTTGGGAAATATGAGAACTAGAGTAAGTCAGAGAGCAAGTAAATCAATGGCAGGACAGATGGCTTCAATGTTATTTAGAGGAATATTTTTAGGCGCATCATATGCACACAATGTAAGCACGCAAAATGTTGGGTTCACCTCTGGAAGTGGAACTACCACAGACTGTAGGGGTTCAAGATAATACTACTATCGAGCACAGAGGAGTACATCTACAGGTCCTATTCTAGCTAAGGTGGAGGGTTAGGAGGTATATGTGGTTCTAGTTATGGTGGATTTTGTGGTTCTATAGGCAAGGGAAACACAGAGGTTACTGGATCGTGTGGGTAAGTTCGTACCATCCCCAAAATATTTATATGGAGATGTCTCTTCATCTTCCCAAGTATAGAGGTATATAGGATTTTACCGAGCATGTGCACATGTGTGAAATATTATGGCGCGTGAAATGGATCATGGCTTTTGAGTGCAAAGAAATACAATTTGATACTACATTACTAGGACGTGCACATAGATGGTAAAGGAAGTTTGACCCGATCAAAGTTGCGTGGATTATGCATCATTTGAAGGATGCTTTCTTGAAAGAGTTCTATATCCCAGAATTTGAGCAGAAGAGTATAAGCGCGCTCAAGGATATCAAGCAAGGAACTACTGAGAGTGTACATGAGTATGATGCCCATTTTAAAACACTCCTATCTAAGATTTCTTATGATATTCACGCAAGCTAGCATGCACAATGGTTCATTGGCGATTGATTACACCATTCAGAAGAGCACTGTCACATAAGACATACATTGATCCACGCAAAGCACTAGAAGTAGCTTTGCATGCTGAGGCAGTTGGGAGCATTAACACTAGCATTAGTCCATTCTTAGAGGCACAAATTGTAGCTATGGAAAAATATTTAGAGAAGCTATCAGCAAATTCAGCCCATGAAACGCACTCAGGGATTTGGTGTACAGATTGTGAAGTGGAAGGTCACACCAAGGATAGTTTCCCTCACAGATCTATACACTTATTATTGTTGGATTGTGAGATATGTCATTTGAATCGGGATGATATTCATTGTCCTTTGTTATAGTGCGCGATAAGGAAGAATGTATCTTGTTATCGTAAAAATTTCGGACCACGACCCATGCTACGGAAGATTTTTATTTGATTGGTTAGATCCAAGATGTTATAAACATTGGGGTATGATAGACAAGCGTAACAGATAATTCTAAGGGTAAGAATGAGCACCAAGATTGAGATCATAATCAAATGCACTATGAAAGGTATGAGGGCGTTTTGAAGGAGTTCATGGAAGAGGACATGGATATCACGGTGGATATGGAGGACAAGGCTGTAGTGGAGGAAGAGGTGAGTTCCCTTATGGAACATGTTATATGTGCAGATCTCATGACCACTATAGGCACGAATTTCCCCAAAATATTGCATGTTCTTTCTATGGAAAGAACCATAGCTATGAAGAGTGCCCGAACTTATATGAGCATATGAGTAAGCAACATAATCAAAAAACTAAAGGTGCTAGGATGGTTAGAATCCAAAGACGCAATGTAAGATCGGTGGATGCCCAAGATACCACCGGGACTCGAGGCATTAATAGTAAATATTACTACATGAGCTAAAGTGGTGCGCACAAGAGAGGCATTGCATCAGAAGCCTACAATCACCAAGGAGGAGGTTTTTCATGCAAGGTACATGTACGTACTCCAAAATTATAGGTACTTGTACTATCAAAAAGAGGTCAAAAAAACCCCAATGATGATTCGGATATCTTCGTAAGGTATTATGAATCCATAAAATTTCACCGAGTATACATTTGCATCCCAAAATGCCATATCCAGCCTCTGCATGCTTTGTTATGGCCCCTGTTCCGCTCTTTTCTTGCATTTTAGTCTTTAGTTTCAGGACCGCCGCCCAGATGGGGGTGGCGGTCTTAAAACTGCTGCCTTGCTTAGGGCGGTGGTCCTATGCACGTTTTCCATAACTTTCCGACACTTTCATCAACGTGAAAATTCAAGTGGCACTCACATTCTTTAACCACTCTTTCTTGCATTTATGTTTTAGCCACCTAGTAAATAGTGATTTCTCTTTGTTTATGATAAAAGAGTTCAATTCAAACTTACCCTCTGGTAAATCCAAATGCTATAAATACCAATCTTGTTTACAAGAAAATGGCCCCTCTCCCTCTATGAATTATTATTCAGTGTGTTTTGAAGTTCTTCCATAAGTTTCAATAGGTTTAGATTTTGTATGAATTCTCAACCTCTTAGTTCAAGGCTCCTTTCTTCCTTTCTGATTTAGAAATCATCAATCTTCACACTTTCATTTTGCTCCATTGTTATCCTACACAGTCAGCTTAGCATAAGATAGTTTCAGTTCTAGATTAGAGTTCATTTGATAGTCTTAGAGTTGTAGGTTGTTGTTTTGTCACAAGAAATAGATCCTAGAATTTTCAGTATATTTACATTATATCCCTACAATAAATCCTTCTAGGAATCGCATAGTCAATATTTGTTCACTTGCACTATCCCTCTCTTACTTTCATTCTATTTAGTTTACATCCAAGCTACCCATTGTTCAAGTATCTCCTTCTGCTACCACTATCACATTCCCACTTTTATGGATTCACGAGAACACGAAGGAATGAAGAGATCACACTAAGGGGAAAAGCCATGACACAACTAGATTTACCACTGCTCAGTAAAACTCCGAGTTTGAACTATCAAATTTGTAGTTACAATATATCAAATAGAGTAGAAAATCATTTTATTTCCGTTAATTTTGCTTTCAAAGTGTTACAGGAAGTCATGGGGAATGATATCTTCGAGAAGTTGTGATTTATTACTCACTACGAGGTAATATTAAAGGTCTTTCGATTAAATTAGTTATTTGTTTAAATATTTAGGAAAAATTCACAAGTGCACGTGCAAATAGCTACATTAGGCTAATTTGCTTGTTTTAATTCTGTTATTAGATTAATTGTTCATTATCTGAATATATTAGAATAGTTGCTCTTTAAATTTCAATCAAATACGCATCATTGAAAATACAAAAATAAAAGTAATATAAGCATAATGTAGATATATCTTTCATAGTTAGTTTAATTATTTCAGTTAAAGTTTGATTATCTCTTGCATGACAATTACGGGACATAAAGATCCCAGGGATTATGTATTCAAACCGATAATACCTCAACCAAATCTCTTCACAACATTAACAGATATAGATCAAGGGCTTAAGATTCAGGTCTTTCAAATGACAATAAACCCACAAGTAGTTAGTGAACAATTGAGACAATTGAATATTGAAGATGACAAAGCATACACATTCTGGTCAAGTCAACCCAACTATAGATTACCCAACTAGTTTGTCTATATCCACATATATTCCATTTCCACAGGATGTCTCAAAGACAACCGTGAGGTCAGTACGAAGAAGGGCTACTTGTAGATTCTCATGCTCGCATGTCACTTTTCTATCGTACAAAATTGGTGAACCCAACGTGAAACAAACAACTGTTCCCCTTTTATTTTCATTTCTTTCATCCATCTTCGCTCTTTCCCATTATTCTATGGGTATTTATATACCCCCAAATATGTCGGGATACGACGCATATGGTAGACCTCTCTCAGGTCTCGAAGCACATTACGGTCAAACAAATAGACAACTGTCACCCTCACTTTCTGCATGGGCTGAAAACTATTCAAGCAACTACTTGTCATCACAAAATCCTCCTCAAAGAACTAGCTCTAGTTCTTCATTCCGAATTGAGGAGCTGGATCAGCTCACACAAACAAAAAAACCAGAGCCCTCAAGCTCTAATAATATGACATTTACTGGAGAATCTATTTCATCTCCTTGGGTTTTGTTCAGACCACAAATCGAGTAGGCAATCAGATCCACTCCCTTTTTTGATGAGGAGTACTTAACACATTACGCTGTAGAAGCGAACAATGCTTCCAAAACATGTACCCACCTATAGGAAGTTTGCAAACGCAACCCAATACCCTGCTCTAAGAAAACACCCCCATTCCTCCACCTATGGAAAATACTCTCGGTGAAGCTTGGCAAAGTAATGATCAGTTCATAGCAGGGTACCATACACCTCTACAACCTCAAGGTATACAAAAACGCCATTAAGGAAAAACACTATGTCTTCACCAATCGAGGTCATCTCAGCCTTAGTTGAGAAGGTTAGAGGACTAGAACTTGCTCAAGCAAATCAAAATTCACATTTTGGGCAAGCAGGAACTACCAACCCTCTCGCATCATCCTAGCCAATTTTACCTCCTTACGAGACAGGCACATTAGGCATGCCTCCTCAACATTCGTATAACTATCTACAGTAAACACCAACTAGAAATGTGTTTTCAAATGCTGCTCCAGTTGAAGGTATGATACCTCCCGGCTTAGCACCAAACAACCCATATCAGAGCAATACTCCTTCCTACTTAAAAATTTATTCAAAATCACCACAAGGAGACATGTTCTCCTCCCCAAGATGTTCACTCAACCATAGGGATTTATGTATGTCCCTACAAATACATATGTTATGCCATATCAACAACCCATTCCACCTCCCCCCTCAGCAGGCACCATCGATGGTCGAAACCTATGTGGTAGGGACTTACTCAAAATATTTAAAAGAGCCTCTAGATTTCACCATATGAAGTGTCATGCTACTAAGACCTCTTCCTAATTTGCCTAAATACAAAGGGAAGGGAGATCCAAATGCACATATCAAGGCCTATGCCATGGCCATTTGAGAATTTCTCCCTTGGGATGTAGTTGTTGCTAAGATATTCCCTAAAACCTTAGAGGGTATTGCCCTTGATTAGTATTACAAAATACCTGAAGCCTCGATACACTCATTCAAACAACTTGTGTCAAAATTTATCAAGGATTTTGATATGAACAAATTGTTAAGAACATGGATCAGGGAATTCTTACATATTAAACTAGAGAACAAGGAATCCGCTGCTCATTTTATTCAAAGATGGTGTACAATCCTCTACTCATCAGCAAGTGCTCCAAACATGGATCAAATGGAACTATGTGACTTATTCCTTCATTCTCTCAATAGAGAGATAAAGGAAGAATTCCAAAAGTTCCCACTAAGGACTTATGATGAAGTACTCAAGAGTGCCCTCCGAATCGATCAAGCGGCAATAGATAGTGGTCGTAAGACATATGGAACAAACGGGAAGTTAATCACTCCCAATCAAAACACTACAACCTATCCTAATGCCGGGAATACCAATCAAGGACCCAATATCCTTAACAAAAACCATGGGGTTACAACAGATGGAGTAATAGACTAGGTTAAAAGGGAAAACATCGTAAACATTTCACCACCCATTAAAAATCAATGAAATAACAAATTTACTCCAACAATCAATGCGGTGGATTTTAATCATCCATCACAACAACAACAACAACAACAACAAGAAAATCCCAACATAGGGATCAAATCAAAACCCAAATGGATATCAAAATCAAAACCAGAGGCAACATGACCTCAAAATTATAACTATAACAACTAGCAATCTAATCAGAGAGTTGGACCACAATAGGTTTCAAACCAAGAACCTTGAAATTATAATCCCAACTTATATTGTGGTTTCCACAAGATTCAAGGCCATGATACTAGGGCTTGCCACAACTACAATAAATTCATGCAACATTTTCCTAAGGACCAAAGACAACTCTTTATAGATATATTCTTAGCAAATTCTGCATTACCCATGCCAAACACTTACACGGGGAAGTTTCCCTCAAAATGCACCCCTCAAGATTTTTAATGATCCACTCCCAAACCACACTAATAATAATAAAGTTAGATCCAAATGGGACAAACAAGGGTATTATGACATGAAATAATGATCATGAAGCTTCAATTTCATTAAATCCACCGGTCGCGCACCCAATTAGGAGCTTCGACCAAAACCAAGATAGTTGGTCTAGTAGAGTTAGATACCGAGCTACACGTAGAAACCATAACAAGAACACGAGATTATTATTCTCAACCAGTTCCAACCTATCCATTAGATTCAGACAACATTCAACAAACATTAGTAAAACCCATAGGTGCTTACAATCTAATTAATGACCTAACAAATACATTCTCTCACATTTCCTTCTTGGATTTATTAAAGAACTCTCCCACCTATAGGGCTGCTCTCTTAGAAGCATTGGGTCTTGGTCATTTAATTAACATCACTCCTCCACCGAAACACAAGTAAACCATGTAGACTTTGATGTCTACCCTCCAGGGAAGCCAGATAGGGATACTGAGTTTATATTTGATATAAGCAAAATGCCAACAGATGCTGAAATTACATGTAGAGGTGACCCAACCTTACATTTACAGGTATGGATTTATAATAATTATGTTAAATGAGCAATGATTGATGATGGGGCAACAGTTAACATAGTCCCCTTTACTTTTATTTAGAAGGTAAGATATGGAGAAACAAATTGTTCCACAACACGAAATACGCTAAGAGGTTATGATAGCCTCAAGGCCACTTCAATTGGGACTATAGTTTTACCAGTCACCTTAGGACCCAAGACATTCCTCACCGAATTTTATATTATAGATCAAGAAACAAACTATAATATGATTCTCGGTCAACCATGGATACATCGCATGAAGGCAATCCCTTCCACGTTATTCCAAGAAATCAGATTTTTACACCTAGGAAAATATTTGTGGTGCAAGGTGACCCAGAACCATTAGATATACACCTAGCATATTTGAAGAGGAGACCGGGAATTCACTCTGAGTTTGAACTCCCAATGAATCAACTTAACAAACCAATCAATTCAAAACTAGAAGAAAATTTGATACCTACAACAGAATTATAAATTACGAATCTAGTCAAAGGCATTCCAACACTCAAAAATGAGACTAACGTCATAGAAACAGTATCATTAGGGACTACCGCAAAAATTGTTGAGTTTCTAGAAAAGGATTTACCTATTCTCCTACCATTTTATTCTATGGGTATAGGATGTACCCTAGGAATTGGCTCCCTTCCAGCAGACGAAGTTTGTATGGTAGAAGTAATCGAGGTAGAAGAAACAGACACAAAGAATGTCCCAACATCCATTTTTCCAAGCAAATATTGGACTCTCCACTTCGATGGAGCTAGATGTCATTTTGGAGCTGGGGCAGGTGTGATCTTTACTTCTCTCGAGGGAAAGATCTTACCTTTTTCCTTTAAGTTAAAATTTGAATGTACAAACAATGGGGCTGAGTATGAAGCCCTCCTCATTGGCCTTATCATAGCCAAAAGGATGGGTGTTGATAACATTAGAGTGCTAGGAGACTTGCAATTAGTTGTAAACCAAGTCTCTGAGGTATATGAGACTAGAGCTGAACACTTACAACTCTATAAAATGGTGGTATTAGATCTAACCAAAGGATTTAACTTCATATCAATCAAATTAATCCCACAAGAATAGAACCTCCTGTAGAGTCAATAGCAACCTCGACTTTCCTGTTTCACTCCAAGCAGTGAGTTGGAAAATACAAGTTTCATGGTATCACTTGTCTTGAACAATTGGTACATAAAATACCAACAAACCCGATCATGGCACGTATAGAAGCTGAGAATGAGTTCTCTATCCTGGATCACTTTGATAGTGATAAAGTCACTCTTGGATATCTAAACACCTACACGGAACTACATCTCGCTCATCACATAGTGGATTTTTCCCTAATCCCACATTCCTCTTCCTATTTTGGAAATCCCATGATAGAATATCCCCATAAAAGAATCTCGATATCTACGAGGTAGAGAATGGAGAAAGTTTGGAACTACCTCCGCCCCACCTGAATTTGAAGAAGGCAACGCTTCCTTAATCGAAGAAACAATTGACATAAATATTGGAAGAGAAGAAGAACCAAATATTTTGAAGTTGGGATCCTCGTTAACTCAGAGGAGATAGAAATACATACCCAGATCCTCAAGGAACATCAAAAGGCTTTCACGTTTAATTACAAAGAAATGACAAGAATTACACCACATATTGTGGTACACAATCTTGTCACCAAACCAGATACAAAGGTAATTAAGTAAAAGTGGAGGCTAATGAAACCAAAAGTGGCTCTAATGGTGAAAGAAGAAGTAATGAAAATTCTCCAGGTGGGATTCATCAAACCAATCAACTATTCACAATGGGTATCTAATATCGTCCCTGTTCTCAAAACGAATGGAAAGATACGCATTTGCATAGAATTATGGGACATTAACAAAGCTTTTCCCAAAGATGACTTCCCATTACTATCCATCAACGTTATTGTTGATGCAGCAGCTAGATTTGAGTATTTGTCCCTCATGGATGGGTTCTCAGGGTATAATCAGATTAAAATATATGAGGAAGATCAAGCCAAAACCACGTTTATAACTCCTTGGGGAACTTATTGTTATGTTGTCATGCCATTTGGTCTTAATAACGTTGGCGCTACATACCAACGGGCAATGACATACATATTTCACGACCTTATTCATAAAATTGTGGAGTCCTATGTAGATGACTTGTTGGCCAAGGCCAAGAAGCGTTGTGATCACCCAGAAGTACTGTATCATTCTCTCACGATTGATCGAATATGGCGTCACATTAAACCAAGAGAAATGCGTATTTGGTGTGATAAGAGGCAAGCTTCTGGGTTAGATTATATCCTCACAAGGGATTGATGTTGATCCAGACAAAATTCAAGTTGTTCTTGAAATGATTCCACCATCAGACAACTCTGGTATCAGATCATTTCTTGGGAAACTTGGTGCAATTCGAAGGTTCATTCCAAACTTAAGTTTTTTTGTTCATCTAATCAACAATTTATTAAAGAAAGACGATAGCATTGATTGGATAGAAGAATGCAACGATGCCTTCAAGCAATTAAATGCTTCTTGTTGTCTCCTCCTATCCTAATGCCTCCTAGACCAGATCATCCTTTGATCTTGTATTCATGGGCTACTAATGTCTTGTTAGCCTACATGTTGGCTCAAGAAGAAAATGATAAACAAGAATGTGTAGTCTATTTCATTAGCTAGACGTTGCTTGATTATGAAACACGTTACACACAGGAAAAATGAGAATGCCTCATCATAGTCTTTACAACAAAATTTTTGAGACATTACATGTTAAATCAAGAAACAAGGGTCATTGTAAATACAGATCATTTACGGAAATTCCTCACGCAAGGGTCTTTATCTAAAAAGGCTAGATGATTCATAACCTTAATGGGTGAATTTGAATTAACATTTGTAAACCAAAAATCTGTTAAGGGACAAATCATTACAGACTAGTTAGCTTACAATCCATTAGATGGAGGCGATCTGGTAGATCTGGACTTTCCCGATGAGTGCATATATTTTGTCGAAACTAGGCCCCCATATCTATATGTCCTTGGTACACTAACATCGTCAATTTTATCATGGACCATACATACCCAAAAGGTGCCACATCACAACAAAGAAGGTGGTTATGCATTATCACTGCTAAATATGTTATTTTAGAACAAGTGCTCTATCGTAAAGCCTTCGATGGAATTATTTTAAGATGCGTTGACACTGAAGAATCCAAAAATATTCTTTACGAATCCCACAGTGGGATATGTGGAGGCCACTTCGGTGGCCACGCCACTGCTTGCAAAATACATCAAATGGGCTATTTCTAGCCTACTTTGGAACATGACGTAGTAGAATTTGTGCGCAAGTGTCATAAATGCCAAGAATTCTCTCACGAGATTCACATGCCAACACAAGCTCTGCAACCAATCGCAACCCCATGGCCCTTTTCCACGTGGGGCCTAGATTTGATAGGAAATTCTCTCCCTTGTCAACAGATGGCCATAACTTTATAATCACGGCCACATAATATTTTACCAAATGGGTAGAGGCCATGCCTCTCACCACCATACCAGGTTCTATAATCGCTAAGTTTATTTTGAATCAAATCATTTGCAGGTACGGTGTCCCGCAAGTCATTATCTCAGATAATGGCACATCCTTTAAGAACAATGAGGTCCATGAGTTATGCAGTAAATTCAAGATAAACCATCATATGGCCTCTCTTTATTACCCTCAAGCCAATGGACAAGCTGAAGCCACAAACAAAACGTTAAAATCCATTCTCCTCAAAACAATCAAGGAGAACAAACAGATTGGCATTTAAAATTATACCTACCTTGTGGGCCCATCAAACCTCAATAAGAACACCAACGGGGCAACCCCTTTCTCATTAGTATTCGGGGCAGAAGCAGTTCTCCCACTTGAGGTCAAAATACCTAGTCTCTCGCATCTCATTGCAAGGGATTTTGGAGAAGAATCCTATAGAGAGGCATGCCTCTCTCAACTAGAAATCCTTGATGAGGCTAGGATAAACACCGAACAATGGCACAGAGCCTATGCTGATTGGATGTGTCGGAAATATAACAAAAAGGTCTACAAATGAGAAATATACGAGGGAGATCTAGTTCTAAGACTAGACAACCAGATTGATAAGAAAACCGCGAAGGAAGGAAATTCCGCCCAAGTGGTTAGGCCCATACCGAGTCATGAAAGACTACAAAAATGGTGCGTATCTCTTATGTACACTAGAAGGTGAGGAATTCAATGAAACTGTCAATTCCTTGCATCTTAAATGGTTTTACGCATAGGTCATTAGCGTCACCATTTGTATATTATATCTACCTACATTGCATTAGTCACTTAGTTGTTTCATTTTATTCACTCATTTCGTAAATTTTGTGGTCAAGGAACTTATTCTTAAGAAATTTATTATAGGCTTCTAAAAAAATTGGCAAAAGCATTCAAATCATATCTCTTCAATCTTCATAATATCATCAAATGGTTCCAAAATCATTTTATCAATTCAATGAGACAAAGTCTTGACAAAAACCATACAAAGGCTCGCATACTTGGTCATACTCATTCTTTTCTACTATGTTAAGTTGTTCTTACCTACGGTCCTGTTCCGAGAAGATTCTTGGTGTCACATCTATCCTTCTTACATCTCTTGAAACAAGGATACTCCAAAATCACAAATCGAAATGTCAAATTAAAAAAAAAAATAGAATATTTTATTTTTACACTTCTTTGCCCAACCAACCTTCGGTGATGAGCCAGTAACTCTTACTAGTGATGTGAGGTTGAGAAAGGAAAGAAGTGCCCTTACTCACCTATGTCCTGCCTTTGTTGATGAGCCCATGCTTCCTACTAGTAGCATGAGACAAGGCATAGGGGGTCCATTAATGCAAATCAATGAATCTTAGCATTTTAAAAATGTAAAGAAAATGTGGTAAGTGAAATTAAGTATCCAAATTCCAAAGAGATAAAATCCTTAAAACCAAATTTTTCAACCAAGTTGCCATCCATGGATCTAAGTCTAGATAAACTGGAAAATAAGTTGCATTCTAAACTATGTAGTAGTTTCGAGTAAGAGTAAGTATGGAAGTCTAAATTTGATTTCTGTCAAAACCTTGTCTTTCTCTTATCATTTTCATTCATTCAAACTCATACAATTTGTGCCCTTCCCAACTCTTGGTTTTGATCCTCGCATCTTACTAGTTACATGGAGTTAGGAGTGGGGCAAGTTCATCTCATTATCACTACATGTTCATCACGTTTTGCCAAAATAATAAGAAGCAACAAACATTGCCCAAAGAAGCCAAAATTTCAGTACTACAATATGTTTGCATCATCACATATCAGCATTACAAAAAAAAATAAAAGAGAAACATTTTGTTCAACATTTGTTATCATTTTTCATCCATTGCATACATTTTGAAAAGCATATAAAAACAAAGATTCTAAAAAAACATCTAGTGTACACATGGGAAATGAATCACAAAAACTCTAGATACAAAGAAGATCTAGATCCAAATATATATATATATATATATATATATATATAGGAATCATGTTCTACATACAATGCCATCATGCACTAGGCATGGTCAAAACGCTCAATGAGCCCAAAAATACAAAAACAACCCATATAAACATCTAGCAGAATCACTGCAAAATGACCAAATGACCTCTCAATCCTCGTAGACTTTTCCACCTTCCGGATAGGGTCAAACACATCAAGTATGTCAGCCACCTACTAAGGGCTCTACAATGTCCTCACTAAGCTCAGCCTAAGTACTCTCAGAGGGGAGTAACAAGGTGTCTATACACACTCAGTGAATCAAGTCTTGCCATCCCTCAGTAAGTCGCTGCAAATTAAAAAGAGAAATAACAAGTTAGAAAATTGCTAAGAACAAGGTCAAAAACAAATGAAACAACAAAAATGAAAATATCAACTAATATTTCTAACTAACAAGGTCGAGAAAAGATTAGTAACTCACTCGAATCTCCCGGCATCTAAGTAGGGTCCCTAGGATCTCGTGCACTGCTACATACGCTACTATGGACTACGAACCTCCCCTAAATCTAGAAAGAAATGATGTCCTGCCATGGACTCATCATCTCCCCTAAGTCCTGAGAAGGAAAATCCTCTGAGATTAGAGTCACCTTCTCTACACTCACCTCCTCCCTCTCGGTCGTAAGATAGCACGAGTGTCATTCCACTCCAAATCGCTCTCATCTTCCTAATTTGTCCCACCGATCTCACCTCCCATCGTCTCCTCCTCTATCTCCCCTCATGTGAACTCCTTAGAGTTTGAGTCCACATCAATGGGCTCATCCTCCCCCCCATTAAAAGCAAGAGTGGCTCCAATCTAAAGTAAAGGTGCTCAAGGAGCATTGGTTACCCCTCGGGCCCGAACCACTTGCCTAACCATGATAGGAACTCTAGGAGTACTCATGGTCCAACCCCGATCTCCTCTAGGACCTCCCTAAGCCTCACAAATAGTCCTGTATACTACCCCCATTGGAGGAAGCATGTCAACATAGGGAGACCAAACTGCTGAGGGACTCGGTCAAATGGGTGGACCTCCACCCTCTCTACCCTATCTACTAACTGACCTGTAGTAGAGCAGGTGATCAATGTAAGTGTCTCCTCTCCCCATACTCCCACCATGGCTTGATAAGGAGTAGCCTCCATATCTGTGGTAGTCAATAAAGCAACTAGCTGATGTGGCATCCTCGAGCACTTTGTCATCCCCATCCACCTTGTTGCTCTAATATCCCCTTGATCCTCTACAAGTATACCCCTTCCATAGGGGATGATGCGCTCATACACCCAACTCATAACTAGAGTGGGGTGACTCAAGGACTACCCCTGTAACCTGACCACCCTATATAAGTCATGGTATGTGGTCCCAAGAATATCTACTCCCCAAGTGTAAGTACGGCCATGGGCCTCAATCTGTAATAATGGGATCCGGCCAGTTTAAGAGAGTATCCCCTCCCTTATCCCTAATCAACCGCGAGGCCAAGATACCCATAATAGCCTTGCATGGATCATAGGGATAGGAGAAGCAGCAATGGATCATACCTTCACCCCCTTCTTCGAGCCAAGGGAGACAACATCTCCCATATAGGTGGCCCACTAAACCATATGAGATCTGGATCGACTGTCTTAAGAGACAACCGCCTCCCAAGAATCGGAACCCCAAGATGCAATAGACATCCTCCAGGGTGATATTCCACTCACCCCTAACACCTGGAAATCAAAAAGTGTTCGATCCGCATCCCAATATGAGAACAAGTCACACAATATGTGACTAGCAGGAGCAACATGAGGGACTGAAGAGATCCTCAAAATACCGCCCTCTGCAAAGTGTCTCTCTCTACCTAGGTCAACGTATCCAACATTGCTGGAGCCAATCACACTCCCTCTCTCTGCTCCATCTAATATACTCCTCCTTCTTCTGCATCCACCCAAAACACAGAAAAAGAGCAAGTTAGCAACATAATCCAATAGATAAACTCATCAAAAACATAGGAAAATATCAAAAATGCAAAAACATTTGACTAAGGCATCTATTTTTTCCTTCTGTCCTGAATCGCCACCCTGTATGCAACGCAGCGGTTCCATGAGCACCGCCATCTAAGGGCGGCGGTCCTGTAACCGCCACCTGCTTGGGCGGCGGTCCCATGACCACTGCTCTATGTAGGGTAGTGGTCCTGTGCTGATTCGGCATACACCCATTAACCCTAAAAATAAGAAAAATACACCATTTTAAATGAAATAAAAACCTACCCTATGAGCACCTCCCTAGAGACTCATTTAACACTAGGATTTTCTAAAAATACCCCCCAAGACAAATATTTCAACATTTCTATATTTTAGGTTTAAAATCAATGAATTGAAAAAAACTAACCTAAGACTTTGCGGCAGTTGATGTCCTAATCTTGGAGGCATGATCACTATCTCACAATGAACATTTTGACTATACTCGTAAAAATGGTTACCGTGGGTCCCAACACTCAAAAATTGCCAAATCAACATGCACAAATGAATAGGAAAATGACATCATTATATATATATATATATATATTATTCTAACTTATTTTGAATGTTCTTTCACAGAGTTGGAGTGCCGATGAAGGTAAGTTCTCATCCCCGTGCAAATGGTAAGTCCTCATTTCATTTTAATTTAGTGTTTATTTTTCGATTTCTTTATCTTCCTGCACTTGAGTCCTCTTTTCATTTTACAAATAGCGGGAATATGGATGGTGACATTGACACACATGGTATGTCAGGTATAGCTTCTAACTCCCCATTTTGGGACCGCCAAACTCAGACCCACCGTTTTATGCCCCTTCATGGCTAAAACGCTTCTCCGAGGGAGAAATATGTATGTACCCAAAATTTTAGGTATTGTACTGCCGAAAAGAGGTCACGAAAACCCCAATGATGATTCAGATCTCTTCGCAAGGTGTTCGGAATCCAAAAATCTTTCCAAGGATAAATTTACATCCCAAAATTCCATATCCAGCCTCTACATGCTTTGTTCTGACCCCGTTCCACTCTTTTCTTGTATTTTGGTCTTTAGTTTCAGGACCTCTACCTTGCTTGGGTGGCGATCCCATGACCGCCACCCAGAATAGGGTGGTGGTCCTAAAATTACCACCCTTCATAGGGTGATGGTCATGTGTGTGTTTTCCAGAACTTTCTGACACTTTTGTCAACGTGAAAAATTCAAGTGGCACTCGCATTCTTCAACCACTCTTGCTTGCATTTATGTTTTAGCCGCCTGGTAAATAGTGATTTCTCTTTGTTTATGATAAAAGAGTTTAATTCAAACTTACCCTCTAGTAAAACCAAATGCTATAAATACCAAGATTTTTTACAAGAAAATGGCTCCTCTCCCTCTATAAATTATTATTCAGTTTGTTTTGAAGTTCTTCCATAAGTTTCAATAGGTTTATATTTTGTATGAATTCTTAGCCTCGCAGTTCAAGACTCCTTTCTTCCTTTCTGATTTAGAAATCATCGATCTTCACACTTTCATTTTTCTCCATTTTTATCCTACACATTCAACTTAGCATAAGATAGTTTTAGTTCTAGAGTAGAGTTCATTTGATAGTCTGAGAGTTGTAGGTTGTTGTTTTGTCACAAGAAATAGATCCTGGAATTCTCGATATATTTGCATTGTATCCCTACAATAAATCCTGTTAGGAATCACATAGTCAAGCTTTGTTCAGTTGCACTATCCCTCTCTTACTTACATTCTATTTAGTTTACATCCAAGCTGCCACTATTCGAGTATCTCCTTCTGCTGCCGCTATCACATTCCCACTTTTCGGATTCACGAGAACACAAAGGAACGAAGAGATCACACTGAGGGGACAAGTCACGACACAACTAGATTTACCACTATTTTGTAAAACTCCAGGTTTGAACTATCAAATTTGTAGTTACAATATATCAAATAGAGTAGCAAATCATTTTATTTCGAGTTAAGCTTGCTTGCAATAGTGTTTACGGGAAGCTATCGGGAATGATAGCTTCTTAGAAGTTGTGATTTATTCCTCACTTATGAGGCAATATTGAAGGTATTTTGATTAACTTAATTAGTTATTTAAATATTTAGCATAAATTCACAAGTGCATAGGCAAATAGCTACATCAGGATAATTTTCTTGTTTTAATTCTATTATTAGATTAATTGTTCATTATCTGAATATATTAGAATAGCTACTCTTCAAATTTCGTTCAAATACGCATCGTTGAAAATACAAAAATAAAAGGAATGTAAGCATAGTGTAGATATATCTTTCATAGTTAGTTTACTTGTTTCGGTTAAAGTTTGATTATCTCTTGCATGAAAATTATGGGACCCAAAGAGCCGGGGATTACGTATTTGAACCGGTAATACCTCAGCCAAATATCTTTGCAAAATTAACAGATATAGATCAAGGGCTTAGGATTCAGTCTTTCAAATGACAATATACCCATAAGCAAATTAGTAAACAATTGAGACAATTGAATATTGAAGACGAAAAAGCATACACTTTTGGTCAAGTCAACCCAACTATAGATTGCCCAACTAGTTTTTCTATATCCACATATATTCCATTTCTACCGGCTATCTCGACACGACCTCGGGAGGTCGGGTATGAAGAAGAGCTGCTTGTAGATTCTCATGCTCACATGTCACTTTTCTATCATACAAGTACCTAGATCCTTCTCATTAGAAGGAAGTCTATCAAGAGACCATGGAGGTCCTCAGGAATCACCAAGGTGAGATACAGTGCTTAAAGGAGTAGAAGAAAGCATCAAATACAATCCAAAATGATATTGATGATCTGAGAAAAGTGTGTCAAATGTTTCATTAGGAGAACATCATTCCACTATTATGAAGTTGGTTAAAAGGGAACACTCCACGTGCAAGTATTGAGACTAGATGGCAGATCCTGCATGTAAATATTCCCCCTAATAGCATTGACTATGATAAGGAAATTACTCTGAATGTTGTTGTGGATGGATGGTTGCTAAGAAACATATTGATTGATACAAGTGTGGAAGCGAATGTATTTACATTAGATGCATGGGTACAAATGGGGAGGCCTCCATTACAGCCATCATCTAATGTGTTGTTTATGGAAAATCAGACTAAGGCCACTCCCATAAGAGTTTTGAAGGATGCATCTATAACCATACAAGGGGCCAAGTTCACTGGGGATTTTGAGGTATTAGCACTTTCAGAAGTAGACAATTTTCCAGCCTTGCTTAAACGTCCTTGGTGTTATGCGAATAATGTTTACTTGAGATTCAATAAGGGGTATATCAACTTTGAGAACAAGGAGGAAAGGGTTTTGATACCTTTGAAAGATGGGAAGTCTACACCATATGTTGAGCCTCTAAGTGAGGATGACTTAAACAGAATCTAAGTACATGTTATTCAGGACCCCAAGGTCAATGAGCCATCAAAGGAAGGCATCCTACAGTGGGAATATTCTCATTCTATTAGTGATACTATGAGTATTTCTTGTGACAATTGGTCTCATAGTACATATGAACTAGTAGGGTGCGAGGTAAAAAGCGTAGTTCCGTGCAAGAATGGACTTCGTTCTATTCGATGGATAGGTAAAACAGTACCTTGGTATACAAGGGCATAATATCTTCCTATATTTTTGAAAGCCATGGAAGAATAGTGGACAAATCAAATTAAGAGAAGAGATATGTTAGTATATACCTTGCACGAGACAACAGTAACGCACTGGTGGGTATTCCATAGAGATAATATTATAGAATGGGGGAGATTGGAATCACCCTATCTACTAGGTTTTTAAGGAGCAATGCACCTACGCATATCTACACTTATAATGATGATCATCCTATTGAGCATCACATTTAACATTGTGAAAGACTCTGGACAGTGGGACAGAAGCATTACCACCTTCACTCTAGGTGCATAGATTGTACTCTACTCTACAAGGATGTGCACACGCCTGGTATGTATATGCGAACTACATCGAGAGACTGGGAATTGGTAGAATTTGACTACAGGAATGCTCCAGACCTTTGACTACTTCTTGACTAAACCTCTAGTAGAAGAAGCATTAAAATTTGTCAAGCGCTTAACTATGGGAGATAGTGCAAAGGTAGAAGAGCATATTCAGGAATTATTTGGTGAGACAGAGTTTGGAGTGCATTTTGAAAAGGAAGAAGAAATGGACTCCATACTACTTGAACGCGCTTGCCTTGAGAAAGAGAAAGGAAAGATGGTTTACATCATGGATGATGAGGAAGCTGAGAACCTAGATATTGAACATTTACAAGGGGTGTGCGAGGTCTTGGACAATGTAGACAAGGATATGCGCGCTATCACGAACCCATGAAGACAAAGAAGGTGAATATAGGTTTGTAGGCTAAGCCAAAGGAGGTCATAATTAGAGACTATTGGTCAGAATCGGAAGTGGAAAATATCATTGAGTTACTCAAGGATTATCAGGACTTATTCCCTCGAGGGTATCATGAACTTAAAGGCATGCATGAATCACTTGGGGAAATGAAGATAAATCTTAAGGATGGTGCACGCCCAGTTAGAAAGAGGCCTTACAGAATGAACCCCAATTTACATGAAAAGGTCAAAGAAGAGATTGATAACATGTTGAAATCTGGAATTATAAATCCCTTGATGAGTCAGAATGGGTTAGTCCAATGGTGATTAGTATTAAGAAGGATGGAAAAATTAGAATATGTGTGGAATACAGGGAGTTGAATGCTGCATGTGTAACAGATCCATTCCCTACACCATTTACTGAGGAAATACTAGGAGTTACAAAGCGTGAAATATATTCTTTTATAGATGGATTATGTGGGTATCACCAAGTTAGAATTGCACTAGGAGGATCAAGAAAAGACTATATTTACTACTGAATGGGGTAGCTTTTCCCATACTATCATGCCTTTTGGACTGAAAAAACATGCCTGTTGTATTTTTGTAGATAGTTGTTCAATAATTCAAATATTTTTTTCACAACATTTTATAGGTTTATCTAGATGACCTGGACAAAGATATGGGTTTATGAAAGATCATTGTGATAATCTGTGCTTAAGGTTTGAATGGTGCAAATAATTGAGTATCTCTTTAAACATCAAGAAGTGCATATTTGTTACACCTTTTGGAATATTGTTAGGACATATAATCTTCAAGGAATTTTGTTGGTTGATCCAACTAATGTCAGAGCCATTCTAGGCCACGGAAGTTCCTATCATTCAAAGTGAGGTGCATGGATTTTGGGTCACACATGATATTATTGAAATTTCATCAATGGGTATGCCAAATTTTCTACACCTTTGGAAGAATTAATGAAAGGAAAGGTACATTTTACCTGGGGATAACCACAAGAGCGCGCGTTTGAGATATTAAAGGAGAAACTTATCGCTGCACCCATTCTTCGCTTTCCCTCATGGGATAAACCATTTCATGTGCATGTGGATGCCTCTGGCATGGCCATTGGTGCTATGTTATCTCAACCTAGCGAAGGTATTATAGATCATCTAATTTTTTTGCTAGTAGGAAGTTGACTCCTACTGAATAGAATTATACAACTACAGAGTGCGAAGCTTTGTCAATGATCTATGCATTGCACAAGTTTTGACAATACTTGTTAGCAACCCCATTTTTGTTTTATATAGATCACATGGCATTAAATTATTTAGTGAAAAAACCCATCTTATAAGGGCACATATGCAGATGGGTACTCCTATTTCAGGAGTTTGACTTCACAGTTGTGGTGAAGCCAGGGAAGAGTAACTCTAGACCAGACCACTTGTCTATAATTCACTCAGAGAAGAAGCACAGACAATTAAAGAAACCATGCCATATGCACATTTATATAGGTTACAATGCACGCCATCAGAATTAGAAGACATTTCTATCTTTCTACGGACTGGTGTGGTACCAGAAGGAATGAAGGCATTAGAAAAGAAATAGCTTATTATACACGCGGCACCGTTTATGTTAATCAGTGGTGACCTCTACAAGTTAGGCAGAGATGAATTATTACGTTGTTTTGTATTAGAGCATGAGCATAAGGATATTATGGAAGAATCCCATGGTGGTATTACAGAGGCCACTATGCAGGTGATGCAACTTCCCAAAAGATCCTACTTGCTAGATTATGGTGGGAGACACTGTATAAATATTTTAAAGCGTATTGCAAAGTGTGTGACCATTTTCAGCATCTAGGTAAACTAAGGAAAAGAGATGAGATGCCTTTGAGACCAATTACTAGTGCCAAACCATTTGAGAAATGGGCCATCGACTTTGTAGGACCTATTTTTCCAGCCGCGCGTAGGACTAGGTCACACTATATCATTACTTGTATAGATTATCTCACACGGTGGGTAGAAGTAGCACCTATGAAGGACTGTACAGTGGCTACAGCAGCTAGGTTTCTATGGGAGAATGTTCTTACAAGATATGGATGTCCTTTAAGCTTGAAAAGTGATAGAGGTATACACTTTTTGAATGAGACAATCAAGATCCTATTAGATGATTTTATGGTTGCACACCATAAAACTACACCCTATCATCCTTAGGAAAATGGAATTGCCAAGGATTTCAACAAGATTTTGAGCTAGACTTTGACAAAAATTTGTGATGTTGGAAGAAAGGATTGGGATGATAAAGTTTCAGTTGTTCTTTGGGAATATAGAACAACTTATAAGAGATTAAACAAAGTCACACCATTTCAGATGGTGTTTGGTGCAGAATTCATTATCCCTATAGAATTTATGTTACCTTCTTTGCACATTGTATGTGCTAGAGGTCTAGCTGATGAGCATGCTTTAGATGAGCATATTGAGAAGATGATTCAACTGGATGAGCAATTAGCCATAGCACGATTGAGTCAGAAGCATGAAAAGGCCAGGCGAAAAGCATGGCTATGATAGAAACATAAGGGATATGAAGTTTGAGATTGGAAAAATGGTACTTCTCTATGACTCTAAGTTCTTGCACCATCTAGGAAAACTTAAGGTACATTGGTTAGGTTCGTATGGTATTACTTACATCCTTGAAATAGGCGCTTTCCAGCTAGAAGCACTAGACGAAACATGGCTATCCAAAGTTACTTCAACGGGAGTAAGTTGAAGCCCTACTATAAATAATTCTTATTGGTGTTTGTAAGAAGGTATTATTTCCATTTAGATTAGGTTTCCATTCGTATTTCCTTAATTTATTTCTTTCATTTTCGTTATGCTTTGTCGTTTTAGTTGTTTTTGTTGGTAAATAAGCACGCTTGCATGCATGAATCTAATTACTACATGAAGCATGTTTATGCGTAGAGGACTACACATCCTTTTAGTGTGGGGTGGTTGTTGATATCTAGGTACAAGATTGTGGGAATTGAAAGATGAAAATAATAATCTACTACAAGTGTTTTTCAAAGTAAAAACATTGCTTCTCAAAAGTGACCAAGGATGGAGATGAATGAAGGAACAGTATAATGCGAGGTAAGTAGAGGCCATGATAACTACTAGGATAAGGTACAGTGATGAGGTACTCGGGTGCAAGGATGCGCATTGAAGAGAATTCTGTGACCAGAGGGTAGGAAGGCATGCTAGAAGGTTATAGCTACGACGTGAGGATGTAACGCATAGAAAGGATGGAATTGGTCAATTAATGAGAGGATATTTGGTAGGTGAAGGAGTAATGAATGTATCAAAAATTAAAAATCTATATAAGGATGGGATGCGAGTTCATTTTTACCGTTGTGATTAAGAGTATTTAAAATAATCCAAGTGTGAAGAGCCGAGTGATCGTTTTAAGGTGCGAGAGGTGTGTAACCAGTCATGACGAAGAGATATGTACACGAAGGAGCTTGTGTCCCCTGTGGTAAAGGGTTTGAGTGAAGTGAGGTGACAAAGATGAGCTAGGGAACATAATTTCACCTAGGGAATGTTGAATCAAACTAGGGTTTTCTTCGCACATTGCATAATTTGAGCTGGAAAGGATCTACAAATGATTGCAAGGTAGAAATGGCACCCAAGAAATTAGTTGCAGCAGGAGTGAAGGGAAAGAAGAAGGTGGTAGAAGAAGAAGAAGAGATGTCTCCAGAAAGTAATTTTTCTAAAATGTAATATCCATAAGGCATCATAGTCAGCCAGAGTGGGATTTGCACATAAGGAAAAGCAAATTGAGTGAGTACAATCACCGTACCATAGAGAATAAGAAGGAGCTTGACGCGTTGCTAAACACGAAGACAAATAAATGCATGGTGGAAGACATGTTGGTGTATGACGATGTTGGTGAGAAGCTCTTGTAGAGGATAGGAGTTTACCAACTATATGAGCTCCCTTACTACAGGAAATATGAGCCCTTGTACCAATGGCTCATGAGCAGAGTGCACGAGGAATTTTTCTACTTTGCAGGTCGCAGAGTCAGAATTTCAGCCACACTCATCTCCATAGTAATGAGGTTAAAAGGCACAGGAGATGATTTATGAGATGATCTGATAGAAAAAACCATAATATTGGAGACTAGAAAGGAGTTGGGGTATACAAAGGGTCCGCGCGGTATGGACATCGACAAACTGAAGAAGTATCTAGTTGTGTAAGCATTTGCACATCTTGTTACAAATCTAAATGACTAGAAAGGTGGTCATAAGTTAACACCATGTGGTTACAAATTACCAAAAAGATGTCTGAAGGATTAATCAACAACATTTCTGTTATATTGTAGAGACAATCGTTGAGGAAGCACACGTATGAGGAAAGATCAGCTTTGGAGCTATTTTGTTATCACTGGTGTTCATGGAGATCGGAGTACCTGATGGACTAAAGGAGAAGGTATGGGAGTATCCAATGGAACACAAATCACCTACAGAATGCTTCAAAAAGTACTTGTGTGAGGGATCCATGACAGAGAAGGTTAAGCAATGGGCTGAAAAGTGGTATGATAGGCTCCATGTAACTTTTGAGGAAGAATGGCACATCCCCAAGGACTTTCCTTCGGTGGTTGGAAAGGCAGTTCAGTTCGTTGTATACCAACATTTCTGTATAGTGCGGTTTGCCATGAAATATGGAGCATGGATCCCTTGGTGTAATTTTCCATATGCATTCATAGCAAGGTACTTCTAGGCGTTAGTACACAGGTTTATAGATGCGCGGTGACTGACATTCAATGTAGAGAAGGTAGATTGTGACTACCACACACTAAGGAAGAAATATGTGTATCCAAGGTAGGGTGCATATGTTGAAAGACTCATCTCAGATGTATTGAGCATTAAACCAATAATTTTGGCGGTGGGAGATATTGGAGTAGTGCTAGTGTATCTCCAACTAAAGCCAAAAATGGAGAATAACAAGTATGTGGAAGATGAGTTTGCACTTCTAGCACCACCAAAGGGAAAGCATACAATGGAGAACATCCTAGCACCTAAGCCCATAGAGCCAATTGAAGTGGAGGATGAGGAGGATGAGTGTGAAGATAGTGGTGGTTTAGAGCATAGAGGTAGAAGACATCCTACGAATAAGGATGAAGCTGAGCGCACCACTACACCACCTCAGCCACAAGAGGGGGATGATGAGGACTTGAATGCAATCCAAGGGGAGAAAAATTTAAGAGGGTGTTCAGGAGAACAAGGACCCAAGGTAATACTCCACAAATGGTGTAAAATTACCAAGACTCTCTCCACAGAAGGAGGTAACCGTGTAAAGAAGGAGGAAACTGAATTTAAATGAGGAGGTGGAAGATTCAGAGGAAAGCGCACCTAATTCTCCTATACTTCTAGAGAACATAGAAGAACAAAATGATGAAGAATTGAGGGAAAGAGGAAAGGAAGAGAAGGTACCAAAGGAGATAGCTGCAAAGACTACTCAGGACATGGAGACACAAGTCCCAAATTTGGAAGCTAAAGTCCCTAAGTAGTAACGGTCTAGAAGAACGAGTGGGGAGCTCATTCCACCAGTTATGGGCTATGCAGAGGATGCATGTAAAATTTTATGTGCCTATTTCCAAAGCACATTGACACAAAAAGACTTATATGGTTCAAGCTCATGGATGAATATATGGCTATAGTGCGCATGAGGAAACAGTTGTCATGGTCCATGCACACACACATGGATGAGCCATATTTTGATGTATGTGAGGAGTCACATGTATCAGAGGTCAAGAAGACACCTCAGATAGACACATGACAAGTAAAGCCTCACTCGTCATGTCGATGAACATGTGAGTAATGCATTGGTCAAATTCTCAATAGAGGTGGCAAGGTAAAATATGGACAAGGCTGCCACAATTAGGGTGCTCAGAGAGGATATTAAAACTAAGGATGGAGAAATAGTGTGCCTAATGCAAGAGAGGGACTTAGCACATAAGAATAACATTGCATTTATCAGCATCGCAGAGGAGATTGGTGACAATTTCATAAGGGATAGGCCACACTTAGAGACCAAGGTACCATATATGTTTCCATCGGTGATACATTATGTGGGAAAGTTGGTGGACTGGTACTTAAAGATGAGCCTTTGTGCATGCCAAAGCACCAAGAGATCCGCAGAATAAGAGGTAGAACAAGAGAAATCTTCAATGATGTGAAAGATTTCATCTTATGAGGGTTGTTGTAAGTGCTACAAAAATAATTAAATAAATCATACCGGAGCTTTAAACATCTCGCATTGCCCTGCAGGCACTTATCAACATAAAGACCTTGGAAGAAAACAATGAGGTCTAGAGAGCAATGAAGGATGAAACATTGGGCCACGTAAAAATATTTTCAATGGTTAAGCAGAAGCGCGAGGCCCTGGCAGTAGCACAAGAGCCGCATAAGACTCGGCTAGAAGAGCTTGGGAAGCTCATTGTGCAGAAGATGGATTTTCTAGAGGGAAGAATGACCTCAATGTCTAGCATTGTGTTAGTCTTGAAAAATGAAAAAGGGGATATTGCAAGGGATGAATTGGAGTCCATTGTGGACATTCTAGAAAAATCAGAACAAGCACTCGCTAAATGGAAGACCTTGGAGGCTGAAATAAAATAGGAATATCCTAAATTAGTTGTTCAAGTTGAAGAAGAGACTATAGGGTAAAACATTCTTTCATACATTCATTCATTCTTTCCATTCTTTCCATTCTTCTATTCTTTACTTCAGTTTTTGGAGATACCCATTATCGGGGTGACAATGAAATTAGTGCGGGGTAATGTTGATCAAAGAACACTTGATAGAGAAAGCACACAAGAATTCCACATGGGAAAGCAAGTCATACGCAAAGGTGCGAATGGATAGGAAGAATGCACGCATGCAGAGAAGAAGTTCAGTTTTCAAGACTTAGCCGTTTTTGGGCATGAAGATCTATTTTTAGAAGATGGCGTGCAGAACACACCAATGATGCAAAGACGTGCGCACCATGTATTGTCTATTTATGGAGGATCGTATTCGAGTGATTTTACATGGATACATTCTAAGAATAGGATTTTCACCTCAGTTAACTATTAATAGTCTATAGATAGCACACTTGCATGTGTGGCTATGCATGAAAATGGCACGTGGCTACTAATAGCATGCAACCTATTTTTAGAATAGATAAGTGGTGAAGGGAAAGTAACCACCCTATATATATGTAGTGAATCACCGTGTAGGAGATGGTGGATATATTTAGATAGATAACATAGTGTTAATGTTTCTGGATTACCGTATCAGATCCATGTGTGCATTGGCATAGATTGCCAATATTGTAAGAATCTTATGTGTTATTGTGATAATTAAGAGATGGAAGATATTGACTGAACCTAAGTGTTATTCTTGTGTATAATTGGGTAGTGCATGTTCTTATTTCTATCATGATTATTGTTTAAACCTATTCTTTCCTAGATCTAGATCTGTCATGCACTATATAATGATGTATTAGTTATGGATCCATATGTTGTAAGTCTTCATCATGTTAGTATTCTACTACAGCAACCCTAAAGAGGGACCTGGTACCTTTGTGCACTTCGGGTGAGCACTCAGTCTAGGCTGAGTGATGTGTCAAAGACGTCTAGGTATCATCTCGGTGAATTCTAGGTTGCATCACAAGACAACTTAAAACTACCTTTAGGCCTCAAAACCAATATTGAGATCTTAATTATTCAAAACTTGTAACATCACCTCCAACCTCTTCTAATGCATGGAAAACCTCTACAAGGACCTAAAAAATATGTTCTAACATAAAAACTCATATGCCACTTAAGATATATAACACTTGCATACTCAAACCTCAGACCTTCTTAGCTTATCTAGATAGGCCTATTATACTTTAGCATGAATACTCCAATTTTTGTCCTCCTATGATCTCTCACATATCATACATGACATCTACCTCATGCCCATATTTCATTTACACCATCACATCCTGTAAAAATATAAGAACACCTCTTGAGTAATATGACTTGTTTTTTCCTCATTATCTCTTTATCGGTAGGTTACTATGGGAGAAATTATTTGTTATTTTATTGTACCAAAACTATCTAGAAATTGTCACACATATGTAACATGACTCCCATACCTTCTCCCTTAACTAGTTCTCACCATGACCCCTACAAATCATGAATGTACTTGTAAATTATTTACAAACTAAGGTTTTCTGAAGCATGCCTTGACATATAGAACATACTACCACCATCTAAAGAATATATGGGGAGTTATATACAAGCCCAAACCATAACATAATATTTTTCACACCATTTAGAGGAATAAACTTCAATATTTAGGCTAACACTATCAACCTAGGGTTTTTAAAGGGTTTATACCGCTTTGGATTTTTAAGGATTGTTCATAAAGATCTAACGATCAAATGAACTCACTCCACTCGAAAAAACCTTCTTAGTAGACCCCTTCAACTTTCCCCAAGATCTCATGTCCCCATGCAAAGCACACACATCTGGGTGAACACTTTAAGATTCATATCGAGATGGAAATCACTGTTTTGAGATCTCGGTAGAGATCAAACCTTAAAATTTGGCTTTCTCCTTTGACCCCTAACCTGAAAATTTGTCCATAACTTTGCAAAAACCTTTTTCACCTATTATAATTCTTATATAATCTCAACCACATTTGAAACTCGATTCTCCTACCTAGTTTTCCATGCTTATATTGCCTTGCCTTCTAGTTCTTACTTCAATGGACCTTTAATCTTCCCTTAACACATGTAACATGCACGTTTACACCTTCCTCATATGCCTATGCAGTATCAAACTTCTTGTATCATGTTCATACTCACTCTTCCTAGCATGTTCTAATAAGTTATCCATGTCACCCTACCCATGCTTACACAAGACCTTACAATATGCTAAGACTATGCCTTGATGAACTTGTTTCATGACATATCACATGTTTTATGTACTTGATAACATCTTGGTAACACTCTTACACCATTTTCATACTCCTTTATACCTTATCAACATCACACCATCCTCATACCAACACGGGATTACACACACAATACCATACATGTTTACCATGCCAACTTGACTATGCACTATGAGACCATAAAGAAGAAATAACGCATGATTACTTAGTTTTCATTAAATTCTCTCACTCATCCCGAACCAATCAACTTTCACAAATGCTACTACATAAATGATATATCGTTCTCACTCCTAATAACCCTTTGATATCAATGACACATTTACTTCAATGACAACAATTTCAACAATACCCGTTTGATAACATGATCCTTTTTCGACGTACTCATGATAGGTAGAAAGATACCAACAAAATTATATATGAACATTCTCACAAATTCGATTCAAACAAAGAAGGATTGTATACCTTTCTTGGATTGGGGAATAGGTACCTTATCAATCACCTCTACTCTTTCAAGGTTGAACATAACTCTTTCTTAATACACAAAGTGTGTCCCAATAACTTTTCTTTTGCACACCAAAGTGGTATTTTATTTTATTTAATGAGATACCAAGTTCTCTACACCTAATCAAAACAATTCAAGGTGGTTCAAGTGCTAATCTATTCTATTAGAAATGATTATTATGTCATCTTGATAGACCACAATAAACTCATTTATGAATCCCACAAATGCAACATCCATTGATCTTTTGAAGTTAGATCATACAAGTCATTAATCCAAAAACATTCTAAAATAGACATATGTTCCCATGGAGTGGTGACAACATGATTGTATCGCTTTGATTCCTTGACCACCACTTTATTATATCCATAGAAACCATTTAATGTTGAAAAACATTCTAAGCCTATTACCTTTTCTAGAAGATTATCCATGTTTGGAAAAGAGTATTTATTTTTCTTTGAAGTCTTGTTATAATTTCTAAAATCCACACACAATATGATGTCCCCATTTTTCTTCCTTACTAGGACCATATTAACAACCAATGAAGAGTGTCTTGTGGGTTATATGATACCTCTATCTTTGATCTTCTTAATCTCCTCCTACATTTTATATGTAAGCATGGGGTTTATTGGAATTTACTTTTGTATGAAAGGCTTAGTATGAGGTTCCATGGGTATCACATGCTAGAATAGGTCCTCCCTATATGCCTTTAACTCGAGTAGGACCAATTCAATCAATCCTAATATTTCCTTAATAGTTTTTTGTTGGCCTATTTTTCTTTTTTTTTAAGTTGTTACCCAACCAATAATTTCTTTGATCTTGACAAGTTTCTAAGTTGGATTCGGCTACATATCTTGAGGTGTGTGTGGATTTGTTCACAACTCTATCAGCACCATCAAAATAAGATTCAATCCTAAATCTCAAACCCTCATCAAATCACCTCAACCATGTAAGTGTAACACATGGATAGAAATATCATGACCTCGGGTCATCACCAATTGCTTTAGATACCATCACTCATGTCACCTAGAGAATATATGGAACATTTTAATGCCAAAAATAGATATCATCGCCAACAACGGAAAATCAAAAATATTATTTCAAATCCTTTGAAGTTTGTCCAAACACGATCACAAAAACTGATCCATTAAACTCATAAATGTATTGCAATAGTCTACCCAAACTGTTGGTCCCAGATAAAAGCAAACCATAGTCTTTGAAAAGACTCCAAAGCATTTAGTTAAGACTATGAATAAAATAGAGAAAACTTTGGAAAAACTTTGAAATACTCATGTCGAATCCAAAGGACATATTACATCATTTGGCCAACATTTTTTGTCCCATACTAAGATAAACCATAAACTTTGGACAAACTCTGAAGCATTCAAACAAAATTGATGACACTCGAGGCATTTTTATGAGACTCTAAAGCGACAAAAACACTCTAAGACATTTATGAGTGTATCTACACATCATCCTCATGTTCTTCATGGTATTACCATTCTCAATATAATGCAACATACATGTGAACCACCATTCCATACCATTCTACTAACTAGGCCTCCAAACTAAACATCTTGAACATGTTTGCACCATCAATGTTGACCACCTCATGAATTTTCCACACTTGCACACCTATAAGCTTAAAAATACTCCATGGCATCACTTCTAGCATATATATACCTCTTTAATACCTCTACAAGTCATCAAACTACTTAAGTGACCTCAAAACACCATGCCATACTAAGAAATTCAACTCAACACATGACACTATCAATCAACCTCCATGTCTCTTACACCTTTTGACATCAATGACACTTCAGAAATCAATGACAACATCACTCTCATCATCTCACTTTGGCATCAATGACAACATAATACCAACAATCTCCCCCTTTGTCATTGATGGCAAACCCATTGATGCAAAACAAAAATATCTCATTCTCCCCCTAAGGTACTCACATGTGTCATCAGCTTATTCTCCCCCTTTTGACATTAATGACAAAGAAATACATGTAATTTATTTTTCTAACATCATATTAGTCTCACCTTTTATTTGGAAACATCGACCAAATCAAACAAGGTACATTTGATCTCTTCAACATTGATTTGACTCATTAGAGAAACATAGCTCCCCTTGAACTGAATATACTCCTCCTTTGGCATCTCATTAAGAACATAAATATGCTACCCCTACCTAAACATTCTCTCAATAGATACAAACCATGGTCATACCTATGCCATCAGGAAACACGTCTTCTTATACCAAAACTCATAACTCCCCTTTACTCAATGCATTCTTTCTCAAGAACACAAGATCATTCACTTAGTCTTGATACTAATAGATCAGCAAAAACTTACCTTTTATGATGCCAATAATACTTATTACTTGTCTATAGTGACTTCAATGACTCGGTCCTTCATGATACAAAAACAACTAAGATCAACATACCTTCTTGAGAACATACTTGATTGACTCTCCCCGAGTCCTGGCCCACTGAAACACACATTCTTCAACTTAAACTTCTACTTTACCTCAATGACAAGTGACACATTATTTTCCACAAGAGCTCAAACAAGAAACATACTCCCCTTTACACATATCATACTACATATCAAGATCACTCACCATATTTTCATTGGTCAATATCCAAACTTCACAACCCTCCTATCAACATGAATACTTTCCTAAAATATCTTAGCTTATCTTAAAGAATCAAGACCCTAAACATACCTTCTCATGGATATATGTTTAGATCCTCCTGAATCATACAATCCTCTTGATGCTCTCCTTTGCAACGTATTTATTTACCTAAATTGTTCTCTCATGATATCACATTATACAATAAAATCATATCTCTCTGCCCATATTTCTCTATTATTTTCAATATTAGACAATCAAAAACATCCTTGTATATCTTGTAGCTCCATTAGGTATCTATGTCCTTCACAACATTATAATTTAGAACACAAGAACCATACTGGTCTAACAGACCACCCCTTTGCTTCACATGTGGTATAGACCTAAATTAGGTCCCAAAATACAATCTCAAACACAATCATATAGCCACACATGTCAAATTTTTCTCATACCTTCATAATAATCTTGCAAATACACCTTTTTGATGCTTCTTCACCTTACACCTAAACTCAACAGATAAATCAATCATATAAGTACCTCAAACACCTTTAGTGTCCTTCTTACATAGTTGTACCAAGTTTCTAATCATAATTCAATGTCCAAACGTGCATGTATAATTCTTCAGTCTCAAACATGCTTAAAACAGACTCTTTAGTTGCTAGTCCTTCTCACACATTCTTGACAAATTACTAAATCTCAACATACACCATATAAATCATAATATGTTCATGCATACCTCTCAAATGTAATCAATATTGCCTTCTAACTTGTTTTATTACACTTAGAGCTAAAATATGACTTGCATAGCTCCTCATGAGTCTTTGACTCCATTAATGATTGCATGGCACATGAATCACACCTAATTCTAATCTATGGTATTCAAAATATTCCTTTGGTAGTGGCTTGGTCAGAATATCAACAATTTGATTCTTAGTTGATACATATTCAAGATTGACACTTTTTTCATTCACTTTCTCTCTTAGAAAATGATACCTGATAGGAATGTGTTTGGTCCTTGAATGCATGACAGGTTTTTTGACACACTTATTACACTTGTGTTATCACAAAAATAGGAATTAGACTTGCATACATTACCTTGTAGTAATTTAGAGTCTATCTCTTCCAGAGCAGCTTGAGTTAAGTAAAACATGAAATAGTTATAACATACTCAACTTCACAAGTAGACAAAGATATTGACCCTTGTTTCTTGTTTGACCATGAAACTAGGTAATCTCCTAGGAAGAAAGCTCCACCACTAGTGATTTTCCTATCATCTTGACTTCCTACCAGTCAACATTAGTATATGCTATCAAATCAAAATATTTTCTTGGATACCATAATCCATAGTCCCTTTGAGATATCTAAAAATCCTCTTGACATATTACAAGTGATTGTCCTTTGGATCATATTGAAATCTTCCTACAAGTCCTACTACTTACATAATATCAGGCCTAGAAGTAGTGGAGTACAAAAACTACCAATCATATACCTATGGTATCCGATCCACTTTCATTGATTCATCCTCTTTACTTAGCTTACACCCTATAATCATAGGTGTATTAATAGGCCTATTGTCCTCCATTCCAAACTTTTTCAACATTTCTCTTATATACTTTTATTGTGAAATGAAAATACCTTTTTCGATTGAATGATTTGCAAACCAAGAAAAAATGACATCTCTCCTAGCATAGACATCTCAAATTTCTTCTTCATTACATCAAAAAAACCTTGGTCATGTCTTCATTGTCTCCTCCAAAGATAATATCATCTCCATATATCACTACTATCAATTGATGAACTCCTTATGTTTATATGTATAGATTTTTATCTTCCTCTCCTCTTTTGAAATCTTGTTCTAATAAATATTTATCCAATCTTGCATACCAAGCCCTAGGGGCATGTTTTAGACCATAGAGAGCCTTTTTAGTTTATAAACATAGTCTTGATCATATTTCAATAAAAACCATTCAAGTTTCTCTATATATACATCCTCTTTCAAATTACCTCGATGAGCCAAAAATAGCCCATTTTATACAATATTTGACATTCTTTTTCTCTACATATATCAAGTGGATCTAAGTGTAATATCTGAACTTATGGTTTATTTAGGATGAAATAGAGAGTATATATCATGGTTATTTCTTTAGAATTTATTGTTATCTTTTTGTTAGCTATTTCTAATGATTATTGGGAAAAATATGTCAATTTTTGCATATGTAGTTCATACTTTTCTATAATTGTGGAATAAGGAATTTTGAGCATTAAGCACTAGCTACATCTAGCCTTGGAAGATCTTTAAAATATCTCATATCATCTCCAGAGATTTTTATTTCATCATTGCATTAGCTCTGGAGTGTTTTGTCTCAACTCTCTTTGGAGTATCTCATCTCACTGGAGTGTATCAGTTCACTTCAAAGTATCTTATCTCACTTTGGAGTATCTTATCTCACTTTGGAGTGTCTCATCTTGCTTCGTAGTGTTCTATCTCAGCTCGCATCGAATTATTTTAGCTTGCTTTGGAGTGTCTCAGCTTGTTTTAGAGTTAATTTGGGATGCTTCAGAGTCTCTTTAGGTTTCTTTAAAGTATTTTTGGGTTCCTTGAGTCTCTTTGGGATGCTTGAGTTGGATATTAGAGCTATGAGGATGAATACTAAAATTGCAGAGATGAGCATAATTCCAAGGGTGGTATTGTGATCTATTTTTGGAATTCATTCTAAAAATAGATATTTCTATAAGTATTTTATTATTTGTAAAATAAAGAAGAATCAATATTCATTTTGATTCTCAATAAAAGATTCGGATTGTTAGATAATCTCTCTCCATATTTTGTGGAGATTGATGCTTTTTAGATAGATTGGAATCTTAGTTGATAAATATGTATTCCTTAAAATAAGGAGGTGGTTGGAAGTATGGAATTATAAATGCAACCTCCCACACCATTGAATGTAATCACCATTTTTCTGATCAATTCTAAAATTCCATTGTCCATTTGTAAATAGTATTGATTAAAATCCTCTTTCGAGGAATGAGTTGGCCACTCATTCCAAGGAAGATGGACATGTATATTTATGTTTATTTTTCCATTCTGTAATTATTTTTGTTGTCTTTTTATTCATATAATGTAATTATTATTTTGATGTATAGTTTGTTGTAAAACTATAAGTGTATTCTATGTTTATTCTTTCTTTCTTGCAAAGTTTTATTTCCTTTCCTACAATGTGTGCTTTTCTTTTCATGCAAGTTTGCTTTAATTTCCCACAAAGAGTGATTTTTAATTTTCTGTAATGTGTGTTTTAATTTCATGCAAGTGTGTTTTAATTGTGCAAATGTGAATTTAAATTTCTTCAAGTGTGAATTTTAGGTAAAAGGGACCATCAACAAAAATTTCTTTCTCCTTTTGATATAGCCTTCTCTGACACCACCCCTGAATTAAAATTATTTAATGTTGAGGATTGATGGCCCTTTTCATTACCATTCAAAAAATATGACTTTACATCCATCTAGTATACTTTGAATCCCTTAAAACATGCATATGCCAAAAATAGTCTTATAGCCTCCATTCTTGCTACAGGAGAAAATGTCTCTTCAAAGTATATTCCCTCTACCTATGCATAACCTTTACATACCAATCTATATTTATTTCTAGTAACTTCTCCATTTTCATTCAACTTATTTCTAAACACCCATTTATTTCCAATGACATTTTTGTTTTTAGGTCTAGGAACTAGTTCCCAAGTCTCATTTTTCTCTATTTGATCTAATTCTTCATTCATGGAAATCGCCTAAAACTCATCTCTACTTTCTTATAGAATTTTTTTAGATTCAAATTTAGATAACATAGCAATATTTCCATTATTTAAATTACTTACTATTCTTCTTATTTGCATAGCAACTTCCTTGTTACTAAGAATCTTAGTTTCGGGATGATATTTTGAATCAGATTGAATGGCCCCTTGTGTCTTATCTCTCCTCATCCTCCTCTTCTTATCCATTTGATTCTAATCCTTCTTACTTATTGTTTTATTTCACATCCTGTGGAGCATCCTTTTTCCTTCTTGAGCATGTCTCATCAACTTTTACATTTGTTATTTTTACTATTTTTGTAGCCTCTTGTTATAACACCTATAAGTTGAGCTTACACCGAATAACCTAGAAATATCCCTTCATCAGCTCTTGAGTCAAATTTGACTATATCTTCGCATCTCTCTCGATGAAACACTTACTTCCAAATACTCTAAAGTGTTCTACATTGGAAGATATTCCTTTCCATAGCTCATAGGGAGTATGACTGCTATTAACCATGATTTGAACTCTATTTAAGATATATACATTTGTGCTAGTTGTTTATCTCCAAAAATTATCAGGTAGTTTAGATTCATTGAGCATAATCCTAATCATTTATAGGACAGTCTTATTTTTCCTTTCAACTACCCCATTTTTGGGGTGTTCTAAAGAACTAAGAATTGTCTTCTAATACTAAGTTCTTCATAATAATCATCAAATTCATTAGACCAAAACTTGTTAGGTTGTGGAGCTAGATTGCTTCACAGTTAGCATGCAATGGAAAGTGACTAGAAATATAAGTAATCGACATCGGTTACAAAGTGGGACCGATGTCGGTCAAGAAAAGGAGGAACCGGCCGCAGGTTAGGTCTAACCGGCACCGGTTACCTATGCGAAGCACTTTATTTTTAAGTCACGGGTTTTAATATTGTTTTTGTTTTAAAGCAAATCTATTGGATGTAATTTCATGGCTAAGTTTCCCTAAGTTTGTCTAAGCTTATATAAGCTAGAAAACTAGGGTTAGAGAGAGTTAGATGAGTTGATGAGAAGAAGAGCATAATCCTTGGTTGAAAGGATGAAGAAGAAGAAGAAGAAGCATATTACATGAAGACAAGAGCTTTCATGGAGAGAAGCTGAATAGAAGGAAAGTGCAGGTACACTGTTGGTGAGAAGATGGTATTATCTTCTACTGTATTTCCTTTGTATTGTTTAGTCTCATGTAATGGATTGCATAGTATGTAAATCACTTAGGGTTTCTTCTTGTTAGATCCACTAGGTTGTTGTGAGATCTTGTTATTGCTCATTCTTGTAGATCCACATGTTGTGAGATCTTGTATTGTAGATCCATGAGATCATGTTGTATTGTTGATCCATAGGAATCTAGCATGGTAGAGGAAGTTGTCTTCATGTTTGTAGTTTGTTGTAGTGATGGAGGAGAGACTTACTTCTTGGTGCATGGTTAGGGTTGCACATTGGTAGATCTTTCTAGAGGTCTTGTTTATAGATTCACAATATAGTGAGAGCTTGGCTGCACAGTGGCAGATGCAGGGTAGCTTCAGGTATGTGAGATCTAGTTATGTTTGAGAGGCATGGTTGTAGTGCACTCAGGTAGATCTGGTTAGAGATCTGGAGGAGACACAAGTGGTGGTATGGAGGCACGGTTTAGTGTACTCAGGAAGATCCAGTTGGAGATCTGGGAGGAGGAGATACTCTTGTAGAGATACATGTACTCTTGTGCAGAAGAGTTGGTTTGTAATCTCTTGTTAATTTTAATATATATATATATATATATATATATATATATATATATATGAGATCTCTATCTTTGGTGGACATAGCCCACATTGGGTGAACCACGGTACATGCTTGTTATGTGTGTGTAATTTTATGTGATTTGGATTATTCTAGTTTATACTTCCACTGCTGTAGATTTTGTGGGGAATTTTTTAGATCTTGTGTGCATGATTTTGTTTGTTATTAAATCATAGAACTATTCCACAGTCATGTATTCCCAACAAAACTCATCTCCTCTATCATATCTTAGACATTTAATCTTCACATATTTCTCATTCTCAACCAATGCTTTGAGTCATTTGAAATTTTCAAGTGGCACTAATTTTTCCTTCAAGAAATCCACCCAAGTCATTCTTGTGTAATCATCAATAAGTAGCATGAAATAAATCTCTCCTTTAATTGTTTAAATCCTATTAGGTCTATATAAATCAATATGTATTAACTCTAGAGGTCCATAGGTGGATTATTCCTTGGATTTGAACATCCTCCTAGTTTTCTTTCCATGTTGACATGTTTTGCACAAAGTACTTGCAAGTTTCGATTTTGGGAAAATTCATCACACACTTCTTGGCATTGATCTTGACCAAATTTTTAAAATTCATATGCCCCATACTTCTATTCCATATCCACCCTTCATCACCCTTTCTCATGAAGCAACTCTCTTTCTTGATTTCATTCAAGATGTACATCTTGTTTATAGTCATTTTAACCTTAGCAAACAACTCTCATGTCTTTACTTTCCTTATGTCACATATTTTTGTATGAAACATTAATGTGTGCCCTTGACTACATATATAAATCACACTAAGAAAAATTTGTTTCAACCCTTCTACATAAAAAAAAATTTCTGTTAAGGTCTTTCCATTATCAAAGCTCAAAGAACCTTTTCCAACTATCTTGGCAGATGTATTGTCACCAAACCTTATTAATACGGATAAATTCTACTTTAATTTGATGAGTTTAATTTTAGTTCCTCAAGTTACACGAACATCCACTATCAATGTATCAAAGCATGTCCTCATTCTAATTGTGAAATGTAGTTTGAACAATCAAGGATTCTTCTTCAATCTTCATCACTATACTATATAGAGTTCATTCTTACTCTTTATCTTGTTCATTATTTAGTTTATTCTTGATGTTTTTACATCCTTCTTATCTCCTTTGAACATGATACCTGCAAAGAACCCTACCTGCTCCTTTAGGACTTTAATCACAAATATCTATATCTAGGCCTTTATATGATTCAAGGATCACCTCAAGTTGTGAATCTTTATTTAGATGCCATGTTGTGATACCAATTGTTGGAAGCATAACCACTGAGAGGGGGTGAATCAGTGATCCTTAACACATTCTTTCACATCCGCTTTATCATTCATCAAGCATCAATTCAACTTAACCATTAACCATGCATTCATTAAGAAACATAACCATAGATGAGAAAATAAGAAAACAAGAACACTTGAACACTAGATATAAGTGGGAAACCCTAAAGGGGAAGAAAACCCACTAAAACAAATCTTTATTACAGCAATGAATCAAATTTATTTGAGAGCTAACCCAACAATGAGCACCAAACCCTAGGTTTAGTGAGGCACCAACCCCACAAGTAGCACTAACCCTTAGATTTAGTATAGCACCAACCCTACAATGAGGAACCAACACCCTAGATGACTCAGCACCAACTAAAACCACCTAATTTTTCTCAACTATGAAATGTTGTACCAACAACTAATGATGACACCTATGAAGCTTTTTTTCCTTCAATCTTCCTCAAATATGCTCTCTAGGCTAACTTGCTCAAACACTTCTCCACAAAGATGATTAGGCATGGTGACCTATCTCTCCAACATCTGATCACTCTCTAAAACATCATAGCATCTTCCCTTCCTCTCTTGATGATTACAAATACCTCCTTCACCTCTTCAATCAGCCTTCTAACTCACACTTTTTCATACACACCTAATAACAAAATAAGCCACTAACACATGCTTATATACATGACTTATGAATCTAATTCATCTAGTTTGGAAATCATAGGAGAAATAACATTGTAACAATATGAAAACATAATAATAATGCCATACATAGGACCATATAGGTTGACAATAGCATGTAAAACCTTCAAATATTCATTAGGACCTAATCTGATTCAATAAAACCGAATATTTTATTAAAATAAAAATGTCTTGCTATGAAAAATGACACATAAATGAAGTATAGATGTTAAATAATTTATTTCATAATTTAGAATGAAAAGGGAGTACTTACCTAAATTAAACTTACCTTGCAGTGATCTGGGACTAAACAGAGTGATGAAATAACAGAAGCAGGCATCGCAATGATCTTCAAAAAAAGTAGCAAAGGCAGATCTAGCTAAACTGGGGTGCCTAGTGAAGGATAAGGGCACCAATGGTGCCCCTGGTCTACAAAACAACTCAAAATCTGATCATGATATGGTCATTAGGTTTTCCCAATATCTTGCCTTTTTTTTAAGTGAATGTCACACTTATTTCAATGATGTTGTTATAAACCTGTAATGAATAATCACCTGCAAAACCCCACACAAAGCATCAAACCCTAAAAATAAAGATGCAAATGAAAGGTTCAGATTGTCCTCACTGCCAAATGGATGAACTTATGACTAAGTGATGCACTACATCTCAAACCTAATGTAATTTTATGTGTTTTTTGTGCAATAATGTTCTTAGGTTTCCCTAGCACCAATGACACAGAGATATCAGGAAGTAGCTAGATAAAATGTAAAATGGTGGATGAAATAGAATGAATACTCCACTTTATATGCAAGTGTGTGATGCAAACTAGTGCCCAAATGTGTTCCCTTACTCTATGTATATAGTTATCCCTTGATAGTAATAGTCTGCCCATAAGGTAGCATGTATGTTGTGTTTATATAGGGATCTCTTGTTCAAATTTCAAAACTAATGACCCGATATGTCGACTAGCACCTAGGGAGATGAGAGGGAAAAATTTAAAGACAAACATCAAATGTCTAAAATAAAACCAAGTGTGATGGGGACTAGGGTGCCTAGAAATCAAGACTAGGGCACCCTAATCCCTATCTAGGCACCCTAGTCAAAGACTAGTAATGACACCGAGTGAGTACTAAAATATAAGACTCCTGAGACCTAATCGGAACTGTGCGAGTGAGTGAAAAATGTGCAAGACAAATGGTGACAATGACCAACAAGATAGATGATTGGACAATAGAATGGGTCATTATTGAATACTTTTTTACCCTAGATCCATATATAAAAAAGCATACTTAGTGGTACTATAATAATAGTAAGTGTGTGATTTTATGACTACATTTTCCCTTAGTTTATGTTGGTGAGTGAAAGCTTGGTAGCATAAAGTAGCTAGATATGCATACCTACAAGGAATCCAAAGAATCCCATGGTGTAAAAGAATGTGCAAATTTGGCGTAAGAGCATGTCAAATGAGAACATATAGCGTGATGAATCATGGATCAGTGTGTTGATCCATGTGGCATAACGAGAGATGTAAGACCGTGATGAAGTGTACTAAATGAGACTAATGTTTGTGATGTGGAATGATTGATGATTTCAAATTTTATATGGTGATGATGTGATGTGGTAGGGGTGATCATCTCCCAACCCAATTGCGTGTGTATGAAAAAACAGAGGATTTGGGTGTCCTACTATCATAGGAAGAGTGTAAGGAGAAAGGTGTGTTATTCTCCAACCTTTAACTACATCCTCAAAATATCAAGGCTGCAAACAGACATAGATCAAATTTTCATAATTTTGGATCTAAATATTTTGATCAAATGTGTTAACCGATATAGGGATTTTGGATCCAAATATTTCGATAAAATGTGTTGACCCATATAGGAGCAGTATAAGAAAGGAAATGAAACTTCATTATTCCCACTCTAAGGGTGTTGTCACCATGTGTGATGGCTTCCAAGTTAGGTCATCCGGAAGTAAATGTAAAATGTAGAATAAATTCTCATGTTAGGTCATCCTGGGAAATTTTTGAATGTAAATCCCAAGTTAGGTCATCTAGAAAGTCGCATGTAACTCCCAAGTTAGTGGTCATCTAGAGGCCAAATGTGTTGTATTGTATCAAATAAATGGTATGGTTTCGATTGTTAGAGACTTGAAACTATTTTATTGGTTGATTGATTTTTTTACTCATAGATATATTTTACATTTGTTTCCCCAAGTTAGGTCATTAGGGGAAATCGATAAAGAATGATGAAATATCGCATGGTGTATTAGTAAATGTTCAAAAATGATGAATTAGAAATGTTGAATGATCACATAGTGGTGTAAGGGGAATTATAGGATGACTCTAATTTTATGCCCCCAAGGATTTTTTCAAAGTGGTGAATATTCATAATTTGGCAAAAATTCCATTTTAAGAAAATTTGAAAAGGTGATTTTTTCGGAGCAGGACAGTGTCTTGTTCACCCAATATTTACAATATGATTTTTTTAGGGGTTGACTTCACCTACCATTGAAAACATATCCTATATAAACCTAGGTTATTTTTCGGGTAGTATACTAGTAACTTACTACTAGCACACTGAGGTACCGGCATATCAAGCACCATGAACTTGTGAAGCACCAAGTACACATTGTAGATCAAATTTACAGTCATGCGACAAGCCTAAACCACTGATGCATGAAAAAATATATTTACCAAAGAGTGAAAAGGGATATTTTTGACACACGACAAAGGTCTCTCTCGACACGCAAAAAGTGTTTTCATCCGACGCGCAACAAGGGTATTATGTTGATGCATGACAAGGGTTTTGTACTAATGTGTGACAAGTTTTTTCTACTGATGCACAATAAGGTTTCTCAGCTAGCATGCGACAAGGTTTCTCTACTGACGCATGACAAGGTTTCTTTCACGACGCGCAACAAGATTTTTTTCTAATGCATGACAGATTCTCGTTGACACATGATAAGTGATTGTTGACGACACGATAGAGTATTGTTCACACATGATAGGATTATTTCTAACGCATGACAAAGGGTTGAGTGATGCACGATAAGGGTTCAACTTCACCATTTTTAACAATAAAACCCTGCTAATTCTCAAAAGACCCAAAAAGTAATAAAAATATCATAAGTCCTTGTTCAAGTATTTTGGAAACTCTATTGCTAGAGATACCGTAACTACCAAAGACCCATACAAAGACCTACCTGGAGTCAATCAAATTACATACCGTGTGGAAGTTCTTATTGAATTGGACATGTATTTTGCATAGTATCAACCAAATGACACTTATGATGATACCATGTCAAATATTGAATATATTCTTGTTGAGATGCCAAAGCTTGAAGATATTCCTATTGAGGTGCAACGAGGAGTGCATCAAGATATCACTAATGCAAATACTCAAAAAAATGTAACACAAAAATCAAATGAAAATTTTGGTTCATGAAAGAAGAAACTAGATAATTGTGATATTCGTAAAAAATTCTGCTCATAAAAGAAAAACATTGAAAACAAACAAGAATATGTGGACACTTGGGAGGACATACAAGTTTGAGTGGGCTGCCAAATTTCCTTTTATCGAACCTTTATAGATAGATAATTAAAAATATATCCCATTTGAATGTGCATGTATAATATGTACGTGGAAATTGGGAAAGTAGCAAAAAATACAATTGAAGCTGGAAACAATTGAAAAACAATGTGGAAAACAATATTTGATCAGTAAGGATAGGATGGCTAAAAACAAAAACACATAAATGGAAAAGTGAAAAATAATGCATGCATGTGAAATACGCAATAGAGTATGAAGCATAGCAGAAAATATGCAGACATCTCGTCAAAAGGGCGTAACAATCACATTGCAAATTGGTAAGATGAATCAATCAAATTTGCATGTTAAAATCATACAATTCTCTACTTTATTCCACATCCTTAAAAAAGGAATGTCGATTTCATATTTCCTTTCTTTCAAAGTTTTATATCAATATAATGGAATGCACAACATTCCTCGGTCTCATCGGTTGACAAACAGTGCATGGGAAATGGTTGAATGCCTGCAATGATAGAGAAGGAATATTTTAAAGAGTGTAAAAATACAAAATTTATGTCTCTTTCAATTAATAAAGTGAAATAATTTGACAACATTGCATGGGTATGTATCCACATTTATACTTTAGAAAATCATATAAGGACACCTCATTTGTTGTGTGTTCAGAAAATAGTTGAAAATTGCAATGCCAAAAACCTATATAAAATAGTTGTTTCTCATTTGAAATATATTGTTGGCATGACTGATTATGAAATTTCTATGAAGTTGGTATGTGTTGGAGTAGATGGTGCATCATTCATGCAGGGTCATTGAACTGGGTTATGTATTCGATTGTAAACAACAGTAGCCCCTTATATGCTAGCAATTCATTGTATGGCTCACATAATGAATTTAGCATATAAAATAGTTAGCAACTCTGAAAATATTGTAAAAGAAGAAGACCTTATCAGAGAACTAAATGCCTATATGGAAAGCATCCCAAAGTGATTTCTTGAGTTTCAAAATTTTGAAATTGGAATTACAAATGGAAAAAAACTTCTGAAGGATATTAAGACAAGGTGGATTTCTTTATATGAGCTTGCATGTAGAATTCATGAGGAGTATCCATTGTTGGTTGGTTTCATGCACAAATATCATCATGATGTTGAAAGGGAAAGGGATGTGTTGTTCCATTTAACTCGATTTAGAAACATTGTTTACATTGGTTGGCATTCTTCCAATGTTGAAGGATATCAATCCAATGTGTGTGATGAATCCAATTTTTGGAATATCGAAGGTGGTCGTGCGCAGATTTTGTGAGTAATATTTTCCATAAATCCATGGGTACAATAACATATCACTTCACCAAGATGTAAGAGGTCATGGGTATCAAAATCAAAGGTATATTGAATATTTATTTAATAAAGTCTCAATCAACTGATTTTGTAATGACAATGAGGTACCAACATAAATTGTTAGAAAAACCTTCCAAGAGTGGTGTTATTACAAGGATCTGGAAAAAATCTACCAAAGTAGTGTGTTACAAGAAGAAATCAGTGAATATTTTCGATTATATGAGTTGTGCTAGAAAATGATTGTGGGATTTGTGGAGGATGAAATGGTTTTCAGTGATTTATCTTTTATAAAATCAAAGCGAGAAACAAAGCTAGATAAAAATCTCGAAAGTTGTATGAGGTCTTATGTTTCTCACTACTCCTTAGAAACATCTCCTTTTGATAGAGCAATTATGTATTAGAATTCCCTTTCCAAAAGAAGAGGTGTAAATAACACAACTACAAGTACAAATGTTCTCAACGATGAGACTAGAATTGGTGTGTCGTCAAACTCTACATATGTGAATATCGACTAGAATGGATTGTTTCAGCTTTAAATAGGTATCACCTAGACCTTACTTTTATTGTTTTTCACCTTACATTTTAACTATTGTTATTTATTCAATTTCATATTAATAGATTTGAATATAATTGTTTATAGTTAGACGTAATACAATTATAATTCTGCAGATGCAAATATTGACTATAAGAAGGCTTTTGAACATATTTTGTTTCATCTCTAGTTATCATTGAAGATGTTACAATAATATATATTTACATTTATTTAACTACAATTATTTATTAAAAAAATTTATTTAATTGGTTTTGGATTTTCCAAACTCGCTTTGATCTTATATTTGTGACATGCATTTTTGGAATACTAATTTAAGGCCTTCAATGTTCAGATCTACATATTATGTCACTCTTAGTCTCTTCTAGAATTTCTGTTGACTGCTCCAGATGTCTTCAACCTGGTACGCATTCTTGAAACTTGTGTCACCATCGACATTCACGAGTTCTTATTTTCTTTAATTTTTAGGCCAGATCTGCATTTTTATTTATCTTCATTGCATTGATGTTTTTTCTCCATTCATCTGCTCAATCAATATTTCATCTTTTCTTTATCAAAAACATGGGTTGACATCCATTTGATGAAGCTCTCACTTCACGGGACTGACATTTTCCGGAAACTCACCCATCTATATACTAATCCATTTTTCATGTTGAGTTCTCTTGATTCGAAGGTCGTCTAGCTTGTTGTGAAGGAAGATTTCTCATTTTTCTTCCATATTAATTGTCACCCATATAGAAGACTAGAGGTAACTTAAACCCTATCATATCTGGAGTTTTAACAATCATGTTTAATTTATTTTGGTATTTTCAAAATGCTTTGATGCAGTGTTTGTGGCATGCATTTTTGGAATACTATTTTTTAAAATATCGTAATTAGACGTAAATAACTAAAAATTCAACATTAAATAAAATGCATTCCATGAGAAGAAACTGAAACATGTAATTGGAGGTAATGTGAAGAAACTATAAAACATGTTACAAAGTTTGAATTTCACAAGTAAAGAGAAGAATATTTTGATAAGGAAAACTATTACAGAGGTAATGTGAAGAAACCTATAACAGAGTTCGAATTTTACAAGTAGAGAGATGAAGATTTTTCTCGTATTAAGTGGAAGAGAATCATTACATGAAATATTGAATGTACTCACATCATGTGAAATCATAAATGAGGTAGTCAATTAAATTATGTGTAAAAATTGATATTCCCATAAAACATCACATTGTAAATAACTAAACTTTCTTCATTATCATCCATGATCATTCTAGCATCTACATCGATGTCCAAATATAATTAACCATCTTCCATATCTACTCTAATTTCATCATCCCCATCTAATTTCATCATCCACATCAAATTTCATCATCATTACTAGTAATAATAATGCCTAATGTTTAAATCCATAATCATCATCCATGAATCATGATTATCACGATTATCATCTATCACTATTAGATTTGTTACCATCACATCCATATCAAACATAAACACCATCATATACAATCTAGAATTTCTATATAACAACATATAAAAATCCATATTGCAACATAATACATGTAAAAATAATATTACATGAAAAGTAAAGCCATTGCATCATATATTCAACTCCAAACATTCTTCAAATTATAAAAAAATTCAAGTTTCATAATTTAATATATAAAATATTTCAAGTTTCAAGTTCCCACACCCACTGGACTATTTTCTTAATCATTAACAATAATAGGTTCCCAGCACTCCACCGGCACATTCCTTTCCATTTTTTGTAGCAAGTTTTGTGCCGCTTTTCCCAATGGCTTGTGCTCCTATATTCTTTGCTTCAATAATTCTAGAACTAATAAGATCATCCACGGAAATGTCTATATTCTTTATGATTGCTTCTTATTCCTTTAAAACATCTCCATGGGATGCCAAAGAAGGATCCACAGCTCCCTTTGCCTTGAAAAAAATCTCCGGCTCAAAGCCATTTTCTTTAATTAGTCGCTTATGTATTGTTTTTTTGTTAACCAAAAAAATATTTTCCTTCATCTTCATTGATGTGGATAAATTGTTCTTAGTGGTATCCAAGTGAACTTGGAACACCATTTCTTGACTCTTTAAGTTTTCATATTTCAATTGCAACAAAAACATTTAGCTCAATTAAACATATTACTAAAATTAGAAATTAATCAAAAAATATTGTTTCAAATTGATAATACTTACAATAACTCTATTTATTTCTACGATGGGTGATGAAGTATGATGGAATGGTATGTAATATTAGTGTGATAGGAGTAGTGTACCCCCAATGAATGTGTAATAATGTGTATGAGATGAGTTTCATTTATAAAATACCCCTCAATAATCAAGAATGAACCATATAACAAGAGTGTGTCATCGGGAAATGGTTTGAAAGACATTCTAGAAAGATAAATCATGAAGTGCAAAGCGTGAAGAGTAAAAAAAGCGGTGAGGTTCATTTCATATTTACACCCTTAGCATTTTAGCATGAACCGTAGAACTAGAGTGCATCATAGGGTAGTATGATGTGTGAGAATAGAGTGTTATAAGGATGTATTGTGAAGCATGAAATGTGTAGTGTGTGAGGTTCATGGATGTAGTATGCCCTCAACAGCAGTTAGCATAAGAGTGTGTCATAGGGTAATGATGATACATTATGTGTATCAAGTTGTGTAATTATGTTTAGTTAGATGAAGTTTGAAGCATGGAACGTAATGATAAACACTTGAGGATGTTAAGAGGGGGAGTCAAGTAAGCATGATGCCCCCCAAGTGTGTAATGATGAGTAATATATCTAATGAAGCTAAAGGGAAAATTTCCTCCACATGATGTCCGAGGAGATAAAGTGTGTGACCATGCTACAAGATCGTTGTTGTATGAGACTGATGATGTATGTGTGAAGGAATCCTAGTAGGCAAGGAGCACTTATGTGAAGGATACCAAGGAGGTGATGAACACCAATGTGAAGGAGACCAAGGAGGTGATGAATACCTATGTGAAGTAGACCTAGGAGGTGATGAACACCTATGTGAAGTATACCTAGGAGGTGATGAACACCTATGTGAAGTAGACCTAGGAGGTGATGAACACCTATTTGAAGTAGACCTAAGAGGTGGTGAAGGTGGTGAACTCCTATGTGAAGGGGTTTCTAAGTAGGGGACTTAAGCAAAGAAGGTGGACTAGTAGACCAATGAGAATGAGTAGGTCATGTTCGAATAGGTGAGTTAGGTGTAGAAGATGCCTTGGATTTGAGATGCCTAGGGGGCTAGATGTTGCAGCTAGTGAGAGGGCATTCTCAAGAGGAGGAAGAGGCAATGGAGTGGATGGTGGAACACCTTTGAGAGTGAAAAATTGCTTATTGTGAATGAATTTGAGACATAAGTGGGTCATAGAAAAGATATATTTAGTGGCACAGAGCCAAGGAAGACCTAATAGCATGACACAAATTTTGATTAAAGGTGCCACAGGGAATGGAAAAAGCATGGTGAGAGGCTCGAATGTAATCGAAGCTTGATGAAGTCGTAATATTTTGGAATTGGATATGAAATTTGAGAGAATGGATAGTTGATAACAACAAGGAGTGTAATAGAGCATGCACTAATAGGATTCAATGGATTGATCATGGTGTTATTGATAGTATACGATTTGATAGAAGAATTGATGTATAGTGTATTAGAAGAAAATGTAGCCTGATAATCGTGATCGAGAATGTGATGAGTGGTGGAGATGTATTAGTATGAGAAACCATAAAATCAAGATCCCCCAATGAAGGAGGAGGCACAACATGATATGTATGATTAGTTGAAGAGTCGCACTGCTTTTCATGTTTAGGAAACGTATCTTTGAATATTTTGAGCTTTTGGTTGTCATTGACCGGCTTGGATGTTGAAGGCTCAGGGAGCTCAATTGCATCATTGTCGATAAGATATTGAATGAGATGCATAAGTTTGAAACATCGATTAGTGAAATGCCCAACACATTGATGATAATCACATCTATAATTTAAATTATAATTACATCCTTTAGGGTGAGATGGATCTAGATTTAGTGGAGGTGGAAACGTAATAATATTACTTTCGATAAGTTACGAAATATAATGTCCAGATCACAAGAAAATTTTGTGACTTTATGCTTTAGAGGTTTCCATTGAATATTTTCAGGAGTAGAGACAACGTTAACATTAGCTTTTTATTCATTGGTATTAGGAGATGGCTTGAAAGTTGATTTTCTTTTAAACCGATTATAAGATGATGAATCTTGATCATGGTACTTGATTTTTCCCATAGATATAAGTTTTCCTTCACGTAATTTAATAGTATGACATAATTGATCAAATGAAGGAGATGTCTCAAAGATGAAACTCTCTTATACTTTGGAGATAAAATAGTTCAAACAAAAATATCTTGCAATTAACAATCCACAAGTACATTAGAAATCTTAGCTAAGTTTTTCTTAAAGAGTAATATATAGTCACTAGATGCTCATTAGATCCTTGTTTGATTTATGTAAGTTGAGCATAGGATATCTTAGAACCGATATTGATTGAAAAATGCACAAGAAAATCATCGGATAAATGTGTAAATGATGTTACCAAATGGATAGGTAGATCGTAGAACCAACACATAACATAGTCTTAAAGACTTTTAGGAAAGATCTTTTCTAGTAAAGTATGATCATCTGCATAATCTAGACATGCCACATGAAAATATTGGAGATGATCTTGAGGGTCACCGTGGCTATTGAAAGATGGAATCTTAGGAGTGACGAAGTTTGGAGGGAGTGCATAAGTGGAAATGGTGGGTGCAAAAGGAGTATGGAGGAGTAAAGTGGAATCAAGAGATGGAGATACATGAGAAGTAGCCTGTTAAAGTTGATGGATTTGAACTTGGAGATCCTAATAAAGACAAGATATGTCTTAAGTGCAAGAGGAAGAGAATTTTTCATGTGATAAATAAGAGGTGGAGTGAAGTGGTTAGTAGGAGTAGGAATAGATACATGAATAGTAGAAGTAGGTGGAAGGGTGGAATTAGGGGGTTGAGTAGTAATAGGCATAAAAGTGGAAGTGGATGTAGGAGTGTTAAGGTTTGGCAAGATGAGTATTGAGATCATAAATTTCTTCATCAATAAAGGGTGAATGAGTATCACCCATGATAAAAAGATGACAAAATACCTAGAAGCAAGGTTGGGTTTAAGTGATGGGTTCTCTAAATGATTTTTAAAAAATAGAATTTTATATAAACCCTAATTACATAGCCACATATGATAAATAAATGCTAAATTACATATTGGAAAAAAGTAATAAGCTAATAAATATAAAACCCTAAGTGCAAGAGAGAGAGTAAAGGACTTAGCCAATTTTGTGTTTTTCCTAGAACTGATCTGGACTGGAAAATTGATGAATAGGTAGGGAAAATCACAAAAATGAGCACAATAAATTCTATAGTTGTCAGATAAGCTTGGACTAGGGCACCTAGACTAGAGAGAGGGTGCATAAGCGCCGAGACCTCTATTGGGTTCCTATGACCTCACACAAGCTCGAAACCTAATTTTTCTAGTGTCACACTAGTTTCGCTAGTAGTCATTTTTAGTCACTTTTATATCGCAATATAATCACCGAGTACACTTTTAACCTGCAAAGATATGTTCACCTACAAAACCCTCAAACTACATCGAATCCCAAAAAATAAAGATGCAATATGGGGAGTCAGATCGACCCCCATGGTCACACCGACTAATTGAATTTATGATCGAGAACCACACTACATCTTAGAATCAATGTAGTTCTTGTGAGTGTGTGGTAGAATTGTGCCGTAGGAATCTCTTGTGTAAGTTTACTTGATAGCGGGTGATAACTATATGTACCAATGTAAATAGATGTGTGGGTGGAAAAATGAGCTTCCCCTTACTATGAAGTGTATGCAGTAAATGTAGTCCCTTTTCCCTTGAATGAATGCTAGATGGATTCCTTTAATGCTCTTATATGCCTTTGGATGCAACCTTAGGTGAGGATAATAGATGTTTAGAGCTTGGTCCTTTATTTTGGTCACACAACCTTGTATTTATATGATTCCCTTGGTTGAATTTCATAATTGACAACTGGAAGACAGAACCCTAAGAAAATAAGATTTTCAAATGATAAAAGAGACCCAAAAGAAGCGAGGCAAGATAGAAAAGGGTCAAGGGTACCCGAAGGATGAGGGCACCTAGGTGTTGGCATCCTATTTGGGTGTTGGTGTATGAAGACGTAAAATATAAAAAAGGAAGTCACAATTGGGAATTAGGGTGTAAAAGACTAGAGAGAATACCAAAAAAAAAGCAAAGAGGCCAAAGATAGATGTCAATTATTATTATTCTCACTTAGGAATCATATGAATACAAGTATTCTTTCGGGACCTAGAAATGTACCCAAGTGCATGATTTAGTGTCTACAATATGAAAATAGAGAAGCAAAACAAAGGAAATAGTACACCTACATGTTTTACGAGAGGGAGATAAAGTACTCCCATTTTCGTTGAGATTTGTTAAATTTTGTGTTGGAGCTGGTTGGAATGACTTGGGGGTGATTAGTCCCCATGTGGAATTTTTCTAGGAGAATAAAAATAAGTTAAAGTGCACCCGTATAGTGAAGAGAATTGTATGGGGATTATTCTAGTTTCTCTACATCCCTCCACAAAAATATGAGCAATGAGAATTCAAGCCTACAAGGATATCAATCACCTCGACACTTCCCAAGACCCATGGATAAGTGCCACTACAGATGAACATGAACCTAATTGATTTACAAATGATGATATAATGTATCGGGGCAATACTATTTTACATGTACCCTTGGTGCCACCATAATTTGACTAATACCATGAATTTTGTAATTGAACCTAAGTAAAAAGTGTGTATATGTTACTGATAAAATGTACCAACTAAGAAATTTATTAAATCTTCCCCAATGATTAAAGCATATGGAATGCTCCATAGTATGCATATATTATGGTCATTGTGTATTTCATAACCCAATTCTATTTCGAGCCATTTTTCAACCTCTAACTTGTCCGATTTTGTACACTGTAATTTTTTTCTACATTATGAGTTGTTGTGAAGATGAAATATCATCTAATAGTTTCCCCCTTGTTTGGGGTATGTGAGATGAAGCAATGTGAGTGTGGCCCAAACAAGAGGACCTATAGCTGATGTGTACATGTGTTGTAGGATTCTTACAAAGTGGAAACATGGGAGTGTGCATAGTGTATACCATAGAGCATACATACTAGTATAATAGAAAAGATAACAAAGTGTTAGTGACAAACAATAGAAAATATATATAGTAGATATAAGCAAAAACATGCAAAGACACAAAAGTATAATAGTCATGACAAACGATATTTCACATACATGGGACACCACTCAGGATGTCACTAGATAATCAAGGCCAACAATAAACAAGTAAGTAACATAGGGCATTTCCTCAAACAAGTGAAAACATAGATGAAGCATGTAAAACAAGAGACAAACAATAGGATAAAAATGATTTTGGTTTGGAAGTGACCTACAACACAGATACTACACATGAACCACCCTTTAGCATGTTAGAGTGATAAAGAATATGACATGATGTATGTATTGAGTAAATGAGTTACGAGGAAGTAAAGTAGTAAGTATTGGTATGGTAGAACTTATGTGTATGAAAGTATAAAGTGAAAGCCCCAGTTGGCGTAGAACAACTGGTAAAGAGAAATTTCAAGCATCCTACATCAAGTAACAACTGTGTATCTTGCCTTTAGCTCAATATACCATGTGAACACACATATGTATAGAAAAATTATATAGCATATTATGTATCAAGATAAACATGATAAGTAAAGTGCAAGATGAAAATTATAAACATGCAATAGAAACAACAAAGCAAGAGCAATGCAACTATTTTTAAATTTGAGTATACTTGAATTTTTAACATATTTGAATGTTTTTGGATTATAGGCCCTGAGGGCATAGATGAAAACCTATTATTAGAAGATAAGGAAGGGTGATCTAAGAATTCCCCCATGGGGGAAATATTGAGATTGTTAGTGCTTTTGATGAATACATATGTTGTAACAAAAGGTTAGAAAGTAAGGTTTACCTCTCTCTCTCTCTCTCTCTCTCTCTCTCTCTCTCTCTCTCTCTCTCTCTCTCTCTCTCTCTCTCTCTCTCTCTCTCTCTCTCTCTCTCTCTCTCTCTCTCTCTCTCTCTCTCTCTCTCTCTCTCTCTCTCTCTCTCTCTCTCTCTCTCTCTCTCTCTCTCTCTCTCTCTCTCTCTCTCTCTCTCTCTCTCTCTCTCTCTCTCTCTCTCTCTCTCTCTCTCTCTCTCTCTCTCTCTCTCTCTCTCTCTCTCTCTCTCTCTCTCTCTCTCTCTCTCTCTCTCTCTCTCTCTCTCTCTCTCTCTCTCTCTCTCTCTCTGTGTGTGTGTGTGTGTGTGTGTGTGTGTGTGTGTGTGTGTGTGTGTGTGTGTGTGTGTGTGTGTGTGTGTGTGTGTGTGTGCAAAGTGAGGATCGCGTATGTAGTCACTCCCTCAACAGTCAAGTTAAACCTATAAATAGAGAGTGTCATCGGGAAGCAAGGGATAAAATTTAGATGCCTCCAATGTGAGTATCATCAGATTTTGGATCAAATCCTATAAAAACTAGGTCATCAAAGCATAATAGGTGAGAGGTTTGTGGTGCCCATAGAAGAATCCTATCATACAAAATTGGTATATGGCCATGATATAATCCTCATTATTGTAAGGTAGTCCATGTGAGGCCATGTGTATAGTCTAATGTGTCATGTTAGGAATGCAATTTAAAAATGAATCATTATGAATAGTGTTCATGTGCATGTGCAGGGGGTAGGTGATAGTAGTATTATGCTTGTCAATTCTACCTCCGAGATGTCATAACCAAGAGTGGCCAAGTGTAAGTGGATTAGGTTGGGTGTTAAGGGAAACCCACACCTTTGTGGAAAGGATTCTTAGACCAAAAGTAATTAGTAACATGATGTAGCCTTGGTAAGCACTATATGGTTATGTAAGAGGAGTAATTTCTATGGGATTAAGTCCTAATTGCTTTAGAGATTCATATGTGCACACATTTTTATCGTTAGTAGGATTTAAAGGCATTTGTTTCCAATATTTTCCGTGAATATAAAGCGTGTAAGTGACTATTTTGAGTGCATGTTGTGAGGGTGTTGGTTGTACATCTAGAGAAGTAGATGGTCTATGTAGTACTTATAATCATGAAAGATGGTAATGATTCCATTGGCCTTTATGAGGATTTATAGCTATGAGGCTTGACAATCACTAGTCATATGTCTAGATAGGCCATGGTAATCACAAAAAGGAATTTCTCGACTGTCTAGAACATTTCATAGTGGAATTGTGTCATTTAGTGGGATGAGTAAGCAATCCATGAGCTACAAGAATGGGCAAAAGATCATGTGGTGTGTCTTGGTGTGTTGGAATGATGACAAAGTAAAAAGTAGGAATAGGATGAAGAGCATGAATAAATTTGTGAAAAGGAATAATGACATTGATAGTAACATGCACATTATTAGGACAAGAGATGATATTCATTAGGGCTGGTTGTAATATAAATAGAATGGAAGATGGATTCATCCTCGCACAATAGGGTTAAAATCTTAGTTACATAAGTTCTTGTGAGTAAGATCGATGGAACCATCATCATCATCATCATCTAAATCATCGGTCTAAATGTGAAAGTGTTGAGCTACATTCTTGAGAAAATTTGGAATAGGAGTAGAAGATGTAATGGGGGAAGATATATGTGGAGATATCATATTAGCAGTAGGAGACGAGGTGGGAGAAAGAGGAGGAGATATGGGCAAGTTAGTAGTTATTCTTGATTCTCCAATAGCGTAAGTTTTGACACTATGTGGAGGAATTGGTTACGGTGGTGGGATAACCATAGAAGTAACAGTGACAATGTTACAATATTTGAATGACTCAAGGTCAACTAGAATAGTATGTCCACTCCCATCATAAGTAAATTTAAGACAATGATGTACCATGGATGGGACTGTATATATGGAATGGATCCATGGGCGGCCAACAAGAATATTGAATTGAAGTGGAGCATCCATATTTTTAAAAATATTAGGGACTATATGGGGCCTCACTTGTAAGTCCAAGATGAGTGTACCTATATATTTTTGAGTGGTAGTGTCATAGCCTCACACAGTAAGGGTAGATTTTTCAATGGCTAAATCAGGGGTGTTTAATTATGTTAATAATGATAAGGGACATTTTTGGAAGCACAACCAATGAGATGGGGGATGAATCAGTGGGAAATAAAACTTTCATTCACTTAAACATTTACATCCATCAACCATTCAATTCAACTTAACCATTAAGCATGCATTCTTAAGAAACATAACCATAGATGAGAAAATGAGAACATAAGAACACATAAACACCAGATATAAGTAGTAAAACCTTATAGGGAAGAAAGCCCACCGAAACAAAGCTTTATTATAGTAAATGATTCAAATTTAGTTGAGCACCAACCCAACAAGGAGCACCAACCCCTAAGTTTAGTGAGGCACCAACCCCACAAGGAGCACCAACCCCTAGATTTAGTAGAGAACCAACCCTACATAGAGGCACCAACCCCTAGATGAATCATCACAAACTCAACCACCTAAATTTGTTTGTCACCTCTCGAAATGTTGTCACAAAGAACTAATGATGGCACCAATTAAGCTCTCATTTCTTCAAACTTCTTCAAAAATGTCCGTAATGCCCCAAAAAATCCAACCCAAAACAAGACATTTTTTTATTTTGCGTTGTCGGTTATGATCTGCCGAGTGGACCTATCGCAATGTTTGCTTTTTACGGTGCACCACTACAGAGCTAAGAAGACCTTCTCACAAGGTACATTTGTCATTGTTACACATGGACCATGCTAATATTCTACATATCATTCCAATTTTATCATATGTCTCTAAAGAGACCACTACATTAGATGTCACATTACAAGGCTTAAGCGTGTATGGTTCCATTATGACCCATAAATGATATGGAAAGTATTATACGTATAGACTATATTGTATTGATGTGGCCTTCACAAGATTATGATCGTATTACCAAATTGACGTTATGCTAGAACCATTATGTTACATTAACTATATTATATACTACCACATGATATTATATAGTATAATATAATATAACCATCATATTAATTTAGTATATTATAACGTTACCATTATCATACTAATATAATGTTACATAATACTATATTTTAAACATTATGGTGTAATATCAATAATATAACCCTACAACATTGCTTAGGTATTTAACATTGTCACAACACATCTCATATAATAAGTTTTAATCGATGCATAATATCATTTTATTATATCAATAATAATATTATTTTATTTAGTATTATAGCAATGTAGCCATCTAATTAGTATCATTATATTATTACATATATATTATATCATACCTTTTATTTAATAGATTATAATAAATATATGTATGTCATATTACCTATGCTACCCATCATAGTAGCAACTTTCGTACGGAGAGTATTAAACGGTGGACACAAAATATGGAGAAAAAAACGGTGCATAGAAAAATACGATAAATACGGAAAAAAATACGGTAATTTGTATCTATAAAAAATATGATAATTTTAATAATGAAACACACAACTATACAACAAATTAAAAATTATTGAAGTTACAAAGATTTCTGGCTTAAACTTAAAACATATATGCATTAACTAAAATGATGGAAATAACATATTTTATGTCTGTAACTGCCTTTAATTAATATGGTACGGGCTATTACAAAAATAACAACTTCCAATCAGATTGGCTGGATTCTAGGTAGTTCCACGTTTTTGGCTTTTGCTTTTTGGTGAACAGATTTGTTAAATTTGTAATTATTTACAGCTGCATTTTTCCTGAGCTTTTTCTGAATTTTTAACAATCAAATTCGAAATTTTCGGAGTTCCATACGGTGAGCTGGGGAAAACGCAAAAATACGGCAAATTTATAAAAACGGCTGTATTTGGTAACTATGCTACCCATTATATAGTATCATAGAATATACATAAACCCATCTTATACCTATTATATTACTAATATTATATACCTATAACTTCTAACCCCACATGTCCCTTTCGTATTTTATTTATTCATTACTAGTATTATTCACAAAATGACAACTTTACTAAGATAATGTATTCCACTTACCATATCCATGTTAGTAATAAAGATTTACTTCATGACAAAAACAACATTATTTATATCTAGTAATAGCTTAGCAATTTAAATTATATTAACCACATTATATACATTATAGTAACTTAACAACCCTAGCAAAACATTGCAATCGCTATAAACCTTGTAGCCCTGATAAATTTAAGCTTCCCATAACCGAATATATATTATAATAAGTTTTATTTTATTATATATATCTAATATAATTCGTAATGTGTTATTATATCAACCTAATACCATGATCATAATTTTGGGGATTATAACATTATGAATTTTCTAATACCCTACAATATATTTTAACTTAAAAACCCAACAAATTCGTAAATCTTAATTATCTCCATTTTTGAATAGCAAAATAAAAGTTACATGGAAAAAATAGACCCATGTCAACAAACCCACCAAGCAAGTTAAGCTTGCATAATAATACAAACACTTTATTTGAGATCCGAGGCGTTCACCACGCTACAACCCAAGTAAATTTAGCAGTAATTGGATGGTTACAGCGAGTGCAGGATTCTGCTCTGTCACGATTAAATAAACAGAACGTTATGGGAACTGTGCTAAACAGAGCTCTCGCTAAAAGACGTCCAAATTTTAGTACAATTATGGGTTAAATCCGCCCTGCTCACGGAGATAAATTTGTGACCCTAATATCTCCTCATTTTACTATATACAAATTGATTGGTCTGGATCTGTATCTGTTTTCGAAGCGAGGAAATATTACCCACCACTGTTTTGTTTTTTGTTTTGTATGTGATGGTGTGGAAAGGTTCGAACGGTGGTGTGCAGGTGGAAGAGGGGGTCGCAGCCATGGCCCCCAAAGTTTATTAACTAGCAGTTTTTAGGATACGCCGCGGGTTGCGATGGAAAGTTTTTCCATTTTTGGTATGTGCAGCAGTATGCAGTCTGGGTATTTTTAATTAGGGGAAGGAGTTAATTGGTTTTGTTACCTGTACGTGCGCAGAAGTATGACCAGTTTTTTGCTTTTTGAAACTTAGGTTTAATTGAAGTCTAAGAAGATGAATTTAGAATCAAGGAATCCACCATTAAGAGAGAAAGAAAGAAGATGTAAATTGTTAGCGCGTGTTATTTAAAGTTTGTGACTGGGTATTTGGCTGGTGCTATTCTCATGGAAGGTTGCATTTTTTAAATTTTCAAAAGTATTCAAAAAAACTGAAGTTTGCTTTGTTTTGAAAGGGAAAAATTATATGTTGTTTTCAGAAGTGTGAATGCTATTTAGAGATTGACTAAAGTGTTTAAATTTCTGCTCAACTTGAAAATAGAATTGCTACCAAAAAAAACTACGAAGCACAGTTTTGCGAGCCTTAACTTGAACTTCTGTACATTGAAGGTTTAGGTATTTGCATCGTTTAAAAGTTTAGAAAACAAGGTGTTTTTTAATATTCTACTCGTAGTTAACGGTTCTATTAGAAGAAGGAAAATCTTCGTGGTAGTTTGCTACGTTTCCATTGTTTTTTCTGTGCATGTAAATCAGTAGTAAAAACACTTGTTTTATTTATCAAATACCCAAATTAAGCACCCGAATCTGCAAATTATTCTCAGGAGGTTTTTGTGTTGGTTTTTTTTTTATCGTCGGCCCCAAATATTCCTACGGATGTATCTTATAATGTCAATATGTAGCTAAATCGAATCCATCAGCGTGGAGACCTATATGGATCTACCACAGCAGATAGGTGCAGATCTGAGAAGTATCAGAGGCATATCTGTATCTTACATCTGGTTTTGTAGCAGCATGTGAAGCGATAATTAGAAGAAAAGGGGTTCTAGCTTGACAAGATATTAGTAGCTAGCTTAATGCATCCTACAAGCAGGTGTTGCAGGATTTGTCCACGGCTGAGAATTGAGCTTGGGTGTCCTAGTAAGATATGTATAAAATACAGTTAGCCTTGACACAGTTGAAATTATCCACCAATAGAACATGAGCACCATGTTTTTTTTTTTTTAGCAATTCGTTATATAAAACTGAAGTGAAATAATATAGTAATTAATCAATTGTAAATATAGTGTACACTACATACACAGGAATGAGTATATTCACAAGAGAACCTGAGCACCATGTTCTTTTTGTTGCAATTTGTTATATAAAACTAAATTGAAATAATACAGTAATTAATCATTTGTAAATTTAGTGTACACTACTTACAACCATCTATACATTTCTAGCTGATTATTGGGTTGCTGCTTATTTGTTTCAGCTTTTTGTTTGAGCCATAGAAGTGTTATATAATTTATTCCCGAGTTTTTTCTCCTTTTCTTACATGTGTATGTGGTATCCCATCTAGGCTGGTAAAACAACATTGGCCTTCTATCAGGTAAGTAAAATCTAATTAAAGGCGGACATGAACCAGTTTTTCTCAAATTTGCAGGGGCACATATTCGTGTCTGTGATCTTGTATGAAACAGGAAAGAAATAGTTGACTATCATATTATTTGGGCTAATTCTTTTTTCAAATATCCGACAAAATGAAGTAAACAAAAGGTTGATGGAAGAACTGTAGATAGGAGATGGTTTTTTGTGCGTATAATATTTGATATTTTTTTCCACATAAGTAAAATGAATGCAGGTAAACTTTACAAATAAGTGAGCATTCGTTAGCCGGGTGGATCAAAGTAAGCTGAACAGGAAGAAATGTATTTTTATAGAAGAAAGTGGATTTTTCATTCTAGTTACAGTATTGGGTTACAAATTACATAATGGAAGGGTTATGGATTGATTCTGTGCATCTTCGCCTTACGTCTGTAGTACTGCTCATAGGCCTTGTTGTGCACAATTCGGTATGTATCTTCAATTACAATGGTGACCTATGTTAACATTTGGGAAGTTTCCTCTAGCTTGTGAAGGGTCTATTGGAAAGTGTAGACATATTCCTTGGCCACAGTTTTGGTGCTGCATGAATGGGCTTCAATGGATTCACAGACGAGTTGGTGCAGGAACGTAGTGTCGTTTGTGAGTCATGTAGCCAACTTGTAAAAAACATTGTTGCGCCCTTTGTTTCTGTGAGCTTTCTTTGGTGGGGAAGGAGCAATACCTACACATAATAGCAGTATTAGTATAGTAATAGGATCATAGCCATATGGATATTGAAATTTTGAGGAGGATGGTATATCTATTTAAATAAGTAATATTTTTCTTCCAGCAAAGGGAGGGAAAATATAAGTGGGATAATTCTACAATGTTAGTAGGGAAAAAATTACTCTTATAGTAGAAGCAATTTTTTTGCAATTTTTATGTATATGGACTCGTACTTGAGTAGGTAGTTGTGGTTGTTATTGGTTTGTGGGTATGTTTAGTTGGCAGTTGTAGTACTGTTCGTAGGCCTTGTTGCATCCGGTCGAGGCATATTTATTTCCAGGGTCCTTTAGTGGGTGCCCTGCACAGGGGTTGGGTGGGTGTGGTTGAGGCGGGTGGCTAATTTGTACAAATTATTGTTGAGTTCTTTGTTTTTGTGAGATGTCTTTGGTAGTGTAGCAACTGCACCTACGCATAGTAGTCATATTAGTATAGTGATAGCTGCAATGAATGCTAGGTGTAGTTTTATTGAAGAATTTGGTAACTAAATTGGAGTTGGCGAGGGAAATACGTACCATACGGAAGGGGCCTTGCCGTGGAAAGTGTGGAGGAGGTGGGTTCGACTTTATGAGGGGATTGTTGCATTGCTCTTTAGGTGAAGTTGGGACTCTGCTTCTTCCCGGTTAGGCACATATTTGTTATATGCTATGCGTGATTACCATGCAAATGAGAAGGGAGGGGAAATAAGCAAATCTGAAAGGGATAGCAATAAACGTGAGGCCTTTTCGGTCGGTGCCACCAATGTCTACAGTGGCTTTCTTGAGATTCATACCTGGTGACTTGTGAATAGTTAGCGCCCATGCCATCTTAAGTGGAATTTTTCGGCAATTGTTCCTTGTGATGGGAGGGATAGGTACATGGCATGGGTTGTTTATATCCCAGTGAGGGCCTAAGTATTCGGTGAAGTTGATAACAACATAAAATGGTATGCTTGGGGGCTTTTCAGGCGCTTTGTAGACTATGCATGTAACTTCACCTACTGCACCATTGACTAGTCCAGCTTCTATCCATAGGTGTGTTGTTAGTATTACTTTTTCTCCTTTGCACAGTAGCAAGTTGGGCTCTAGTCGTGTAGGGTTCAAGGCTATTTTTCAAGGGGTAGCATGGTGCGAGACATCGGCTAAGAGAAATAGGCATGTTCAGGGCTTTGAGTATGCATTTGTTGTGGATTGATGCTAGTTTGTTGGTGGCATACAAATGGGTGTGCATTTTAAATGTATGTTCCTCTTCTATTTCCATAGTTGTTTTTGTTCTTATCATAAGCAGGCACCAATCATCTTCTGTTGCATCTACATTTCAGAGGTTTGAAATTAGTTCTCGAATCAAACTTGTGCAGTGTACAACCTTATTGTTGGAAGTTAGTGTCTAACAAAGTATTACAAAGTGTTGAGCTTGTTGCAGAGTACATGGCCGACTACGGTGCTTGCATACATCGGCACATCATTAATAGGGGTAGGTGTGTACATGCCACCGATGAGGATGACTGAAAAACCGCCAAAGTATTTATCTATAGCCATTGGGAGGCTTGTCATAAGCATACATTAATGTCATTCAATACGCGGGGCCAATAAAACTCATTTCATCAATTAATATGTAATCCATATATTTCATTTTCTCTTGGAAGTGGAGCAGTGTTTGACCTTGAAGTGGTTGTACATCATGGATTGGAATTGAAAGGGTTGCATGTATAGTGGTGCCTTTAATATGGAAATTTGTTACCCCTGTTAGAGCAAGAAGTAATAAGCGGGAGTGTAATGCAAGAGAAATTAATTGTATGACACATGAGATTTGTCTGATCATGTAGGATTTACCAATGTCACTTGTGTCTTGAATGACCATTTTGAGTGGGGGTGCAGTGGGGTTTCTAGTAGCATGCCACCTAATAATTTTTAAAGTAGATTGTTGTTGAGTAAATAGTAAACATATGTCGGCATTGTGCGAGTCCATGTGCGTGAGTGGGGGCATTTGAAGTTGATTTGCTTTGATAAAATTAGGGCATGTTTCCTGCAATGCATAGTTTAGGTGGCAGTTCATTTTAAGAGACTCTCTTGAAATCGAAGTTGGAGAATACCCGCGAATATCCCGGAACCGGTTATCTGGAAGGCGAATTTTTTGGGGTTGTACATGATAGAAAACATTTCCGATTTCGGTTATTCGGGAGAAAGGCCGTATCAGTTTCGGGAGTTTTGCTTCGCCGCACATCAAAAAAATGCATCGACATCGCCAATAGGACATCTTGCGTGAATGTGCAAGCTTGATATGATGCGCCGAAAGAGTGGTTGTCCCCTGCCGACAGATTTGACGCGCATCAATAGACCTCTGTGTAGTACTATGTCAGCTTGAATCTTCGAAATTGGCTTGTCAGTACCAATTAATGAAGCAAAACTCTCCAGCATGCGGCTAACAGCCTCCGACCTCTTTCTCATTGATAAAATCTGAGGCCGCCATCAACAAACTCTTTGTCATGAGGATGCCGACGCGCCATTTTTGACAACGTCTTCGAAGGAGATATAGCAGATTTACCACTTCTATGAGGGAGATTCCAAGTGATCGCGCGTCCACGAGGGGGATGTCTATAGATGAGGGGGATGTTTAATACTGCCGATGAGGGGGATGTCGCGCGTGGCCACCGAGGGAGATGTTGACTCGTGCTAGGGGGATGTAATGCGCTCGAGGGAGATGTTTCCGCTCACGAGGGGGATGTCACCAAGAGGGGGATGTCGGCGTCGATGAGGGGATGTCGCAGCATCACCAGGGAGATGTCTCATGCAGCGAGGGGGATGTCTACGTCATCGAGGGGGATGTAGCGCGCCACTGTAGGGAGATGTGGCGAGCCGTAATGTGGGGATGTTATAAACTCAGTCGAGGGGGATGTCGCTACACGATCGAGGGGGATGTCGCGCTGGTTTAGATGTGGATGTCGCGCGTCACTTAGGCGCCGTCGCACGCCCGAAGTTACCCACTTTTCTTCCTCATCAAAAAAATCTCCATGTCGCCGTCAACAAACTGTTTTTTTCATCATCTACATGCGTCAATATATCTGCAGTGATCTCCTTGTCTACAAACTCAGGCCTCCTCGCCAGTGCCAATAACTTTTAGGTTGCACGCCTATAATACAGATATATCATATTATTGAAAATGTGAAGTAGAAGTGTTTAAGGGCGAATAATCTAGGTTTATATAGGGGATATTTTTCAAGGGTAGCTTCGAAGCCGACCTAAAAAAATTAAAGTGTAATTTTTAAAGCAACTTGTCATGCACCAGTGTTCAAAAATTCGCCTTTTCAAATATTTTCAAAAATGGAATATTCGCCATATTACGAATATTCGCCACTAAAATTATCCCTGATAGGTTGGCATTAACTCCCCCAAGCGTAGGTGGTATCAAGCAAACTCGTAAAAACCATGAGCATATCTAGGTCATCTATCCGAATAACATCGGGTGGGTGAATGTGGGATATCAATTCCCATTCTTCCATTTCGGTTGTCTCCGGATTATCTATATTAGTGTCGAGTTGTTGCTTTCGCGATTATTGGTTGATCTTTAAATGTTCCAAGCTTGATATGAGTGTTGAAAAAGTTCCCATTTTCAACATATTTCAATATTTGTAGTACCCATGTCGGTTTGAATGCTTCGAAATGGCTTGTACAGCACCAATTCATTGAAGAAGAACTCTTCATATGTTGATGAGCCAAGAAGTGGAATAACTAAATACTAGGGGAACACACATACAATAGTGATGTGGGCCGAGGCCACCATTTTTCACCGTAGTTCTCTATCCATTATGGGACCAAGATTTACATACTTCTATAAGCGACAAGACTTCCAAGGATGTTGTTCATTGTATGTACGTTTGAATAAATGTTAGTGGTGTGGTTTGACATGTGCTAGGGGTTATGATATGCTTGAATAATTTCTTCCCTACATGTAGTGACAAGAAGGGGTGGTTGCAGATGAAAAGGGTTAATTTCTGCAACATGTGACAAGTTTCTTATGCCCCGATGTTGAGGCCTACTAACATTTCCATCATGAACTTATTGTAGGCAAGTGTGGTGAAATTAGTGTAATGTGGCGTCATTTAAAACTTTGGTCAGCATGTGGTGATAACTTTCTAATCTTTGCTCTGCTTTAGCTACGTATTTTGCTATACAAAGGATGCGGTCTTCGTCGGGAAGTTATTGGTCGACGATCATGTTAGCATGCCAAATACGTAACATATCATCGTTATGAATGTTTACTATGTTGTCATGTGTGCGTTGGTGTGTATGTGTTATGACCCTTTTCGGTTGTAAGTAAGCTCGAGGCAGCCTGTAGGGGCCAGGGTGCTTTGTACCGGCATTGTAGGTTGAGTCCTAATTTCCATAGGCATGTAGTTTCTAAGCATTTGCTGTGTCGTTGAACTCAGTTTACAAGATCACTGTAATCATCTTGAGCACAAGTTGCTTGAATAGTTACGGTGTCTAACAGGTAGGGGTCATCGAAAGGGTCGTAGTGTATTCGTGGCACACCTTGTGTGCCTAAATTTGGGTTCCATGTTGTCACATAATTGTCAAAGAATGTTTTTCCTGCTTGTACCTAGATGGGGTTAGCCCAATCTAATGTTGCCATGTCTGGTGCATCTTGCAACCATAAAAAAACAATGCACATGTGTTAAGCCTCTATGTTGCCATTTGTACCTACACATCACAAGTATTGAGATCTGATGTGATAATTGGTCACAACTATGCAATAGATGAAAGCAAGTAATAAGAGGTGTTACCTATACCAATAATCCCACGGGTGTTGAAAGCTTTTTCTAGGACTTCTTCATGGAAGTACATAAACTTTCATTCCATGTATGCAACAACAAGATGTGGATATGTAATAATGTTGTGGACTCTCCAAGAATGGGTTATTTATGTTGTTTGAGGAGACGCACCATGCATAATCATGTTAAGGTCTGGCCATTTTGTATTTACGGCACTTAGAGTAAAGAAAAGGGTAGGAGCTCCCAACTATAGTATCATGTTTGTTAACTCAGCTCTACATTTCGACCAGTAGGATCTTGTGCCACATAGGTTGGCACCTTTTTGTTTTTCCTTACCGCATGAGTTGTGTAGTAATTTTCTCGTCTAGCAGGTCTATTACCAAACTTGCACAAGAGATGTAGAAATTAGAACAGATAACTATGGAAAGGTTGTATAGATAGATGTGCGTTGTTTTAAAAAAACATTACACTTATGAGTCAAATGTTTTTCCCCTTCAAAATAGTACAGTTTTTTACTAAAAATTAATGGGTATTCCTACAAAACCAATATTAAGCTACACAACCTTCTTATCTCGAGGGCATACTAAAATGTAGCCCGTATATCCTCAAAACAATTTATGTGAACCTTCAATAACAAATGTAGTTTTGTTACCACTATCTAAGCTTAGGTAGTTTGGAATTTGTATATGTATTTAAGAAAGCTACAACCATGGAGGGTAAGGAATTAAAGGGATTGGTTTCATAGTGTAAGGGACTCAAGCATCGAAAGGCATGGATCCCCATGGACTATAGGGGTGACTGATGAGAATAAGGCACATAAATTTAAGGCATGTCCCCAGCATTGACCGGTATGATGGGGGAAGAGGATTTTGTCATGTAGAAAAGGTTTAATATAGTGGGAAGCTCTATTTATAAGGGGAGCACAAAAATATACTATATATTTGTAGTAGTTTGTGGTGTGGTTTTTTTTCCATGTGTGTGTGTATATTTTGTCTTGGCTTATTCAAGATTAAAATATGTGTGATTATGTAGATGTATGTATGTAATATAGTTATTTTAATGATGTAACTGGTCAAGGTAATTTAGTTCAATTTGAGTTGCATTTGAGGGAGTGATTGTGACCCACCTACTTTGTGTATTATTAGCACCGATATTTAATGTGTAACTAACATAATGGTACTTTATAAGGTTAAAATTTATTAATAAATAAAAATCCTTACTTACCTCTATAAGATATAGAAGGGAGGATATAAAAATAACCATCAAAGAGAGGTTTTAAGAATCCATACAAGCAAAATGGTATTTATGTATTGTAGAATAACAAAGCATGTATTATAAAGCGTCAAATCCACTCAAGACCTACGAAACAAGGCATTCGTTTTGTTGCGTTGAGAAAAAACGATGATGTGTTGTATTAATTAAGTTAAGTAACAAGCATGGAAATAAACTTTTGCCTTATTTGATTCCAATTTATAGTGGTATAGGTTGATAGTGGGATGGGTTTTGTTCTTTTAGTAGTTGCATAACTATATATTTGATTGTACTCAAGGTAGGGCTAAATAGCACTTTCTTCCTAAGCAGTGATACTAATTATTTGCATCCTCCAAAATAAATGTGTTACCCACACCAAATTATAATACCATGTAACACTTTGTTATTAGGGCCTACATAAGTGTTGTTATGATAATTATGGTGTACGGTTAGAATATTATTACAGTTAGGGGAGTACATCAATACATGTTGTACCATGGATTATTTGTAGTTGCTAAACAATTACGGCATTTTATAATGCAGCTATGTTGTATGACTATATCTCATGACTCGTATGGAGATGGATTTGACACATGTGTTAGGTTTGTTGCATTTAAGTAGATGTTGTTGAATTCATGCACAATATTTGAAGCTTTAAGGTCATAGTAAGGAGAGCAAACGGTTTTGTAAAATGAGCAACAAAGGTGAAGATGACTTGAATGTGCAACCAATTGGTTTTAGCATTTGGTATGAGCTTAAATATATGTGGACCGATAAAAATGAAAATTAGAGAATTCATTGTTATGGCCTGATTTATATTGAACATAGAATAAAGAAAATATCTAGAAAACCCATATTGGTAATTGTTATTTTAGTGGGTTACTAATGATCATAACTATAAATGGTTTTTGGTGGATCTAACAACCGTAATATCATGGTGCTCTAGTACATTTCTTGGCTCTCATCATTATTGCTCTTTAAGAGATTGCATATCAGAATCCATGATACTGCATATTATTTTCCCCAAAACAAACTGAAAGAGTTTCTATAACACAACACACAGAAGCTGAAATCAACACACAATGTTGAAAGCAAAAAAAAGTATACACACATGTCACCAAACCAGCAGTTGTTTTCCTCCATCCTTTTTAACCTCCAACCTCCAATCAATGATTGTTGTTATATCACCTTGATCTGGATTTGAGGTTATTTATAAATTCACGTGTATTCAAATGTTGGTGTTTTTGTGAGTGATTCATTTCAGGTTCAGTATCTCTGTCATATCATGCCTCAAAATTCTTGCGAATTCTTTTGTCTTAGCATATCATAAATTGGATGTAATGTTCTGGTGATAATGCATCCAAAAGGCAAAGTTTTTTTTAATAAATCTAGCTATTAGTGCTATTGATTTCTCCATTGATCAGTAGAAAAATATTTGGGAAAAACATAGTCATTGACTTATTGCTTTAACATAGAGGTTGGCACAATTGTCTCCGAATTCTCCCTCTGTCAACATAAACCGATGTCAATTTAGATAGGTCGGAGGTGACCAGATCAAATAACAATATATGCGACGGTGCTTGGCACAAAGCAATGACGGCTGTCAATAATCGGTGGCGATTACACTGGATCGATGGCGACCATGCCCAGGATGTGTATGGGTGGTGGCAATTGGATGTACTTTTTAGAAATCGGTGCCGATCACCTGTGTAAAATCTCTAGCCACCCATATCTTTTTTTTCTATGCAATTCTCCCCAGACCTCTTCAAATTCCCATGCATTTTGTAGCAACTCAGCTTGATCCGATACCAAATGGAAAGAATGTTCTATATTGAGCTATCAAAAATCTATTAAAGATTCTATAAACACAGAGGATATACAGGGATTCAACAAAAAAAATCCACACAACAATATTATATTACCACAATGTGACACACTAACTTCTTGTAGACTAAATCATAGTTTCCTAATAGTTTAAACATAAAAAATATAAAATTTTAAGATTATAAATCTTGTTTTGAAATCATAATTAGTATCAAGTCAAAAAAAATCACATTTCCCTATAGATATAATATACATTTCCTACCTATTCCAACTCTTTCAGGAAACTAACATGATAGTACAATGCTCCATAATTTTCTATTAACCTAACCTATTTTCTAAACTCTCCCTTCAAGGATTCCATTAATTATATGTAGCCACATTACTTATGATGACCATATTAATACCCTAGTTTAATATGATTTTTATATATACCTATCACTATAAAGTTTTACTCGAAAGATATTTTTACAAACCGTAATTAACTTGTTTAAGAAACACCTCACATTTTAGGGGGAGAAATCATTTAGCAACACAATTTCTTTCCAACCTTGTAACAATTTCCACTCATTTTTACGCTAATAAAATTTTATTAGGATCTATATGTTTCATAAGATGATTTATATCTATACCTAGCACTATAAAACTTTACCGGAAATATTTTTTAAAAACTGCAATTAGTGTTTAAGAAACACCTCACATTTTAGGGGGAAATCATTTATAAGGACACTAATTCTTGCAAGATCGAACACTTGGCACTCATTTTCTTACATTACACAATTTGGACCCAATTTTTCCCCCCTATAAATATGACATGTGTATAGATGTCACCTAATAAGTGACATGTGATGGAACATCCATCTCCTCTTAGCAACACTACCCTTCATTTTCAATATCATCCATTGTTATTCCTGAGTATATAGTATATTTAGTATACTTCTATAATTAAATGTGGAGACTAACTGTGTCGCGGCATACATTTTATTTCATGAGATGTAGTTTCATAAATCCATGTTGCACAAACTCGCATATAGGAAAAAGGTGGAAGGATGTTTATACTTACATGTAAAGTGAGAATTGAGTACAAAATCCAATGATCGATATAACTAAAACTCTACACAATAGAGCGTATACAAGAAGGTTATAATATAATGGCAGATTATTAATAACCCAAATATAAGAATACTCAATAATAGAGGGAAAATACCATGATGCCATGTTTTGGATGACTTCATTTCTCGGTATTCTTCTAAAATCATCTTTACCTATAGGTAAAATGTGTATTTCATGTTAATTTTCCCTATTCTTTTAGAATACACTTGTGATGCATTTGCTTTAATTTCCCTCGAATAGAGATATTATTCTTATTCTATCTTACGATAATAAATTTGATTCTTTCCTCATTAAAAGAAAATGCGGTTATAAGTTGCATATTGATTGTTTTGTAGGGTACATAATAGTACATTGGATTACAAGATAAAGCCTATATTAATAAGAGATAGCATTGCATGTGCACCCTTCTCGTGTGTGCCTCATTTCAGTAGCAACTACTAGAAATAAGTATATGTGCATTTATTTAGCAGGTTTACATATGGATAGGCCAACCATTCAAGTAGTGTTGACATCTAGCAAAGTGTCAACAACAGCATCATGTGTCAGATAGTTCTCTTTTTGAGCAGCATGTATAATAGTACACTTGAGTTGTTCATTGTCATTGTATAGTTCCTTTTTAGCCAGTAGAATGAAATCATACGTATGGAATAGGACCTACTCAAGCACTATGGGGAGTTGACTAGACATTGTGTCCATGTGGTATAAGGCATGCATGAGATATGCCCATTATACTAGTGTTAACATCCTCAAAAGTAATTTCCCATAGTTTACCTCTTGTATCTTCCAGCAACAAATTGAGCACATATATGTGCTCACATTGTGGGAAGTCTATGTTACACTTAGGGACAATGCCATGTGTTCTCGTTATTGGGAGCACCTTTTTGTGATATTGTTTACCGATGACCACATTTCGCAAGCTATATAACGAAGTTGTTCATTTTAACATGAATAATAGTATCCCGCAGCAAAAGCTTTGTCGCCATTTACATATGAAAGATCGTGAATACTAGAAATATCCACAACTCCTAGTTTAACGTTACTAAAGGCCATTGGAACATGCTCACTATATTTAGAGGAAAACCTCCTTCATAACTCCTTGGCTTCTGACAATATGGGGTTGATAAAACATTGGGAGTTCAAACCTATCGAAAGTGACCTAACATTAAATGATGTTATCTTAACCCATTCTAGAGCTAGAACTAACACCTCATCCATACCTACACGCTATAGGTCATTCAACAAGTTGACATCGGTCTCATAAAATATGCCCCATAAAGTAACGTCGATAGAATACTTGGAGGTGTCAGATATGGATACGGTGCATTTCTTAGTTTCCATGTCATCCCCTCAATGAATGGCTAAACTTGCGCAGAGACAACACCGCTACTCCAATTACATTTATGTGTATTAATGGCTATATATTTAGTAGCCACAAATCTCTGGTAAATTAAAAGATGTAAAGTGGTATGTTGCCTTCATCATCATAACACGGTTGACAATAGAGTTTTTGTTTAGTATTATTTCCCATAAACTATCACGCATTGGATAAATTGTTGGTTGGCACATTTCAAACTACCATTAGATATATTGTAAACCTCCCGGTTTGCACAGTCTCAAAGAAAGTAGTTGTAATATTTCCAAAGGCTATTATGGAAACATTATCCCTAATAAAATCCTTAACACAAAAATTAAACACCGACATGGGCCCTTGTTGTTAATAAAGTGATGTACATTTCCTTTCCTCATTACATGCCCTCTAATAGTCCATTTTTGTTAGTATGGATTTAATTTCTTAATAGGTGTGATCACGGGCCCATCAGAATAACAATAGCTTTTCCCGATCGCTACGGCCAATTATTTTAGTGTCAATCCTGTTGTATACATCGAGATGGTACCGACATTGCAAAGTTACAAGGTGTTAGAATGGGTTGTAGTAAAATTTTACCGCATACGTACATATGTCAATACCATAAAATGGGACCAAGGAGAACAAAGTATAGATCAAGTGAGTGATGTACAGTAGGGAAAAAGCACACCCCAAAAGAGATAGAACTATTTACAATCAACAAACGTATTACATTAGTACATCAAGGTATATATAACCACATGCAAAATTTAAGCTCAACCTAGGTATGGGTTACAGATAGGAAATAGAAATCCATTGCTAAAAATCAGTACTTGTAGCAGCTTGAAGCATTTTATGTGGTCAAGGGTTGGTCGACCACTCAAAAAAAATTGCATCCACAAGTGGTCGACATGGGGGAAGCAAGTTCCAAGATCCTCATTAGTTGTCACATTGTATTGGGTCGACAAAGCAGCGGAGTAGACTATATAAGCTTGACCTCATTTTGAGTCGCCTCGGCCCTATCCGCATGCATCTTAAAAACCGGTGAATACGTTTCCATAACCCCATCAATGTGTAGAGTAATATAGGGTATAACAAACTTGGCATGCACGTGTATGTGCACCGCACAAATGATGTGTATTACGTACATGAAACATGATCATATACAACCTACATAATTCACACCCATAGTTGACACACCTATAACTAGATCGATATCCAATGTACTCTTGAAAGAAGGAAGACGTAATCCTAAAGCAGCCTAAAATATGGGAGCTTCAAAATAAAAAAGGTACTAGAATTGATGTATCATAACATGTCCTTTGGTTTGAAAAAATACCTCATATTTATGGTAAATCCATGAAAACAAATGCCTAGGTGGAGTTATTTTTGCACAAAAGAAACTTGTTGTATGGGTAAGCTGTACGTACCCAAAATTGTAAGGTATCTTGATCTTTGAACGGTGTAATAAATGCCCCAATGATGATACAGGTCTCCTCGCAAGGTGTTCGGGATCCAGAAAGAGCTCTTCGGATATGCGTTAACATCCCGCATACCCCACTTAGCCCCCGTGTCCTTTGTTTTCCCCTTTTTCCCTCTTTTCTTGCCCCTTTTGATCTTCAGTGACGAAACCGCCGCCCTGCAGGGCGGCGGTCCTGGGCACGTTTTCCAGAACGCCCTTTTGACGCGACCCACGTGAAATATCACGTTTCACCAGCTTTCCTTGCCGACTTGAGCATGCATTTATGTTTTTGGTCCCCTGGAATAGTGTTTTTCCTTTGTTTATTGTTTAGGAGTTCAATTTGGTTTTGATTCTTGGGTGTTTGAATTCCTATAAATGCATGGTGTGTGTACATGCAAATGGTCTGATTTTGGTCTGAATTTTGGCTGAGTTTGTGTGAAGAATTTGAGCTGGAGTTTTGATCACCATTTTTCCTTGTTAGAGTCTTCTGGTTTTTAGTATTTTGGTTAGCTTGCTTAGGATTGATAGCATAGTTTACTTCATACTTGGTTTATCATTGCTCGGTGTTGGTAAGCCACGAGACCCATCTTGTGCGTAGTGTCTTTGTTGCTCCATCCAATCCAGTTAGAAGCTTGCCTCTCGAATTCCTTTTGCTGTAAATTTGTTTCTGTGACTTAGAGTTCTTAGTTCAATTCATTGTATACCCGGTTAGCTTTATTCAGCTGTTGGTAAGCCACATATCCAACTTGTGCAAGCAGTGTCTTTATTTTGGAACGAAATAGCTTAGGAAGCCATTAAAGTTGCAGGTTTTGCTCTTCGTATAGGATAGTCAAAGGTTCTGGTCGCTTCACGTTGCATGACTCGCAGTAAAATCCCGCTAGGAATCGCATAAGCCAAGCTCTGTACTCTTGCGCTATCCCTCTCCTACTCGCATTCTCGGTCTGCATTCTGAGCTGTCCTTGTCCCAAAATCTACTCCTATCGGTGCTAGCATTACACGCTTTTCTGGATCCAAGTGAACACGAAAGAACGAGAAGATCATACTGAGGGGATGAGATCACATACACCATCGGATTCGCCACTGTTCTGCGAAGTCCAGGTTTTAAATTTCAAAGTTCTAGTCAGATTTATATCAAATAGAGTAGTTAATCGCTTTATTTCATTTCATTCTATTCTCGATATTGCCAGGGAAGCTGTGGGGATTGATAGTTTCTGAGAAACTATGATTCACTCCTCACTTCTGAGGTAGGATCGAGAATCTTGCAGATAGATTAGACCTATTTAGAATTCTATCAATTCGCACAGGCAAATAACCACACTCGGTTATCTTGTCTGTTTTAAATTATTGTTTAGTTATTATTTCTAGATACGCTTAAAATAGTTTGTTTTCCTTAGAATTGTTAGAATATTTCTTAGAAAGATAAAGGTTATATATGTTAGATTTATTTCACATAGTTAGAATTTATTTCATTACAGTTAGATTACATTTTGTTTTGTATGACAATCACGGGACCTCAAGAGCCCAGGGAATATATATTTGAGCCGATCGTGCCTCAACCAAACCTAGCCACAGCAATAGTTGACATAGACCAAAATCTCAGGATACAAGTATTCCGAACAACCGCAGATCTACAACTGATCAGCTCACAGTTAAGAGGATTAAACATAGAAGACGACCAAGCACATGCGTTTTGGTCAAGTCAGCCAAACTACAGATTACCCTAGAAAATATCCACATGACTGTAGAAGGGCTCAAAAGAGAACAAACATTCGAGTGTGATCCTTTAGTTCCACAGCCAGACGCTGGAGACACCCTCGTAGATATAGATACCAGCTTAAGAATCCAGGTTGCAAGAACGCCTGTAAGGTATTCTGAGAAGATCACACAACTGTTGGTTCTAAACATAGAAGCTGAAAAGGCATACGATTACTGGATACTAGGGATTAGAACTTGATCTCGCGTATGACCATAACAGGACCACAACAACCAAGAGTCTATGGTTGTGATCCACAGTCCCACAGACCCAACGAATCCACAAGTCAGCTAGGTATAGACATTGGCCTACGCACACTAGTATTTCAATCCACTCCACTTCCACCTATCATCGTCGAACAACCTGTCCTTACTAGATATAGCGGCTAAGCAACTAAGCTAGGGAATTCTCGGACTAGGCTAGAAAATCGTCCATAGAATCAACTATATCCGCCGTATGACCTTATCGGGAGATATACACGAAACAATCCCGGTCATTTTCCACGTATTCCGCAACCCATAGATCGAATCACGCCGAGCTCGATATTGATTGGAGCCTTGAGCAGTCATCCTCGATGATCAATCTATCACACCGATCCAAGTTAGAAGGGCCTTCTTAGCCTTAGATTCACAAATTCCACTAGTGCGTGTCGAAGACATTAGATTGCCTAACTAGTTTGTCTCGCATATTCTACCCCACCCCATTTGTCTCAAGCACGACCTCGGGGAGGTCGGGTGCACGCGAAGAGTTACTTGTTGATTCTCACGCCGCTTTGTCACTTTTCCGACGTACAAAATTGGTGAACCCGACGTGAATCAAACAATTATTTCACCTTCTCTTTGAGAAGTTTCATCTTCTCTCTTTCACCTTCGCTCCTTCCCATTATTCTGCGGGTATTCATATACCCCCCGAATATGTCGAGGATTCGACGCATATGGCAGACCCCTCCTGGGTCTTGAGGCATACTACACCCAACAGAATAGGGAATCATCACCCTCACTCTTAGTATGGGGTGACAACTATTCAACTAATCAGTTGTCAACTCAAACCCCAAGAACCAGATATAGTTTGTCTCTTCAAACCGAGGAGTTAGATCAACCCCCTCGAACCCAACAAACAGAACCTTCAGGTTCCAACAATATGACGTTTACAGGAGAATCTGGTTCATCTCCTCAAATGTTACTCAGACCACATATTAGTAGACAATCAGATCCATACCTGGTCTTAGACGATGGACAATCAATACCTTATCCTAGGAGTGAACAACGCTCCCGGGGTATGTACCCACCTATAGGAGGTTTACAAGCACAACCCGAGACCCATTTTCAAGAAAATACCTCTACAGGAAATATTCTTGGAGAAACTTGGCAAGATAGCAATCAGTTCATGACAGGCTATCACATGCCTATACAACACCAGGGTACACAACAAACGCCGCTCAGGAAAATTACCGTGACTTCACCAAATGAAGTCATTTCAACGTTAGTAGAAAGAGTGAGAGGGTTAGAACTTGCTCAAGCAAATCAAAATTCTCCGTTCATGCAAACGGGGAGTTCCAATCCTCCATACCACTCTGGCCAAGTAGATCTCCTCACAGGAGTAGGCACGTTAGGCATGCCTCCTCAATTTCCTCAACAAATGCCAACAAGGCCCACCATCTCTAACACTATTCCTTCAGGTCTAGTGTCAAACAACCCATTCCTGGATAATACCCCTTCGTACTTAAACATGTATTCAAAATCCCCACAAGGAGATATGTTCTCCTCTCCCGGCATGTTTGCTCCAACGCAGGGACCTCCCTATGCCCCTGCCAACGCATATGCTGCACCATATCAACAACCTATCCCACCATTGCTCCCTCAGCAACCACCATCAATGGTCGAAAGCTATGCAATAGGGACATATTCAGAATATCTAAAGGAACCCTTAGATTTCACCATACGAAGCGTCATGCTTCCAAGACCTCTCCCTGATTTGCCCAAGTTCAAGGGTGAGGGAGATCCAAACGCGCACATCAAAGCTTACGCTACAGCCATACGAGAATTACTCCCATGGGATGGGGTTGTTGCTAAAATATTCCCCAAAACGCTGGAAGGCATTGCTCTCAATTGGTATTACAGAATACCCGAAGCTTCCATACATTCATTCAAACAACTCGTGTCTGAGTTCATCAAAGCCTTCGACATGAACAAACTACCGAGAACAGAATCGGGAATTCTTGCATATCAAACAAGAACACAATGAATCATCACTCATTTCATCCAGAGGTGGCGTACGCTTCTTTATTCATCGTGAAGTGCTCCAAACATGGATCGAGATGGAACTATGCGATTTATTCCTTCATTCTCTCAGCAGAGAAGTGAAGGAAGAAGTCCAGAAGTTCCCACTAAGGACTTATGATGAGGTACTTGAGAGCGCTCTGCGAATTGATCAAGCAACAATAGATAGTGGTCGTAAGACTTACGGAGAAAATGGGAGGTTAATCACCTCCACTCAAAATACTACAACTACCACAAATGTCAATCAAGGACCCAAAATCCTTAACAAAAATCGTGGGGTAACAACGGATGGGGTAACCGACCAACCCAAGAGGGTAAATGTCGTTAATACTCCGTCACAAACAAACAACCAGCGAAACAACAACTTTACCCCGACGGTCAATACAGTGGATTTTAACCATCCACAACAACGGCGAAATCCCATACAAGGGCCAAGCCAAAACTCATTTGGTTACCAAAACCAAAGTCAAAACCAAAAACAACAATTCCAAAACTTTGGTCCTAATAGGCAACAGTTTGATCGGAATTTTAGGCCACAATACACACCAAACCAACAAAACGGGAATTATAATCCCAATTCTTATTGTGGTTTCCATAAAATTCATGGTCACGACACTAGAACATGCCGTGACTACAATAAATTTATGCAACGTTTGCCAGAAGAACAAAGACAGTTCTTCACAGACTTGTTTTTGGCAGATCCCGTCTCATCATCACCAAATACTCTCGCAGGGGCAGTTTCCCCTCAGAATGCTCCCCTCAGGATCTTTAACGATCCGCTCCCAAATCATGATAGCAATAGGCTGAATCCAACCGGAACAAACAAAGGTGCAATAATGGGAAACAATGATCATGAAGCTTCGACTTCATTAAATCCGTCAGTTGCGCCACAGTTGGGAGCTCAACCAAGACCTAAGATAGTTAGTTTGGTAGAATTAGACGTTGAACTACCTATCGAAGCTATAACAAGAACACGAGAGTATTTCTCTCAACCGAGCCCAAGTCATCTGCCAGAGATAGATAGGAGTCAACAAATAATTGAAAAACCCATCGGTGCCTATGATTTAATTAGTGACCTAACAAAGACCTTTTCACACATTTCATTCTTGGACTTGCTAAAGAACTCTCCCCCTCACAGAGCTGCTCTTTTAGAAGCATTAGGTCTAGGTCATCTAATTAACATGACTCCACCTCCTGAAACACAAGTAAATCACGTAGATTTTGATATCCATCCTCCGGGGCAGCCGGAAAAGGATGTCGAATTCATCTTCGAAATAAGTAAAATGCCCACAGATGCTGAGATCACACGCCGAGGTGACCCAGCCTTACACTTGCAAGTGTGGGTTTATAATAACTATGTAAAACGGGCAATGGTTGATGACGGGGCCGCAGTTAACATAGTCCCTTTCTCTTTCCTCCAAAAACTTGGATATGGAGAAACGAACTGTTCTACTACACGAAATACCTTGAGAGGCTATGATAGCCTTAAAGCCACTTCAATAGGAACTATAATACTGCCGGTCACCTTAGGGCCCAAAACCATCTTGACTGAATTCTATATTATAGATCGGGAAACTAACTATAATATGATCCTCGGCCGACCTTGGATACATCGAATGAAGGCAATCCCTTCCACGCTATTTCAAGAAGTAAGATTCTTGCATCTAGGAAAGGTATTCGTAGCCAAAGGCGATCCAAAACCTTTCGATTTGCACCTAGCTGATTTTAAGAAAAGACCAGGTGTGCTCTTAATTTGAACTTCCAACAAACCAACTTAGTAAACCCTCTGACCCAAAGCCAGAGGAAAAGTTGATACCTATGACGGATCTCGAAACTACTAGCATAGTCAAAACAACTCCAACCCCTAAAGGTAAAACTAAAGAAACAGTATCATTAGGGACTACTGCGAAGATCGTTGAGTTGATAGAACAAGATTCACCAATGTTCTTACCATTCGATTCAGTAGGCATGGGATTTTCCCTAGGTGTTGGTTCCTTGCCAGCAGAAGACCTCTGTATGGTAGAAGTAGAGTGTGCAAACGTAGCAGATACCCCTACATCTATGCTCCCGGCTAAGTATTGGACTCTCCATTTCGATGGAGCTAAATGTCGCTATGGAGCGGGGGCAGGTATAATTCTTACTTCGCCTGAGGAGAAAATCCTCCCATTCGCTTTTAAGTTAAACTTTGAATGCACAAACAACGGCGCTGAGTACGAAGCCCTCCTCCTTGGTCTCACTTTAGCCAAAAGAATTGGTATTGACAGCATCAGAGTCTTAGGAGACTCGCAATTAGTGACAAACCAAGTTTCTGAAATATATGAAACTAAAGCCGAACATTTACAACTCTACAAAGACGCTGTGTTAGATTTAAGCAAAGCGTTTAACTTCATATCCATTGAAGCAGTCCCGCGAGAGAAAAATCTCCTCGCTGACTCGATAGCAACTTCAGCGTCACGTTTTACTCCAAGCAATGAACTAGAAGATACTCACTTCACAGTATCCATTCGTAACGAACCATTGATAAAAACAATGACAAATCCTCTTTCAAACAGAAGTGAATCTACCATCCTAGGCCATGTTGGAAACGATGCGGCTACTTTGGATTACTTAAATGCCTATGCAGCACTACATCTCTCCTATCACACGCTAGATTTATCTCTGATTCCGCATTCATCTTCCTACTTCGGAAATCCCGTAACGGGTCTTCCCTCACAAAGGGAACCTAGCATATACGCAATAGAAAATGGGGATGATATAGATTTACCTCCAGCACCACCTGAGTTCGAAGAGGGTAACGCCTCTTTAATCGAAGAAACAATCGATGTCAACATTGGGACAGAGAATGAACCAAAGATATTGAAACTAGGTTCTTCATTAACCCCAGAAGAAGTAGAAATACATACTCAGGTTCTCAAAGAACATCAAAAGGCATTTGCATTTAATTACAAAGAGATGACAGGAGTCGCACCCCACATTATGGTGCACAACCTCGTCACTAGATCAGATGCAAAGCCAATTAAACAAAAATCAAGACCCATGAAGCCCAAAGTAGCTCTCATGGTAAAAGAGGAGGTAATAAAACTCCTTCAGGTAGGATTCATCAAGCCAGTTGACTACTCCCAATGGGTATCTAATATCATTCCCGTTCAAAAAGAATGGAAAGATACGCATCTGCATAGATTTTCGAGACATCAACAAAGCGTGTCCTAAAGACGATTTCCCATTACCATCCATAGACGTTATTGTTGATGCAACAGCTGGTTTTGAACTCTTGTCTCTCATGGATGGATTCTCGGGATACAATCAAATCAGAATATCCGAGCAAGATCAAGCTAAAACCACCTTTATAACTCCTTGGGGAACCTATTGCTATGTTGTTATGCCATTCGGTCTCAAGAACGCCCGGTCTTGCTACGTATCAAAGAAAGGCTATGACTTATATATTTCACGATTTAATTCATAAGATCGTGGAATCCTACGTAGATGACTTGTTGGCTAAGGCCAAGAAGCGTTGTGACCATCCCGAAGTACTCCGCGTCATTCTTTCACGTTTAATAGAATACGGAGTTACGCTAAATCCAGAGAAATGCGTCTTTGGTGTAACAGGAGGAAAACTCCTAGGTTACATCATATCGTCACGAGGGATCGATGTTGATCCAACCAAAATTCGGGCTGTCCTCAAAATGGTCCCACCTCGAGTGAATCTGGAATCAGATCATTTCTCGGAAAGCTGGGTGCAATCCGGAGATTTATCCCGGATCTAAGCTTCGCCGTTCATCCAATCAACAATTTACTCAAGAAGGACTATAGCATTGATTGGACTGAAGATTGCAACGAAGCTTTCAAGCATGCAGTTAAGCGTTTCTGTTATCACCACCCACGCTAATGCCACCTAAGTTAGATCGCCCGTTAATTCTATACTCACGGGCTACCGATGTCTCGCTGGCCTGTATGTTGGCCCAGGAAGACGATGACAAGAGAGAGCGTGTAATTTATTTCATTAGCTGAACATTGCTCGACTATGAAACACGCTATACACAAGCAAAGCGAGAATGTCTTGCCATAGTCTTTGCTACCAAACGTCTAAGACATTACATGTTGAATCAAGAAACAAAGGTCATGGTAAAGACAGACCATTTACGGACTTTTCTCACACAAGGGTCCTTGTCCAAAAAAGCTGGACGTTTTATAACCTTAATGGGAGAGTTCGAATTAACGTTTGTAAACCAGAAGTCAGTTAAAGGACAAATCATCGCAGATTGGTTAGTTGACAACCCATTAGACGGAGGCGATTTAGTAGATTTAGACTTTCCAGATGAATGCGTATACTACATCGAAACTCGACCTGCTATCTCTGAGTGCCCTTGGTACACTGATATCATTAATTATATCATGGACCATACGTACCCGGAGGCAGTTACACCGCAACAAAGAAGGCGGTTACGCATAATCGTATCTAAATATGTCATCATAGAGCAGGTGCTCTATCGAAAAGCATTCGATGGAATGCTCTTAAGGTGTGTCGACACAGAAGAGTCCAAGAGGATTCTCCATGAATCCCACAGCGGTATATGTGGAGGCCACTTCGGTGGCCATGCCATCCTGCTCAAAAATACATCGAATGGGCTATTTCTGGCCCACTCTAGAACATGACGCGATAGAGTTTGCACGCAGGTGTCATAAGTGCCAAGAATTCTCTCACGAGATCCACATGCCAGCACAAGCTCTGCAACCAATCGCTACTCCATGGCCCTTTTCTACATGGGGCCTGGACTTAATAGGGAAATTCTCTCCCTCATCCACAGACGGCCACAATTTTATAATTACGGCCACTGAATATTTTACCAAATGGGTGGAGGCCATGCCTCTTACTCGTGCACTGGTCCGTAATCGCTAAGTTCATTTTAAATCAAATCATTTGCAGGTACGGTATCCCACAAATCATTATCTCAGATAATGGAACTTCTTTCAAGAATGAAGAAGTTCATGAACTATGCAACAAATTTAAAATAAGCCATCATACGGCTTCCTTGTATTATCCCCAAGCCAATGGGCAGGCTGAAGCAACAAACAAAACGCTGAAAGCCATTCTCCTTAAAACAGTGAAAGAAAACAAGCGGGATTGGCATTTGAAGTTATATCCGGCCTTGTGGGCCCACCGAACCTCAATAAGAACACCAATGGGAGCAACTCCTTTCTCGCTAGTATTTGGGGCAGAAGCAGTTCTCCCGCTTGAGGTCGAAATACCCAGTCTCCGCATTTCACTACAAGGGATTCTGGATGAAGATGCTTACAGAGAAGCACGTCTCTCCCAACTAGAAAGCCTAGATGAAACTAGGTTAGATGCTGAGCAATGAAGCATAGAGCTTATGCTGACCGAATGTGCCGGCAGTATAACAAGAAGGTCTATGAACGCGACATATATGAAGGTGATCTAGTTCTAAGACTAGACAGCCGGATCGACAAGAAGACCGGCGAAGGAAGGAAATTCCGGCCCAAATGGTTGGGCCCATACCGAGTCATGAAGGACTACGGGAATGGTGCTTATCTCCTATGTACGTTAGAAGGTGAGGAATTTGGCGAAACAGTCAATTCCCTGCACCTCAAGCATTTCTACGCATAAGCAGCTAGCACTACCTATATAACTATCTACATTGCATTTTCATATAAATTAGGATCATTTTGTCCACTTGTTCTTACACAAATTATGATCAAGGAATCTATTCTCAAAGTAATTCATTACAAACTCATGATGTTGTTGGCACAAAACTTTCTAATCATACCTCTCCATTTTCGGTATCATCAAGTCATCTTGGAATCTTTTATCAAATAAAATCAAACATGACGAAGTCCTAACGGTAACCATACCAAGATCTGCAAGTTTGTTCTTGCTTTGATTTCTTCTTAGGATAGGTGTCTTGCCTATGGTCTGTTCTAGAAGCTTCATGGTGTCACATTTATCCCATATACACATCTCTTTGGAAACAAGCATATACTGACATTTTACTCAAAAAGACAAGTCAAAAAGTGATTAAACAGAAAATTTTATTTTTACACATTTCCTTGCCCCCACCAACCTTCGGTGATGAGCTTGCGTCTCTTACTAGTGACGTAGGGTTGGGAAAGGATGGAAATGCCCTTACTCGCCTATGCCTTGCCCACGGTGATAAACCCACGCTTCTTACTAGTAGCATGGGGCAAAGTGTAGGGGGTCCTCTAGACAATGCAAACGTTAAAAGGTCATAAACAAACTATTCAAACTTTGAGTCAAAAACGAATGAATCAGATGCTCAAAATTCCAAGAGAGTTAAAAATCCTAAAACCAGATTTTGTCTACTATGTGGCCATCTACGGGTCTAAGTCTAGATAAACCGCAAAGCAAGTTGCATCCAAAACTATGAAGTCATTCGGGTAGAGTAAGCTTGTAGCTTCCAATTTGGTTCCGCCAAAGCTTCGTCTGTCTTTCATCACTATCATTTCACCATATTTCATAACTTGCGCCCTTCTTGGCTCTTGGTGATGAGCCCTCGCATCTTACTAGTTGCGTGGAGTTAGGAGTGGGGCAAGTTAATCTGTTCATCATACTGGTTATTTTCATCACTTTGCCAAAACAAACATGAGGTATCCAAATTGCTCACAGAAACTAAGATTTAAGATCACAGTATATCTACAATATCATGTATCAGCATCATGAAACACAAAAAGAAAGCAAACATTTGCATCATCTATTTTCCATTGCATACATTCTAGAAAGCATATAAAACATACATCGTAGTATACACGAGAAAGCTGGAAACAGAAAGGGAAAACACAAGTGACAAAGTTTTGATCCAAAAACGAATGCATATATATAAATAATCAATGTTTATATACAATGCCATCATGCTCTAGGCATGGTCAAAACGCTCAAAGAGCCCGTGATATACAAAAGAATCTATAGTACAAAGTACAAGGGCCAAGTCACCTCTCAACCCCTACGCGACCCCTCCGAGGGTGCGCGCCCTCGCCTAGGACTCCGGCTACGCCGGCGCTCTGAATGCATGGAGAGCTCAGGGTCTCGAGGAGCAGCCGCGGTCTCACCACAAGAATGGCTCCTCATAAGACGCTCGGCTGTCCTATAGCCTCGCCAACTCTGTACGGAGAGTCGACACCATCCTAGCCACGTGCCAAACGGGAGCGAAGACGTCAGTATGCCTGCCGGCTGCTAAGGGCTCCCCGACATCTACAGATAGCTCCGCACGGGTCTTATCCATAGGGATCATCAGAGAATCAGTACATACCCTACGGATTAGATCCCGCCACTCGTCGACGGTCTCTGCAAAACAAAGAAGAAAGACGAATTAGAAACTAGGCAAGAGGCTAAAATATACAAGATACAAATATAAGGAGAGATAGCAGTTAAAACAAGTCCTAAATCAAACTAACACTGAAAGGGAAAGAGGATGACTTACTCGGGTCACCGGGCCTCCAAGATGGGTCACTAGGGCCAGCGCCCGCTGCAGATGCCGCTGCCGACTGTGGAGCTGCTCCTGTGGCAGGGGCAACATGTCGCCCCACAACAGACTCGTCCTCTCCACCACGGCCCTGAGAGAGTGGCTCCTCTGAAACTAGAGTCTCTCTCTCTGCACTCTGCTCCTCCCTCTCTGCCTGCATAATATCCTGAGTGTCATGCCACTCAGGATCGCTATCATCCGTCTGCTCCTCCGACCCTCCCTCTGTGGACTCCTCAGAATCAGAGTCAATATCTATAGGGTCATCGCTGCTATGAGCGGGACCCTTGATAATCCAAGTAAAGGCACCAAGGCGCACCCGCTCTCCCTCGCCCGAACAATCCCCCGGCTGCAATAGGAATGCCAGGGGTGACCACTGCCCAACCACGGCCTCTAGGCCCCCCTCTAGCCTCCCGGACTGATCTATAGACTGGTGCCACTGGAGGAAGCATGCCCACATATGGGAGGCCGAACTGCTGAGGGACCCTACCGAAAGGATGTACCTCCACCCGTCCCACACGGTCAATAAGCTGCCCTGTGGTGGAGCAAGAGATCAATGTGAGAGTCTCCTCTCCCCAAATGCCGGCCATGAGCTGGTACGGTCTGGCCTCCATATCTGCTGTGGTGAGGGAAGCTACTGGCTGGTGAGGTGCTCTAAGCACCGACATATCTGACCACCTCGCTGCCCTCACAGCCCCGGGATCTGCCACCTCCACACCTCTGCCATAGGGAATGAAGCGCTCATACACCCAACTCATAACTAGAGTAGGGTGGCTCAAAGACTGTCCCTGTAAACGGACCACCCTGTATAAGTCATGATAAGTGGTCCCCAAAATATCTGCACCCCAGGCGTATATCCGACCATGCCCCTCTATCTATGCAATGATGGGGGCCCAGCAGTATAACAATGTATCCCCTCCCTTGTCCCCGATCAGTCTCGAGGCAAGGATCCCCATGATGGCCTGTCGAAATACGGGGATGGGCAAAGAAGGAATGGATCTAACTCTCACTCCCTTCTTCGGCCCCGTGGAAATAGCTGCATCCCCCATATAACTTGCCCACTGTGCAATCACTGTGCTTTGGACCCAACTGTCTCCAGTGTGAGTCTCCTCCCGATGATCGGGACCCTGAGATATGGTAAGCATCCTCCAGAGTAATAGTCCACTCACCGCGGACACTGGCAGTCGGAAGTGTTCCGATCTGCATCCCAATAAGAAAATAAGTCACAAAGGATGTGACTCGATGGCGTAACATGGGGCACACGCGATATACGCAATATGCCGGCCCTCTGCAACGTGTCCTCCTCGTCTGGCGAAAGGGCATCCAATACCCCGGGCAACCAATCACACTCTCTCTCCCGGCTCCATCTAATGTACTCCTCCCTCGCCTGCATACACCCAAAAACACACAAAACAGAGCAAGTTAGTATCTAATCAATGCAGGGAGAATCATAAAAACGTACAGAAATGCAAGAAAATATAAGTATAAGTCTCCAAAACAAGCTCTTTTGCATTCTGTGCAAAACCGCCGCCCTGAGCAGGGAGGCGGTTTTGTAACCGCCGCCTTAAAGGCGGCGGTCTCGTAACCGCCGCCCTGATCGGTGGTGTCATGGTAACCCGCCGCCATACTGGGCGGCGGTCGCATGTCCGAAACCCACGCGGGTTTTTAACCCTAAAAAGTCCAAAAAACGCAAAAATAGACCATTTTAGCTAAAAAAGAGCCTACCCAGTAGGCGCCCCCCCTAGACGGACCTTTTGAACCAAACATTTTCAAAAATAACCCCCCCATTACAAATAATTTGCCATTTCAAATTTGAAGGGGGAAAAATGCAAAATTGAAGAAAACCAACCTGTGATCTCGCGGGGTGGCGTTCCGCACGTGGAGGCATGATCACGATCTCACTGTAGACGTTTCGACTATACTCACGCGAGAAACCGTCACCGTGGGTCCCGTGAGCTCAAAATCAATCAAATCAACTCGCGCAAATGAATAGGAAAATGGGCTCACTTTCATATATATATTGTTCTATTTCGTCTTAAAATGACTTTTTCACGAGTGTTTGGAGCGCTAACGGAGGTAAATTCCTATCCCCGCACAAATGGTACGTCCTCTTTCCCCGTTATTTTAGCGTTTATTTTTCAAATTATTGTATCTATCTGCACTTGAGATCTCTTTTCATTTTGCAGGTAGCAGGAATTTCAGATGGCGCCATTTCGACACACGGACGTGTAAGGTATAACTTCTAAACCCCCCATTTCGGGACTGCCATACTCGAACCCTTTGTTTTATGCCCTTTCATGGCTAAAATGCTTCTCGAGGGGCAATATGTACGTACCCAAAATTGTAAGGTACTGTACTGCGGAACGGTGTAATAAATGCCCCAATGATGATACAGGTCTCCTCGCAAGGTGTTTGGGATCCAGAAAGAGCTCTTCGGATATGCGTTAACATCCCGCATACCCCACTTAGCCCCCGTGTCCTTTGTTTTCCCCTTTTTCCCTCTTTTCTTGCCCCTTTTGATCTTCAGTGACGAAACCACCGCCCTGCAGGGCGGCGGTCTCGTGACCGCCGCCCTGAACAGGGCGGCGGTCTTGTAACTGCCGCCCAAGCAGGCGGCGGTCCTGGGCGCGTTTTCCAGAACACCCTTTTGACGCGACCCGCGTGAAATATCACGTTTCACCAGCTTTCCTTGCCGACTTGAGCATGCATTTATGTTTTTGGTCCCCTGGAATAGTGTTTTTCCTTTGTTTATTGTTTAGGAGTTCAATTTGGTTTTGATTCTTGGGTGTTTGAATTCCTATAAATGCATGGTGTGTGTACATGCAAATGGTCTGATTTTGGTCTGAATTTTGGCTGAGTTTGTGTGAAGAATTTGAGCTGGATTTTTGATCACCATTTTTCCTTGTTAGAGTCTTCTGGTTTTTAGTATTTTGGTTAGCTTGCTTAGGATTGATAGCATAGTTTACTTCATACTTGGTTTATCATTGCTCAGCTGTTGGTAAGCCACAGACCCATCTTGTGCAGGTAGTGTTGTTGCTCCATCCAATCCGGTTAGAAGCTTGCCTCGAATTCCTTTTTCTTTGTAAATTTGTTTTCTTGTGACTTAGAGTTCTTAGTTCAATTCATCAGTATACCCGGTTAGCTTTATTCAAATTTGTTGGTAAGCCACATATCCAACTTGTGCAAGCAGTGTCTTTATTTTGGAACGAAATAGCTTAGGAAGCCATTAAAGTTGCAGGTTTTGCTCTTCGTATAGGATAGTCAAAGGTTCTGGTCGCTTCACGTTGCATGACTCGCAGTAAAATCCCGCTAGGAATCGCATAAGCCAAGCTCTGTACTCTTGCGCTATCCCTCTCCTACTCGCATTCTCGGCCTCGCATTGAGCCTGTCCTTGTCCCAAAATCTACTCCTATCGGTGCTAGCATTACACGCTTTTCTGGATCCAAGTGAACACAAAAGAACGAGAAGATCATACTGAGGGGACGAGATCACATACACCATCGGATTCGCCACTGTTCTGCGAAGTCCAGGTTTTAAATTTCAAAGTTCTAGTCAGATTTATATCAAATAGAGTAGTTAATCACTTTATTTCATTTCATTCTATTCTCGATATTGCCAGGGAAGCTGTGGGGATTGATAGTTTCTAAGAAACTATGATTCACTCCTCACTTCTGAGGTAGGATCGAGAATCTTGCAGATAGATTAGACCTATTTAGAATTCTATCAATTCGCACAGGCAAATAACTACACTCGGTTATCTTGTCTGTTTTAAATTATTGTTTAGTTATTATTTCTAGATACGCTTAAAATAGTTTGTTTTCCTTAGAATTGTTAGAATATTTCTTAGAAAGATAAAGGTTATATATGTTAGATTTATTTCACATAGTTAGAATTTATTTCATTACAGTTAGATTACATTTTGTTTTGTATGACAATCACGGGACCTCAAGAGCCCAGGGAATATATATTTGAGCCGATCGTGCCTCAACCAAACCTAGCCACAAAGCAATAGTTGACATAGACCAAAATCTCAGGATACAAGTATTCCGAACAACCGCAGATCTACAACTGATCAGCTCACAGTTAAGAGGATTAAACATAGAAGACGACCAAGCACATGCGTTTTGGTCAAGTCAGCCAAACTACAGATTACCCTAGAAAATATCCACATGACTGTAGAAGGGCTCGAAAGAGAACAAACATTCAAGTGTGATCCTTTAGTTCCACAACCAGACGCTAGAGACACCCTCGTAGATATAGATACCAGCTTAAGAATCCAGGTTGCAAGAACGCCTGTAAGGTATTCTGAGAAGATCGCACAACTGTTGGTTCTAAACGTAGAAGCTGAAAAGGCGTACGATTACTGGATACTAGGGATTAGAACTTGATCTCGCGTATGACCATAACAGGACCACAACAACCAAGAGTCTATGGTTGTGATCCACAGGTCCCACAGCCCAACGAATCCACAAGTCAGTTAGATATAGACACTGGCCTACGCACACTAGTATTTCAGTCCACTCCACTTCCACCTATCATCGTCGAACAACTGTCCTTACTAGATATAGCGGCTAACGAAGCTAGGGAATTCTGGACTAGGCCAGAAAATCGTCCATAGAATCAACTATATCCGCCATATGACCTTATCAGGAGATATACACGAAACAATCCCAGGTCATTTTCCACGTATTCCGCAACCCATAGATCGAATCACGCCAGAGCTCGATATTGATTGGAGCCTTCGAGCAGTCATCCTCGCTGATCGATCTATCACACCAGTCCAAGTTAGAAGGGCCTTCTTAGCCTTAGATTCACAAATTCCACTAGTGCGTGTCGAAGACATTAGATTGCCTAACTAGTTTGTCTACATATTCTACCCCCACCGGCTGTCTCGGCACGACCTCGGGAGGTCGGGTACGCGGAAGAGTTACTTGTTGATTCTCACGCTCGCCTGTCACTTTTCCGACGTACAAGAACAAAGTTGCAGAGGGGTGGTTTCATATTAAATGCACACATCCAAAAAAGGCTCCATAAAAAAAAAACCAACAGACAACATAAAGTAGGATGATCAAGGGCAACTTGAAAGAAAAGAAAAACTCTGCGCAAATACCCTTTATTAGGATGACAATGGGAAAAACTAAATAATTTCTCTCATTCGACTCAAAATGCACAATGCTTGGGTTTATTTTACATGAAAATTAATAGCAGCTTAAATTTAACTAATGAGAGAAAACATGCAACATGTTAAGATATTTCATATTTTTAAGCCTAACTCTCCACTCCTACCCGTAAAGAGACAACCAAACGTGGCCTTTATGGGTTATTTGAAAATACACACATGCTAGATACTCCATAACATAAAATAAAAATATTGGACCACCAAGTACTACCCTTTCGTATCTTGCTGAGAATGTCACATGAAACGTTTATTAACTCCATTTCCATAAGTGACCCTAAATGGTTTTTCTTTAGACTGACTTGATTATACAACGTAACTAGTTAGGATACAACATGATACTAAATTTAAATTACGACAAGGGTATGTCTAGCCTTAGTGGAGCTAAAATCACATTAAAATAGTAAATAGGAAAATTAGTTACATCGATTGTTGTCCTCTCAATTTTCCCCACCCTTTCAAATCTAATTTCGTGAAAATTGGAGCCCTGTCATAGAAGAAATTCGTGTTTAAACTCCTTAGATGCTCGTTTTCATTTCCCACGACATTTTTAATCAAAATTCCTCAATCTGTCTGCCGTTAAAACATTTTACCTATTTTCAATGGATGGGAAATGATTTTAGTTCTTCTTTTATGCATTTGGAATGTGTGGGACCTTGCATCTTTTGTTTTTAACCTTTTGCAGAGAAATAAATTCTTCATTGAGAGCAAAAATGGTGTTTTCCCATTTCCTGCAACTTCCTACGTTCTTTTCCCCATCAAATTCTTGCTCGAAAAGGTGAAGCTACGCGTTTTTTCCCATTGGATGTGGTCGGGTGGGTTCCTTTTTGAACTTATCACTTTTGGTGATTTTGGAACAAATGTCAAATTTTCCCGCATCCCTGTCAGTCCCTGATTAGTTGGAGCAGTTTTGGTGGAAGTTCGGGGCAACGGATCCATTTTATTCTCTAAGGCATTATGGTGAAAGGGCAAAAAGTTCTAAAATGACCCACGGCCCCGCCCAAGCGAAAGGATAAATTTGAGTTGAAATCCACAACAAATCAGAAAGGGACATGTTTTCATGTTGAAAAGTCAATGGCGGAGGCATGGACTTTCGGGGAAAGCGTGGAATTTTTCCTTTTTAAAATAGATAAAAAGCGAAGCACGTCCCCACAACCAATCAAGTGATGTCATGTGTTGAATAATCAGAAAGTGACACATGGTCATTTTTCTAGTTCACAGGTGCTTTGGTGGACCGGCAAAGGACTTTGGGAATTTTAGCCTTGTTTCCACAAAAGGTGAAAAGTTCTAAAATGGCCCACATCCCCGCTCATGCGAAGGGAAAATTTCGAGGCCCACAACATATTAGAAAGGGACACACCGACCTACGTTGAAAAGCCAACGGTGGGGCACGGACCTTCAGGGGAAAAGTTGGAATTTTTCCCCTTTTCAAAAATAGATAAAGTATAAAACTGAAGCACATTCCCGCACCCAGTCAGGTGATGCCATGTGTTGAAGGATGAAAGCAGGAAGAGCGGGCCTACGAGGGAAATTGAGAATTTGATCCTTTTTCACCAAAAGGTTAAAATGTTGCAAATTGAGTCGTGACCCCTTTTTCCAATCGTGGTGTGCCACATGTTCACGTTGAAAATTCAAAGCAAGCCGGCAGAGGTTTTTGAGAATTTGAGATTTTTGTTAAAAAGAGTTTAAATGGCATATTTGAACCGCATTTCCTCAGCCACTCAGATGGTGCCACATGTCTAGTTTTTGGCGAAGCTGCGGGAGGGCAGAGCAAAATGAGAAATCATTCTTTTTCTCCAAAATGTCGGGAAATGCGTTTTCTCCCGGGGGTTGTCATCGCTTGGATCTTGCCATGTGTAGGGTCCAAATTTGAAAGTAAAGGGGGAAATAGCCAAATGCACTCATCTAGTTTTTAACGCCATTAACGAACCAGAGCTCTGTAAAATGCAAAAATGAGTCGTTCTTCATTCTTTTTCTCTATATTCTTTTCTTTTCCCCATGAGATGCATTTTTGGTTTATTATGGAACCAAATTAACAAGTTTGAAGGGATGTAAAGTTTAATCATTAGAAAACGGAGTTTATTGGGCATACGCGATAAAAAAAAAAAAGGGAGAAAACTTAGCTAAAGCACTTGAGTGCTATGAAAGTGGTTAAAAGGTGGAAATGATAGGACCACATGAAGAAAATCATGAGATGCCCCCTGCTAAAATAATCATACTCGAACTAATGAAATATTTGCCTTTTGAACCTCTAGTTTGCATGAATGCATTTTTTCATGTCACTTTCCAAAAGTGGATCTGCAACAAACATTATTCCTTTTAGATATTCTTTTCTTGGGGACAAAGTATGGATGTATACGAATTGTTATAAGAATATGGTTTTGGCCATGGAAAAACGGGATTCTGGTTTTCTAGGAAGGTTGTAAATTTTTAAGTAATTCAATACTGAAGTTCTTTCTTTTCTTATTTTCCTCTTTTATATCTCTCTCTTGGCTCAATTCAATGGATCATTTATTTTGCATTCATTATAACTTTTTGTTCTGTAGATTTGCATCGATGATGAATTAATTGATCCTTTTCTATATTTTCTTGGTTCAATGTGAGTAGGGAGATACTCTGCTATCTATATTTCCCAAAAGCATTGTTTTTTTCTTCCTTCCCCCATCTCTATATTCTTCCATTCCTTCTGATTGATAATCTTTTAAGTATGAAAACATTCTAGAATATCAAGGTCCAAACATTGAGAGTTGTATATCTGTACATTTTTTTTCCTGCTTTCAATAAGGGAACCTCTCCCATTAAAGAGGAGGGACTTGTTGTCCCCTAACTATGGTTTCAACCCATGTTCCATTCTAAAACCCAATAGTTTTTGGTGACTCCGTTGGGGAATTCATTGCAAATGGATTCCAGTTTTTGAATAATAACTTTTGATCATCTTTGATCTGGTGACTCCAAGATACACTCGGGGTAGAAGAACCCTTGGGGAAGAAGACCCTCATTTCCAACTTTTGGATCATCAAGGTTTCTCTCTCCCTTCATCAACAAGGAAAAGAAGAGGAACAAGATCTACAAGCACTCCTCGCTAGAGACAGAACTTCTGGGAGTGACATCCCTCAAGATCAAAGCAGTCCTAATTTGCATGCTTTGATTCTCGTTGGTGTTTCAGTTCCTCTCCAAACAATATTTCCAACGATGGCAACTCCTCTGCCTTGGGGCCAAAGGGTTGGGCTCTTTCTCTTCCCAAGCCATTGCATGAATTGCCTAGAGGCAATAGAAAGAATTTCCTAAATTCGAGAGGCGATAGAAAGGTTCATCCAGATGAACTTATTGTGGCCTTCATTGTTGTTTGTGGTGTTCTCGGAGTTTAACATGAGGATATCTACATTAGAATTTTTGTGGAGACATTGCAAGATAATGTTGTTGATTGGTTTTACCATCTCCTTGTTGGATCCATCACCAATTAAAACACCATGACGACCCAGTTTGAGTAGTGTCTTTTGAGGATGTACATGCCCTCTTGGCCCAGATTTCTCAAATCAAGAAAGAGTCACATGAGCCTATGAGGGAATTTGTGGCCAAATTCAATAGGCTCGTTAACAGGATCCCACAAAACACATGCCCTGTGGATCAGATTCAGAAATGTTTCTTCCTTAATGCCCAACTACCTGAAGTGAGCTATGCACTTAGGAGAGCCAATCTTTCCACTTTGGATGTTGATCAAATATTTTCTATCAGTGTTGAAAATGATCTAATCATGTCTGGCAATCTAAGGAGAGATTCATCTAAATCCAAAGCATCTCCTTCTTCCACATCTTCTCCTAGAGTTAATGCAGATCAGTTAGTATAGAAACTTGCTAATGATCTTATTGCTCTCAAAAAGTAGTTTTCCTAGCATGTTCCTTATCAGGATGTTCCTAGGAAGAACTTTCAGCCCTAGGAATTAGTTGCCCTCTACTGACTCACACCTGGTAATTGAAGGCCCACTGTTAAAGTTCCAATCAATGCAACATGTGAAGTTCGAGCTTGATGATGAGGAGGAGGATGAAACTGTGAAGAACATGAAGAAGAGGCGATGAAGAATCGAGAGAAGAGTTGAGTGGATCTCACGTCCATTTTCTCACCCCGAAGGTATAGATGAAGAGGATGATTATGAAGAAAGAGTTGTAGAGATGAAAAATGAATCATATGCTATCATGACTCGTGAGCAAGCCAACAAGAAGGAGAAAGTGGTGCAGCCTACTAAAAGATCTGAGGAGCTTCCTACGGTCATTCCAGTGATTGCAAGGAGAGGAGCTCCTATTCTAACTTCTCCCACACCCAAGGTAAGTTCTGTTGTTCCTTCCTCCTCTGTTTCTGCTCCTAAAACTTCTTTCCCTTCAAATGATAGAGTTGATAAGTCAAAATTTTCATCTAATCCTATCAATGATGCTCCATCTACCTCTAGTTATTTTGACATTATTGACCATCTCAAGAAAACTAAGGTCTAGATCTCAGAAGCCGAATTCTACCAAACCCATCCCAAGGCCTTTGCTAAGATGATAGACTTTGTAAACTCCAAATCCAAGCCTTCATCCCCTAGTTCTAAAGATCTATTGCCCACTCCTCCTTCATCTCAACCAATCCTCGTGGCAAAGAAAGTCACTTCATCTGATGGGAAGATCAAACCATTTTATGTCACTCTCCTCATAGTTGGCCACAACCTCAGGAATTATGTTATTGATTATGGTTCTTCGAGATAATTTGATGCTTTCTAAGGTAGCTCGTGCCCTAGGCTTAACCCTAACCCACACTTTTGGTTCATGTTACTTAATGGAAAGTGGAGAAGTGCCATTGGTTGGGAGGATCAAGGATGCACAAGTAGCCTTTTCTTGCTTTGCCAGAGAAAAGAGTTTTAGCCACCATTTTGGTAGCTGATATTCCCCCTTCCTATGGCATGCTGTTGAGTAGAAATTTTTGAAAAAATGTTGGAGGAGAAATCATGATGGATTGGTCACATGCTCTTATTCCAGTGAATGGGAAAATGAAGAAGCTACTTCCTAAGAAACAAATTGAATATATCGTGTAAAAAACAAATGACCCAAAGGCACAAATACTTTATGAGGACATTGGTCATGGTAACTACATGATCATGTCACAAGATGAGGCTAACCATCCTAAGGAAGTGTTTCTTGATCCTAATGGTGTTTGGATCTTGGAATTTGATGGAAGTTTCTCCTCAGCTAGTTCTGGAGCTGGTGTGGTGCTTATTTCTCCTAAAGGGAAAATTCACCCTTTCTCTTTCAAGCTCCAATTTGAAAACACAAATAATACAACTGAGTATGAGGCTCTCATCCTCGGTTTAGGCATGGAAAAAGAGATGGGGATCAAGAATCTCCTTTCTTGTGGAGATGCAGAGATGATTATAAAACAAGTCAGAGATCTTTTTCAAGTGAAGAATAGAAGGTTGAAACATTACAAGAATCTAGTTTAGGATTCCATTGAGTTCCTTGATGCCTTTTCAATTGAAGCCATGCCAAGGGAAAGAAACACTAGGGCTGATTCCTTGGCTATCTCAAGGTCTCTACTGATCCCTCATCCAGATTTCTCCCAAGATAAATTCACCATTGAGATTATTCATAGGCCTAGTGTGCCTGATAATGCAAACAATTGGTAGGTCTTTAATGATGATCGGCACTTGCTTTCCTTCCTTTGAATCGGAGATAATTTTGACCAGTTGTACTTTGAAGGAAGTGGAAATCTTCCTAGAGAGTGTGTGCCTCCAAATGAAGAAGATAAAAAAGAAGAAATGGATCATAATGGCTGCATAAAAATAAAACTTACTAAGATACCTAAAGGGTTGGTAAGTTTGGAAGAGTTATTTAATAAACATGATAGGTACATCAAGTCCAAAACTTCCAAAGGAGCTCAATGAGTCCACTAACTATGCAAAGATAAACATTGGGAGTCTTAATGAACCCATGTTGGTAAACATTGGAAAGTGTTACACATAAGAGGAGAGGCAAAAAGTAGCAAATCTATTGAAAAGGTATGTTGATGTTCTTGCATATTCTTATGATGATCTCAAGTCTTTTCATCCAAAAGAGATACAACATTTCATTCCCTGTAAAGCCTAGGATCAAGCCCTTCCAACAAAAGAAGAGTTAGTATAACCCTAAAATTACTAATACAATCTTTCAAGAGATCCAAAAGTTATTGAAGGCTAAAATCATTTTCCCCATTCACCATTCAATGTGGATTGCTAATATTGTGCCTGTTAGGAAGAAGAATTGTGAGATCCAGATTTGTGTTGATTTTAGGAATTTGAATCAAGTCTCTTTGAAGGATAATTATCCTCTCCCGTAATGGATCAAGTGTTGTAGGCTATTACAAGTTCAGAAATGTTGTCCATACTTGATGGATTCTCAGGATATAATCAAGTAGAAGTAAGTGCTACAGATCAGCATAAGACTGCCTTTACCACTCCTTGGGGCACCTTTGCTTACAGGAGAATGCCTTTTGGCCTCATCAATGCTAGTGCCACCTTTCAGAGGGAAATGGACTTGGCCTTTGGCAATCTCAAGGGAAAATGCATAGTTGTATACCTTGATGATCTGATTGTGTTTTCAAAAAATAGAGCTGATCATTTCCAACACCTTGAAATTGTCCTACAAAAGTGTAGAGAGCATGGCATCTCCTTGAATCCCAAGAAATCTATCTTTTGTGTCACCAAGGGCAAATTATTGGGACACATTGTCTCCAAGCAGGGAATCAAGATTGATCTAGAAAGATTCCAAATAATTCAACAGATCCCTCTCCCCACAAGAAAGAAGGGTGTGCACTCTTTCTTTGGCAAGATCAACTTCTTGAGAAGATTCATACCTGATTTTGCTGAACTTACTTTGAACATAGCCCACATGATGAAAGGGAAGAAGACTTTTGGTTGGTCCTCTGAAGGAAGGCTGCATTTGAAGACATCAAGAAAGCTATAGCAAAGACTCCAATCTTGGCATGCCCTAATTATAGCAAAGACTTCATTATCTATTGCTATGCTACTGAAATTACTCTAGTTGCTATGTTAACCCAAGAGAATGTTGAAGTTCATGAACTCCCCATAGTGTTCATGAGTTATATTTTGAAATCCCATGAGCTAAAGTACACCATGATGGAGAAACATGCTTTTGTAGTGGTCAAATATGTGAAGTAGTTTCATTTCTACATCCTCAACTCTCATTCTATTGTTCTTGTGAAGCAGTTTCATTTCTACATCCTCAACTCTCATGACCGTAACTGTGGAGGTCATTTCTCTTCTGTTGTCACAGCCCACAAAATCCTCCGTCGTTGGATATTATTGGCCTACCCTGTTCAAAGATGCATCAAAGTGGGTAGGCAAGTGTGAATCATGTCAAACCTTTGTTGGAAGACCAAAATTGACTACTTTACCTCTTAAACCAAAGTGGTGATTGAGGAAACATTTCAACAATGGGGTTTGGAATTCATTAGGACACTCAATCCACCTTCAAGTGCATGGCATACTCATGTTTTGACTACCACCTGATTATTTCACCAAGTGGGTGGAAGCCATTCCAGTTAAAAGTACTACTTCAAGTAGTATGCAACTTCATCAAGGGATACCAAACAAGATTGTCAAGATTGACAATGCTTCCAATTTTTCTTTTGCTGAGATGATGGATTTCTGTTATGGCTATGGCATTTCCCTTACCCACTCTTCATATTACTATCCCCAAGGGAATGGGCAAGCAGAATCAACTAACAATAACTTGGTCACCATTGTCAGGAAACTTATTAATGACTCTCAGAGGAATTGGCATAAGAAACTATATGATGCTTTATGGGTAGATAGGATTACACCTAAGAGAGCCATTGGAATGTCTCCTTTTCAAGTGGTATATGGAGTTGAAGCTCATTGCAAAGTGACATTAGGAACTGCCACCTTACATTTGATGAAGGCTACCGAGGATGTCACTTTACCAATTCATTGGACAAAATAATTATGCACCTCCGAAGTTGAATGAGAATAGATTGCAAGTGGTTGATAGAATATCATCTCATCAACTCAAGGTAAAAGCTTTGTTTGACAAAAAATCTAAACCCATAACTTTTCAAGTGGGAGATAGTGTTCTTCTTTGGGACAAAAGGCATGAACCTTGAGGAAGCCATGGTAAATTTGATTCCCTTTGGCTTGGTCCTTTTAAAATTAGACATTTTGCTAGTGAGAACTCTTTTTACCTAGATTACATGGATGGTTCTCCTCTCCCACTTCCTTATAGTGGGCAATTTTTAAGTTGTTCAAAACCTAGGAGTTTTGGCGGTCCCTCTGTACATTTTGTATAGTGTTTTTCTTTCCTTGTTTTTGTTTTGGTTGTTTTCCTTTTTGTGTTCTCTTTTGTGTTGGTATTGCTTCTTTTTTACTCCATTGCCCATTGGCTAAGACACTGATTTGATCTGATTACCTGAATTCTCTAAGGTTCTATATTTTCCTCTTTCCTCTGCCAAATCATCCCCAGAAGGAGCCAGTTGTTGTCCTCTAAATTTTCCCCACCCTTTCGAATCTAATTTCGTGAAAATTGGAGCCCTACCATAGAAGAAATTTGTGTTTTAAACTCCTCAAATGCTCGTTTTCATTTCCCACGACATTTTTAATCAAAATTCCCTTAGTCTGCTTGTTAAAACATTTTACCTATTTTCAATGGATGGGAAATGATTTTAGTTCTTCTTTTATGTGTTTGGAATGTGTGGGACCTTGCATATTTTGTTTTTAACCTTTTTAGAGAAATAAATTCTTCATCGGGAGTAAAAATGGTGTTTTCCCATTTCCTGCAACTTCCTACATTCTTTTCCCCATCAAATTATTTCTCAGAAAGGTGAAGCTACGTGTTTGTTTCCCATTGGATGCAGTCGGGTGGGTTCCTTTTTGAACTTATCACTTTTGGTGATTTTGGAACAAATGTCAGATTTTCCCGCATCCCTATCGAGTCCACGATTGGTGGATCAATTTTGGCGGAAGTTCGAGGCGATGGATCCATTTTATTCTCTAAGGCATTACGGTGAAAGGGAGAAAAGTTCTAAAATGACCCGCGCCCCGCCCAAGCAAAAGGATAAATTCGAGTTGAAATCCGCAACAAATTAGAAAGGGACACGTGTTCATGTTGAAAAGTCAATGGTGGAGGCATGGACTTTCGGGGAAAGGTTGGAATTTTTCCTTTTTCAAAACAAATAAAAATTAAAGCACGTCCCCACAACCAATCAGGTGATGCCATGTGTTGAAGAATCAAAAAGGGACACGTGGCCGCATTTTTCAGTTCACAGGCGCTTTGGTAGACCGGTGGAGGACTTTGGGAATTTTAGCCTTGTTTCCACAAAAGGTGAAAAGTTCTAAAATGCCTGCAGCCCCGCTCATGCGAAGGGAAAATTTCTAAGTTAAGGCCCATAGTAGATTAGAAAGGGACACCTAGCCTACATTGAAAATTCAACGATGGGGGCATGGACCTTCAAGGGAAAAGTTGGAATTTTTCCCCTTTTCAAAAATAGATAAAGTATAAAACTGAAGCACATTCCCGCACCTAGTCAAGCGATGCCATGTGTTGAAGGATGAAATCGGAATAGCGGGCCTACGGGGAAATTGAGAATTTGATCCTTTTTCACCAAAAGGTTAAAATGTTGCAAATTGAGCCGCGACCCTTTTTCCAATCGTGGTGTGCCACATGTTCACATTGAAAATTCAAAGTGGGCCGATGGAGGTTTTTGAGAATTTGAGCTTTTGTTAAAAAGAGTTTAAATGGCAGATTTGAACCGCATTTCCTCAGCCACTCAAATGGCGCCACGTGTCCGGCTTTTGGCGGAGCTGCAGAGGGCGGAGCAAAATGAGAAATCACTTCTCCCAAATGTCAGGAAATGTAGTTTTCTCCCGGGGCCATTGTTGCTTGGATCTTGCCACGCGTAGTGTCCAAATTTTAAGGTAAAGGGGTGAAACAATAGCCAAATGCACTCATCTGGTTTTTAATGCCATTAATGAACCAAAGCTCTACAAAATGCAAAAATGGATTGTTCTTCATTATTTTTCTCTGTATTCTTGTTGTTCCCCATGAGATGCATTTTTGGTTTATTATGGAGCCAAATTGATAAGTTTGAAGGGATGTAAAGTTTAATCATCAGAAAATGGAGTTTATCGGGCATACACGATAAAAAGGGAGAAAACTTACCAGTAAGCACTTGAGTGCTATGAAAGTGGTTAAAAGGTGGAAATGGCAGGACCACATGAAGAAGAAAATCATGAGATGCCCCTTGCTAAAATAATCATGCTCAAACTAACAAAATATTCACCTTTTGAACCTCTAGTTTTCATGAGTGTGTTTGTTTCATGTCACTTTCCAAAAGCGGATCTGCAACAAACATTATTCCTTTCGGATATTATTTTCTTGGGGACAAAGTATGGATGTATACGAATTTTTATAAGAACATGGTTTTGGCCATGGAAAAGGGGGATTCTGGTTTTCGGGAAGGTTGTAAATTCTGAAGTAATTCAATACAAAAATTCTTTCTTTTCTTATTTTCCTCTATTATATCTCTCTCTCTCCTTGTTCGATTTAATGGATCCTTTTTTTGCATTCAATAGAAACTTTGTGTTCTGGTTTATGTAATCCTTAGAACTTTGTGTCTGCAGATTTGCATCGGTGGTGAAGTAATTGATCCTTTTCTATATTTTCTTGGTTCAATGTGAGTAGGGAGATACTCTGCTATCTATATTTCCCAAAAGCATTGTTGTTTTCTTCCTTCCCCCATCTCTATATTCTTCCATTCCTTCTGATTGATAATCTTTTAAGTATGAAAACATTCCAGAATATCAAGGTCCAAACATTGAGAGTTGTATATCTGTACATTTGTTTTTCCTACTTTCAATAAGGGAACCTCTCCCATTAAAGAGGAGGGACTTGTTGTCCCCTGACTGTGGTTTCAACCCATGTTCCATTCTAAAACCCAACAGCCTCAAGCATAAGTTGTTAATTGGCATGGATACCTTTACCGCACTATGAAGATTGGAAAACAATTGGCTTGGATTAATCAAATAGATCTAATAGCCATTTTTTTGCAACTCCTTCAAGATAAATAAAAAATGGTACTCATCATCTTCAACAGTTGGTCCTCATTCAAAATATTGTTAATGTAAATACAGAAAGGAGGAGACCGCACAATCAGTAATGACGTTTTGAAGCAAGTGTTCTAATGTATATACAGAACAAATTTAAAATGTAATAATTAAATATTAATAAATAAATAAATTGTTCGATGGATAAATATAAAAGAACAAATACAAAATAAAAGTTTTTGTATACAATAAACAAGTATAGAATATGGTCATAAAAGTTATTTCTAAATTTCCATTAAGTTTAAGGCTATATTGAAGGGGAAAAATATAATTATATAAACAATTCGGAGTTGCTACCATTGTTTTGTTGTAGCAAAAGGACTTGCAATTGAGCACTAGTAGTCATACATGTTAACCTAAAATGAGTTTTTCTAATCCTCTAAAATAAAGCAAAGATAACTCATTTTCAATTAAAAATAAAACTTACATTAACATGTATTCATCAATGGAGCACTTGTAAGGTTAATAAAGTGTTACTACTGAATTCCATAAAACTTGAATAAGCCACATGGCATACAATGTAACAGAAACTACGGGGCTATAAAAAAATGCACAAATCACTCGCCATACTGAATAAATAAACATGTGTATAGTCTACAACATCAAATCCACTTTAAACAATAAATTAGTGTGCCTAACACTTAAAATGGAACTACACATGAAATTGTTTCATAAGTTATTTGACATATTTTCTAAACTCCCACGGATTACGCATACTTGTACGATTTCCTTGAACATATTCATATTTGTTTATTTTGTCTTTTTGGTCTTTTTCGAAATGGTTGATCATATTTTTGTTTTAAAAATGTACCAAAAAACAATGTCTAGACAAAACTAGACAAGCGTGGTGAGGCTAACAAATTTGGTTTAGAGTAAACCTCATCCAATAACCCAAGACCGACTGAACATGGTAACCATGATTTATTGTGAAAATAGTCATTTAGACATTGCCACCATTTTTTCATTTGTGTTTCATTATGTATATTGCATGTTATTATATAATTCATTCTTATTATATTTGAAATTTAATGATTTATTAACACATTATGCCAAGTTACACAAAAAAATTGTTTTCCCGATCGACAATTACACCTCAACTTCTTAAATAGAGGACACTACATGTTTTCTCAATTTTCTATTTTTTATTTATACCTCTATCTTGGATAAGCTACTTTGGCTAAAAAAATTGTTTGTGTATTCTAAGAAAGAAAAGAAAGAATCTATTATAAGATAAAACTTTCATAGAAAGAGTATTTTGAACCATGCAAAACTTTATCTAGTCTCTAGCTCTTCTAACTACAATAAAAAGGCTGATTTTAACATGAACCCGCATCAAACACTCCTAGTTTAATAATAAATAGATTTAGATAAAGACCTTTAAAATAGTAGCTACATGTTCCCCTCTTAAAACCTAAACTACATTGTTTATCGTGCACAATCAAGAAATAAAAACCAAAAACAACTTGCCATAATGAATTATTTACTCTTTATATTTCCAATTATTACTAATTTGAAAATAGATAGCATGTTTAATCAAAAACATATTCAAGGGAATGAATTTGCGGCAAGGCGTAACAAAGCACCAGATTAGCAGCCTTCCTCTAACCCAAGAAAAGTGCGTGCAAACACAACTAAATCCCTATCTTCCCTTAAGCATTGTTCACATACTACGTTGAGATGTATAGATAGCAGCAAAGGGGATGGTTTATCTAAAGAATCAGTGGCACATGATGAAACAAGAGAGCAGGAAATAGTAGGTGCGAGAGCAAGGAAAAAGGATCGACAGAAATCAAAACTATGTATAAACTCGGTCATGGCTCCCCAAAATAAACACCACCCACACACAAGTACCACACCACCAGTTAATGAGAAATTAAAACACAACCACATTGAAGTACAGAATAGGATAGGGTTTGGAGAAGGACGACGAAATTACGGGAAAGACTCTGCGGTAAAAAATACCTACGGCATAATTAATAAAAAAAAATTCTTTTAATAATAAAAGGAAATGATGGCGGTGGGTAGGACCAAGCCTTCCCACCCCTCCAATATTTATCAACACATATTTTAAATTTCTTTTTTGATATTAAAACCAAATCTAAGTTAAATATAAATTGTTATATAATTTGTATTTCTTAATAAAGTAATTAAATGTATTGTGTGTGTGTGTGTTTATATATATTATTCTATATTATAATAGTTGTATTAATTATATATATAATCATAATAATTTACATTATTTCAAAAAGGAAAACTTGTATTTTTAGTTGTTCAACCTAAGTAAATATATTACTAGAAAATATACTTAAATCCATATATTTTCTTCTAGTTCATTTTCATTTGGATGGTTATATTATAATATAATATTATAATCTATAATAATGTGTCAATATATGTATCAATATCTATACTTATATATAGTTCAAGATGATTTTTCAAACCTCCAAGATAAACTTTTATTAATCAAGTTATCAAATTTAGGCTAAGGAAATATTGTAAGGTTATACACAAGGTATATGTGAGTACTAATTTGACTATGGCTTAATACAAGAATAAACTTATTACAAAATCCTTTTAACAACTCAACACAAGAAAATAATGCCATCGAGTTTATCCACTTCAACCATTGACTCAACCTTTCCTATAATTATTTTTAATCAAAATCCAATATAACACTAATCTAAATGGTTTAACAATAGTCAAGAGAATTAATTTCCATCTTGCAAAGCCTACACAATTCCATTTTAAAGTGTTACAAATTGCAACTTTTACAAAGTTGAATCTAAATACATATTTCAGAAGGATTAAATGTGAATCTCCATCAAGTTTGCAATACCATTATTCAAAATACATCAAAATGCTCCCAAAAATACATCCTTCCCAAGCTTACAAAATAGATTATACAAATTACATTGGACTACAACATGGAACCAAATTCTCCAACATCAAGAAAGAAGAGAACTACAATATAGGGTAACTTAGTCATCTTCGAGCTATCCATAAGCACACAAGGGGAGCCAAGCGAAGCTCTCAACCCAACCATATCCATTCGAGAAGGGGAGCACTCCTATAATGGCCCTCGGACCCCAACAAATGAACAATGGATGAACCAAAATCCCCTTAAGCAACTTAACTTTGGTAGTGCTCCAAGAGTGTTAGGAAATTAATCATTAGTGCTCACATTATTTATATTGTTAATATATTTACCACAAGGTAAATATAATTCATTGTTTGTAATTAGTTATATTTTTAGCTATATTTATTGTTATAAAAACAATATATATGCACGTGGTACACCTAGAATCTACTATATAAAACCTAGCAAAACCCAGTGCATTGGCACATCACCCACTGACTCGAGCGCTCACCGAAGCACACAAAGGTACCAAGTCCCTCTTTATATTTGTTTGTGCAGATGTTAGTGTGATGAGGATACTGAGATATTCAGAACCATAAGTAAGCATAAACATTCCACAGAGCATAACTAGATCTAGAACTTAGATAATCATGAATTAAATGATAACCATAATAAGATTAACCATGCAAGAACGAGCCATAGTCATGTTTAACACCATTATCCATCCCATTTACTCCATTATGTCAAACATTGAATTACATAGAATCTTCTTACATTACAAAGCATTACCATAAGTTATGTGCATATCAAATCCAGCAACATAACTCTACAATAATTCACTATTCAACCTCTCTCTAACTACACAGTTCACTACATATTTATAGGGGTGGGGACTTGCCCTTCACCACCTACACACTTCCCAAAATAGGTCACATGCTAATAATAGCCATGTGCCTTTACAATAACATGCACACATGTAAGTGCACTAATAATAGACATCCTATAGTTAACTAGAAGAAGTAATCCTATTATTATCTTGAACTCATGCATGGCGCTTATCAGATGCTCATTCCCAAAATAGAATTTGTGTGTCATGTAAGTCTCCATCCCAATGTGTGCTCTACATGTTATCTTCCAAAAATAGCCTACATCCATGAAAATGGCTAAGTCCCGAATCAGCTTATCCTAGCGCGTGTTTCCTTTCCTATCCTTCCACACCTTTAAGTATGCCTTGTTCCCACACATGAATCCTATGTGTGTCTTCTCCTTAGGAAAATATTGTCTACTCAACATTACCCCACACTAAAGTACATTTCCATCTCGGAAATGGGGATTCTTTCTGATGTTCCCAAAGAATAAAGAATAAGAATGGAAAGAATATAATGAATCACTATACAAAAGAATAGACCTATATTATAAAACACCTTATTCTTCGACCGGAAGGATCAATTATGGATATTCTATTTTAATCTTAGCCTCCAATGTCTGCCATTCATCTAGCATGGTCCTTGTCTTCTCTATAATGTATGTGGCAATGGCTTCCAATTCGTCCTGAGTAATCTTTTCCTTCTCATTCTTAAGACTTGGATAACATTGGCCATAACAGTCATCATTCCCTCTAAAAGATCCATATTTTGCACTATGTGCTTCCCAATCTCATCTATTCTCTCCTTATGTGGGTCTTGAGTTGTTGCAAGGGCTTCACGCTTCTGTTTCACAAGTGCCAATATTTTTGTGCGTCCCAGTGTCTCATCTTTCATGGCCTTCAGAACATCATTATCTTCAACCAGAGTTCTGATCCTTATCACTACTTTTGGTGCCACACAAATATTCAAAGCTTGGTCAGCTTTCTTCAATTCATCCTTCAGAGTTTGGAGCAATGCCTCATAATTTTAAATTTTCCTAACCACATAGGCCCTTGCTCTTTCTGCTTCTTATTCAGGATCCTTTGGCGTTGGCATTTGAATTGGTCCATCTTCTAGTACCAAATCAACCAATGTGTGCACATAATGCATATCCGAAGGAAAATTCTCAAGTACCTTGGACTCGAGATGAGGAATTTATTTAGAACGTAGTCACCAATTTCTTCTACCATGCTAATGAAGGCCTCATTCTTCTTCTATTCTAGGTCCTTCTCTCCTTTTAAACACGTTATTTCTACAGTTTTTACCTTATTATCTTCAAGTAGTACTCTAATGGTGGCAGCCTTATCAATGTTCCTCCATGCCACCTCTATAGATACCTTAACCAAAGCATTGCTTACCAGCTCATCAGACATTAGAGTAGGCTTGATTGTCATGTGTCTGCTTTGGGGTGCTTTTTCACTTTCCTTGATACACAAGATTCCTCACAGACGTCGAAATTTGGCTCGTTCATATGGGTCTACATGGACCAAGATAATTGTTTCCTTGTGCACGTGGTGGCCATGTCTAGATCCATCATATCCCATCCATACAATTCCTTAAGGCCTATTGTGCTCTGAAACCGGGTGTGGATGATTTTACTTGTGTCCTCAATATAGCCCATACTTGGCACAACATATTCTTCACTTGTTCTCTTCATTCTTGGCCCCTTAGAAACTTGAGTGCCAAGGTTTGGAGTTGGCCCTTATCCTTCCTGAGTAGTAACATGTACGTTAGGTTGCTCTTGCATCGTCTCTTCTGCTTCCTTCATCCCTTCCTATTCATCATTCATTTCTTCATCTCTGGGTTCCTCCATATCTTCTAGATGCACATGTGTTCCAAGTGCACTCTCTTCAGACTCCTCTACCTCCTCATACAGCTTCATCTTTCTCATTCTCCTATTCTCAAGTGCCTCTTTCTGAGGGGAGAGTCTAGGTGATCTTCTTACAAGTTGTGGTGTTCCTGCGCCTTGGGTCCTAATTCTTCTTAATACCTTCTTAAACCAGTGCTCTTTAGGGAATACTTCCACATCCAAGTCCTCTTCTCCATCATGTGCCTATGGTGGAGAATTTGTACGCTCACTCTCCACTTTTTCTGTGGGCTTCCTTCATCCTCTATGATTCAATCCTCCACTATCTTCTTGTTCCTCTTCCTCCTTTTCTATTTGTATTGTCAGAGAAAACTTTGGAGCTGGCACATTCTCCATTATGTGCTTTCCCTTAGGCATCCAAGGGAGCATGAACTCATTCTCCACATACTTATTATTCTCTAGCCTAGGCTTGAGCTGAAGATATATGAGTTTGGCTCCACCCCAATAGTCAAACTTACTGGCTTCATACTTATGACATCTAAAATGAGCCTCTCAATGTAGGAAGACCGACTTGGATATACATATGTTTTTCTGAGGGTATGGTAGTCACAATCTACCTTGTCTACATTGAATTTCAGCCAGCGTGCATCAAAAATATGTGAACTGAGGCCTAGAAGTAGCGTGTTGTGAAGGCATAAGGTAGTTTACACCATAGACTCCATGTCCCATCCTTCATGGAAAACCACACAATGCAGAAGTGTTAATACACCGCAAACTATATTTCCTTGCCTACTACCAAAGGTAGTTCCTTTGGAATGCACCATTCCTCCTCAAACGTCATGCAAAGATGGTCATACCACATTTTTGCCCTTTGCTTGAACGGGCCACTCATTGATCCTTCACATAAATATTTCTTGAACCTTTCGTGAGGGACTTCTTCTCAGTGGGGTATTCCCAAATTTTATTCTTTGGCCCATCGGGCACTCCAATTTCTACAAAAACAAGAGATAAGAGGATGGCACAAAAACTTATCTTTTCGCCTATGCATGCTTCCTCAACAATGGTTTCGCAACATAACCTACTAATTTGTAGATTTCTCCCTCTGTCATATTATTTACAATGCATAGCCAAATTATATTTACATGTGACCATCTCCCTTGATCATTCAAGCTTAGTGAGCAAATGTGTGGCTCCTTGCACCACGTGGTACTTCCTACACTGTAGATGTCCATTTTGTGTGGACCCTTGGTATACCCCAACTCCTTTCTTGTGGCTATAACCATTTCTTTATCAGTCAAATCACTAACAATGTATGTCCATGTGTCATTCAATCCTGTTAATGTTGCAATTAGGGCCGTTGTGAGCCTAACCCTTTGTCTCGATGAAATAAAATAAGTCCTCATGGACTCTGCTCATAAGCCACTAGTATAAAGGTTCATATTTTCCAAAGTATGGGAGCTCATACAGTTGATAAACTCCTACCTGCTTAAGCAACTTTTCCCAGCATCATCATACACTGGCATATCTTCCATCATGCGCTTGTTGGTCTTCTTATTCAGCAAAGCATCCAAATCTCCATTGTTATCATTGGTGTGGTGGTTGTAGTCATTTACTTTGCATCTACGAATGTGGGAATCCTAATCTTTCCTGACTATTACTCCTTTCGGGTATTGTATCTCTAAAAATTACTCTCAGAGCAATTTCACCTCAACTTCCACCTTTTTCTTTCCTTTTGTGCCTATTGCAAGTGCTTTCTTTGGTGCCATTGTAAAAATCCCACCTTTTGTCTTCGTGTCGAGTAAGTTCAAACCCTAGCTCAAAATCGCATGCCCTAGCTTGAAACCGTGTGCCCTAGCTCCTTCTCAATGCTTCTACTTCACTCAAACCCTTCACCAATGGGGACGTAAGCCTTTTCCGCACACAAATATGCTCTCCATGTCTAGTTTCACAACTCTCTACACCTCAATATGATTCACTTGGCTCAGTTACACTTAGCTCGCTTGAATACTTGTGATTGCAAAGGTAAAAATGAACCCGCATCATGTCCTTATATAAATTTTCAAAAATTTAGTACATTTATTACTCCTTCACCTACCAACAATCCTCTCATTAATTGACCATTTTCAAAATTTCTAAAAATTTATGTGCGGTACAATTTCATACCCCACCTATAACCTTCTAGCACACCTTCCTACCCTTTGGCTATAGACTTCTCTTCCATGCACTTCCATGCACCAAGTACCTTGCCACTGCACCTTCTCATAGTAGTTTCCACGATTGATACTTACCTCGCGTTATCTTGTCCCTTAATTTTTTTCTATCCATGGTCTTCTTTAGAAGTAATCTCCTTTCTAATAGCTCCTTTCTATACTTGAATAGCACCTGTAATAGTTTATTCTCATGTGTACCCATTTTCAATTAAAAATAACAACCACCTCACACCAATGGTATGTACGACCCTTTGCACATAAAAATACTTCAAATTGTAATTAGCTTCCAGTGTGTAAACACGCTTATTACACAAAACACCAAACTAAATTGACAAAGCATAGTGATAAGAAGGAAATACATTAAAGGAAATATAGAAAGGGAAACCTATACTAAATGGAAACATTTCCTTATTACAAACACCAAGAAGACTTATTTATAGTAGGGCTTCAGCCTACTCTGTTAAAGTAACTCGGGTAACCACATTCCATCAAGCACCTCTAACTGGAAAGTGCCTGAGTCAAGTATATGAGTGATAACATACGGTCCCAACCAATGCACCTTGAGCTTGCCTAGATGGCACAGAAACTTAGAATCATAAAGTAGTACCCTCTTTCTAACTTCAAGCCTCTTGTCCCTGATGTGTCGGTCATGTCATGCCTTCTGCCTGGCCTTTTCCTACTTACTCGAATCCAACATGTTATGGTGCGTCTCTCATCTAATTGTATTAACTTGTCAATTCTTTCTTTTAATCCTTTCTCATTAGCTAGACCTCCAGCACGTGCAATACGCAAAGAAGGTAACATGAATTCCATAGGAAGAATTTCTTCTGTGCAAAACACCAACTAAAATGGTATGGCCTTATTCAACCTCTTATAGGTTGTTCTATATGCCCAAACTACAACATAAACTTTATCATCCCAGTATTTCCTTCCAACATCACAAATTTTTGTCAAGGTCTGGCTCAATATCTTGATAAATGCCTCAAGTACCATTTTCTTGAGGATGATAGGGTGTAGTCTTATTGTGTGCAACCATAAATTCATCCAATAATATCCTGATTGTCTCATTTAAAAAGTGTGTACCCCTATCACTTGTCAAGCTCAGCAGACATCCATACCTAGTAAGAACATTTTCCCATAAGAACCTAGCTATTGAAGTTTTTGTACTATCCTTTGTAGTGTGCTTACGCCCACCATGTAAGATAATTCATGCAAATGATGATATAGCATGATCCAGTTCTATGTGTGGCTAGTGAAATAGTACCTACAAAGTCTATTGCTCATTTCTCAAATGTCTCTACATTAGCAATAGGCCTCAAATGCATTTCATCTCTTTTCCATGGTTTGCCAAGGCGCTGACAGTGATCACACGTCTTACAATACTCTTTACAATCCTTGTATAGGGTCTCCCACCATAATCTAGCAAGTAGAATCTTGTGCATGGTGGCATCACTTATATAATTCCCACCTACAATACCACCATGAGCCTCTTCCATAATATCTATGTACTCATGTTCCAGTACACACTGGCGCAAAACTTCATCTCTGTCTAGTTTTTATAAATATCCATTAATAAACATAAAGGGTGTCATGTGAATTGCAAGTTGTTTCTTCTCCAATGCCTTCATTCCTTCTGGTGTCATACCCATGCGTAAAAAATACAGCAATATCCTCTATTCTCGAAGGTGTGCGATGTAATATGTACTGAGTTGTGCATTTGGTATTATATCTTCAAATGTTTGTGTGTCCTCCCCTGACTGAATCCTTGATAAGTGGTTTGGGATAGAATTACTTTTACCTAGTTTTACCACAACTGTGAAATCAAATTCCTAGAATAAGAGCACCCATCGACATATGCACCCATCGAATTTAATATAGGATATAAAAGGTGTTGCTAGCAAGTACTAATCTAAATTTATGCAGCACGTAGATCATTGACAAGGTCTCGCGCTCTATTGTTGTATAATTCTACTGCATGAGTCAACTTTCTACTAGAAAAATAGATAGGATGATCTATAATACCTTCTCCATGTTGATCTAACATTATGCCAATGGTTGTGCTCAATGCATCCACATGTACATGAAACAATTGGTTCTATGAAGGAAAACATAGAATGGGCGTTGTTGTAAGTCTCTCCTTCAATGCCTTAAATGTGTGTTGTTGCGGTTCTCCCTAATAGAACATCCCTTTTCCTTTTAGTAACTCTTCTAGGGGTGCAGAAATCTTCGCATATCCTTTGATAAACTTTCTATATTACCCTGTAGCCCAAGAATCCACGTACCTCACTCTAAGCCGGTAGGCTCTTCCAAGCCTATAATAACTACAACCTTAGTTAACAAACCTTTCCTTACAGATGTTGTGCACTAACAAAGTTTCAAAAGGTGTAGCAAACATGCATTTCTTAATGTTTAAAGAGATGTTTAATTGTCTACATATTTCAAACATTAAGCATAAATTTTCATAATGATCCTTAACAAGTCCATACACCGTCCAATCATCCAAGTAAACCTACAGGAAGTTGTGAATAAAATCTTGGAATGCTTGAACAACTATGCACAAAAATACAACAAGCACATTTTTTAAACCAAAGGGCATTACAAGTAGATGTAAAACTTCCCCATTCAGTGGTGAAAGTCATTTTCTCTTTATCCTCCTGTGCAATTCTAACTGATGATACCCAAAGAATCCATTTGTAAAAGATTAAAATTTGCACCCTACAATGCCTTCTAATATTTCCTCTGTGAAAGGTGTAGGAAAAGGATCAATCACACATGCAACATTCAATTCCCTGTAATCCATAAAAATTCTAATCCGAACATCTTTCTTTATACTGATCACCATGGGGCTAACCCACTCTAATTCCTCTAGGGGCTTGATGATGCCAGATTTCAACATTTTGTCAATTTCTTCCTTAACTTTGACACACAGGTTAGGGTTCATCCTATAATGTCTCTTCCTGACCAAGCACGCTCCTTACTTTAGCTTAATATTCATCTGTCCTAATGACTCATGTACTCCTTTTAACTCATGGTAGCCCCTAGGAAATAAGTCCTGAAAATCCCATAGTAACTCAATTATCTTTTCTACTTCATAATCAAACCAATAATCCCCAATAGTTTCCTCCTTAGGCTCAAAATTTTTGCCAATGTTCACTTTCTTGATCTTTATAGGTTCATGATAGGTGCATGTGTGTTTATCCACACTATCTAACACTTCTTGCATACCTGTTGAATGATCTATATCCAGATTTTCTACTTCTTCATCATCCACTATGTAGACCATCTTTCCTTTTTCTTTCTCATAATAAGTGCGCTTAAGTAGTATGGCATATGTCTCTTCTACTTTATCAAAATGTTCTCCTGAGTATACCTCACCAAATAACTCTTGAATGAGTTCTTCAATCTTTGCACTGTCTCCCATAGTTAAGTGCTTTATAACCCTTAATGCCTCTTCCACCGGAGGTTTAGTAGAGAAGTAGTCAAAATTTTGGGTCATTCTGCAATCAAGTCCTACCAATTTCTAGTCTCCTATGCAGCTCTGCATAAACATACCAGGCTCATATGCAACCTTATAAAGTGGAATAAAGTTTGTGCACCCAAAGTGAAGGTGGTAAAGCTTCTTTTCCTCTATCCAGAGTCTCTCACACTATTAAACATGGTGTTGAATAGTTTGATTATCATGATACATGCATATTGTAGTAGGTGCATTGCTCTAAAAAGCGTAGTTAGAGTAATTTTTCCTTCGTTCCATTCCATAAGATTATACCTATGAACCATCCACCAGTAGCATTGTTGTCCAAAGAACAAGGTATATACTAACATATTCCTTCTTTCCACTTGATTTTTCCACTACTCCTCCATGGCATGTAAGAATACCATAGGATCTCCTTCTCCAGGTGTACTTGAGGTACGTGGGTTGTTACCGATCCTTTGAATACATCAAGGTTTGCTCCTCCACGCAAATGCGCTTCTTACTTTTCACCCAATCATCTCATAGGTGTCATGTGCCTAATTGTCACAAGCAATACTTGTAGTATCACTGATAGATTGTGCATCTTCCCACTAGAGGATTCCTTCCTTTAATGGCTCAAGTACTTTTGGGTCCCAAATGGTGCGTACATATATTTTTTCAGGTCTTCCTCTCTCAAAGGTTCAACATAAGGCACATATTTCCCATCTGTCAAAGGGATAATCACTCTTTCTTCCTTGTTCTCAAAACTTATATAACCCTTGTTGAACCGTAAGTCAACATTATTTTCATAACACCAAGGGCACCCAAGTAGAGCTAGGAAGTTGTCTGATTCTACAAGTGCTAAGACCTCAAAGTCCCAGTGAACTTGGCCCCTTGTATAGTAATGGATGCACCCTTTAAAACTCCTATGGGAGTGGCCTTAGTTTGATTTCCCATGAAAAATACATTAGATGATGGTTGTAATGGAGGTATGTCCATCTGTACCCATGCATCTAAAGTAAGCACATTAACTTCCACGCCTATATCAATCAATATATTACTCAAGAGCCACCCATCCACAATAGCATTCAGAGTGATCTCCTTGTCATAATTCAAGCTATGAGGGGGAATATTAGCATGTAATATTTGTCATCCATTCTTCATACCTACACGCGGAGTGTTTACCTTTAGCCAATTCCCTAGTAATTGAATGATATTATCCTAGCGTATTATTTTGGATACCTCTTTAAGTCATCAATATCTAATTGAATTGTCTATATTACCTTCTTTTGTTCTAACTTCCGTGATTGTTCCTTTAAACATTGTATTTCACCCTGAAGATTTCTGAGTACCTCCATGGTTTCCTGATAAACCTCCTTCTGATGTGCAAGATTTGGGTACCTTGCATGTAAAACTTCCTCCTTGGTGATGGTAGGCTTCTACTATAATTCCTCTCGATGTGCATAGCTTCGGTGCATGTAGTAATCTTTATAGGTGATTCCTCAAGTTCCGATGCCAACTTTGGCATCCACTAATTTTCCACAACACATTGTATTCTAACCATCCCTGCACCTTTGTTCTCCTATTTATGATGCATCTTTGAGATTCTCATATAAGTCAAGGAACTCCTCATAGTTTGTGATTTTTTCCATAAAAAGAAAAAGTAATATTTTGAGGACATTCGCGCTGTAGTGGTCGGGAGATCCACATGTGAAACACGTTCCACGAGGGAACCCACCTCGTCCACACCACCATGGCCTCGGCCCCTAAATTGACCATGGTATCCTCAACCTCTTCAGGACCTCCTTCAAAGCGCCTTTCATTCCAATCATAACATGCTTGAGTGTGATCACGATCATGGTGCTCACTTTTTCCTTTAGAATTATCTAATACTCCAATCATCACACACCAATTTTTATGGCATCATGGATCGACCAATCAACTGCGGTATTTTGAATCATGAGTCATTGACCGAAAAATTTTACAATAACAAGATACTTTCTTCCTTATCGTGCGTTGTAATAATGGGCATCAACTTGCATCATGGTCCAAATGACATACCTCACGGTCCATCACAGCAATGAACGACCGATCTACTAGGAAAACTATCTTTGGTGTACCCTTCCACTTCACAATTTGTACAACAAATCCCAACGCACGTCTCATATGTTGAATTTGTCAATAATTTCTCCAACTACTTTTCCATAGCTGTAATTTTTGCCTCTAGGAATGGGCTCACTCCAGTGTTTATACTCCCGACTGCCTCAGTGTGCAAAGTTACTTCAAGTGCTTCGTGTGGGTCTGTATAAGTCTTATGTGACAAATGCCCTCCTAAAAGGTGTGATCAAGCCCCTAACAAACCACTATGCATGTTGGCTTACATGAATATCATAAGAAAGTTTAGACAACAGTATCTTGAAATGGGCATCATATTCCCAAATGCTCTCAGTAGTTCCCTACTTAATATCCTTGAGTGTGCTTATACTCTTCTACTCAAACTCAGGAATATGAAACTCCTTAAGGAAAGCATCCTTTAATGTTACATAATCTACACAAGTCTAATCAGGTCAAACTTCATGTACCAACTATGTGCACGTCCTTGTAATGTAGTTATAAACTGACTTGACTTGTGCTCAAAAGTCGTAACTCCTTTTGTGTGCAATGGTATCTCACACATATGTACATGTTCAGTAGCATCTTTATGCCCCTATACACGGAAGAAGAAGAGACATCTCCATGTAAATATGCGGGGTTGGTGCAAACCCTACCCACCGATCCGAGAACCTCATGTGTTACCTATGCCTCCAGAAACCACAAGAACTAGAGCCACCTATGCCCCCTGATCCTCCACCTATAGCCAAAAGTGGACTAGTGGATGTACTGCCCTATGTCCTAATAGTGGTAATAAACTAAACTCCTATAGTCTACGAAGTGGTACTACTCCTAGAAGTGAGTCCAAAATTTTACACGCTTGAGTTTTATGCTGACGATGCACCTGAAAAGGTACCTCCAAACAACAAAGAAGGCATTTTCTATACCATAGATGTACTTGTTATCTGGATTACTCCTACTCTTCTACTACTCAAACTAGCTTGCTAACTACTAGTTGTAATAGATACTAGAAATCCAAGTGCAAGGGCTAGGTTACTAGGTAGATTCAAATGTGCATCTATGGCCCATGCCATCTCATCTAGCATGCTCCCATGTGAGGCTGAGGAGGGTTCTCTATTATGCTTTCCCAAATGGGGGAGTTCAAAATGCTATGGCTCCATGCCTCCTGCATGAACTTTGAATCCTTCATGAGCCATCTATCTCCCCAATGCCATCCTCTATGCAATATCACACTAATTCTCTATCTCCCTCTCACATGCCTCATTATACTTAAGTTCCCTTTCTTCTCTCTACCTCTCTACCGCTAGGTCCACCATATTTCACTAAACTTGTTCCTTCCCCACGCGTGGTGGGGTTTAGCTAGCCATCTTTTTTTCTTCCAATTTCAGGGTTACCATCAAGATTTTGATCACTAATGGAATACCTTGCAAATAATTTCCCCTTGGATAATGTAAAAACTAGAACTCAGCTACCTCTGGGCAAGAATAAGTGGAAATTGAATACTCCAAAATATAACTATTCAAAACACCATGGATTATCCATAGCATGCATCCAAATCAGATCAACATCATAAAGGACCTGAAATTCTTCCTGCTTCCAGACAAGTGTGCAATACCTTTAATTCCTTTTAGACGCATAAGCAACCAACCACTCGTATAGCTCTACTAGAAAAATAGAAAAGAAGCTCTCATGCAAACATTCATACAAATTATGCTCCACCCATGTGAATGCGTCAAACTCAAATCCATTGCTCAACCTCTCGAGCATACTCTTCTTCCAGATCCTTTATCCACCCCTCAACACTTGTTAAGGTCCACGGTATGTCTTCATCACAAAACATCCTGAAAATAGCTGAAAAGTATGTCCCAACAATGAAACTAATAATGCAGCCTAGAATCTACTATATAAAACCCAACAAAACCCAGACATGTTGGTACATCATCTATCTTGAGTTGATCTCTCACCCAAAATGTGCAAAGGTACCGAGGTCCCTCTTTAGAGTTGCATGTGTAGGATGTTAGTGTAATAAGGATAAGACATATTAAAAACCGTAAGTAAGCATAAACATTCCTCAGAGCATAACTAGATCTAGATCTTAGAGAATCATGAATTAAATGATAACCATAATAAGATTAACCATGCAAGAACCAATTACAGTCATGTTTAACACCATTATCCATCCAATATACTCCATTATGTTAAACATTGAATTGCATAGAAGCTTCTTACATTACAAATCGTTACCATAATTTACGCGCATATCAGATCCAATAGCATACCTCTACAACAATTCACTATGCATCCTCTCTAACTACACAGTTCACTACATATTTATAGGGGTGGGGAATTTCCCTTCACCACCTATACACTTCCCAAAATAGGTTGCATGTTGATAATAGCCATGCACTGTTATAATAAAATGCACACATACAAGTGCACTAATAATAGATATCCTATAGTTAACTGGAAGAAGTAATCCTATTATTATTTTGAACTCATGCATGGCACTTATCAAACGCTCGTTCCCAAAATAGCATTTGTGTGTCGTGCAAGTCTCCATACCAATGTGTGCTCTGCATGTTACCTTCCAAAAATAGCTCACATCCATGAAAATGGCTAAGTCTCAAATCAGCTTATCATGGCATGTGTTTCCTTTCCTATCCTTCTTTGCCTTCAAATACGCCTTTTCCAGTGTGCATCCTATGTGTGTCTTCTCCTTAGACAATGTTGTCTACTCAACAAAGCTATGTTATTTTTGGATGACTTCCTATTTTTTAAGAAGTATTTTTCCTATTATAATGGCTATATATATTATCCAAATACATTTTCTATGAGAATACAGAGAACTAATATAATTATTATTGTTTTCAAATCTGTTTTAACTTTCTCATCCGATATCGAAGCATGTTGAGGTCTGAGTATTTTTGAGGGAAATTCTATTGGTACTTGTGGTTTCCCAAATATGAATTACATTTGAAAGTTTGGTTTATAAAAATTTACTGATCAGTTTTGGGATTCGATAAGTTCAGCATTTAGTTTTATTAGTTTTGTATTCTATTGGGTATGTCTACAATCTTGGGTGTCTCATGTGGTTGAGGATCAACAACTTCTTTATTCAATAAGTTTCCACTCATTTATCTTTGACAACCACTGGGATTGATGCATGATTGGATCCATATTCCATGCAATAAAATCATTAATTTTTGACAAGGAGATCTTCCAACCTTAGAAACTATGCAATGGACAATATAAGAGGAGCATGAGTGATTACAATATCAAAATAAGTATGGAAGGATCTTAAAATATCCTTAATCTGAGTTCTCAACATTACATTCACTCTCAGCACAATGAAATCCATGAATGGTGTGACCCGTTACATGATAAATTCTCGCGCAAGTTTCCATTGAATTCAATGTTAAGACATATTGTGCTAGACTCTGTCAAAAGCATGGACATCATTATTAATAGTTTATTTTGGTGTCATCTTGGAGCCATCAGTAATTTTCCATGTTTGCATTCAAAATGGCATGAATCTACATTAGAGATCCCTTTGAGCCTCAAATTTGATTGGTGTTTGATTTGACTTGGCTCCACACTACCTATTTTGGACTATTCTACCTATTGAAAGGAACATAGAACTATGGTTTTCAGACTTGGAGCTCGACTTGTCTCCTCTCTTGGTGGGATATACTCTCAAAAAATACATTAATGCCAAGGACAACTAATATCGAGCGATCCAAGAGATAAATACGACACCAAAAGTCTTTGGTGCATACCATTTATAGATACGATAGGTTCTTCAAATATTATGGCTTAAAATATCTACATCGACACTCAACGCATTGGTTGTTTGGATATGATTTCGCACTCTTTGGTTCTTTGTAATGTCCAAGTAAGCACGACATTGCCAATTTCCAACTCTCGATTGCCAAATTCTTTTGATCTCAATAGCGAGTCAAACATTGTTAAAAAAATTATTTGTTCAAGGTTTGAATATATATAGTATAGGGGTTTATAAGAGTCAAAACTACTTTAGTAATAGTCACATTGGTTTGTCTTTCATAAAGTATTTTTATATCTTTTCTATTTAGACACGAGCTTAATGAAATTTTATAATTTATTATTTTAAAGGTATGTATTTATTGTTCATGTCATTTATTCAAAGGTCTATTTAAATCCTTTTGCATTTCTCATAGTGAGTGGTGTAGGTATCAAATTTTTTAGAGTTATTATTTTCATGTCATTGTTCCATATAGATTACATAGTCATCCATATAAATAGTCGAGTCATCAAAAGAAAAGTATTTGTGTCTTCACCATTAAAAATTTATGATTCATTAGGTCACTAAGTTTGTCGTGTCTTTGTCAAAAGTTGTTAAAATCATCTCTTTATCATACATTTCATTTATTCAAATTTGATTCATTATCATCTTGTCTAAATGTATCATTTTTGAGTATCTCGTCAAAAGTTCATTGTGAGTTAAAGTCAAAATGTCAAAAAAATTACAAAAATTACCTTACGGATGCATTTTCAATGTTACCCGACGTTCGAAAAATAAAGTGTTTCACATTGCGAGAGGTAATAAAAGAATAAGCTCAATGTGGAAACAAATGTACTTCATGTTTGCATTCCACTAAGTTAGCAGCATGTATACTAGAGGAAAAAGGCTCATGAGGTTGGATTTCAATCAGGGACCTCTCTTGATCACCAACTTTGTAGCACTAGCTATGCTTCTTTGGCATATTGTTGTGTGTATTTTCTTTATGTTATGGTTTCAGAGGTCCAATTTTTGGTGTGCTTTATTTTTAGTTGTGTACAATGTGATTCTATTTCAGAGTTCCTATTTTGTATTGAATAAGTTTAAAATTCACATTGGGGGAACATGATCTCAATGTTCCATTTCCATTTCTACCTCTTTTTCAAGTTTGTATTTAGTGAGCAGTATTTCCTACATAATTCCCAAAGGAAAAACATAGTGGAAAATATGAAAGCACAAGGAAAAGCAAAGCATCATCATATTTGGGTTGTTGGTTGTCCTATAAAACCATTTGTATGTTTTGAGTTGTTGGTTTTCATGTAAAACCATCTATATGTTTTGGGTTGTTGGTTGTCCTGTAAAACCATCCTTGCAGGTTTTTGGTTATCCTTAGAAAACCATCCTTGTTGAGGTTTTTGGTTGTCTAAAAATATCCTTGTTGGTTGGTGGTTGTCAAGTAAAACCATCCTTGAAGGTTTTTGGCTCTCCTGAAAAACCATCCAGATCATGAGCATGCATGGGCGGAAAGCTACGAAGGAAGTGTGATTGTTTTTCTCCCATTTTTGCATTAAGGGGGAATGTTAGGAAATTAATTATTATTTCTGACATTATTTATATTGTTAAGATATTTACCACATGATAAATATAATTCATTGTTTGTAATTAGTTAGATTGTTAGTCGTATATATTGTTATAACAAACAATATATATGCATGTTATTTGTTTGGATGACTTCCTATTTTGTAGGAAGTAGTTTTCCTATTATAATGGCTATATATTAACCAAATGCATTGTCTTTAAAAATATATAGAAATAATATAGTTATTATTGTGTTTAAATTTGTTCTGACTTTGTCAAATAGACCCAAAACCAACACAACACACAAAGATACATCTAACACAACAATAAGCAATAAACGAAGGCTTGAAAACCAAACCAGATGGAAGAGGGAGGAATTATGATTGATCTCATTTTCAATCCAACATAGGTAGTGAATTAGGCCTTAATCCTCCAGAATTTCAACCCTTCTTATACCTCCACTACACCTTATACCACCAAAGCCACCCCTTTTAACTCCACCAAAGGCCTAATTCTTATCTACCCCAACTCCTCCAATAAGTCACAAATAGCAACAAAAATCATAGCATTAACCTAGTTCCTTTTTCCTCCACTAAAAACCAAATCACCATCCTCCCCTCCAACACCCAATCCTAGGGGTTCCTACCCTTCCCAACACATTCCAAAACAACCATAAAAACATCATAGAAAGGAAGCAATAAATCCACCAATGAAATTTCAAGGCAAATAAAAACCAACAACAAGAAGCAACAAGCAAGAATAATAACAATATTGAAATACCATTGGGATCAAGTCCTTACCTTGAAGCCATAGCTAACATCTCTTTTTTCTCCAAGCTTCTATCCACTTCCAAAGCTTCACAAAGGAAAAAAATTCTTCAAAGAGCTAAAAGAGTGTAAATAGTCAACCCCCTTATCAAAGGCATGTAGAGTTTTAAAGGGGAGTGGGTGAGTTGGCTCCACATGGATGCCAACTAAGTGCACTCATTCGAACTCACCCCAAATACATCCTATTCTCCAAAACAAAATTTAATTTCTTCCAAAATTAGTCAAAAATCAATCACTTCCCAAATCAAGAGTACATCCCCAAAATCCAAGGAAAATAAAGATCACAAAAGAAAATCCAACAAGAAATCTCTTCTCACATCCATCATTTCAATATTACAAATCAAATTAAAAGTAACACATCCCCCAAAATCAATTCCAACAAGTAAATGCAAGTACAATCAAATCAATGACAAATAAGACACCAAAAAGGTCAAAAATCATAAATAAGCCTTCAAAATTACTCCACCTATGATAGGTTAGGGGTAAGGGTCCTTTAAGATGTCAAGGACAAGGTTAGGTGCATTAAATGTTACCCAAAATCCACTCCAAGTCAAAATCTTCCCTCCATTATTTCATTGGGTTTAGGGACTCATTAAATTGGTTTTCACCTACCAAGAGGGTCATGTCCCATGTCACATCAACCCATGGGAGAGGGAAAATCACACAAATTTCAAATTATAAAAAAATTAAGGGTGAAATTCCAAAAATGGGTAAGAAAAATAATTTAAACAACCATAATAAACAAAGGGTCTTATCCACTTCTTCTAAACCCACAACCAAGTTGCTCAAGGTGGCCAAGGGGTCTTGGCCCAAACATCCTTCACTTGTTGGTCCCTTGGTCCCCATGTGTTCTTATATAACTTGTACATCATTTCACACTACACGCACACATCAAATCCATCCAAAATATTTCCAAAACATACATTTACATATATCATGATCATCGCAACACAAGGTACATCAATATCAACACCAATAATCGTCATCAACACAATTACACCCAAAACATGAAATCTGAGCATAATTACATTAGTATAAATATTCCATCATTTAAAATCTTCCACAAAATATGAATGTTATAACATCATCACAATCATCAATAATCATATGCAAGATCAATATAAGCACGGTAATACTACAATTCATGCATCACAAAAGTTAACACAATCCATGCATACAATATATAAGCATCAAAACCATCAGAATGAATCTGTCATGATGTGCTAATATAAATAATGTCTCAATGTCAATGTATCAAATATCATAATCCCCTATCAGTATGTCTCGTGAAATAGATAACATGTCCAGAGAAACTAGTCTAATATCATAAAAAGGGTCTAAGAGAAGTGACATTACATTGCCTTCTAGCATTCTTCGTTGAATAACTTCTTCACCAAGATGATTAGGTCATCTGAACTTGAACACTGTTATGTTAAAAAAGTATCACCCTAGGATTTGTACATTACATATCCCTACTCCTAACTAACATGAGATTGTCTCAAGTTGTGGGACCCTTGCAAATGAGACAAACCTCTAGAGAAGGTTGGTTCTTCTACCTATTCCTAGCACTAAAACTTCTAAAAATGGAAATGCAAGTATATAACATTAACCTAAGATTCCAAGGAACATGGAAAAAGAAAGATGCATAAAATTAAATCCTACACTAAGGAGGTGATAGCACCAAGAACAAGGGGCATGAAGGTATTCCAAGTGAGCAAAAACAAAGAGAAAATGAGGCGGGAGAGGGAAGACAGAGTGTCATAGTCCAAACACCATTCAAACCTCCACTTTTATAGGGCACAACAAATTTGGGTCTTGCTTGAGAAGAACAAAGCAAAAAAAAAAAAAAAAATGTACCTACGGTTGCAATATAAGGCAAGAAATGCAATACAATCCAAGTAATGACAGAAACAACCACAAAACACAAATTTTATTACTTAGAAATATGCACAATCCATTACAAAATTGATAAAAGGCAAGAATCCTTTACATGATGTCAAAATTCAAGGCGTGCACTCACAAAATCTCTTGAACAATTTTTTGAGTTCCTTTACATTACATAATGTCTCCCCTCAAAATGAGGTGAATTTTACATTATAAAGAGAAAGGAGCCTTGCAATTGCTTCAACGACCGACAACCTTCATTAAAGAGGTATGGGAATCCATAAAAATTCGTATTTTGATTGCACATGTGGTCATGGGCACCATACCTCATTAAGCAGTAGTTGAACAATCTTTTACCACTTCCATTAATGATTGGTTTGTCTCGATGTTCTTGTATTCAATTGGTTGTATGCATTTTTTCCCTAGATAGTTATATTTTTTCCCTATCGACCGACTCCATTATCCCTCTAGTGTCAGTTGGGATCATGTTTCTCCGTCGCTCGTATGATTCTCATTATGCTATCGACGGTAACACTCTTTAATGTTGTCAATCGGTATCTCCCATCATATGCCCATTAACCCGACTATTTTTACTACCCACCAACAACGTGCAAACCACATTACCAAACTAGTAGTATGAAAATTTGCTACCGACACCTTTCATATACCACCAACACCACCCGATCGGTCCCCTAACCTATTACCCCGCTACCACCAATAACACCCAATATGCTACCGGTGATAGTATCCATACATGCTACCGGTCGATAGCAGATAAAATGCTATTAACGCCTTTGTGTCATTTCTTACATGCACCCTTGGCCACTTTGTTCCACTGACCTATCACGTCCTCTCTCTAGTGCTAGTAGCATATATATGCTACCGGCGATTAGCATATATATGCTACCAGCCAGTAGCATCCAAACATGTTATCGGCCCATAGCATCCATTGATGCTACCGACGAGGTTAAAACCCACATCCTAAACAAATCACTCTGAGATCTTTTCTCCTAGCTCGCCATCAACCCAACTCACTTGGATATATGCATTGCACTTATCAAGCTCTTTAAAATTAGCTCGCCAGAGAATCAACTCGATCATAACTCGGTTGAGCCACCCACGAGCTATCATGTTTCTTAAAATACATCCCCTTATATATTGATACTATCCAGATCTAATTATTCATCCATTTTGTAGGGCTGCAAAAAATGGACAACAATTTGGTGACTCATGGGGTGATCTTCCTATTATATTACAAAGATCAGTGGCCTTGAAGCATCCATTGGGCATGGAGTCAACTTGAAATAGATATTGATGTGATGACTAAAATTTCACCCCTGAATTTCTTAAACACTTTGCTTGGGCCTAATGTGGCTTTGAAATCATGGGCTAGAAACTAATGTTCCCATTAAAAGATCCTACCTGAAATTGGAAGGTGCAAGAGCAACAAAGGGCATAACTATTTACAAACAAGAAAATATACACATCCCAAATGGAACATGCAATGAATAAGAACTTATTATAAAGAGAACCGAGAACCTAAACTAACAATGGAACAATGTGCTACAAGCACTTGAAGGAATTATAAATCTAATCTAATATGTATGAGGAAGATACTTTGCTTCAATAGCAATGCTTGATATGGATTCCATTGACCGGAATCTGCAATTCTTCTCTATCCAACTTCGACGGTTGGAAAGCATTGTTACTCTTGCATCCTGAAATCATGTAAGGGCTACTCCATATTACATCAAACATAGATTATCTTCCTGGTTTGGATCTATCTTCATCCCATTTCAAGACCAAGTCTCCTTCTTGAAAATTCCTATTTTTGGCCTTCTTATAAAATCTCATCTTGATTTGAGCTTGGTCTTTCTCCATTACTTTCATATCTTGGTTTCTCAGGTCCTCTAGCTCCACGATCTTTACATACCCGGGTTTCATAGCTTCAAAATTAAAAAACTCTAACTTCTTGATAAGCTCCAATGTTGTTATTTCAAGGAATATTGGCAGCTTTACTTCACTAACATAGACCAACCTAAAAGGAGAATAACCAATTGATTTTTTAAGAGTGATTCTCTCTCTCGCCCACAAGGCTGATTTCAACTTTGTGTGCTATGTTCTTTGGTTTTCATCTAGAGTCCTTATAATTCTTAGCAGATTCTCATTGGTGGACTCAACTGGCCATTACCCTGAGGATAATAATTAGAAGATGTGCCCAAATAGATGTCATTTCTAACATCCCAGGAAGATATCTTTGTTTTGAGAAAATTCAAGTCATTATCTAATATTACAGTTGAAGGGACACCAAATCTAGTCACAATACCTTCATAAAAATATATAATGTTGGCTTCATTTGCTTCTTTGAACACAACTACCTCCGTTCACTTAGTGAAGTAGTATGTACTGTGAGAATCCATTTGTGGCCTAGGCTAGAATTTTGGTTAATTGCCCCAATAAAATATAATCCCCATTACATGAATGGTTTATTTACAAAGATGGGGTGTAATGGGAGGGTTGTTAGTCTCTCTTTTCCTATGAAGAAGGCACATTTATTACACTTCTTGATCCATGAGTGGCAATCACTTTGAAAATATTAGGCCAATAATAACTAGTTTTCATGATTCTAAGAGTTATTTCTCTTATGGAAAAGTGACCACCTGTATCTTCGTCATGAAATTCATGTAATACCCTCTCTATTTGATCTTTTTTGATGCATATTAGGAGGACACCATTCACATCCTTTTTGAACAAAATATTTCCTACAAGCACATATGGAATATCTTGTAGCCTAAAATACCTTCTCTGGCATTACTTAATCCTGCTTTGGCATTGACCTGTTTGTATAAATTGCACTATATCTCGAGTCTAGCAAGGTGTGGGTAAAGCATCAGCTTGTTTTTCTTAATCATCCTGGAGCACTAAAACAACCCCTTCTCCATATTTTGACAAATGTTGATTATGTGAAGTGACTACTCACACAATCCCTTGCCTCTGACCAATTTTGTCACCTTGATCTCAATATCATATTCCATGACATGAGTAGTCCAACTAGCTCTTTTCTCATTCAAATCCTTGTTGAGGAGGAAATCTTTTACTCCTGCATGAGAAACTAGCAAGTGGATTTTGTTATTGGAGACCAAGTGTCTAAATTTCTTTAAACTTATTATCACAAAGCAAAGACATGTTTTTCAATGAATGAATCCATCACCTCATAATATTTAAGGCATTGTCTAAAGAATGCAATAGGTTTCTCTAATCCTTCTTGATTCATTTGTACTAGTATTGCATATATTACATTTGTGCCACCAAAAGCATAGAGAATGAATTCCTTTAACAAGTTCAAATTGATGAGGATCGAGCTTGTGATATTGCTTTCTTAATGGCCTTGAATTTGTCTTTTCCCTTAGTTGTCCACTTAAAATCCATGCTCTTTTTCAGCATCATTGTCCATAGTCTAACCAAGTTGGAAAATTCAGGCACAAACCTCTTGAAAAAATTAATCCTCCCTAGAAAGCTTTGGAGATATTTCTTGTGACTTGGTAAAGGAAATGCACGAATGGCTTCAACTCTCTCTAGATCAATAGTCAACCCTTCTTTAGACACAATGTTTCCTAGGAGCTTACCCTCATGAGCCAAGAATATACATTTTTCAAATTCGAGAGACACTCCACACTCCATGCATCTCTCAAACACTTATCGAGATGGGAGAGATGGTCACCGCATTCTGGAAAATATTGTAATGTCATCAAGGTAAACAAGAACCATCTTGTTAATCATCCCCTTAAATTCCATGTCCATGGCTCTCTAAAACATAGCTCCAACATTGGACAAGCCAAATGACATCTTCCTGTAAGCATATGTACCCCATTTTATGGTGAATGTTGTTTTGAACTGATATTCCTCTTTCACCATGATTTGGTTGCATCCAAAAGGGAAAACCTCTCTGAACCAGCTACTACTTGTAAAATTTTCTCCATGGAGGGAAGTGGGTAGTGGTCCTTGAGAGAAGCTCTATTTAGATCTCAAAAATCCACATAAAATCTGATTTCCCTATTTATTTTCTTTACCGTCACAATATTTACAACCCAAGATGAGTGCTTGATTAGGAAAATGATGCTTTCCTCAATTATCTTATTCAACTCTTTATTCATAAGAGGCTCAATGTGAGGATTTACTAGCTTTTTCTTCGGTTTGATGGGCTTGGCTTCTAGATCCAACTCAATGGTATGTTGTGTTAAACTTGGATCAAAGCCTTTTAAATCTTCATAAATCCATGCAAATATATCGAAAAATCTTGGCAAAGTTGTTCAAAATCATGTTTTTCCTATTGAGTACTCACCTTGCCAATTTGGAGAACTTTTCCTTCACCCACAAAAATGGACTTTGAATCTTCTCCTTTGACCATGATATTTGATTTCTCTTTTTGGAATTGATCATTAGGATTGAAGATTGATTCGAGAGTCATTAGAACTTTTGGAAACTTGTTTATTTTTAGCTAGACTACCGATATCCATATTGTTTCGTAATCCGCCTAGTTTCTCAAAGACAACTCACCTTATTCTTTTAAGAAATTGATGATTTGTTGATCACTTTAAAAATCTACTAACTTTTTTGTTGTATCTGAACAGCTGATCTTATTATCACTTTGATGTGAGGTTGTGCTTTTTCCTTCTTTATATTTTTAGAAATATCAAACACTGCTCAGTTGTTGCAAGCCTTTTTGCAGCCTCATTCTTCTTCCTTGATATGGAACTTATGTTAAATGCTTCAAAATATTCTATAAGATCCCATACCATGTTCTTATATATCTTGAGAAGATCATTCTTAGCAACATTTAACTTTCTAACCTAATTCACAACTAGCTCATTGTCCCCAAATGATTGCAAGTTCTTGATATTTCTCTTCCTTTCCCAATGTAGACCATGGATAAGGGATTCATACTCTTTTGTGTTATTTGAGGCGAATTAAAATCTAAAAGCAAATTAGTATTTAATACCTTTGGGAGACACAAGCATTACTCCTCCTCCTACACCTTGTCTTCTCCTTGAACCATCAAAGAACATTTTCCAAACTCCATTCTCATTCACATCATCTAGCTTGGAGACATTAGGAAGGGGTGCATTTTATTCGTACATATAATATATACATAACTCAGCCTCTTCCATTTCCTTGTATGGATCATAGCCATGTCTCTTATGTTTCCATTCATCAAGTGTTAAATTTGGAATGCCTCCAACTTTAACTTTTGTTTCTGGAGTGCTTGGGAAATCTTCCTGATCAAAGGCTGAGCAATTAGCATTGGTTGGACTTGGCACATAAGGCTCAATGTGGAATGCAACAATTGGCTCAGATATGATAATATCTTTGGCTCCATATCTGGTTACGAAGAGCATGTGATATCAATCAACAGACATGTACCCGCCAATTTTAGCAGTGAAGTTCCTTGACAAGCATAGATTAAAGAGTAGGGTAGGTCAATCATAGATATATCTTGTGGAATTGTAACATTTGGACATGCATGTAGTGTGATATTTAGACATTTGATCACTCCAATAGTCCCCACTGGTGTCCCATCCAATTGCACCACTCCTTTATAAATAGGCTCATACTTGAGGCTCAGCTGATCGACAATCTACTTTGGCATTACCGAAGTTGCTTACCCCTAAGTTGATCATGCAATTGTGCTCCAAATTATCATTGATAATCAAAGATACATAAAATGGTGGAGGATTCATATTTTTGCTTGGTTGACCTCTTTTTGCTACACTGCATTGGTGAGGACTCTTCCTTTTTCCTTGGATGACTGATTTGAGAGGGATAAGTTAGCTATGGTTACTTGCAAAATATCCCTTTGGCCTGGTATTGCCAATGACTACCACATGGAGATACTCATATTGGTTTTCTCCATTTGATCAATGATATTGAAATGACTCGAATAATCTTTTTGCTACCCTTTCTTCACTACTACTTTTTCTTGTACTTGAGCTGGTACAGAGGGCACTCTAGGTTGATTTTACATATTTGAAACTATGCTAGAATTGCCCTAACCTATCAAAGAATTTTGAGAAGGGCCTACATTTCTTGCTTGTCTTTCTTCAATTTCTCTCTTTTTGGAGTCTGGTGTTGGCTTCCACACCCCGAGAAAGGGTTTGATTCATCCCACAAAATTATTCAACTTGTCAATTCATAATTGAAGTGTCATTTAGAGGTGGCTCTTGGATAGCCAAATGCTACTGATTTTCTCCTTCAACTATTTCTTGATTTAGGATTTCATTAGGACATGTTTCTTGGTTATGTAGGTGAGCACAAGGAAAAAACCACTCATAATCCTATGCCAAGTTGTTTTGGACAAGAACCAGGATTTAGATGAAGAGGATACATTGGGATCATAAGGCTGAAATGGCCTAGTAGGAGGAATTTGGCTTTGATTCTGATTTGCAATTTGAGAAGGGAATTTGTTTAACTAATATTGGGGATTATTTGATTGGTATTGATGTTGATAAGTTCGAAACTTTGAGCTTGTTTCCTTTTCATTATCACCATCTCATTCCCTAGATTTTGTAATTGTTTCATGACTTCTTGCAATTTGGTTGAAGTAATAGAAGAGGTGGATGCTCTATTAGAGCTCGATTTATGGGATTATGGATGGGAGTTAGTTCAAGTGTTTGTTCGAACTAGGATTTCCTATCTCTGGATAAATTGGCATTGGTGGTCTAGGGGAAAGTTTACTAGCTTGAATTAAATAATTTTCAGCTCTAATAGCTAATGCATAAGCTCTGGAAAAGTTATACCTCCCATAGATTGCACCATAACAGAAATATCATAATTAAGAGCTTTTAAAAAGTAAAGAAATGCACCTTCGTAGTTGGTATTATGAGGACCGAAATCCTATCCCACGCTCTTTAGAATGTTAAGTTTAAGTCCGCCACTTATTCATTTGGATATCTCTTGATAGTGGTCAGTTGTTCTAATAGAGATAGATTGTCCCCCCTCTCTCTGAACTAATCACAAAGAGATGTGCACAATTGATTCAAATTCTAAATTGATCCTTCTCTCATACTCCTGAACCACTGCAAAGCTCTCCATTTGAACTACGATGCTAAGAGTTTGACTTCAACATCCATATCAGCAATCTCATGGATTACACACACATTTTCAATGTCCTAGATGTGATCAACCATAATGGTGTGATTCTCTCCGTTGAATAATGGAATACTTTTTAATCCTACTACCGAATTGGATTTTATGCATTGAGGTAAAGTGGACTACTACCAATAAAATTAACAAATGGATTTTGTTGTTGTGCAACCATTATGATAGGTCTAAGAACTCTAGTTGATTGTAAGAAAGTTTTACCTAGTGGAGGTGTTGAGATAATCCTATTTTATGGAGATGGTGATCTCTAAACTTGTCTCCCCCTTCTTCCTCTTCCTAGTGATAGTTGTAGATACTCAAATACTCTTTCTCTTGTCCTAGACCTTGTTTGGATTATTCTCATGGACTGGGACACTTTCACTACTGAAACCGGTAGAATTTAAGCTTGGATTCTCTAGATGTGTTCTGAAAATCCTCCAAAGGCTATAATTTCACCAAGATACACATCTAAACTTAATGAAACTAGAAGTATTGACTTCTATCCCACCGTGCATGCCAAACTGTTATGTCAAAAAATTAGCACCCTAGGATTTGTACATTACAGATCCCTACTTTTGACTAACATGGGATTGTCTCAAGGTGTGGGACCCTTGAAAATGATACAAACCTCAAGAGAAGGTTGATTCATATGCCTATTCCTAGTCTTGAAACTTCTCCTAAAAAAGGAAATGCAAGTATCTAACATTAAACTAAGATTCCAAGGACTAGAGAAGAGAGAGAGATGCATAAAATTAAATCCTACAATAAGGAGGTGATAGCACCAAGAATAATGAGGTGGAGATATTCCAAGTGAGAAAAAATAGGGAGAAAATGTGGTAGGAGAGGGCAGATAGGAGTCTTTGCGGTCAAACAACATCAAAACCTCCACATTCATGGGGCACAAGAGTTTTGGGTTACGCAAGAAGAATAAAGCATACACAATGTACCTACGGTTGTAATAAAAGGCAAGAAATGTTAGAGTAGGTATTTACCTTAGCTCATGTTCACCTAGGGTACTTTATTTACCTTTATTGCATTTATCCTCACCCACTTATGTGTGTGGATATTTCTTTTATCTTATTTAGATGTTAGGAGATATTATCTAGTTGTTAGGTATAGTACTTTCCTTGATCTATGGTATTGACTAGTTCTTTCCTATATCTATGGTATTGACTAGATCCTTGATGTCTAGTTCTCTCCTAAATCTATGGTCTTGACTAGTTCTTTGATGACTAGTTATTTCCTTGATTTATGGCTTGATCTATGACTTTATTTGGTTCTTAGATTGTTATTCCTCGCCTATTTAAGCAAGGCCCATTCTCAATGTATTGCATTGAGTTCCATAATAATATATGATATCGCTACTCATTTGTTTGCAAAGGTTTTATTTAAAGTTATTCGGTGAATTTCTTTCATCTTATTGATCGTGGTGTTTAATTAGCATTTGTTTTCTTTGCTTGGTACGATCTCGGTTATCATTCCTTTCAAGAAATGCAATACAACCCAAGTCAAGTTAGAAACAATGACAAAACATGAATTTTATTTCTCGAAAGATGCAAAATCCATTACAAAGTTGATACAATGCAAAAATCCTTTGTCGGATGTCAAAATTTGAGGCCTGTAACTCAAAAAATCTCTGGAACAATTTTTTGACAGAGTTCATTTAAATCACATAATGTCTCCCCTTAAAATGAGGTGAATTTTAAAATATAAAGAGAAAGGAATATTGGAATTGATTCAACAACTGACATCCTTCATTAAAGAGGTATGGGAAGCCATACAAATTGTTACTTTGCTTTCACGGGTGGTCATGGGTGTCATACCTCATTAAACTAGTAGTTGAACAAAAAATTTATCACTTCCATTAATATTGGTTTGTCCCTGATGTTCCTATATTCAACTGGTTGCATGCATTTTTTCCCCTTGATGGTGGCATTTTCTTCCCTATCAACTAGCTACATTATCCCTCTGGTGTCGTCCAGGAGCATGTTTCTCCTGTCACCTGACTAATTCTCATTGTGCTACCTATTGATAACACTCTTTGATGATCTCGGTCGGTAGCTCCCTTCTTATGCCCATCCACCTGAATTTTTTCACTACTTGTAAGTAGCATGCAAACCTGCTACCAACCTGCGGTAGCATGAAAATTTGTTGCCGATTGGTAAGATCGATATGTTACTGGCTAGTAGCATCCATACATGCTACTAGTCAATAACACACATAAAATGCTACCGGTGCCTTTACATCATTTCTTACTGTGCCCTCACCACTTTGTTCTACCAACCTATTCTTTGCTACCAAAATGTAGCACACATATAGCTACCTACGGTCAAGATAACATCCAAACATGTTACTAGCAAAGTAGCATAAAAATGCTACCGGCGGGGTTAAAACACGTGTCATGCACATCTCACTCGACCTATTTTCTCATGGATTGCCATCAAACCATCTTACCCACTCGATGTGTTCATGCAACTTATCAATCTCTTTAAAAGTAGATCACCCAAAGAATCAACTCGGTCACAACTCGATTGAGCCAACCATGAGCTTTCCTATTTCCTTAAATATAAACCCCATGTATACCGATATTGTCCAAATCTTATGAGTCTTCCATTTTTTATGGGTACAGAAAATGTACAACAACACCATAGCTCGCCACTTGTTGTTGAGTAGCCAAAAATATTCTAAGTGTTGGGAGCGTGAAGATAGGGCATTGGAAGCGCGTGGAGCTATAATAGTATTAAAGCACCCAAGTTCAAGACTTAGCTATTTTTTGTTAAGGGCTATTTTTGGAGATAGCGTACGAGCATGCGTAGAGATGAAGACTTGCGCTACACGCAATGGTATTTTGGGAACAAGCGGTTGATAAGCGTCATGCATAGTTTAAGCTAATAATAGGATTTATTCTTAGAGTTAACTATAGGACATCTATTGTTAGAACAATTACATGTTGTGCATGTTATTATAAAGGCGCATGGCTATTATCAACATGTGACCTATTTTGAGAAGTGCATGGGTGGTGAAGGGAAATTCCCCACCTCTATAAATATGTAATTAAATTGTGTAGTTTAAGAGAGTGAATTATTGTAGAGTTATGTTGTTGGTTTTGACGCGCACATGACTCATGGAGATACTTTATAGTGTAAGAAGCTTTTGTGTTTTATATTGTTTAATGCAATGGAGTATATTGGTAGGATAATGGTGCTATACATAACTGAATTTGGTTCTTATGTGGTTAATCTTATTATAGTTAATGTTTAGCTCATGATTCTCTGAGATCTAGATCTAGTTTATGTATTGTAGAATGTTTATGTTTAACTATGAATTTGGATATGCTAAACATCATCTCACTAACATCATATACAAGAAACTCTAAAGAGGGACCTGGTACCTTTGTGTGCTTTAGGTGAGTGCTCAGCGTAGGTTGAGTGATGTATCGTGCGCTGGGTTGTTCATAGTAAATTCTAGGTTGTATCATTGGTTTCATTTCCGGGACCTCTTTTTCAATTTTTTTCAGGATGTTTCATGATGAAGATGTAATGGTTAATCCTATCAAGTGTTGAGGATTGGATAGTATATCTAGAAACGAATACTCTCATAGATTTAGCATTGGATTTGAGTTTGACACGTGCAAATGGGTGGAGTAGAATTTTATGATTGTTTATAGGAGAGTTTCTTTGATATCTTTCTCGATAGAGTTGTCACGAGTGGCTAGTTGTTTATGTGTCTAAAAGGAATTGGAGGTTTTACAAACTTTTCTGGACACAGGAATAATTTCAAGCCCTCTATGATGTTGATCTAATTTGGATGCACATTGTGGATACTTGGTTCCATGGTGTTCTGAATAGCTATATTTTGGAGTACTTGATTCCACTTATTCTTTCCTAGAGGTATCTCGAGTTACGCTTTTATCTTATCCCAAGGGAACCTACCTAAAAGGCATTTTTCTATTGAATAAAATCTTGATGGTATCCCGACTTTCGACAAAAATTGATGGCTACCTAAACCCCACCACGTGCGGGGTAGGAGCAGGTTTGGTGAAGGATGGTAGACCTAGTGGAAGAGAGGCAAAGAGAAGAGAGGTGGCTTAAGTACAATGAGGAGTGCGAGAGGGTGTTGGGGAAGCAATGTGAGATTGCATAATAGATGGCATTAAGGAGAGAGATAGCTCATGAAGGATATGGAACTCACGTAGAGGGCATGGAGCCGAGCATCTAGAACTCCCCCATTTAGGTAAGCATGACAGGAACCCTCGTCGGCCTCTTATGAGAGCATGCCAAGTAGAGATGACATGGGCCATGAGCGTGCATCTGAATCTACCTAGCAACCTAGCCCTTGCACTTGGTTTTCTAGTTTCTAGTATAGCCAGTAGTTAGCAAGCTAGTTTGGGTAGTAGAATAACATGATTGAATCAAATAGCAAGTACATCTATGGTTGGATGCAGACATCTTCCTTATTATTTGGAGGTACCTTTTCAAGCACATCATTGGCACATAACTCAGGTGCATAGAATTTTGGACTCACTTCTAGGAGTAGTACCACCTCACAGACGATAGGAGTGTAGTTTAGCACCAATGTTAGGACACATGGTAGTACATCCTCTATTTTACTTCTAGCTACATGTGGAGGATCAGGGGGCATAGGTGGCTCTAGTTCTGGTGGATCTAATGGGTCTAGAGGCAGAGGTAACACAGGGGTTCTAGATCTGGTGGGCATGGTCCTCACCAACCCTAGAATATTTATGTGGAGATGTCGCTTCTTCTTCCGGGAGTATAGGGGAATAGAGGATGTTGCAGAGCATGTGCACATGTGTGAGATATTTTGGCGTGTAAAAGGGATCACTGATTCTTAGCACAAGGTAAGTCAGTTCACAACTACGTTGCAGAACACACATGTAATTGGTACAGAAAGTTTGACTCGATCAAACTTGCGTAGATTATACAACATTACGGGATGCTTTCCTTAAGGAATTTTATATCCCTAAGTTCAAGTAGAAGATTATAAGTGTGCTCAAGGATATTAAGTAGGGCACTACTAAGAGTGTTTGGGAATATGATGCCCATTTCAAAACACTTTTGTCTAAACTTTTTTATGATATCCATGCAAGCCAACATGCACAGTAGTTTTTGAGGGCTTGATCACACCTTTTAGGATGTCTTTGTCGCATAAGACATATATGGATCCACACAAAGCACTTGAAGCAGCGTTGCACACTAAGGTAGTTGGAAGTATAGACACTGGAGTGATCCCATTCCTAGAAGCTCATATTATAGCTATGGCAAAGCAGTTAGAGAAACTATCAGCCAATTCAGCACATAAGACGTGCACTAGGATTTGGTGTAAAGACTATGAAGTTGAGGGGCACACTAAGGAGACCATGGAGGTTCTCATAAATCTTTAGGGTTAAATACAAGTGTTTAAAGGAACACTCATGAAAGTTGGAACAAAAGAAGGCAGCATAGATGGTCCAGTCAGATGTTGATGATTTGAAAGAGGTATACAAGATGTTACGCCAGGATAATATTATTCCATTACTAAGGAATTGGTTAAAGGGAAACACTCCATGTGCAGGCATTGAGAATGGTCGGAAGATCCTACACGCAAACCTCCCCCTCTTAGCTTGGATTATGACAAGGAGATCACTCGAATGTTGTTGTGGATGGGTGGCTTTTGAGAAATATATTGATTGACATAGGCATGGAAGTTAATGTGCTTACTTTAGATGCATGGGTGTAGATGGGAAGACCTCCATTACATCCATCCTCTAATGTATTGTTTATGGAAAATTGAACTAAGGCCACTCCAATAGGATTTTTAAAGGATGCATCCATTACTATACAAGGGGCCAAGTTCACTAGGGACTTTGAGGTTTTAGCAATTTTAAGCCAAAACTTCCCAGATCTACTTAGGTACCCTTGGTGTTATGCAAATAATGTTTATCTATGGTTCAACAAGGGGTACATAATTTTTGTGAACAAGGAAGAACATGTTATTATCCCTTTGACAGATGGGAAATCTACACCTTATGTTGAACCTTTGAGTGAGGAAGACTTGAACAAAATTTATGTGCACGTCATTCACGATCCGGAAGTACTTGAGCCATCTAAGGAAGGAATCCTCTAGTGGGAAGATGCACAATATATTAGTGATACTACAAGTATTGCTTGTGATAATTAGGCACATGGAACTTATGAGATGGTAGGGTGTGAAGTAAGAAGTGCATTTGCATGAAGAGATAAGCCTCATTGTATTAGGAGGATAGGTAACAACTATGTACCCGGTACATTGGAGAAGGAGACCATGCGCTATTCATGCGCGCCATGGAGGAATAATGGGAAGATCAAGTGGACAAAAGAAATATGTTAGTATATACCCTGCACGGGATAGCAAAACATTGGTGGATGGTTCATAGGGATAATCTCATATAATGGAATGAAGTGAGAATTTCTCTAACAACCCAGTTTCTTAGGGGAAATCCACCTACTTAAATCTACACATATGATGGTAATCATCTATTTCAGCACCACATTCAGCAATGTGAGAGACTGCGGACAGAGAGGTAGGAAGCTTTACAACCTTCATTATGGGTGCATAAACTTTATTTCACTTTTCATGGCTACACACGTGCTTGGTACGTTTATGTGGAGCTTCATAGGGAGATTGGAAATTGGCAAGACTTGACTATAGGAATGATCCAAACTTTTGACTACTTCTCCACTAAAACTCCGATGAAAGAGGTATTATGAGTTAGGGAGCGCTTGACTCGAGAGACAACGCAAAGGTTCAAGAACTCATTCAAGATTTATTTGGTGAGGCAGACCTAGGAGCGTGTGTTGATGAAGTAGATCAAATTGATGCCGACTACTTAAGCATGCTTTCTTTGAGAAGGAGAAAGAAAAGATGGTTTACATCATGGATGATGAAGAAGTGGAAAATTTGGACATTGATCATTCGAGAAGGTACACGCAAGTTTTTAGACAGTGTAGATAAGAAGGCACGCACCCATCATGAACCTATGAAGACCAAGAAAGTGAACATTGGTATGGATGTTAAACCTAAGGAGGCCATAATTGGAGATTATTGGTTTGATTATGAAGTGACTAAGATAATTGAGTTACTACGTGATTTCCAGGACTTATTTCCTAGAGGCTACAATGAGTTAAAGGGAGTGCATGAGTCTTTGGGCGAGATGAGGATTAAGCTAAAAGAAGGTGCGAACCCGGTCAGGAAGAAACCTTACAGGATGAACCCTAACTTGTGTGTAAAATTTAAAGAAGAAATTGACAAGATGTTGAAATCGCATCATTAAGCCCCTAGAAGAATCAGAGTGGGTTAGCCCCATGGTAATCAGTATAAATAAAGATGGTCAAATTAGGATTTGTTTGGACTACACGGAGCTGAATGTTGTGTGTGTGATTGACTTTTTCCTACACCTTTCAACCGAGGAACTATTGGAAGGTGTTGCAGGGGTGTAAAATTTACTTTTTACATATGGGTTCTCTAGGTATCACCGGTAGGAATTGCGAAAAGGAGGATTAAGAGAAAAAAAAATTCACCACTGAATGGGGAAGTTTTTCATACACAGTGATGCCCTTTGGACTAAAGAACATGCCTGTAATATTTTCATGCATAGTTTTTCAAGCATTCCAAGATTTTATTCACAAATTCTTGCAGGTTTACTTAGATGATTAGACAATATATGGGCTTGTCAAGGATCATTGTGACAACTTGCGCTTAATGTTTGAAAGATGCAGACAATTAAGCATCTCCTTAAACATCAAGAAGTGTGTATTTTCTACACCTTTTGGAACTCTTCTAGGGCATATCATCTGCAAGGAAGGTTTGTTAGTAGATCCAACTAAGGTTGCAGTTATCATAGGCCTGGAGGAGCCTACCAGTCAGAGTGAGGTGTGCGGGTTCTTAGGCCACACAAGGTATTACAAAAAAATTATCAAAGGATATGCTAATATTTATGCGCTCCTGGAGGAGTTACAAAAATGAAAAGGGACATTCTATGTGGAGAACCACAAAGAACGCGTGCATTTGACGCATTGAAGGAGAGGCTTATCATGCGGCGCCTATTCTACACTTTCCATCATGGGACCAACCTTTTCACGTACATGTGGATGCCTCCGCATGGCCATTAGTACATTGTTAGCTCATCCTGGAGAAGGTATAATAGATCAGCCTTTTTTTTTCTAGTAGAAATTTGACTCCTACAAAATAGAATTATACAACTACAGAGCGGAATGCCTTGTTGATGATCTACGCGCTATATAATTTTAGACAAGACTTGCTAGCAACACCATTTTTGTTTTATACAAATCACATGGAATTGAAATACTTGTTAAATAAGCTCATTTTACAGGGGCGTATATGCCGATGCGTGCCATTATTCTAGGATTTTGACTTTATCCTCATGGTAAAACCAGTAAAAGTAATTCGCCTGCATCGCTTATCAAGATTTCAATCGGAGAGGATGCATAGATAATTAAAGATATAATGCCCAATGCACACAGGTTGTACAAGTTAAACTATGCACCTTCATAATTGGAGGATATTGTTGTCTTTTTACACACAGGTATGGCGCCAGAAGGAATGAAAGCCTTAGAGAGGAAACAACTTGCAATTCACAACACACCTTTCATATTGATCAGTGGTGACTTATATAAACTAGGCTGAGATAAATTATTATGCCAGTGTGTATTAGAACATGAGCACAGAGATATCATGGAAGAGGCTCATGATGCTATTACAGTTGGGCACTATGTAGGTGACGCCACCATGCGTAAGATTCTACTCATTGGTTTATGGTGGGAAACCATGTACATAGATTGTAAAGAGTATTATAAGGCATGTGATCGCTGTCAACACCTTAGAAAACCTGGGCAAAGAGATGAAATGTCATTGAGGCCTATTACTAGTGCAGAGTCATTTGAAAAATGGGCAATAGACTTTGTGGGTCCTATTTCCCCATTCGCGCGTAGAAATGGATCACACTACATCATCACTTGTACAAATTATCTTACAAGGTGGGAAGAAGTAGCACCTACAAAGGATTGTACAATGGCTACAACAGAAAGGTTCTTATGGGAAAACATTCTTACTCGGTATGGATGTCCGTTGAGACTGAAAAGTGATAGGGGCACACACTTCTTGAATGAGACAATCAGGATATTATTGGATGAATTTATGGTCACACACCACAAGACTACACCTTATCACCCTCAAGAAAATGGGACTATTGAGGCCTTCAACAAGATATTGAGCCAGACCTTGACAAAAATTGTGATGTTGGAAGGAAAGATTGGGATGATAAAGTTTTTGTTGTATTGTGGGCATATAGAATAACCTACAAAAGGTTGAATAAGGTCACACCCTTTCAGTTGGTATTTTTCATAAAATCAGTTCTTCCCATTGAGTTCATGTTACCTTCTTTGTGTATTGCATGTGTGGGAGGTCTAGTTGATGAGCAAGCATTGGAAGAAAGAATTGACAAGTTAATACAGTTGGATGAGAGGTGCGCCATAACACGTTAGATTTACAAGCAGGAAAAGGCCGGGAAGAAGGAATGGAATGACAAACACATCAGAGAAAAGAATCTTGAGGTCGGGCAGATGGTACTTCTTTATGATTCAAAGTTTTTGTGCCACCCAGAAAGCTTAAGGTGCATTGGTTGGGACCTGTATGTTATCACTCACATACTTGAATTAGGAACTTTCCAGTTAGAGGTGCTTAATGGAACATGGTTATCTAGTTATTTCAATGGGAGTAGTGAAGCCCTACTATAAATAATCCTTCTTGGTGTTTGTAATAAGGCAAGTATTGCCATTTAGATTAGATTTCCTTTACTATATTTCATTTAATGTATTTCCTTCTTCATCATTATGCTTTGTCAATTTAGTTCAATGTTTTGTGTAATAAGCGCGTTTGTGCGCCAGAAGCTTATCACAATCTAAAGTGTTTATATGTGTAGAGGACTGCACATACCCTTAGTGTGGGTGGATAAAGAAGGTATGGAAAATAAATAAACTCACGGGTAACCACAAGAGGAATAGAAGGAGAAAGGTTTCAAAATTCATGAGAACTTCCAAAGAATTGCTAAAATGAATTAAGACCACGTGTAATCCATTGGGCACTCAAGTATAAATCGGGAGGTTGCAACATTGGAGACTATGTATGTTGGGTCACATTGGATAAACTACTTCGGATTAAGGAAGTGTGGGTAGAGGAGATCTGTGATGGATAAGTAGCAATGCGCCAAAAAATTATGACTAAGGCGCAAGAGTTTGAGGTGTGAGACATTGAAGTGCATGATAATGAGGCACATAACATGCTCAAAAGAAATTAATGTCATGTATGGTGGTAGGTGTAATAATTAATGGAGGTTTTTTTGAAAAATTGGTCAATGTCAAGCATTCTCAACGTCATTTACTACCTTGCAAACTTGAGAAAAATTGCAAAGTGTAAAGAAGAGTTGGAGATGAAGAGAATTCTTTAGATTGAGTAAATTTGACACATTGTGCAGCATGGTGTTGAGTACACAGGCATGGAAGCAAGATTTAAGAAGTGGTACGTGTGCATTACGGAAGGGAGACTAGGGTTTTCATTTCACAACTAGAGTTTTTATGCATTTATAGAATCAAAAGGGGTGATGGCACCACGGAAAGCTCCAGTAGTAGAGAAGGAGGTTAACAACCCAACAGAGGAGTGGTTGGTGGAAATGTTGTATCTAGAAGGATTCATTGAAGGGTGGTCATGGACAACAAATATTACTCAAGTGTAGGGTTGCAGATATTAACCATCACACTATAAAATGTATGAAGGACATCACGGTAGAAGTCTATAGAAATACTAACCGATGGTTGGTAGATGGAACTAGGGTTTTGGATGCCTCGGTGAAGAAACTACTTGAGAGCGTGAGTATAATGCATATCCTAGAGTTTCCCTACTTTGGAAATCCTGAGCAATTGTACCAATGGTTGGTGTCATAGGTCCATGAATATTATCTCTATTTCACAAGTAGGAGAATGAGGATAGTTGCTAAATTGGTTGGAAAAGTTACTAGGGTTGCGTGACATGGGTTTAGAAATTCTTTGGAGACTTAACAAATGATGATGGAATTTATGCCACAACATCTCTATACAAGTATAAGAAGGGGGTCCGAGCTTTCAAGGTCACTAACATTGCAGACATGGCCACCAGAGTAACAATGTGGTCAGCAGGTAGTAAAATAGGAGCCACCGAGCAATAGAACATGGTAAACGTGTGTTGGTTGCATATAGTGCACAAAATAGCCAACAATACCTACTATAATATCGTCAGTTGTATTGTAGAGAACTTAGTGAATGAGGTGCGCATCTAAGAAGATAAATGTGAGAAGATAAATTGGGGAACAATTCTATTATTATTTGTGTTCAAGTGAATTTGGGGTACCAGATGGTCCTAGGGAAAATATATAGGAGTTTCCGTTGGAGAAAAAATCCCCAGCAAAAATATATGCCAAGTACACATTGTGTGGGTCTATTTCCAACACATACAAAGAGCTCTTAGACAAGTGGTTTCAGAGATTACGCAGGGAATTTGAGGGAGAATGGCACATTTTGCATGAGTTACCCAAGGTGTTGAATGGGAGGCTGAATTTGCATTCTACCAACATTTCAGCCTGGGGCGCTTCCACATGAAGTCTGGAGAGAAGATCCCATGGTGTAATTTTCCTTTTGCATTTACCGCAAGGTATTTCAAAGACTCTATAAATAGATTTCATGATACGCATTAGCTCCAGTTTGACATAGAAAAAGTGGACGCAGACATTCACATTTTGCGTAAAACATATGTATGGCTAGGTAAGGAGGCCTATGTCGAAACTATGGAGTCTAATACTATGGACATCATGTTAGAGAGTTTGGTTATAGGGAAGATTGAACCAGCACGCATCTACATATACCTCAGACCAAGGTTCAAGGATGGAAAATTGGTGAAGGGTGTGGATATGGCTCTTCCAGGACCTCCTACAAAGAAGCAAATAGTGGGGACTTCAAGGAATGTTACATCTACACTCCCTACTTAAGAGGACCCAGTACATACAGGACTTCAAAACATCTTAGAACAAGAGGAACCTAAAGACAGCACTTGACTTGTGCATACAAGAAGGATTCTAAGGAAGAGGTGCGCTTCAGAGATACTTTGGTGTTAGAACTTCACATCTAGTAAGGAAATCACCACGTGTGACTCAAAGTAAAGGATGAAGATAAGGAGAAGAAAAGAATGGGAAATATATTCCTATACAAGATAGTGAGGGGGAATCCCCATTAATCAATCATGCAGAAGTAGAGGATGAAGCTCCAAGAATGAGTGGAGATAGAGTTGATGCCACCCCTAGTGTGGAGATACAGGATGATGAAGAGATGGGAAAGCACGTAGTCTATGAGACTCTAGATCCCAACGTGGGTATTCGATAAGATATCTCTGGTGAAGAAGAAAGAAACATTGGTGGAGATACAAAATTCCTCATGCACCCCATGCAGGAAAAAGGGAAGGATGAGGAGGAATTCAACCAAGTGGTAGAATGTGTTGTCCCACAAGATACATATGTAGTTATTTAACAAAAAGAAGATGCATTAGCGTACAAGGATGTTCGCAAGCATGCAAACGTACCTGAAGAAGAAGAATCAGTAGGTACTCAAAACTTGGGTTATATGAATGACCCTTCACAAATTATTAGAACCTATTTCCAGAGTACAATACCAAACAAATAGTTGTATGGATGGGATTGGATGGACCTTGAAATGGCTAATACACACACTCGCAAGCAGCTATCTTGGGGCATGCAAACTCACATGCATGAGCCTGATTTTGATGTCTGCAAAGAGACGTACACTTCAAAGAAGATGAGCAAGGTGCCTCATACACACCATATGACCATTAAGCCAACTCGGTTCTCGATGAGCAGGTGAGCAATGATTTGATTAAGGTGTTCGCAAAGGTAGCGCACAAAAATATGGATAAGGTAGCAACAATCTACATGTTAGTGGAGGATAAAAAGGACAAGGATGCAGAAATCAAGCGCCTTACTCAAGAGTGCGATAATGCAGTCGTAGAGGCCCATAAGGTAAAGACAATGGTGAAACATATTGCAGATGATATTTTTGCAGAGGCCTAAGTTTCAGGAAAGGGTGCCTCAGGAATTTAAGTTTGAGTTGCACTATCTACGCGTAATAGTTATCCTACTTTTGGATGAAGGACCAATGCACCTCCCCAATAAAAAGGATGTAAAGGAAGAAGAAGAAAGAGCAAGGGCCACTATTGATCAAAAAGTTTCAGTATATGAGGCATTGCTCCAAACATTAAAAGATGAGATGAGGAGAGCCGATCAAGCTCTTAATTTATGCGGCACCGTGCACACCATAATAAGGACCACAAATCTGGAAGAAGATAATGAAGTTCTGAAGGCGATGAAGGATGAAACACTTGGGCGCACATAAAGGTTGGAACGGTAAAAAAAAAAGTGTGAAACCCTTGCAGCGCCTCAGGATCGCACAAGGAAAGGATTAACAAGATTGGAAAGCTCGTAGCACAGAAGATGGACCTCATGGAGGGAATGCTAACAGGTATAGCCAATGTTTTCAAGATACTACAAAATGAGAAAGACAAACTCTCTAAGGAAGAATTAGATGACATAGTCACTGATATTGCAAAGAAAATGAGGAATGTGTTGAGTGACTGGCAGACTTTAGAGGGTGAGATTAGGAATGAATATCCAGAACTAATTCCTCCAGTTGAAGAAGAGGGTGATGTAGAATAAATGTCATTCTTTTGTACAAAGTTTGGTTCATTCTTTCATTACTTGTTCTTTATCATTGGAAACATCAAAAGAATTCCCATTATCAAGGTGGCAATGTACTTTAGTGTGTGGTAATGTTGAGCAGCCAAAAATATTCTAAGTGTTAGGCGCGTGAATATAGGACGTTAGAAGTGTGCGAAGCTATAACAATATTAAAGCACCCAAGATCAAGACTTAGCTATTTTGCGTTTAAGAGCTATTTTGGAGATAGCATATGGATCACATGTAGAGATGAAGACTTACACTACACGAAATGGTACTTTGGGAACAAGCGGATGATAAGCACCATGCATAGTTTAAGCTAATAATAGGATTTATTCTTAGAGTTAACTATACGAAAACTATTGTTAGAACACTTACATGTTGTGCATGCTATTTTAAAGGCACATGGCTATTATCAGCATGCAACCTATTTGCATGCTATTGTAAAGGCACATGGCTATTATCAGCATGCAACCTATTTTGAGAAGTGCATGGGTGGTGAAGGGAAATTCCCCACCTCTATAAGTATGTAATTGAGTGTGTAGTTTAAGAGAGTGAATATTGTAGAGTTATGTTGTTGGTTTTGATGCGCACATGACTCATGGAGATACTTTATAGTGTAAGAAGCTTCTATGTTTTACAATGTTTAATGCAATGGAGTATATTTGTTGGATAATGGTGTTAGACACAACCTGAATCTTGTTCTTGTGTAGTTAATCTTATTATAGTTAATGTTTAGCTCATGATTCTCTGAGATCTAGATCTGGTTTATATATTGTGGAATTTTTATGTCTAGTTATGAATCTAGATATGTTAAACATCATCTCACTAACATCATGTACAAGCAACTCTAAAGAGGGACTGGTACATTTGTGCACTTCAAGTGAGCGCTCAACACAGCCGAGTGATGTGCCAAAGATGCTTAGGTTATTCATAGTAAATTCTAGGCTGCATCAATTCTTATCTCTTCTTACCAACATATATGGCTTCTCTTTATGGTCACATAGACCTTCAACACCTCCACAAACTGCCCTCTCACTCACACTTTCTCCTACTCACCCAACTACCAAAGAGGTCACTAAGAACATTTTTTTATACATGACTTAAGATCATAACATGCCTAGGTCAGACATGACAGGGCATTTAACATCATTATGACACCATAAAAAATACCAATTAGGTCAGAAAAAGCATCTACAAACTCAAAACCCTTCAATATGACACAAGTAGGCCTAATTGCACAAAACAACTCCTTGGCCAAATTTGAATCTTCTTCAACTAACGATACTTTAATCAAACCTTTGAAACCATATATACATTTTTTTTAAGTTCAATCCATGCCTCTTAAAATCTTGATCATAAATGTACCACCATATCATGCTATGAAGCCACTCATTAGAACAACTCTCCTCACTAGGTCTGTGACCTACAAAACCAGTCCTCAAACATGAAGCTCAAATGCTTGTCAAATCACCTTGACCATAAAATTATGACACTTGGATAAAAATATCATGACATCAAGTTCATCACAAAATTCATGAAACACCACAACTGAGACTGAAAAACCATCAAAACACCTCTACAACTAAGACCACAAGAACTGTCATTTTCACCCCAAAAACTAGTCTTTCAAGATAGACTTCCACATACCTCCGAAGGGATAAAAATTGTTCTGAAATAACTCCAAACATGTATCATAGCTTCAATAATTTCTCGAACACCAATTTATTAAATAGGTTCAATGCAAAACCTAAGAGTAAACACAACTTCTTCATAAACATATAATTTGTTGTGAGGTCCACACACTATCAAGACACCTAAATGCCACCTAAAGAAATTTTTAGGAGTCCTCTACAACCTCCAATCATCATAATATCCAATCCAATCCATTTTTAGAATGTTTGAACAAGATCTCCTCCATCGCTAACTAACTAGGGTTTAAGCAGAGTTTATAACCTCCTTACCTTTTTAACGATTGTCCATAAAGATATGCCCCTTAATCCACAAACTAATGTCTATGAAATTGAGATAATACCCTTCCCCAAGTATCATAAAGATATTAGTATCCCATGAAAACTTCACACATGCCAATGAGCATCAAATAGACAACCTTGAGTTGGGATTTTCACTATCTAGGAACTAGGTGGAGCTAAAAATCACTTTTCATGCTAAATATTGCAAACCAACACTTAAAACTTCACTCACACCTCTAGAACAACCTATTACACCTTTCCCAATTCTCACCTTTCCATATCCATTTTGAAAATTACTCTTCTCACCTCATTTAGCCAATTAGGGACTAAGAATAGGTCTAGTGAAGATCTAGAAAACAAGTAGAAACCCTATACCTACACTCGAGACAATTGGGATTGCCTACACACTTCATCATCATGTTTTTCACACTCTCATTCTACATAACCAACTACTACATATTTGACATACTACCTAGTCCTTCATGTATGTTGACTAGGCCACCTAACCAAGCATCTTGACCATGCTTGCACCATCAATGTTGACCACTTGGTGACTTCATCACTTTTTCCCATCTATAAGATCCTTCAACACACTTCATGACATCACCAAAACACTACAATACCTTTACAACACTCGTACAAGTGACCATACCTACTCAAGACACCTCAAAACACCATGCCACCTCATCAAGCAACTCAACATGACCAAGAAACACAACATGAAATCAATGACTAACACTATCAATCAATCTTCATGTTCCTTACTCCTTTTGACATCAATGACACCTATTGACATCAATGACAACACTACTTGCCAGCAATCTCCCCTTTATCATTGATGGCAAACACATGTTCATTCTCTCAAGCCATCAACTCATTCTCCCCTTTTGACATTAATGACAAAGAAAGATACCTACAACATCTGATTTTTTCTTCTCCTATCATCACAATAGGCTCACCATTTAGTTAGAAACATCAACCAAATTAGACAAGGTCCATTTCACCTCTATTTTGTCTCTTTACAACACTAGAGCAATATAGCCCCCCTTAGCAAATGCATGCCTTCAAATTTGACTCAAACCTTAAACAAGCACTTTTTAACACATAACTAATACAAATAGCTAAATAACACACTGACTCATACCTTTCTTATGCAGACAAATGTCATAAACTTGCTCAACTTATCAGCAACATTGTATGCAACTTTCATCCTTGTCTTCATGGGCTTTAGAAATTTTGGTACTTCACTCTTACTTGAGAACATACCTAATTGACTCCCCTAAGTCCTTGACACCACTATCATTCCTACTAGATAAAAACTACTACTAATTTCAAGAAGAAACAACAAACCATTTTCATGCCTTGAACCATATAATTAGCTCCCCCGACTTCTAGACAAGTTAATGATAATTAGGTGCTAATGCAAATCTTCACAAACTTTCCCACTTGATACAACTGATGTCAATATGTACATGTATTTGTTAGCAAAGTTAGGAAAGTTAGAACTAACACCTATTAGTCCTAAAACAAAGCTAAATCAAATTCAATGCATGTCATGCTTAAAGCTTAAGCAAAACTAATCTACTAACATCCTTACATTAGAACATGAACAAATATTCAAACTAACATATTAATCCATTAATTTTTATCTCTATTGAATGCCAAAAAGGAAATGAACCTACTTAGATCCTTAGCAATCAGAGGTTTGATTACATGTTTGAATCCCAAGGTTTTCAAGAATGCAGTCTTGTCAATCCATGGCTATAAGATCATTTGACATATCTCCATATGACTTCAAAACTTGGATGGATGAATACAAGAAATGAAAGTAGCTAGCCTCTCCAATGAAGAATGCTCCAAGATGAAAAAATGGCTATAGTGTATTTACTATATGTTTCACTTTTGTTTCTCAAGGAATAGGTGTAAGTGTAAAGGTAGGATGAGGGCTCTTTATATATCCCAATGGATAAAGGGATCTCTACATCCCTTTGCATGTGGGATAATAGAGATGTTGAGTTAGTTGTGGATAAGGGGGGTTTAGATAGGGTTGAGTTAACTTTAGGAGAGTTTAGCTTGTCCTTTAGTGACTCATGTGGATAAAGGTGGTTTATTAATTGATTAAGATGATTAATTAATAGATGTGCAAGCTTATAAAAGCTTTTTAGAGGAATATTAGCATGATTTAGACTATAGAAGGGGATTAAATCAATTAAATAATGATTTATTGGTTTAATGAAAGGGGAAGCTAATTAATTAATAATAATTAATTAGTCTAGATAGAAAAGGATTAATTAACGGAAGGTCATTAATTAGGGTATTTGTTGAATAGAAGACTTAATTAATTACTTATTGTAATTAATTAACAATGATAGAAGAGAAGATGAGCATTATTGATGATATGTCACCAATTTGTGGGAAAGGGGATAATTAGCACAATTTAAGTGTTTAAATTGTTCAAGCTAAATTATAGGTGTCTACATTTGCCCCTCTTTGGGGTGGCATAAGCGATGCCACTTCAAAGATAGTAAATGGATAAAATTTTTAAGGGGTAGAAGAAAAATTAGTAGAAGTGATAGATGCCCCCTCAAGTGTCAATGGGGTGATGAAGGAAGACGATCGACGATTGAAAAAGGTGAGAAATGGAGAGGAGCAGGATGCCCCAGGTGAAGCAGAAGAATAGTGTTGATAGGAGGGTGACGTAGAAGAAATGAAGACGAGAAGAAAAGAGCCAGATTTCATCCAGTGTATTGAAATAACTTTATTGTCATCATATTGCCAAAAGATCTACATCATCGGTCCTTATGAAAAATATAAGCATACGAAAAAAGTAGAATGACATGAAAATCCATACTATGAACAATTGTCCATTGCTGAAAACACCAACCCTATGCAACATACAAAATGCAATGCAATATGAGAAGGAAACAAGCTCATTTAATAGGGAAAACAAGTACAAATGCACATATCCAACCCAACAATGGTCAAGATAGTTGTACAAATGTTTTGTTATCAAACTGAAGAGGTCTACATGCTCGTGATTGATGACAAGGGTTAAAAATGATGCCCCGAGAAAGGATACATACAAGGGGAAATGATGATGGACATTAGGTCCAAGGAGAAAGCTTTATGTGCAACGAAACAACACCAGGCAACAAGACATGCCCTAGAGTATAGACAAAGCAAGCAGCTAGCTTTGTGAATGGTTGTGAATCGGTGATCCACAAGTCGTGTTGATCGGTGAAGATGTGAAACAAACTAGTAGGATACGAAAAGAATACCATGTGCAAGACACAAGTTTCAGCCGTAATAAGCGGGTTACCTATTTTTGCAAGTTTTTTATTTTTTAGGATTTTGTGGAGAATTTTTCCTTGTTTTTGAATATTATATATATATATATATATATATAGTTTGTTTTTGGATTTGTCTAAAATGCGGTGGACTAGTGGATGTGTAGAAGAAAATAGAAGAAATAGAATGAAGTGCCTAGATGCAAAATAAAATGCCCTAGGGGGAAGAAAGAAGACACAAGTGACAAATAATGTCCCCTGTATAGTGGAAAAAGTAACAAAATAATTATTTTAAAAATAATTATCCAAGAGAGTGGATAAGAAGAAAAATCACCTAGGAGCAATAAAAATTGTCCTAGTGAGAAGAAAGGGGTACTAGACGGCAAAAATGCCCCAAAGACGATGAAAAATGAAAGAAAAATAATTATTTAAATAAAATAATTATTTGACAGTGAACAGAGGAGAAAAAGGTGGTCAAAACAAGCCTCCGGGCATCATGGCCAATGAAAGATAGGTTGATATACCCCACCCAGGGGGTAAATCACTGCAACCAATCCATTTATTACCGACCACGCGCCACGTTTTTACCGCGAGGCTCTAACAATGATGAGGATGATGGTGAGAGCACGAGACCATTTGAGATGAGTGGACACAGTTCAGGGGTATGACCGACATGTGGACGATGGTGTCTTTGTGAGTAACCTAACCCTCTTCGTCAATTTTGTAATTAATGCTCATAGAAGTAGGAAATTAGGGAAAAGTTGTGTCGGCACGCATGTGTGGGAGCGCAGGTGCCCTAATGGTGGCATAGGCACCTTTGGAGCATATGCGCACACGCGCAGGCACAAAAAATACGTATACGCGCACGCGTATACACCCACATGACAATGCACACACAACACATGTGTGTGCATGCGCATGCACCACATGGTAGTGCACACACATAGGGCACACATATGCATGCACGCACATGTACCCAAAGGATGACACAAGTGTCCATAGGTACATGTGTGCACGCGCATGCACCAAAAGGAGGGTGCACATGCCATTGGGTGTGCACACACCCCAAAGGGCACACAGGCACACTAAGTAGACGGAGGAAAGATAGAAAAATGCTAAAAATGATGACATTTAGAAGAAAATTAGGATTTTTGGGTTAACCCTAAAAAAAGATAGGTAGAACTTAGAAGAAATGTTAGTAGCTGACAAATGGAATGATTTTGTAGAGACGGTTTCCCATGCTACAGACACGTGAGCGACATTCATGCATAGCAAAGCTAGAGGGGAGCATGTGTAGATGAGATCGGTGAGCACAGTGGCGATACTTTTAGAGGTGGTGGGCCTAGGCCCCGTATCCTAGATGCCTTCCATTACTTTGGATCATAGTCTACTTGACCGCATTGATTGAGCGGTGGCATAATGAGAGCCAATGCTTTAGGCTCCCTACCGGAGAGATGACAGTTACTCTAGAGGACGTATGGCAGATTCTCCGCGTACCTATCCTAGGCTTGCTGATCGAGTATACGAGTGACCTTGGGTGGATCAGGGTGGTGGTCAGTGACTTGTTTGACCGTGATGATATACCGCATGATGGCATGATAGTTTCATTACATGAGTGCATAGCTGATCCGACATTGCACTAGGGGCCATTATATGTGATGTCACTTATCAATGGGTTTTTACTCACTAATAAGACTAGGACATCCTTCCCTAGGGTCCATGACATTGGTTCACGAGATTTTTAGTGGCGAGTGTTATTGTTAGGGCCAGTGCATACTGGCACATCTATACTAGGACTTAGCACTGATTACATACCACCATCAGAAGATGGTGGGGCCTACCTCTTTACTTGCAGATTTGGTCTTGGGACCACATAGCTATTAGGTGCCCTGTAGGTGCATTACATGTCCGAGTCCTAAAGGATCTGGTCATATATGGCTTGGGTTTTTGTAGGTGACGACATATGAGGGCACCTAGGTAGCTTGTACCATTATCGACGAGAGTTTAACAAGTTGTTAGATAGGGACATTATACGAAAGCCTTACAGGTAGATACAATGGCTAGAGGATGGAGTAGAGCTTAGTGTTTATGTGGTGGAGCACTTCCTTCTAGGTAGCCGTAGTTACATTATCAAGTTATACAGAGTAGACCAATATTAGTGACGGTGGGCATGGTGGGGGTTCCACACCAGATTTTTAGTATGCTCTGCCGAGACTCGAGAGGCGAGACCATGGGGCCACACATATAGGCAACCCAAGCCAGGGCTAGCTTTCTACAAGTGGTACCACAGGCATGTGACCCAGCTTGATAGATCAGAGATCCAAGTACCACTGTCGATTACATGGATTAGTATGCCACTATTTTACCACGACGTTTGACTATTCCAAATAAGGCATGGGTAGCGGACACTCGGGCACCGTGAGAGCTTCCTTATAGTGATGACGAGAGGGAGGATATATAATATTGAGACCCAGATGATCCATTTGATGGGTTGTCACATCATGGGTAGGGCGACGAGGTGGTGCAACACATGTGTAGGGACCGAGGCGGTAGGGACCAATACAGGCACCTGCACAAGTTCCTAGGCTTAGATTATGAGAGCAGGATAGGCCTCTAGACCCGATACAGGGGTAAACACAAGGACATGCATATGGACAAGCCGCTATGGTGTAGTAAGTGGCATAGATAGTCACCTTACAATAGTAGCTACAATAGGCCATAGCAAAGAGAGACCGGGGCCCTGAGCCCAAAATTTAGTAGTGATAGCGAGAGCGGGATCAAGCTCGGCCCAAGCTAGCCAGAGGAGGTGATGGTGCCATCCATTTTCATTAGATACAGCAGATGGTAGCACAGATGGCTCAGGTGACAAGCCTATATCAACAAACGCAGGCTCTGGCCACTGATGTGATCTTAGAGAGAGATAGGCTAAGAGTAGAGTGAGTCGTGGGTCAGGCCGAGCTTGCCCAAGTATCAGTAGAGATAGTGTCCTTCCAATGCACAGATGGCACAGTGGTGAAAACCCAAAATCATAGAGATCTAGCTACAACAGAGGGCATAGCATCTTATTATAGATCATTATATTATGAGGCAATTCCTACTGAGCGACAAGCATCTTCTTATAGCTAGTAGTTGAGTAGAGGGACGAGGTTAGAGAGGCCTTAGGCCTCAGTGGAGCAGCCATGGGGGTATTCTGTGAGACCGAGCAATGCTCATGCTATGCCTCCACCATGGGACAGACCAGCCAACCCATTTGAGGGCTCGAGTCACCCCTGATTATTGTATTGATACATGTGCCTCTTTGATGAAGGCTTATGAGCAGCTTGTTCTCGATGTACAACATTCTTTATGTATAGTAGTTTTGACATATGCCTCTGATGAAGGCAGTTGTATTCTTTGATCGATGTATATCATCCTTTTTGTACACCTCAAATGAAGGCATTTTTGATGTATAGTAGTAATGTATATCTATTTTTGATACAGATATACCACACACATGTATATGTATATATGGACATTTTTGACATGACACATGTTATGAGATGATGGAAATTGTTTGTTATTTTTTATTGAGTATATGGATATATGGATGTGTTTATGATGTTAGCTGATTTGATTTCACATGTATATGTATCCTGATTTTTGATGTATCGCATGCGCTTTGATTTCTAGATGATAGATCTGTAGAATATATCAAATGTATTTTCTCATGTGATGTGATAGATTTAGTGGATGGGATGATATGATGATATGGGTGGGGGGATATATTTTTATATTTGTGGTCCCTCTTTCCCCATTTGATGATATGATATGTGATGATTATCTTAGCATTCATGTATGATGTATACTTAGCTTTTTCTTGATATATGATGTATATATGATGTTAGATGTGATGATATTTGATGGAAATATGATGATGTGATAAAAAAATGATGCACATGCAACATGCAAACACAATCAAATGTTAACAAATAACATAATGAACCAATACAACAATGTACCATGATTCACCAGCATGCAAAAACACACTTCAATATGCACAAGCAAGAATAAATCTGATCTAAACAAGAAAAGATGAATCCTAACAAAGTATGTCTAAGCAACAAACAATAAAAATGTACAAACATGAAGCAACTATACAAGCAATCAAGCAAAGCAAGAAACAAGATAATGCAAGTAAACTAAAGTGAATGTTTTTGTAAGATTGTTTTGTGAAACAATTTTCTATTGTTTTGATTTTTGTGAAACAATTTTCTATTGTTTTGATTTTTGTGAAACAATTTTCTATTGTTTTGGGTTTTGTGAAACAATTTTCTATTGTTTTGGGTTTTGTGAAACAATTTTCTATTGTTTAGAGTTTTGAAACAATTTTCTATTGTTTTGATTTTCTAACATTTTTTAATGTTTTTGTGTTTTTCTAACAATTTTCTGGAGCTATGCACAAGTGTGGATACCCCCGTTAGGTTAGACGGGGAATATACAAGGGCAAATGCCACACGCTTATAAACAGGAAGGTGAAGTCACAGAAGTGCCCCTAGCGTGAGATGGGGAATAGAAAAATACCATGCCTTCACAGATGAATAAAAGGAGACAAAGCCGAGATCAAGGCTTGATAAGGTTAAGCTCACGGGAATCTCGGAGGCAGATGCGGAACTAGGCTAAGTAAAAGTACCCTCCAGATGCAAGATGCTTGTGAACAATGAATCCTCCCAAGGCACTAGAAACCTGGTTTTCACCCAAGGACCTATCCAAAGTGCCACAATTGTGTGGTTTTCACTTATGAATGACCTATTTTATCTTCTTATTTTTTCTCTTATTTTAATTTTTTTGTATTTTGATTATTTTTACCCTGTTTTTTATTTGCTTTTCTGATTTTTGTGCCATATTTAAGCATAGAACTCGCTTAAGGTGCATGGAATTCATGGGCTCAAGGATCTCATCACCATTGGGGTGGGCAAGTTTGTATGCTTCCATGTCATACTTGGCCATGATAACATAAGGTCCTAACCAATGCAATTCAAACTTTCCTTTCTTCTCTCGTTCTACCCTTGTGTTGAACTCGATTCTCCTTCATGACCAAATCACCAACCTCAAACTGACGAGGTATGATTATTTTGTTGTAATTTTTGGAGACTCTATTTTGATACACTTTAAGGTGATTTAAGGCATGGATGTGCTTCTCTCAGGAGCTCTAACTCGCCAATCTAGCCACTCGATGATCTTCATCTTTATATAGCTAATCCCTATGAGAGATTCTTAAGGAAGGAAGCTCAATTTCTAACGGGATGATAGATTTCGTTCCAAATACCAAGGAATATGGTGTCGTACCCGTAGGAGTGCAAATAGAGGTCTTGTAAGCCCAAAGAGTGGGTGGATTTGTAAATTCCAATTACAACCTGTCTTACTTACCATCTTCTCCATTATTCGCACCAAAGTCTTATTAGTGGCCTTGGCCTATCCATTGCCTTAGGGATAATATGGTGCAGACCATTATGACCTGATTTGAAACCGATGATAGAGATCCTTTAATATTTTATTATTGAATTATTTTTCATTATTAGTAATAATGGCGCATGAATGCCATACTTGGAAAATAAGATGATTCATGATGAACTTGGAAATCTGAGCACCCATTACATAGGTCAAAGGGACAACTTCCACCCACTTGATAAAGTATTCAGTAGTTGTAATGATGTGGGTATGGTAATCAAATGAAGTAGGGGTAAGCTTCCCTATTAAATCAAGTCCCCATTTAGAAAATGGCCATGGGGTGGTGATGGGTTGCAATGGCTATGATGGAGCATGGATGAAATTTCCATACTTGGAAAAGTACACACTTCCTTACATAGTTGCAATAGTCAATTTCCATGGTAGGCCAATAGTAGCCTACTCTCAACAATTTTTTGGCTAGAACCATTCTGTTAGTATGGGCTTCGCACACCCCTTCATGCACCTCTTCAATTGGTTGGACCAACTTTGTCATATCGATACAACGTAACAAATTACCATCATAGCCACAATGATAAAGTGTACCTCCTAAAAGGGTATAGCAGGCTATCTGGAAAATTAGGCTTTGTTTCTCAGAATGGGAGATGTCGGTAGGGAATGGGTTGTCTTTGAGGTAGGTAAAGATGGGCTCATGCCATGGGGAATTGGGACCAACAACATTACAAGCCAAACATGATTCTGGCATGTGTACGCAGGCTAGTGAAGAATTTTCCAAAAAGAATGGCATGTCATTACTTTCCGGTGGAATGTGGAGCATAGAACCCATGGTTGTCATAGCATCTATAGATCTATTTTGTGCTCTTGGAATATGTTCAAATGTGATGCACACAAAATACTCTTTTAGATTTTCTACTAGCTTCTTGTAAGGGATGAGTTTCTCATCCTTAACTTTGTACTCATCATTGACTTGCTTGATGATTAACTAAGAGTCACCAACAATCTTAACATGATGAATGTCCCATTTGATGGTGAGCTTCATCCCAGTGATGAGTGCCTCATACTGTGATATTGTTCGTGTAAGGAAAACCAAGGTGAAAATCTTGAGGTATGGGGTTACCAGAAGGAGTAATGAGGACCACACCTACCCCTGAACCATGAAAAGTAAAAGACCCATAAAAGTGTACCTGCCACATGACAAATTCTTTAATGTACATTAATGAGGCATCTGGCAGATCCAGATTCATAGGTTCAGTTCCTTGTAAAGGTGCTTCTGCTAATTGATCAGCAAGTACATGTCCCTTGATCAAATTTTGATGCACAAACTCGATGTCAAACTCACTCAGTAGAATGATCCAATTAGCCATTCTACCGGTGAGGGCAGTTTAAACAACAAGTATTTGAGTGGGTCAACTTTTGATATAAGCTTGGTTTTGGTATTCAACAGAGATAATGACGGATTTTTGAAAGGTAAAAACTACAAAGCCAAAACAAGATTTTTGATTTGGGGATAGTTGAGCTCATAAGCAATGAGAGTGCAACCGAGGTAGTATACCACTTTTTATTTGTGACCAAGGTAATATTGGGCAAGAGCAAAGACACCAATAGCAAATTGAGTAAAGCAGACATATAAATCGGAGTCACTCACCAAGATTTGGAGGCATGAGGATAGGTGGATTGGCCAAATATTTCTTAAGCAAGGTGAAGGATTTTTGTTTCTCGGTCCCCAAATAAAGGCAACATCCTTTTTACATGGGTGAGTGAATGAATGACACTTATCGGCAGTTTGGGAGATGAAACGGTGAATAGCTTTGTATTTTCCTTGCAAATTTGCCTGATTTTTCATGTTTTTAGGAGGCATCTCAAGTAAGAGAAGACACTTTAGCGGTGGTCTACCTCAATTCCCCTTCTTGATACGATGAAACCAAGCAATTTCTGATAGCACGCCAAACACACATTTCTTTGGGTTCAGACGGACCTTTTACTCTCATAGGAGTTCAAATATGCACCATAAAATAGTAGGGTGGTCCTCCCTTGTCTTAGATTTCCTAAGGATATCATCCACATAATCTTCCATGATATCATGGATCATATCATGGAAAATTACCGTCATTTCCCTTTGATAGGTAGCTCCTGCATTTTTAAGACCAAATGGCATTACCTGATAATAGAAGGTACCCCAAGGAGTTGTAAAAGTTATCTTGTGTTGATCTTCATCAGGCTATCTTGATTTGATTGTAACCTGAAAATCCATCCATAAGAGATAGCATTTCATATCCTACTATTGAATCCACAATCATATCAATATTTGGTAATGGAAAATCATCCTTAGGGCATGCCTTATTTATGTCTCTAAAATCATGCAGATTCTGATCCCCACAGGTTTTTTCTAGACAGGGACGATGTTGGATATCCATTCAAAGTAATCAATGGGTCGAATGAATCCTGTTGCAAGAAATATTTCTAATTCTTCCTTAACTAGGAGAGCCACCCTCGGGTGCATCTTTCTGAGCTTTTGCTTAATAGGCTTAGCGTCTGCATGTACAACTAAGTTGTGCATGACCAAAGTTGGATCCAAGCCTAGCATATCCTTATAGGACCATGCGAACACATCTATAAACTCTCATAGCAGCATGGTGAATGTTTTTTGTTCCCATGCTGAGAGTGAAGCTCCCAACTTGACTATTTTTGGGTCATCTTTTGTGCCAATGTTTACATCAATAGTCTCTTCTACCAGTAACTTTGACAAATCCTCCATACACGTAGGATCGGGAGGAAGGTTGAGATCTTCGTCCAAGGATGTCTCCATGATATTTTCATCCTTGGCATGGTCACTTTTATTGTCCTTTGATTTTTGCACCTATTTTTCAGTCCAAGACCTCAAAGAGGTTTTCACTGTGCAACTTGGACTTTGATTTTTTCCGAGGCTTTGCATTGGAACTTTTTCCCTCGTTTTTTCTTAAATTTTGTTGACCAGAAGCTCAACTTCCTCTCCAAAGTAAGTGTAGGTATCTAAGTCAATATAGAATCCATTTTTGTTGTCTCTAATGGGGATTGTATCCTGAATTCCCATGAATTCTGCAATAGCTTCATCATTCTCAAATAGATCTAGTGACATATGACGTTGTTGGTCACATTTAGTAAGGCAAGGGTAAACGAGGTCAAGTGTAGGTTTCGTAGGGGTTATGGTGAGGACAGCAGTATTCATGAACAAGTTCATGGAGGTAAGATCCTCGTATTAGCTACAGTGGGAATCTGTATCGCTATCTAAATAGTCAGAGCTATCCTCACGTTCAGAGTAGGTAGCATCTTGATCATTGGGATGTGCCCCATAAGGGAAAATTCTAATGTTGTACCTTTCTGTTTTAAAATGTGGGAGAGGCATTGGTTCTCATTGTCCTTGCTCATTCCTTCTACATCCTAGACCCTTGTAGCCCATGGAGTACATCATTTGACTAGATTTCTCATATTCAGGGGTTTGGTAGCAAGTTGGTTGAGTATCTTCTGGGACCCAAGTCGTAGGTGGATCCAACAATTTCTCTTTAGCCAACAAGCCTCCAGGTAAAAATGACCTAATAGTTTGCTCATCTCTAGGTCATCTGAAATGATAGTTGGGTCGACCTCTAGTTTTAGGTGATAATGAAAGGTCTGAAACTAAAAGGACTTGTTACACATTATATTCTCCACAACCATATTCCAGTAACCTTCATCTCCCATGAATCAAAAGGAGAAGTCGATGTAGAGGCACCATGGGCACAAGAACTGAGAGAATCTAAATCTACTCGAGGACTTTATGGCTTCAGATTGAAGAGGAATAACTATATCAACAGAGGGACACGTATAGGTACCCTTACATGCAAAACTATTGAGAGCTCTACAGTGAGTGAAGGGCTCTGAATCTCCTTGTATTGTGATAGTGTGTCCCTCATGATTCAGTTTAATGCATTGATGGAACGTTGATGGCACAGCCTGCATGGCATGAATCCACGGTTAGCCTAGAAGCATATTATATGGGAGTTCTAAGTCCAAGACATGAAACTTTGTGTGATGACAAGTGGGACCAACTTCCATGGGTAATGTGATTGTGCCAGATGACTCTCTTTCTACGTTGTCGTAAGTGGTTATGGTAATGATGTTTGACTCGAGGTCTTCTTCAGTATGTCCCAGTTGCTTAACCAACTTCAGCGTGCATATATTCAATCCTGATCCATTGTCCACAAGCACCTGTTTTATCTTTCGGTGGGTAACAAATACCTCAATATACAAGGGGAGATTATGTGTTGGATTTTCAGTAGGGATTTCCCTATGATTAAAGGAAATGTGCTCAGTTGGTACAATGTTTGCTACCGCAACCTGAAGATGTGTAGGATCTACTTCTAGTGGCACTCTTGACCCCTGAAGAGTTTGGTACAAAATGTCTTTATGTACATTTGATATCTTAAGAAGATCCAAGATTGAAATCTTGGCAGATGTTTTCTCAAGTTTTTCTAAGAGGTTATACCTACCATTTTACGGGGTTGACGGAGAGGGTTCAGGAATCATGAGGTGGGCACGCCTTATTACTGCGCAGCTGCAATCCTTTCCCTTGATTCGAATGGTGTTCACATGGTCACTAGGAGAGTGAATACATCTAATGAGTGAATCATAATGATTGTTGTCTTTCTTGGTATATAGATAATTCACTACTTTATAACTCTGGGATGACTCTCCTCGATCTCGGCTTTGAATCCTCTGACTTACCATGTTTGGGGAATGGTTCTTTGTATATCCCCATCTTTTCATTGGGCGTCTGAGTTTTTTCAGGTTGTCTAATTGTATCTCCCCATTGTTGATGAGGTCTTGGATGTAGTCGAAGTCATAGACATTTTTTTGTTTTATGTCCCTTGACACGATGTAATTCACAATAGTCATGCTCTTTGTACCATGATGGTTTTGGAGCATTATCATCAAAGGGTTGTGGTCGTGGGATAATTCACCATGTGAGTGCATCCAATTATTTAAATATAACTGACAAAGGCACATTGAGAGGAGTGAATATTCTTCATTTAGGTGGTGGTTGAATAGGTCCTTTGGTCATTTTAAAAGGTTGACCAATTTGAACCGCTTGCACGCATTTGAAATATGTGATCCTGTCTCCCACCACATTTTTCTTTTTGTTAAATATTTTTGGCTTCTCCGTAGGTTTAACACTTTGGTTATCCTTATATTGTGACTTAAGAGTTCCTTTGGCAATAAGGGCTTTCTCTATTTGAATGCCTTTTTAATGACCTCCTCGAAATTGGGAACACAACGCATTTGAAGGTGGAAAGCCATGTCTGGATTTAGGTTGGGAACAAAGATACTTACCAGCTGTTTTTTAGGGAATGCACAAGGGAAGTGATCGGCTATCCCTCTCCACCATTGTAGGAAGATGGCTAATTTATTGTTAGGACATTGTTTGCTGCCATATAAGTCTTCCATGGTGATATCACTTTCTATATTGTATGAGAAGTGATGCACAAACTTCTCTACCAATTTTGGCCAAGTAAAAATAGACCCCCGAGGTAAACGAGTAAACCACTCCAAGGCTTGACCTCCTAGACTCTTGGGAAAGATTCGTATGATATAATTATCACTATAGAACACCTTTTGACTTACCATATAGAAATCCTTTACATGATCTTGTGGGTCTCCCTTTCCTCTATATTTATCGAATTTCGTATGTCGAATTTTTTAGGGAAAGGTTGAAGGGTCATAGCTTAGTCAAATGGATGGGAACATAATTCTTCATATTAATATTTTCTGATGCTCCCCACATTACTCTCTTGAAGGCTTATGAGTGTTGCTTTCATAGATTGTACTTCTTGTGTGAGTAATTGTTCTTTAGTGGGAGAAGCAAGGATATATACACGATGATGCTCCATATTGTCTTCTCCTTGATTTTCCCTATGAAGTTCACTGATTTTGACCTTAGGCCTTGTCTTTTGGACATTCTTGCTTGTTTCTTTTTGTACATGAGAGGTTAGCAAGGCTAATTGTCAACTAAGGTTGCTAATTTGTTGCTAAATAGTGACTTCTTCTTCCAAAGGTTCCTCTTCTTCTTCATATTGTGGAGGTTCTTCAACATTCTCGTGTCCTAACCTAATTTTACGTGGCACTTTAATAAAGGGTATTCTATGTCCCACTACATTATCATTTCCCACGTTGGAGGTAGAAGCATGTCCATGTGTTAAAATATCCTCCATGTTGATAAGAGGTCGCTCCTCGTCATTAGCGTTATTTGTAGGTGGGATTGTTTCATGTTCTAGTGGGCATTTTGGCTCCCAATTCTACAACTCGTGCCAACACCCTATCCTTGTTTCTAAAAAGGAATTTGTCTAATAAGGTGGGGTCAAAGTCAAAATTCTCATGTGGGGATTCCAATTCATCACCACTATGATCTATCATGTCTTATATCTCTTTTTCTGTAGAAAATAAAGGCCCTAGATCATGACCAATAAAAGGGTTTGACCCTTGTTTGTTTGAGGCTTCCCAAGCTTGCACTTGTTGTGCTTCAAATGTTTATTTTTTATCCCTAATCATGTTTTAGGAGCCATGATGTGCAACAGTTTCACCAAGGTATGTTGTAAACGTGTTCAAAAATTTGTGATCACACCTAAGTGAAAATGCAAAAAGAATGTCAAGAATATGAATGAGTATAAATGTTAAAGTACCAATGTGATAGAGTGATAAGTCAATAGTGACACAATGTTTGGTACCTAAGCCTATCAATCAAATGAAGTACTTCCTAGGTTTTCTTCAAAAAGGTAGTTGGTGTTGTAAGATAATTAACAAGATGTCCTCACTTATGTCAATTTTAAGGGAATGAACAAGACGTAAGTAAATACAAGAAGTTAATGTGACCTCCTAACAAGGTATACTAGAAGCAAGCTCAAATTAAATTAATACCTATATCCCAAAAAGTGTCCAGTTATAATTTGTGAGTGACACAACAATGTCACCAAGATATGTTAACCAAACTTTGCGAGAAAGTAAGGTATTGATATCAAGATGATATTGATATAACACGCACAAGTGGTAACATGTAGCACTTTTCAAAATCGAGGTAGTAATGGAATCAAACTAAAATCTTATAGTATAACTAAGAATTGTTAAAATGTGTATAGCGTAACCTTACAATACATATATTTAGGTCAAGTTTACAAGAAACAAGATGTAAATACCAAAATTGTAGTGATACAATCTAAACAAGGTAACATTTCCAAGGAAGTTCAAGATGATGAACCATGCCTAACTATGATGGCGATCCTGACATGGTTATCAAGATCACAAAGGCCACCAATGATATGAATACACCTTTGAACACTTTAGACATTTAACTTACCCAGCTGTAAACATGGATGGGTGTAAAGGACAAAAAAGTGGCAGAAACAATCAATTGGTAACACAAAGGTAGTCACTCTTATTTTGATCACCAAAGTGTTAAAAGAACGTGAAGGAAGTACATCAAAAATGGGGATGAAAATGTTTTTGTACTTTGGCAGAGTTTCACCTTGCCTTAAGGCAAGTGAAAAACTAAACAAAAGTAACGCTTCCCATGTTTCGTGATGAATGATGGCTCACAACTCAACATTGTTTTGAAATGGTCAAAGTGGGCTCCTGGCCAAAGAATATCTTCCTAGGTGGTTCTCTCTTCCTAGGTGTTACAAAGTTGTCTTAAGCGAGCTCAATTTACCCAAAAAGTCACAATGACTAATTTGGGAGTATCTCGGCTTTACTTTACCCCCTTCAAGCACAATAGGCAACTAGTGTGTCTACGTGTACCATCACTGGGGTCGCCATACGGATAACCGGTAATGCTAACTCACAAGGAACAACTAGTCAAGTAGGTTGTGTGGAGCACTTCCCGTTTCATCCACAAGGTTCCCTCTTGTGTGGAATACTTTGGGGTTCCTGGTACCACCCCCATTATTGTAGCTTAAGGCATTATGCCAAAGGGGTTATGTTCCAGTTGAGTAGATAGGGACATACCCTTTTCCGAAACCTACAATACAGTGTTTTGAATATGGTGTTATTTTTATCTTGTTTAATTTTTATGTGGTTTACTTGAACACCTTTTTATAGCTGTTTGTATGACAATTGTATTAGTAGTTTGATTTTGTTTTGATTCCACCTTTCTTTGACAAGTGTGTGTTTTGGTCCTACACAATGAGTTAGTAATTTTCCATAAAAAGAATAAACATCATTTTTGATTCTCAATATCATCAAAGGATGCAAGAGAAGATCCTACGCGATGTTTCTAAAATCCAAGAAGATGCCAAATGGAAAAACACTTAATTCAAACACACCAAGTTAACTCATTCCACTTCAGATATTATTAACAATTTTAAAGCATCAAAAAGACCTAAGAATTGTTTCGATTCCCAAGATCACCCCAAAGGACACAAGGGAAGAGCATACGTGACCTTATTCTTATAAGCAATCATGTAAAGTCTATCTAGTCTAGAAAAAGCATGTAAACATACCATGTAAAAATAGGCATTAATTAGATAAAACTTGCAAAGAAGTTAGCACTTTAACACTTTAATTTCGAGAAAAATGAAAGACACTTGCACCCCGGTTTAGGCATGTGTACGTGGGTTAGGGTGGATGCATCCCTCTATGTTTTTCAGACTCACAATGCACCTACACCACCCAAGAGGTGTCTATGCAAGATTATGGCATGTGTGCCAAGGTAGATAAAAATCGATCGAATTCCGACAGAGAGTTCCCTGTGCCATCGAGAGGTTCCTGTGCCAAGGTTAGGGCGTGTGTGCCACGGTAGATAAAAATTAGTACCAAATTCTGACATAGTGCCTATGTCACCCGAGATATGGTTATGCTGGGGGTTAGTGTGTATGCGCCTGCACTGACAAGTTTTCAAGGTACAAGTATGAATAGAGTGTCTGCGCCGGTTTGGTGTGCCTATGCCATGGTTAGGGTATGTGCGTTGGGGTTAGTGTATGTGTGCCAGGGTTGGCAAACAAAGATACAAACTCTGACAGTGTGCCTACACCACCCGAGAGATGCCTATGCTAGGGTTAGTTTGCTTATGCCATGGTTAGTGTGCTCGCGCCCCCCGTAACCAAAGTATGGAAAAAAAAAAAAACAAAAAAATCTCACAATACTTAAAATTTTAGTAAGTTAGCTTGAAATTGGCAACAACCCATTAAAATGATAGCTATAAATGAGAACCTACACATATAATACTAGCAAAATCCTAAGAAATTGAACATTATTTACTATATGTGTATATCAAAGGTTAGCCAAAAACAATAGAATTCAAGCTAGAATGCTAAGGGACTAAGGATCCGTCCCACCAGGCGTGCCAAATGTGTACATGTATTTGTTAGCAAAGTTAAGAAAGTTAGAACTAACACCTAGTAGTCCTAAAACAAAGCTAAATCAAATTCAATGCACCATCATGCTTAGAGCTTAAGCAAAACTAATCTACTAACATCCTTGCATTAGAACATGAACAAATATTCAAACTAACATGTTAATCCATTAATTTCTATCTCTATTGAATGCTAAAAATGAAATGAACCTACTTAGATCCTTAACAATCAAAGGTTTGATTATATGTTTGAATCCCAAGGTTTTCAAGAATGGAGTCTTGTCAATCCATGGCTACAAGACCATTTGACATATCTCCATATGACTTCAAAACTTGGATGGATGAATACAAGAAATGAAAGTAGCTAGCCTCTCCAATGAAGAATGCTCCAAGATGACAAAATGGCTATAGTGTATTTACTATATGCTTCACTTTTGTTTCTCAAGGAATAGGTGTAAGTGTAAAGGTAGGAGGAGGGCTCTTTATATAGCCCAATGGATAAAGGGATCTCTACATCCCTTTACATGTGGGATAATAGAGATGTTGAGTTAGTTGTGGATAAGGGGGGTTTATATAGGGTTGAGTTAACTTTAGGAGAGTTTAGCTTGTCCTTTAGTGACTCATGTGGATAAAGGGAGTTTATTAAGTGATCAAGATGATTAATTAATAGATGTCCAAGCTATATAAAAGCTTTTAGAGGAATATTAGCATGATTTAGACTATAGAAGAAGATTAAATCAATTAAATAATGATTTATTGGTTTAATGAAAGGGAGGCTAATTAAGTAATAATAATTGATTAGTCTAGATAAGGTTAAAGGATTAATTAACGAAGGTCATTAATTAGGTATTTGTTGAATAGAATCCTTAATTAATTACTTATTGTAATTAATTAACGATGATAGAAGAGAAGATGAGCATTATTAACGATATGTCACCAATTTGCGGGAAAGGAGATAATTAGCACAATTTAAGTGTTTAAATTGTTCAAGGGCTAAATTATAGGTGTCTACATCAATATTCTCACAAAATGCTAAATGAAAGTGCTCAAATTCTACTAAAACAAGAAATAACATGTTTACCATTCAGAACCTTTATAATCTTAACAACATGCTTCAACATGTTCTTATGGTGATCATATCTTCTTAGCATAACATAGCTGCTCATGGAGCTCTACTCAGCTCCCCTCAAACCAAGACACCTCATTTGCATCTTACATGTCAACCAAACCTATCCAAATTGTCTTCTAGTGATCACTTTAATTCTGCAGACTTACCTCGACTCCTTATGAGAGCAAAGAAAATATACCATGTTCCTTCGATCTCAAACACTTATCACCACATGTAAGGCATCAATGATAAACTTATGTAAATGATCTTTTGATATCATTGTGTACTGAAGACTCCCATATTTCTAAGAACACAGTCATGATATCATGTTTCCTATTCAAATTTATACCCTCAAAATCACACTTAGGGTCTTCATATCCATATATCAAAAAGACATATCAGCCCCGCAAACCAATTTCTTACATTTCAAGACTACAGACCTATATTATACCTTAAGACACAGTCTTAATCTCTTCACACTCTTCAAACAAACTACTCATAAAACCACCTCATATTTTCTTGATGCTTGCAATGTGACTATATGACTGTGAATATCAAGAAAATCACACAAACATACCTTGAAACATATCTCCATACCTCGCTTATTTTTCACGATTCTTCTTATAATTGTCTAACACCCGCACATCCTTCAAGCCATCTTTGATGATTCAAATGAATGAACCTTCATACTTAAACCTAAGGCAAGCCTCAAAACACATCTTTAGCTCAACCAAGCATATCAAAATTTCTACTCACCTTCAAATCTTACCAAAATTTTGATACTCATCACTTGAACCTTTGAATCATAGATTACTACTCAATTAAGCACATAAGAAACATCCAAGCTATCAAAAAACCTTCTGAGCCTTCTCAGACCAACTAGAAACCTATCACAATGCATCATAACTCCATGAATAAATACCAACATACCTTTGTTGTACCTTCACATAGCTATCTTGATTCTCCAACATCACTCCAACTTAGCAACAAACCTTCTTGAATCATAACACCATGATTGTACCATATATTCTTATTACACTGCTCCCCCTTACTGTAGACACAAAATCACACACTTGGGTACATTTCTATGTCCTAAAAGCGTACTTGTATTTACATGATTCCTAAGCGAGAAAACTAGTAATTGACGACTTTCCTGGCCTTTTTCTATGTTTATTTTTCTTATTTGGTATTACACACCCTACAACCCAGCTTAGTATTTTACTTATTTATCTTGCATGGCGTTGGACAACAACACCTAGCTAGGATAGTAAAGCGTCAAGATGCTAATGTCCCCTCTAGGCACCCATGATCCTTTATTATCTTACTCACTCCTTTTGGGTATCTTTTATATTTTGGTCATCTTTTCACTTATGGGTCGGCCTTCTAAAAGCTGTCAATTATGAAATTCAAACAAGAGAATCATATAAATACATAGTTATGTGTCCAAAATAAAGGACCAAGCACTAAGCATATACTATCATCACCTAATCTTACATCCAAAGGCACTTAAAGCACTTCAAGGCATCCATCTAACATCCATTCAAGGGATAAGGACTGCATTCTCTACATACACAACATAGGAAGGGGAAGTTTTTTATTCCATCCACACATTTTATTACATTCTTACATCTAGGTACAGCCCACTATCAAGTGCACTTACACAAGGGCATCTTAGGGCACGATTCTTACACACACACACCAAAACTACATGGATTCTGAGATGTAGTGTAGTGCTTGGTCGTAAATTCACTCTTGAGGTGACCATTGGGGTCAATCTAACTCCCCATATTACATATTTCTTTTTTAAAATTTGATGTGGTATTGTGGTTTTGTAGGTGATATATATTTTACAAGTTACAAGTACCCTCGACAATCAAAGAGTGACACACAAGTGATCAGCAGGGAATATTTGCAACACTTTTCCAATATAGAAAAGATCAAGTTCTGACCATTTTTGCAGTCACAAGCACCCAGCAAAGGTCTCCAAAGTGCCCAGACGCCCATGTTTAATATCATTCGTGAGCTCCTGAATTTATCTTGAGCATTGATGACACAGTTCACCTCATGTTCAACAATTTTCATGGTTCAGAATACTTTAGGATCAAATGCAAATCAGCTAAGTCATCTTTCTTATATCTCTTCCTTAGGGTTTTTTATTTTTCTTGCTTATTACTTGTGTTGTATTGTATTTAGCAGTTTCATATCATATTGTACATCCACTTACTCTGCAATTAGGGTTTAACACTTATTATATTTTTGTTAAATCATTTGGTGAACCCATCGCTCAAATCCCACCTTCTCTTTAGGGTTTTCTTCTTATGCCCATCACTTGTAGTGGTCATTTTGGTTCCTTTGAGTACATTGAGCTTCCTCCATCTATTTGTAACTCTTCTAGGTCAATGGTTGAATCTGATAACCCCTTTTCTAACTCATAGAATGTTCCTCTAAAAGACATTGAAACCTCTGATAGTGAGCAATCATATGATGAGGACACTAATGTTGATCAAGAACAATTAGATAAGCTCACTAATTTTTTCCAAGATTTGTTTTCCAATTCCTCACATATTTTTCATATTCGCAATGCTTCACTTACTTATGCAATGCTCTTGAGATGTTATTTCAGTACCTCTTGTAGGTTTTTCTTTGGCTGCCATGGCCTCCGCCAACCTATTAACATTCCTACTTCCATTCCTATATCTACTTCTCCTCTCCTCCATACCAATGCTTCTAATGCACAACCCAATTCATCTTCTGGTACTCATGACTTAGCTTCCTTATATCAAGATCTCCAAGTTTAAATCCATCAACTTTAGTTAGCTACTTCACAATCCTCTCCATCTCTTAACTCCTCTTTACTTCTTCACACTCCTTTCACACCCATCATTTCTACATATCCACTTCCTCTCAATTTTTCACCCCTAAGCTACCCACTTTCAATGGCCATGGTGACCCTCAAGAGCATCTCCGAGATTTTCATGTGGCATGTCTAGATTATGCGGATGATCATACATTGTTTGCTAAGTTATTCCCTAGAGTCTTCAGGATTATGTCATGTGTTGGTTTTACGATCTACCTGTTCATTCAATAACTTATTTTACGCATTTAGCCGATGCTTTTATTTCTCATTTTTAATCAATATCAGCACTAATATCTCTTATGCACAACTCACTCAAATTAAAAAAATATCTAATGAACATCTAGTGGACTATGTATTACGTTATAAGAAAAATTAGCTAAGATGACCAATGTGCTTGTTGATTCAGAACTATAAGATATATTTGTTCAAAGTATATTACCACCACTACAGGAGAGTGTTATCTTTAAGACCTCTCCTTCATTTGATCAATTATGTCATATGCTCAAAATGCATGAAGTCAAACTTATCTCTATGGGAAAACTCAAATATCAAGATTCTTCTTCATTTTATTCTAATAGGTTTCAATATAAATCAACATTCAAGCCCACTACTAAGCCCATTGAAGTAAAGGCAACTATCAATGCCATATCTTCTCCTAAAAAACTTCAATGACAACCTTCAAATCGTAAATTCACTAAATTAGCATATGTACCTCAATTTCTATTACCTCAACTTCTTGAAAGAGATTTAATCACTCTTTCACCTCCAATCAATCATGATCCATCTCGCCCTTGTGGTTTTAACTATGATGAAAATTCTAAGTGTGACTATCATCAATGCATTGGGCATTCCACAAATCATCGTTTCAAATACTGACCATCTAATTCAAGATCTTATTGACAATAATTCAATTGATCTCCCTGCAAAGCATTTGCTTCTAAGCAAGTCAATGAAAATAAAAAGCTAAAAATATTTAATGACCCTTTTCCTAAGCATGATACACAAGCTTATGATTCTTCTACCATATTGTGTTGTGCCCCCTCCTTCATCGGGGCCCCTTGATTTTCTTGTCACTTCTGCTAATGCATCTCCACCAATCATTACATTTTTAGATCATGATTATCATAATAATTTCATATTTGATTCATTACACATCAATTCTTCTATTGGTTCATACACTATTAATAATACCATGATCTATCCAGAGGCTCCTATTAGTGTGTGCTCTATTGCACTTCTTATGGATATCAAATGTCTAATTTCTACTATTTCATATCTAGTTCCTAATTCTTTTGGCTACATTAGGCTTCCCATTATAGTTGGGCCTCTTACCATGCTTGTGCCATTTGTTGTGGCATCTTCAATCAAAGGTTGTGACATGTTCTTAGGTCTCCATTGGCTCTGCACCACTCAAGTTATTCCCTCCATGCATCATTTGTGTCTTAAATTCATTCACAATAAATAATTTATCACTATTAAAGGTGTTCCACCATGCACACCATTGCCTCTACCTCCTCTTGATGACATTCTTCCACCATCTTCAACATCTATTCCTTCAAGGCCTCTCAAATCTAAATCACATTCAGCACCTAGTTCTCCTATACATACACATCTTACTTCACAACATTGTCATCCTCATAGGTCCACTAGTCCATCTCGTCAAGCATAAGTCCCCTACTTTAGTAGCCCCTTCACATAGGTGTGCCTACCACTTCATTCACCTCATAGGTCTATTTCACATAGGTTTCCACCACCTCCTTCACCTCATAGGTCTACTTCACATAGGTGTTCACCACCTCTTTCACCACATAGGCTTCCTTCACATGTACATCGTCCTTCTCATACACCACCGATCTTAGAGAATTGTCACACACCTTTATCTCCTCGAACATTCGGGTGGAGGATCCTTTCCCTTCACTCTCATTGGATAGCTTACTTTTCATCACACACTTGGGGGAGGAACATGCTTTCTTCCCCCTCTTTCAATCATTACCAATTATTTCTAATCTTTACGCATACACGTTATGATATTTGCTTCATACTTAATATTTCTCTATACACATACACATCTAGATACAAAACTTGTATCATCATTACCCTATGACACACTCTAGTTCCATGGTTCATACTCAATTTCTGAGGGTCTCAATCTGAAATGAACCTCACCATCATTCACTATTTACGCTCTATGCTTCATCATCTCTCTTTTTAGCACACAGTTTCAAACCATTTCTAGATGACGCACTATTGTTCTATGGTTCATTCTTGATTGTTGAGGGGTCTTTATAAATTAACCTCATCTCATAATCATTTGCATCCACTAGGGGGCACGTTGCTCTATCACATTCACATTACTTACCATTCCCTCACACTAATCAACTACATATTACATATCTTAGTTGCACTTATCTTACTTGTTTATACTTACAAGTACACTTTGTTTCCCATATTAGATGGATACTTAGTATGTCAATATATTTTATATATACACATGTGCATTCACTTGGTATTTTGGAGCAAATACAGATCTCTTACATGTCTTTACACTCTACATTGATGCTTGGATCTATACCTCTTACCACTCCCATTGAGGCTCTTGGGAATCTACTTTCTCACACATTACAGGTGCTATCATTTCATCATATATTCTTACTAGCATGCTACTTTACATTGATACATACATGCTTTGACCTACTTTTCATCTTTCTAACATGATCATGGGTGCGCATGTGCAACATTTTCCTTGCAGGACTATTTTCCACTATGGTTATCTGATACATTTTGTTTTTCATTTCTTTCTACTTGTATTCTTATTGTTTGTGGGTTATGTCATATGTCTTGTTTGATCACTATTTGTACTCTTTTTCCACTTCGACCTTAATTATCTTGTAAAATTATGAGCGATGTCCCATGTTTGAAACCCACATTTCATGGTTTATCTTTTATGCACACTTTCTTGTTATGTCATTTTTCTATGACATGTTTGCTACTCTTTTTACTAACACATGTATCTAGCCACTTTGTTTGCATGTGCCTTGGTTTTTGCCATGCACATTCTCTCCCCCTGTAGGGACACAGTTCAACATAGCATCAAGTCCTCTCCTTGGGTGACACACTCCTCTTGATGTCACATGCACCCCAAATGAGGGGGAATACATTGGGTGAACAAATCACCCCATACAATAGCTCGAGCTACGTAACAACACAATACATCACACAATCAAAATAGGAATATAGTTATATAACAACCAGAATCTAACTTGGGTCCTCGGCACAACATAGACACCAACGCCCAAACTCGGACATGAGTTCTTGAGCGCCTATCTCCTTCTTGGGCACTTATGTTATGGGGGCATACATAGTCAATTTATCAAATTAGCACGTTGTACATAATCCTTTAGATAAGTTTTACAAGTATCAAGCACAATCCTCTAGCAATAGAATGCATTCTATCTCCTTTTCAATAAGAACAAACAAACATTCAAAAGTAATATGGAAAATTTGAGATAACAGAACAAAACAGGGACACACCATCTACAAGTGGTGTTTATCGGAAGAGTCATGGATGGAGAGTAACACTAGACCTCTCTCCCTAACATTTTCTTATTGGCATGAGATCAACCAAAAACTCGATCTTGACATGATATTTCCTAAAAAAACTCTTGGCGTTAGATCACCCAAAAAAATCACTCTTCACAACATTTCAGGACATTTTCTATCCCTTTACATTCTTCTACATTAGGTTCACACTTTCCTTTTACACACTATTACATACCTATACACACTTTTCTCTTATTTATCATATACGGGACTTTGACTACATTTTTTCTCTTATTTTTGTAGTTTCATCCTTATAAGAACTAGAACCAACAGATACAATGCATACACTTAACCCCTTAGGTTCACTTTCCTTTCCTAGTTTCCACACTTCATTTTTTCATCATTCCATACTTCACTTATCCACTAGGCATGCATTTCACCACATGCTCTACATGGTCATCGAGTACACATCTCTTACATACTTTATGTTATCGAGTATTCACTCAAAAACATAAAGTGGGGGAAATTGTAGACACAAAATCACGCACTTGGATACATTTATATGTCCTAAAAGCATACTTACATTTGCATGATTCCTAAGCAATAAAACTAGTAGTTAACGATTGCTTTTGGCCTATTTTATGTGTTTCTTGTTTCTTATTTGGTCTTACACACCCCATAGCCCATCGATATTCTACTTATTTATTTTTATGGCTTTGGACACCAAAGTGCCCAACCAAGATAGCAATGTTTAGGTACTCTTGTCCCCTATGGGTGCCCCTAACCCTTTCTTATCTTACTCACTCCTTTTGGGTCTCGTTTATATGTTGGGCATATTTTTCACTTATGGTTTGGCCTTCTAGTTGTCAATTATGAAATTAAAACAAGAGAATCATATAAATAAATAGTTATGTGTCCAAAATAAAGGACCAAGAACTAATCATATATTATCATCACCTAAGCTTGCATCCAAAGGAACCTAAAGCACTTCAAGGAATCCATCTAGCATCCATTCAAGGGATAAGGGACTACATTTTATGCATACACATCATAGGAAGGGGAATTTATTTATTACATCCACACATTCTATTACATTCTCACATCTAGTTATAGTTTTTATCAAGTGCACTTGCACAAGGGCATCCTAGGGCACGATTCTTACACACACTCACCAGAACTACATGGAGTCTGAGATGTAGTGCATCACTCAGTCATAATTTCACTCTCCAGGTGACCATTAAGGTCAAGACAACCCATTTGCATCTTATTTATTTTTTATTTGATGTGATATTGTGGGTTTTGTATGTGATATCTATTTTTCAAGTTATAAGTACCCTCGGCGATCAAAGAGTGACACACAGGTGATCAATAAATAATATTTGTGACACTTGTGTGACATAGTGAAGATCAAGTTTTGACCATTTTCAAAGTCACAAGAATCCAACAAAGATCTCTAGTTCCTATGCGACCCTATCTAGCCATGGGCGCCATGTCCGGCATTATTCGTGAGCTCCAAAATTTATCCTAAGCATTAACAACATAGTTCACTCTTGCTTAGTAGTTTTTCTAGTTCGAACACTTTAGGATCAAATGCAAATCAGTTAAGTCATCTTTCTTATATCTCTTTCTTAGGGTTTTGTACTTTTCTTGCTTATTTCTTGTGTCATATTGTATTTAGCAGTTGCATATCATATTGTACATTCAGTTACTCTACAATTAGGGTTTAACAAAAATTATATTTTTGTTAAATCACTTAATACATGCTTTTTCTTATTGATGAATGCCTCTAAGAAGCTTAGTAGAGACATCCCTATCCATAGAGATCTAAAAAGTAATCTTATGAGATTCTAATACCTCCTTGGCACCTTTGGGTTAACCTCTTCAACCTTCTATTGATTAACAACATGTGAGCAACCTTGACTTGCTCAAACATCGATGTATGCTTAGCTAGATTATCCTGATTTACTCTTGGTTCCAATGCCTTGCTTTGTTTTCTCTACTATACTTTAAGATCCTGAAACTTCTTCTTTTTCCTTAAGGGACCATGAAGAAAAAAATTGTAATATGACCAACATTATGATAGTTATAGAAAACAACTTCATTCTTACCGCTTAACCGATGAGAACTAAAAATTCTTCCATGGTTCCAAGGTCCTTCATGAATCCTTATTCATGAAGGACCTTCTTCTACATTCCTTTTCTCTATGACCAAATTCATTGCAATCATAAAAGTAACTATTTAAATAATTTTCATACCTTATTGCATTAGGTTGTTTGATAGGGCTTGATCTTCTAGTCACCATACTAGCATCCTTTTTTAGGCTTACTCTTAACAACATCTTATGGAGTCCCCATTTCACCCTTTAGGTCTTCCTTGAATCCTAGACATGTCCTATCACCTGAAATATTTTGACTATCTAAGATATCATCTAGATCCTTGGATCTCTTCTCAAACTTTTAAAAGGATCTTACCTTATTATTTGCTTCATTAACTTATACTTTTAGGGATTCAATTTCTCTTTCATACATGATGCACTCTTCCTCCTTAGACTTTAGGCTTGTTGTTACAATATTCACTTGATCTTCTAAAACGTAAGAATATGAATCTTGTCTTTATAGTCCTTAACTTGTGCCTTTTGTTTCTTGTTCTTCTTCTCTACATGATTCAATTCTTCTAGAACACACATCAACTCAGTTTCAAGATCAACTTCAATCTCTTCTTCATCTAAATCCACACATGAACCTCCATATATGGAACCTTCATTTTTAGAGCTCCCAACTCCTTTGGTCATGAATAGGGTTTCATTACCAACATCATCATTATCAAAATCAGAATCACTAGTTTGACTACTTACCTCAGATGAGTTGCAATCTTCCTTGGAATAAAGGCTTCTCTTGGACTTATTCTTGCCCTCAAACTTTCTAAACTTCTTCTTTCTCTTATCAGACCTATGGGACCTCTTATCATCATCATGATCTTCATCATGTCCCTCATTATCTTTACCCTTATGTTTGTGAGGACACTTGTTTACAAAATTCCCTATCTCACCACAGTTGAAACACTTGAAGGAAACTTACCCTTATACTTACCTGAACCTATCTTCAACTTCCTAGCAAACATAGAAATAAATTCATCATCATCAATATCAAAAACATCATCATTCAATATCTTCTTACCTTTTGAATTCCTTTTAGCTTTGAAGGTTGCTTCCTTCTTGGGAGGTTTATCAACACATGTCCTCATCTCATAAGTTGTCAAGATACCATGGAGTTCATCCATCAAGTAGAGTACTCAGATCCTTGGCTTCCTTTATAGTTGAGACTTTAGGATCAAATTTAGGAGTGAGAGATCTCAAAGCACCTTCTACACCACCAAAGCTTCTTTCACTTCTTATCCTAATCCTCTAATGGTATTGACCACTTGATCTACTCGAGAAGATATGCAACAATGGTTTCTTCTTCTTTCATCTTCAAACTTTCAAACTGACTCCTATAGGTTTAGAGCTTTACCAACTTTACCTTAGTGTCACCTTCATAGATGATTTGTATCTTATCCTGCATATCCTTAGTTGTAGAAAATTAAGATCATAACACACATAGGTCAGAAATCATAAGGAATATAACATCATAAAAATATGAAAACATCATAATAATACCATACAAAATACCACTTAGGTCGGAAATATCATCTACAAACTCAAAACCCTTCATTAGGACATAAGTAGGCCTAATTGTAAAAAACAACTCCTTCGCCAAATTTGAATCTTCTTGAGCCAACAAAAACTTCACCAAACCTCTGAAACAATTTATACATGTTTTCTAAGTCAAATCCATCCCTCATACAATCTTGATTGGATATGTACCTCTATATCATGCTATGAAGCCACTCATTAGAATAACTCTCCTCACTAGGTTTGTGACCTACAAAACCAATCTTCAAACATGAAGCTCAAACACTCATCAAATCACCTCAACCATGCAAGTATGACACATGGATATAAATATCATGACCTCAGGGTCATCACCAAATGCATGAAACATGAAAAGTTAGACTAAAACACCATCAAAACACCTCTACAACTAGGACCAGAAAAATTACCATTTTCACCCCAAAAACCAATATTGCAAGATAGACTTCCACAAACCTCCTAAGGGCTCAAACTTGTTCTAAACCCACTCCAAACATGTATCATATCTTCCATAATTTCTCAAAAACCAATTTATTCAACATGTCCAATGCAAAACCTAAGAGTAAACACAACTTTATAAACATGCAATTTGATATGCGGTCCACACACTATCAATACACATAAATTCCACCTAGAGAAAGATGGAGGATTTCTCTACAACCACCAATCATCATACTATCCAATCTAATCCATTATGTGCAATTTTGAACAATATCTCCTCCATCGTTACCTAACTAGGGTATAAGAAGGGTGTACAACCTCCTTACCTTCTTAAATATTGTTAATAAAGCTCGCCCTTAATCCACAAACTAATGCCTAGAACATTGAGATAGGACCCTTACCCAACTACCATTAATATATTATCCTCCCATGCAGACTTCACATGTGCCAACGAGCATCAAACAAACCATATCAAGTTGGGTTTTTCACTTTCTAGGAACTCGGTAGAGATAAAAATCACTTGTCATGCTAAGTCTTACAAACCGGCGTCTCGAAACCGCACTCATACCTCTATAAAAACCTACTACACCTTTCCCAATGCTCAAATTTCCATCTCTACACTGAAAAATGCTCTTCTCACCTCATTTTTCCAACTAGGGCTTAAGAATAGGTCTAGTTCACACCTATAAAGCATGCCCAAACCCTATACCTACACTCGAGACATTTATGATTATATGCACACTTCATCCTCATGTTTTCCATGCTCTCACCATGCATAACCAGTTACTACATACCTAACATACCACCTACTCCTTCATGTATGCTGACTAGGCCACCTAACCAAACATCTTGACCATGCTTGCACCATCAATGTTGACCACCTCATGACTTCATCACTCTTTCCCACCTAAAATAGCCTTCAACACACTTCATGACATCACCACAACATTACCACAACACTAAAATACCTCTACAACACTCCTACAAGCCACCATACCTACTCAAGACACCTCAAAACACCATACCACCTCATCAATCAACTCAACATGACCAAACAACACAACATGACAACAATGATTGACACTACCAATCAACCTTCATTTTCCTTAATTTTTTTACATCAATGACAACACTACTTACCAATAGACATATGTTCATAGCAAATTTATTGTCAATGAGTACCCGCTTAATGAGAAAATTTTGGATGTTATCTATAATTAGTAGAGGTGGAGAAGGATCATAGTAGTGGTGATTGGAATGTCCTCATTAGTGAATGTAATGGATTTATTCATGATCTTAAAATATTCCATAATAAATGTAAAATATTCATGAGGATTGTCATTTTGTAATTAAATAGAGTGTAATGCTTCTTCATATGTGTAGTGATAATTAGGAGCCCGATGAAGGAGATAAAAAATAGATATCTTAGAAGGAGTAATCTTTAATTGATAAATGATATCATAACCTTTGAATTATTATGTTAGATCTCAAAATTGCACCCGCACTTTGAGTCATGAAAATATAGGGATTTGAGGCAAGATGGAAGCTGTCTCCAAGTTATGGGACTTGCTCTAAGTCGACCTTCAAAGAAGTTCAGCTTCCTCTACTTATTCCTACTTCTAAAAATACTCCTAAGAAGGGAAATGTAGCTACCTAACACTACTATATGATTCTAAGGGACTAGATTAGGAAGTAAATGCATCAAATGAAATCCTACACTAAGGGGAGGTAATAGCACCGAAAAAGGGAAAGATACTCTCAAATTAGGGAAATGGGAAAAAATGAAGGAGGAGAGGGAAAACCCGAGAACCATAGTCCAAGGTAGTGTTGTAAATATCTCTCCCCTCGGGTAGATATAGACAAGCGGAGAATGGAGAAATCAAAGAAACTCAAATCCTCGACATGCCTAAGGCGCGAAGTGACGCACGACAATGGATGTTGACAGGCAACGGTGCACCCAAGGCACACAGAAGTGGCGCACGACAATGGATGTCGACAGGGCAAATGGTGCACCCAAGGCGCACAGAAGTGGCGCACGACAATGGATGTCGACACACACATGGATGCGCCTATGGCGCACCTTCAGAGGGCGCATGAAAATGGGTGTCAACACGAGAATGTATGTGCAAGGTGTAGGAAAGTGGCACACAGAAATGAGTGTCGACAATGAAAAGGATGCACCCTTGGTGCATGGAAATGGCACATGACAATGAGTGTTGACACTAAAATGTATGCACCAGGAGCAGGAAAGTGGCGCACAGAAATGAGTGTCAACAATGAAAAGGTTGCGCCCTTGGCGCACGGAAATGGCACATGACACAGAGTGTCAATAGGGAAAAATTTGTGCCTTGGCACATGTAAATGGATGTCGACACACACACGGATGCGCCTATGGCGCACCTTCAGGAGGCGCAACATTTTGAGCGCTGACAGGAAGCAGACCCTAGCGCAGATATTCAGATGGCCATAAATTTTGACTGGGAGCTCGGATTCATGCAAGGTTGGACTTTTCGGAAAGCTTACAAGGTCCTCTGTCCAACTATGACTAGATATCTTTAATTGGGTGAGAAAAAATTCTTAAAAATGTGAAATACAGTTTGCCACTTTCTGGGTTCGCTAGGGTTCTCACCTACCACCATAATGAGATAATTAAATGCAGTCTGGAGGTGGTTGGGGTAGATTTTGAATTCCTCTCTTCTCCCTCTCTTTTTCTTCCTATAAATTGTAAGGAGGGGCTTCTTTCCAAAAGGGTGGTTGATCCTTTCACTCTGCTCTCCCTTCTTTTTTCCCCGTGGTTGAAAATGGAGTTTGAACCTCCTCCCCGCTCCGTAATGGCGTTTTTGCCTTTTAATATTGAAATGATGTTCTGTGCAAACTTACGGAGCAAAAAAAAGTGTTTTGTGATGCATCTGTCCATCCTTGCTCGTTCTTCGCTTGTTCTCTTCTTGCCTCTCTTCATTGCGGTATTTGTGCATGTTCTAATGTTCATTACATGTGTCCAGAGTGTGTTCATGGAGTTTTGGGACATTTTCTATGTGAAATCTATCCTTGGGCCTGTGATGCATCTCGTCCATCCTTCCCATTTCTCACCTCTCCTTGTTCCATGGTAGTTTTGATAGATGTTCGGCATTCTCCTTCTCACGGTGTATCACCGTTTTAGTGTAGGCTTTTCTTTGTTTTTCCCTTTTCTCTCTCTCTGTCTCCTTGGCATGGTTAGATTAGGTTTAGATTATCTTGTGCCTTGCCTGGAATAGCTTGTGGCGGAGTAGTTTTGGAGCAGAACCAGCCTTTCTCTGGAGATTCCTTTCTCATTTCGCAACTCCCACACTTGGAGAAAGTTTTCAATGTTGTGCAATCACACTGGATGCCTGAAGATCAACTTAGAAACCTGATCAGCATCCAGGGGTGTTGTGAGTCTGCATCAACAGTTTGGGCACGCCCGGTGGGACCTTAGAGGTCTTCCATTTCATCTTTTGCAGGTTGGTGTGTTCCTGTGAAGATTTCAGCCTTTGGAGGCACTTGCAAACACATCTGGCGACTCCATTTGATCAACAACTCATTTCTGAAGTTGCAGACCCGTTTTCCATCCATTTCCTTCCATATTTCTTTCCATCTCTTTCATTCTTTTCCATTCCATGAGGTTGTGCAATCATGACTTCATTTCCATCATGGAATTCACATCAACAACAGCAATATATTCCACCTCCAACATGTTTTACAAATCCTCCAAATCAGCCTTTTGAGCAGATTCAAGATCAGTATGCATACCCATATGAGCAGCAATGCCAAAGTCAGTTTGGCTATGGAGCTTTCCAAGAGAAAGAGTATGCATATAATAAAGACCATCAGATCCAAGACGCTGGTTTGTTGGAGAAAATCCAAAAGATGGAGGTAGATATGGTGCAATCCAGGCAAATACTCAAATGAGAGCTTTTTAATTGGTTGCAGGACTCCTTGTCCATGGGGAGGCCCTTTTCCAAGACACTTCAGCCCTCAAGAGAAGCTAGACTTCATGATAAAGATGCTGCCCCAACTTGCACAATGGACAACAGAAATAGAGGCCTATACATTCGGTGTTGAACAACCTTGTCAATGGGTAAGTTCTACACCATCATCCGGGTTTTTTTCTTCCCATTACTCAAGCAAAGCATCATCTCATTTGGACTTCAAAATTTTAAACTCTCCATCTGCTGTCCCAAATGTTGATCCCATCTCTCCACCTCTCATTCTTCCACCACACCTCAATTCTTCTTTCTTTTTCCTTCCAAACAGTCATCCTCTCCACAAGAGCTAAAAGAAATCCCCCTCCTCTAAATAAAAAGAGATTTCATCTCCTTTACCACCACAAAAATTTCCAAATCAATTGAGTTTCAACCCACCCCTCCTCTTGCATTCCCAAATCCATGTTGGGAGGATGAAAATCGAATGCGGTCAAGGAAAACAGAAAGCAGGAAGAGGAGGCCGACATAAAAGAAATGACAGACAACTTGAGGAGTTGGGCTGCTAAATTTGGGATAACAAAGGTCCCTTGATGGTTAAGCCTACGTAAGAGGTGAGGTTGAACAAATGGTGGTCGGGACTGATTTTGTTGCAGCGAAGAAGAAGATCTTGCAGTCCCAACTTGTCCTCTGAGCAGCAGATTGAAGATTTTGACTTGACAAACTTCATCTTTGGAGGAAGAGTTCAATCAAAAGCAAGATTGTCTTCAAACATTAGAGGAAGGAGAAGCTGCTCCAGATCCAAAAGAAGTGGAGCACTTGCAGCGAGGACAGCCATGAGGCGGTTTATCTGTCGATTTGGAGGACTGTTTTGATGGAGAAGAGTCGGTTGAGTTTCCACCATTCTCTCTTTCATCATCCACATTCCAAACACTTGAGTCTCGTTGTCATGAAGGAGAACATTCATTTGCAGAGCTGCATCTTATAGCAGATCTTTGGATCCGAGATTGGAAGATTTTAATCTTTCATGTTCTTCATTGGAGGAAGAAAAAGGACAAAGGAATTTCACCATTTCTTCCACACCATCCATTCGGGGAGGGTCTACAAGAGAACTCCATTCTTGGAGTTAAAAATCGAGCTATGGGCATATCAAATGGATCGGACCTTGCCCAATCGTATTTGGTTTCATTCGAGCCAAAGGAGAAGTCACAACCAGTCATGCTTGCTTCTTCGAGCATGAGGATGAGCTCAAAGTACCAAGGATCATTTGTCATACCTCTTCAATCCAAATGCGAGCAACTAAAAGAGGTATCGAATTTGCCTTCAGCAGATACCTTGATAATTTGGGTAGAAGACCAGCTTCTTGTTGATTTTCCACTCATCCTAATAGCCATGATCAGTGCAAATCAATTGCATGGCTGCCACTTTTGAGAAAGGGAAGCTATTTCTCACAACCAATTGCAGGGTTTGTTTAGCTTGCCTTTGCTTCCAGTTAGAGTAGAGTAGGTAGGTTTTCTTTCTGTAGAAGTGCTTATGCACACTCTGCATGTTCCATTTGGAGCATGTATGATTTTCAGTTTTGTACATATTTTTGGTGTTCTAGGTTTGCTCTTGCAGTTCATTTGATAGCATTTTGGTGAGAACAACTCTAAGTTCAATGGGTTTCAAGTGGCTCAGAAGGGATTTTTCAAAGTCCAGATCAGTTTTCAGGCTTGCTTATGACTCCATGCCCAATGGATTACTAAAAGGCCACTGATCTTCTACCTAGCAGGCAGGTGACCCCGTTGAGTCACCAAATTGTTGTAAATATCTCTCCCCGGGTAGATATAGACAAGCAGGAGAATGGAGAAATCAAATAAACTCAAATCCCTGACATGCCCAAGGCGCACAGAAGTGACGCACGACAATGGATGTCGACAAGGAAAATGGTGCACCCAAGGCACACAGAAGTGGCACACGACAATGGATGTCGACAGGGAAAATGGTGCGCCCAAGGCGCACAGAATTGGCGCATGACAATGGATGTCGACACACACATGGATGTGCTATCGCGCACCTTCGGGAGAGCGCATGAAAATGGGTGTCAACACGAGAATGTATGCGCCAAGGCGTAGGAAAGTGGCACATAGAAATGAGTGTCGAAAATGAAAAGGATGTGCCCTTGGCTTATGGAAATGGCGCATGACAATGAGTGTTGACACTAAAATATATGCGCCAAGGCGCAGGAAAGTGGCACACAAAAATGAGTGTCGACAATGAAAAGGTTGCGCCCTTGCCACACAGAAATGGCACATGACACAGAGTGTCAACAGGGAAAAATTTGTGCCTTGGCAAATGTAAATGGACATCGACACACACACGGATGCGCTATGGCGCACCTTGAGGCGCAACATTTTGGCGCCGACAGAAGCGCAGACCCTAGCGCGAGATATTGGATGGCCATAACTTTTAACCTGGGAGCTAGATTCATGCAAGGTTGGACTTTTCGAAAGCTTAGAAGGTCCTCTGTCCAACTAAGACTAGATATATTTAATTTGGTGAGAAAAAATTCTTAAAAATGTGAAATATAGTTCGTCACTTTTCGGGTTCGCTAGGGTTCTCACCTACCACCATAATGAGATAATTAAATGCGATCACGGAGGTGGTTGGGATAGATTTTGAATTCCTCTCTTCTCCTCTCTTTTTCTTCCTATAAATTGTAAGGAGGGGCTTCTTTCCAAAAGGGTGGTTGATCCTTTCAACTCTGCCCTCCCTTCTTTTTCTTCCCCCAGGGTTGAAAATGGAGTTTGAACCTCCTCCCCTGCTCTATAATGGCGTTTTTTGCCTTTTACTATTGAAATGATGTTCGTGCAAACTTACGGAGCAAAAAACGTGTTTTGTGATGCATCTGTCCATCCTTGCTCATTCTTCGCTTGTTCTCTTCTTGCCTCTCTTCATTGCGGTATTTGTGTATGTTCTAATGTTCATTACAGTCTAGAGTGTGTTCATGGAGTTTTGGGACATTTTCTATGTGAAATCTATCCTTGGGCCTGTGATGCATCTCGTCCATCCTTCCCATTGCTCACCTCTCCTTGTTCCATGGTAGTTTTGATAGATGTTCGGCATTCTCCTTCTCGGTGTATTATCGTTTTAGTGTAGGCTTTTGTTGTTTTTCCATTTTCTCTCTCTCTCTGTCTCCTTAGCATGATTAGATTAGGTTTAGATTATTTGTCTCGCACTGAATAGCTTGTGGCGAGTAGTTTTGGAGAAACAACGAGCCTTCTCTGGAGATTCCTTTCTCATTTCTCGCAAGTCCCACACTTGGAGAAATGTTTCAATGTTGTGCAATCACACTTTGGATGCCTAAAGATCAACTTAGAAACCGATCGGCATCCAGGGGGTGTTGTGAGTCCGCATCAGCAGTTTTGTCACGCCGGTGGGACCTTAGAGGTCTTCCATTTCATCTTTTGCAAGTTGGTGTGTTCTGTGAAGATTTCAGCCTTTGGAGTCACTTGCAAACACATCTCGCGACTCCATCGATCAACAACTCATTTCGAAGTTCAGCACCCGTTTTCCATCCATTTCCTTCCATATTTCTTTCCATCTCTTCCATTCTTTTCCATTCCATGAGGTTGTGCAATCATGACTTCATTTCCATCATGGAATTCACATCAACAACAAGCAGATATTCCACCTCCAACATGTTTTACAAATCCTCCAAATCAGCCTTTTGAGCAGATTCAAGATCGTATGCATACCCATATGAGCAGCAATGCCAAAGTCGGTTTGGCTATGGAGCTTTCAAGAGCAAGAGTAGGCATATAATAAAGACCATCGAGATCCAAGATGCTTTGGTTTGTTGGAGAAAATCCAAAAGATGGAGGTAGATATGGTGCGAGTCAGAGCAACACTCAAATGAGAGCTTTCGAGAATTGGTTGCAAGACTCCTTGTCCATGGGGAGGCCCTTTTCCAAGACACTTCACTCTCAAGAGAAGCTAGACTTCATGATAAAGATGCTGCCCCAACTTACACAATGGACAACGAAATAGAGGCCTAAACATTCGGTGTTGAACAACCTTGTCAATGGGTAAGTTCTACACCATCATCTGGTTTTTTTCTTCCCATTACTCAAGCAGCATCATCTCATTTGGACTTCAAAATTTTAAACTCTCCATCTGTTGTCCCAAATGTTGATCCCATGTCTCCACCTCTTAGTCTTCCACCACACCTCAATTCTTCTTTCTTTTTTCCTTCCAAACAGTCATCCTCTCCACAAGAGCTAAAAGAAATCCCCCCTCCTCTAAAGAAACAAGAGATTTCATCTCCTTTACCACCACAAAAAATTGCCAAATCAATTGAGTTTCAACCCACCCCTCCTCTTGCATTCCCAAATCCATGTTGGGAGGATGAAAATCAGAATGCCGGTCAAGGAAAACAGCAGCAGGAAGAGGAGGCCGACATAAAAGAAATGACAGACAACTTGAGGAGTTGGGCTGCTAAATTTGGGATAACAAAGGTCCCCTTGATGGTTAAGCCTACAGAAGAGGCTGAGGTTGAACAAATGGTGGTCAGGACTGATTTTGTTGCAGCAGAAGAAGAAGATCTTGCAGTCCCAACTTGTCCTCTAGAGCAGCAGATTGAAGATTTTGACTTGACAAACTTCATGCTGGAGGAAGAGTTCAATCAAAAGCAAGATTGTCTTCAAACATTAGAGGAAGGAGAAGCTGCTCCAGATCCAAAAGAAGTGGAGCACTTGCAGCAGGACAGCCATGAGGCAGTTTATCTGTCAGATTTGGAGGATTGTTTTGATGGAGAAGAGCCGGTTGAGTTTCCACCATTCTCTCTTTCATCATCCACATTCCAAACACTTGAGTCTGTTGTCATGAAGGAGAACATTCATTTGCAGCACTCGCATCTTATAAGCACTCTTTGGAACCGAGATTGGAAGATTTTAATCTTTCATGTTCTTCATGGAGGAAGAAAAAGGATGAGGAATTTCACCATTTCTTCCACACCATCCATTCGGGAGGGTCTACAAGAGAACTCCATTCTTGGAGTTGAAAATCGAGCTATGGGCATATCAAACGGATTAGACCTTGCCCAATCAGGTATTTGGTTTCATTCGAGCCAAAGGAGAAGTCACAACCAGTCATGCTTGCTTCTGAGCATGAGGATGAGCTACAAAGTACCAAGGATCAGCTGTCACACCTCTTCAATCTAAATGCAGAGCAACTAAAAGAGGTATCGAATTTGCCTTCAGCAGATACCTTGATGATTTGGGTAGAAGACCAGCTTCTTGTTGATTTTCCACTCATCCTAACAGCCATGATCAGTGCCAAATCAATTGCATGGCTGCCACTTTTGAGAAAGGGAAGCTATTTCTCACAACCAATTGCAGGGTTTGTTTAGCTTGCCTTTGCTTCCAGTTAGAGTAGAGTAGGTAGGTTTGCTTTCAGTAGAAGAAGTGCTTATGCACACTCTGCATGTTCCATTTGGAGCATGTATGATTTTCAGTTTTGTACATATTTTTTGGTGTTGCTGGGTTTGCTCTTGCACAGTTCATTTCAGTAGCATTTTGGTGAGAACAACTCTAAGTTCAATGGGTTTCAAGTGGCTCAAAAGGGATTTTTCAAAGTCAGATCAGTTTTCAGGCTTGCTTATGACTCCATGCCCAATGGATTACTAAAAGGCCACTGATCTTCTACCTAGCAGGCAGGTGACCCCGTTGAGTCGCCAAATTGTTGTAAATATCTCTCCCCGGGTAGATATAGACAAGCAGGAGACTGGAGAAATCAAAGAAACTCAAATCCCTGACATGCCCAAGGCGCACAGAAGTGATGCACGAAAATGGATGTCGACAAGGAAAGCGGTGCACCCAAGGCACACAGAAAATGGATGTCGAGAGGCAAATGGTTCGCCCAAGGCGCATAGAATTGGCGCACGACAATGGATGTCGACACACACATGGATGTGCCTATGGCGCACCCTTGAGGGCGCATGAAAATGGGTGTCAACACGAGAATGTATGCACCAAGGCGTAGGAAAGTGGCACATAGAAATGAGTGTCGACAATGAAAAGGATGCGCCCTTGGCGCATGGAAATGGCACATGACAATGAGTGTTGACACTAAAATGTATACACCAAGGCGCAGGAAAGTGGCGCACAGAAATGAGTGTCGACAATGAAAAGGTTGCACCCTTGGCACACGGAAATGGCACATGACACAGAGTGTCAACAGGGCAAAAGTTGTGCCTTGGCGCATGTAAGTGGATGTCGACACACACACGGATGTGCCTATGGCGCACCTTCAGGAGGCGCAACATTTTGAGCGCTGACAGGAAGCAGACCCTAGCGCAGATATTCAGATGGCCATAACTTTTGACTGGGAGCTCGGATTCATGCAAGGTTGGACTTTTCGGAAAGCTTATAAGGTCCTCTATCCAACTATGACTGGATATCTTTAATTGGGTGAGAAAAAATTCTTAAAAATGTGAAATATAGTTCGCCACTTTTTGGGTTCGCTAGGGTTCTCACCTACCACCATAATGAGATAATTAAATGCAGTCTGGAGGTGGTTGGGGCAGATTTTGAATTCCTCTCTTCTCCCTCTCTTTTTCTTCCTATAAATTGTAAGGAGGAGGGGCTTCTTTCCAAAAGGGTGGTTGATCCTTCACCGCTCTGCCCTCCTTCTTTTTCTTCCCCGGGGTTGAAAATGGAGTTTGAACCTCCTCCCCGCTTTGTAATGGCGTTTTTGCCTTTTACTATTAAAATGATGTTCAGGCAAACTTCTAGAGCAAAAAAAACGTGTTTTGTGATGCATCCGTCCATCCTTGCTCGTTCTTTGCTTGTTCTCTTCTTGCCTCTCTTCATTGCGGGTATTTTTGCATGTTCTAATCTTCATTACAGTGTCCTGAGTGTGTTCATGTAGTTTTGGGACATTTTCTATGTGAAATCTATCCTTGGGCTCGTGATGCATCTCGTTCATCCTTCCCATTGCTCACCTCTCCTTGTTCCATGGTAGTTTTGATAGATGTTTAGCATTCTCCTTCTCTGGTGTATCACCGTTTTAGTGTAGGCTTTTGCTATTTTTCCCTTTTCTCTCTCTCTCTGTCTCCTTGGCATGGTTAGATTAGGTTTAGATTATCTTGTCTGTACTAGAATAGCTTGTGGCGTGTAGTTTTGGAGGAGGAACCAGCCTTCTCTAGAGATTCCTTTCTCATTTCTGCAAGTCCCACACTTAGAGAAAGGTTTCAATGTTGTGCAATCACACTGGATGCCTGAAGATCAACTTAGAAACCTAATCAAGCATCCAGGGTCTTTGTGAGTCTCGCATCAACAAGTAGCATTCAAACTCGATTTTCACACAATGCACAATAGAAATAAACCCTGCAAAGTGGGGACACATACACATGATACACGAAAGTACATGAAGATGAAAGAAAATTCAATAAAACACCAGCTAGGGAAGAAAATAGCCATAAAACATGAATTTTATTTCCTTAAGGGGATGCACAAATCATTATAATAGAGGAAGAATGTATAAACACATTGCAAAATCCTAATCTAAGGCCTTAAAATTAAGAACAATTATGCAGCACTTTGAAATGATGTTTTAACATTCCAACAAGGTCCAACCTTTACAAATGAGCATCATTTTACAGTTTATAGATGTGAAAGAGAGAGGATAGAAAAGAGAGGGAAACTCAAATTCATGCCTTTAACCACCAACATCATGCATTTAATGTTTGAGAATAAATTTGGGTACCCTGTCAAGACCATTCCCCCATGATACTTTTCTTATAGGAGAAGGAATGGGCACCATACCTCATCAAATATTGTAGTTGGGCAACCCGGAACTACTCTTTTAATTATGGGACTATATTTCCCATTTTTCACCTACATAACCACACCAAACTTAATACTTATTGTTTTCATGTTGAAGCACTTGACGAGACCTTTCCAAAATGTCTAATTTTGTGAAATTTAGAGATGCAGAGGTGAAATTTATGGTCATGTAAAGGGTGCCATAACTTTAATAAATGCACATGGTTGAGTGTTAGACAAGCCTCTATCGGGTCTACGATCATGAAAAATACCCCTTAAAACCCGACACAAAGTAGTTATACCATCATAATTTTGGCCCTTTTTTACACCTAGAGAAGCAAGAAACATTGTCGGGATAGTGTACATGTCAAACACCTTGCAAATTCTAACACAAAAGGGAAGCCCTTTTCAGGATCGAAGCCACCAACATAATACATCATTGATCTATATTGATGTTGATGACCCCAAAATCCTAACACAAAATAAATCAGGTTTTGGATCAGAAAGCATGTGATATATAACAAGTAAATGATTGGCAATGTTTTGATGTTGTTGACCCCTAAAAACCTGAAACATTTAAGACTGTTGGGTTTTAGAATAGGAATGCACATAACACAAAACATGTGATTGAGGTGACATGTTCTATTGCAAGAGAAACATGAAACTCAAAATAAAGGGCAGAACTGAATCGATGTTTTGCACTTTGAGAAATCAGAAACAATGGTAAGTCTAGATTTGGGGGTGAAAAACAAGTAACATGAAACATGCTCTTGACTTACCATGTCCAGATGCAAATGAAACCCAGAACCCAATACAAAGGAGACTTAGGAAATTTTACAAGATTTCTCAACAATGATTTTTTAATGGTGGATAACAAGGAGCATGGAACATGTGGAGATGCATGAAGATCCTAAAAACACGATAATCTTAAAAATGAACTCCTTAGCCCCGAAATAATTGTAAATTTACCCAAGTCTAGAAATGAATTTATGGGTTGTCAAAATAGAGTGGAGGGGTACTCTAGACAATAGATTCAGTTGCCTGATATGGTTATTGGCTAAAAAATATGTTGTTGTAGATGTAGTCACCAATTCAAGGGACAACAGCCCCTCCTCTTTAATGGTGACATTCCCTTATTCAAACCAAAACGAAAACCATAGAATATTTACAAATATACATTCTAATAAGTTTTGATGAGGATGTTGGTTGTAGTGAGTAATTCCATAATTTCAAATACAGAGAAAATATTGTGAAAATAACAAGCTTAGGTGATAGAAAGAGGTGTGAGAGAAAAACACTTTCAAATAAGAAGAATGTGGATCTTATTCTACTCTTATATGTCAATATAACTCAAGAAAACACATACATGCATATAATGGAATTTATTGTAGTGGAAAAGATGTAGATTGAATCAAATTTCATCAATTTTTGGCACATGAGTATGAACACAAAGTTTCAACATCCAGAAAATGCAAACAATATATAAGATAGAACAAAATAATGAAAAGAAGATATACAGAGCAAGAAATAAGAGAGATAAAGGTTGTTCTTGTGTATTATAAAATCAGTATCATTTACATCCAAATTCTCCAACATCCAAACCCTTTACAATAGAAATATAAACCTTATAGGCAAGAAGGGAGGAATAACTACCCAAACTAACTAGTTGTTTAATTAAGTGACTAATCACTTAATTAGTCAAGTTACATCAAAATGACTTTACATTAAATATTTTCTTTTTACAAAATAAATTCAATGAAAAAATAGAACAATTAGTTGTGTGCTAAGAACTTACAGAAGGAAGAGAGGAAATGGAGGAAGTAAAAACTTTACATTTCAAAACATGCATCCAAAACTTAGTGACTGCAATAGAAATTTCCATCTCTTTGGGCACAATAGTGTTATCCAGATTATTCATCCAATCTCTTAAGGAGTTCTCCATTTCAGAACTTGTGCCCCCATATTGAGCTAATCCTTTGGTAACCTCTACAACCACATTGTTGAGCTCAGATAACTCTTTCATTTCATCCTTATTCACACTCTCGGTTTTGTAGAGGTAATTTTTGATAAAATTCTTGAAGTCCTTAATTTGATCCACTGAGTTCAGTTGAGATTTATCCTTAAAGATATCTCAATAGAGAGCTCGTGAGGTCGATAAATATTTCTTGCTTTAGGCACTCACCCTTTGGGATAACATTTTTAGTTTCATAGAAACTTCTCTAATGACTTTCATCATCCATTTTACATATGTACGAGATAGATCATTCTTAGAATCATAGAAAATATTCTCAGAGAGAAGGATTTTCTCATCAATGAGGGCCATGATGCAGAGATCCTAAATGACAACTGCCCAAATCTTTACTTCTTTTTCAATGCTTTCTACCCCGAATCGATATGTTTTTGGATGATATGATGTTATCATAAGTTTTACATGCTTCATCAATAAACTCTAATCTTGTGAGGAGGATTTTCTCCACCCAATTTTAGACTAATTTTCATTGAACTATATTTTTGTATCTCAAAAATGGCGTTTATATCAAAATCAACAAGATTACGAGTGGATGGTGGGAGTGAAGAAAATGGATTTGGATCCAAAGGGGTATTATTAAATGAGAGGAAGCATTTAATCAAGTTAGATAGAACTTACATCTGCTCCTGTAACTTCTCTTGAGTCTTTTTCCCTTTTTAACTCTCTCAATTACCTTAGAAATGGTTTCTCTAAGGTTATGCACTTCACCCTTAGGGGTTGGTTCTCCAATAGAAATTCTTATCAATTCAAAATATGTCATAGATACCTCATGTTCACTTTTATCTCCTTTAGACTTAGAAATTTTAGGAAGTTTTTGTCCTGTGGTATCTAAAAAGACATGAGAAACAATCTTTACCTTTTTTGAGTGGTGCTTTAAGGAATACAACAACAACATCATAATTGGGAGATTTAGTTTTAGATTGAGCTTTCCTTTTCTTTCTCTCAATCATGGGTTGCACCCAAGATAAAGAGTCTCCTAAAGATGTGCTTTAAGAAGGAAATGAAAGTTCAAGTGGCAGAGGAAGTGGTTGAGAAGTAGAAACTGCCATAGTACCTGTTCCAGAGGAGGGAGAAGGTCTTCTTATATCTAACTTAGGCCTGATAGTACTTGTCTTCCCTAAGTCAAGAGTTATTACTTCAACTACATCCTCTTCCTCTTCATCATTTTCCTCACTTCCTTCTTCATCTCCTTCTTCCTCTTGTTCTTTTTAGCTTCCTGTCTTGCTCATCTTTCTCATTAACCTCCTGTTATGTTTCCTTTCCTAGTTCAATAATAGTTTCGACTCCTACTTCTTGTGTTTCATCTTTCTTTTCACTTTCCTTGATTTATGTTTTAACCTTATTCTCACTTTCTTTGGTTTTATCTTTCTTTGCATAGAACTTATTTCCGTGGTCTTGTTGAGAAGAAAAAATAGAAGCTTGGTGAGGAGTTGCTGTTGGGAAGAAATCGCTTCGAGGAGAATTTTCCTATCTAGCAAAATTAAATTTTACCACTACTTAGTTCTTGCTGCTAGAACAAGAACATTGAGATAATCTAAGCTGTCCTCTTTTTGAGACTAATCAATAATTGGAAGAGGAGTAAATTGAATGGAATTAGTGAATTCAGGAGCAAATGAATCTAAATCATTATCAACCATCTTCTTTGGTACCTTATGCAATTGGAAATATCAGATTTTCTATAGATATAGCTTTGTCATATAAACCTTTTTAACTTCAAAATCATCCACATAGTCTATCCAATAATCTTCAATTGTAAGCACATGCGAGATAAGAAATTCGAGAGGTTATTGCCAATGAATTTCTTACTATCAAAAGTTGTCCTCCTCGAAAAATATGTAAGTTAAATGGATAGATGGTTCTATCAACATTCTGAGCATCAAGAACATATTTTCAAGTATAATTTCCCAAGGATATGGGAAATTGAATGTTATATATCTTTTTATCTCTACAAGTCTTGTGAAGAATATCTAACTATTTGTGAAGCTCAATCAAAACAATTTTATCACTGCAATAAATAGGAAGTTTATAAGGAGATCCCTCAAAACCGGTGTCCTTATTTATGAGAATTTATAAAAATAAATAAACAAACTATCATAAAAACTATCGAGTTGTTTAGCTTCTTAAGAAACTCTGCTTGTGACATTTACTTCCAATAATCTAACTAAGAACATTGTGAAAGCATCATTAACCCTCTTGTGATGACTCTTGTTGTTTTCATAGGTAAGTTGAGTGTAAAACTCAAAGATAGGAATATTTTTCTGCTACCTTGGCTTGATAATCCAATCCATATTTTGTACCCAGATATTGTATGAATTAGATATGAATTCATATGGAAAATTTTAGTCGATGAACATGGGTGAGCTCTTTACATCAAATTTTCACAAATGATTTCCCCACGAGTTTAGGATTTGTTTGCATTCGCAAATCAAATTAATAAAAAAGCACATCTAGTTTTGAAATTCCTTTGTAGAGGGAAGGTCCATAACCCTAGCAGTAGTGTTTGTTATCCAAATAACTCTCCTAGTTATCCGGATAACTTATATTTTCATCGACTCGGTGTTTCACATTTTAGGTTGCGCATACTCAAGATTGTTCTTTTGACACCTTGGCACAGTTGCAGTTCCTCCACACACCCCTATGTGCCTCCCCTATGTTTTCCTTTCGTGTGCTTACTTCTCGCTCCCGCACATCATGCGCACTTTCATTCACCTCTTTTTGCTTTCCTCCCATGCCTCTTTCTTCCACGTGCACCTTGCACCTTCTCCTTTGTGCCCTTTTGTGCCAAGTCATCTTCTATCAGACTTGAGTGTGCCATGCATGACCAATCAAAGCATGCCAATAGGGTGCCAAATCTGGACAACCAACCAATGCATGACACGTGACAAAAAATAAAACAAATGAACAATTGGCCATCATTTCAGCCAACCTGCACGCGCCACGTGTTTTCCATGCGTTGACGACTCTAACATCTTCTGACAACCATATCTTTTGCTACAGAGCTCAGATCGGCACGTGCTGGACTTTTCAAAGAGATGTTGACACAAGCTACATGTTGGACTATTCAAATTCAAATTTAGGTGGGATTTGTTAGGTGAAAATAGGGAAACGTCTCTCATCTCATCAATGCACATCCAATCGACCTCAACTACCAAATTTCATCAGATCTTTCCTTCTTCCTTCTTCCACATGCCAAACACACATGGGAATTACATCTGACAGCCTTGTAAGTAGATTTGTAAGCATTTATCATTGGTTGTTGGTGGTTGAAGATTTAAATCTAAGTTTCCCTCCCTTTCTCCTTCTCTTTTCTCCTTCTTCTTCTATAAATAGTAGAGTTATGCTTTGTAAAATCATCTCTCCTTGTTGTAATGACACCATGCCAAAATGGTGGCTAACTTCCCACGGGTCTTAGACCTTGGTGTGGTCTCTACAATGTTTTCTCACCTCATGTCGTGAATTTAAATGATTGTGCATCCCTTGAGCAATAAAATCATGTTTTGTGGAACTCTTGTCTTCCCTCTCTCATTTTCATTGCATCTCACCTCTCTGTTTGCATTTTTGGCATGTTGTGTGTATTTCTCTACTTGCATTCCCTGTGTTCATGTGTTGTGCACATTGGAAGGCCGATCCCGTGTGTTGATCTATGGCACGCACCATCTTCCCTCTTCTCCCGCGCCCTCTCTCTGTTTCCTTTGCCACTCATGGAAAGAGATCGACCCTTTCCTTTCCGGCGCTATCGCCTTCCTTAGCTTAGGATTTCCCCTTTCTGCACATCCTTCTATCTCTAATCCCTTGGCATGTTTAGTCTAGGATTTTCATTCAAGCATTAGGAGTAGCAGTAGTGTTAGAGGTAGGTAGAGGAACCGGCATTCTCCGGATATCGCCCCAAGTGCACAAGGTCCCACAACTTGGGAATGGTTCCATTGTGGTATCAAACACCTCAGCCCTTTTTAGAGATCCGAGACGCGGTGCACATTTGAGCAACCAATAGTTTACTGGCACACTCGGTGGGAGCAGAGTGAAGAGCTTTACATCTTTATCTCAGCAAGTTTGATGTGTTATTGCTGAGATCCATCCTTTGGAGGCATTTTTCAACACATCTCGTGACTCCATTGATTCAACGCACCCATTATCTCATGTGTAGACCAGTCTCCCCTCATTCCTCCATTCATTTCTCCTTTTTCACCATTCCACATTCCTCTTTTGAAGTTGTGCAATCATGACTTCTTCTCACCATGGAATTCTCATTTGCAGTAGTAGAACTATTTCCCTCCATCCCCATAGTTTCAAAATCCTCCTCAAAATCAGTTTTATAAGCCCCATTATCCCAAAAGTGCATACAACCCACTTTTTCTAACCCAAATGTTTATGAAGAACAGGTTTATGTAGATGATGGTGGCAACTCTTTGGCCAAAGCTGATTTTGAGAGGCAAGGTGCAAGAGATGGAGATGGACATGATGCATCTCAGAGTCAAGTGCTCTATAAAGGTAGCTAAAGTTTTACTTCATCATTCGGATGTTGCCCAGACACAGAGTGGGCAGAAGAAATGGAGGCTCAAAAATCTAGCACGCAGAAACCCTGTCAATGGGGCAACCCTGCACTACCATCCTATAGCCCTCCCACTCCTTTGGGCAAAACTACATCATCACAAACCCGGCCGCGTGTGTTCCTAGCTTCTTACACTGCCCCCATTGAGAATTCCATCCATTCTCCCTCACTTTCATCTCACCTTCATTTCTCTTCCATTCCCCTTCCCTGCATGTTCCTTTTCTCCTCTTGTGTGTGCACCTTCCATCCCTTCTACGTTCATCCTCCCATTTTATTCCAAGTCCCCTCTGTCTAGTTGTACCATAAATGAATAGACCCCTAGCCAATGCGCCTCTCCCAACCAACGTCATCATGTTTGACAACTACAGGATAGTTAAAGAATGGCGTGAGTCATGCAAATCTGATTAGGAAGAGGAAATCATACCAGTGCTTATACCAAAGGAGAACCGAGTTAACTCCAAAGGGCATAGTTCGGAGGAGATCGTGTTGCTTGCAGAGGCGAACAATGCATGCCCTAGCTCGAAAGTGCTCCCCTTCAGGAGGAAATTCTACCATAAAATCCCATCTGTGGGATTGAGCTTCAAAGTAATGGGCAAACCACAAGGATCATATTGTTCCCAATCAGATATCTCCCTAGCCTAGAGCCAAAAATAGAGTTGCCACCGTTCATGCTCATTTCAGAGCATGAGGTAGAGCTTCAGCGCCAAAGGTCGTGTGCAAAGTGCCTCCTAAATTTAAGTACAGAACAACTCCAGGAGGTGTATATTATGTTTGTTGATACTTTGAGGAGGGTGAAACACCATCTACAAGGCAATTTTTCACTCTTATTTTCGACCATGTTCAGCGCCAAATCAACTACATGGTCACAATTTGTGAGGAAGGGAAGCTACTTCTCCCTACTGCCTATTGCAGGTTTTACTTGAGTGCCCCTTGCCTCTGGTTAGTTTAGGTTAGTTTAGGTTTGCTTTCAGTAACACAAGTGCTTGCGCACACTCTGCATGTTCCAGTTGGGACATGTATGATTTTCAACTTTTGTACAATGTTGTGCTTCTCTTTTGGCATGCTCCCTCTGATGCCTTTCCTTTCCTATTGCACCGCATGCCCCTTTTGTTGCTTCTTGGGATGATAGTTCAATTTTGGTAGAGGCAGTTCCAATGGTCAGTGCATAGCTTTCACTCTCAACAATCCAATTCAAAATATCTTCATATGAGAGCAACAGTTCAGTTTAGAGTTCAGACAGAGCTTCAAGTGACTTCAGGAATGTTCTTCAAAGTTACGTATCAGATCTTCAAGATTAGCACCTAACTCCATGCCCAATGGACTTCTAAGGCTATTGGTCTCTTCATCTAGCAGGCAGATGGCCCCCAAAAGTCACAAAAATTGTTATCTAAATAACTCTCCTAGTTATCTGGATAACTTATATTTTCATCCTAACTCTGGTGTTTCACATTTCAAGTTGCGAGTACTCAAGATTATTCTTTTGAAACCTTCGCACGATTGCGGTTCCTCCACACACCCCTTTGCACCTCCCCTCCATTTCCTTTTCATGCACTTGCTTCTCACTCTCATGTGTCATGCGTGCTTTCATTCACCTCTTTCTGCTTTCCTCTCGTGCCTCTTTCTTCCACACGTGCCCTTGTGCCTTCTCCTTTACGCCCTTCTGTGCCAAGTCATCTTTTGTAAAACTTGAGTGTGCCACATGTGACCAATCAAAGTGTACCAATAGGGCACCAAATCTAGACAACCAACCAGTGCATGACATGTGGCAAAAAGGACAACAAATGAACAGTTGGCCATCATTTTGATTAACTGTGCATGCCACGTGTTTTTCTTGCACTGACAACTCTGACATCTTCTGATAACCGTATATTTTGCTACAGAGCTCAGATCAGCATGCACCTAGACTTGTTAGAGATCTCCTGACACAAGCTACACATTAGACTATTCGAATTCAAATTTAGGCTTGATTTGTTAGGTAAAAATAGGGAAACGTCTCTCAGCTCATCAATGCATATCCAATCAACCTCAACTACCAGATTTCATCAGATCTTTCCTTCTTCCTTCTTCCACATGTAAAACAAACATGGGGAAGTACATATGATAACCTTGTAGGTGGATTTTTAGGCATTTATCACTGGTTATTGGTGGTTAAATATTTGAATCTGAGTTTCCCTCCCTTTCTCCTTCTCTTCTCTCTTTCTTCTTCTATAAATAGCAGAGTTCTGCTTTGTAAAATCATCTCTCCTTGTTGTAATGACACCATGCAAAAATGGTGGCTGACTTCCCATGGGTCTTAGACCTTGGCATGGTCTCTGCAATGTTTTCTCACCTCCGTCATGAATGTAAATGATTGTGCATCCCTTGAGCAATAAAATCATGTTTTGTGGAACTCTTGTCTTCCCTCTCTCATTTTCATTGCATCTCACCTCTCTGATTTTTCGTTTTACGGCATGATGTGTGTATTCATCTACTTTCGGTCCCCACGTTCATGTGTTGTGCACTGGAAGGCCAAGCCCATGTGTTGATCGTGGTGCACGCCGTCCACCTCTTCTTCCCATGCCCTCTTTGTTTCCTTCATCGCTCATAGAGAGAGATCAGCCCTTTCCTTCATAAGGCGCTATCGCCTTCCTTAGCTTAGGATTTCCCCTTTCTTCTCATCCTTCTATCCCTAGTCCATTGGCATGTTTAGTCTAGGATTTTCATCCAAAGCATTAGGAGTAGCAGAGCGTTAAAGGTAGGTAGAGGAACCGACCTTCTCCAGGAGATCTGTCCCAAGCGCACAAGGTGCCACAACTTGGGGGACGGTTCCATTGTGGTCTTAGACACCTCGTCCCTTTTAGAGATCTAAGACACAAGTGCACATTTGAGCAATGAACAGTGTTATAATGTCATATAACTCTTCAATAAAATCAGCTCTATAGAGAACTTTGGACAACTTGGATGGCCCCTCTTTTTGAATTTTAACCAAGACTTGGCAATCATGGAATGATACTTATTTGGGGTCAAGTCAAAATATTTATGGGCATCAGTCATGGTTAGGACTATGGAATTATCAAGGGTAGTAATACCTAGGGCTAAGTTTATTATGTGTGCATCAAGTTGAGAATTTAACTTCCCTTGAAGATCTTTCAATTCTTTGGTATGTGGTTCAAAACTAGATGTATAAGCGACTATGGTATCAGCACATTGTATAGAGTTGGGAAAACCCCTTATATGAGCTAGACCGCTACTAAGGATTCTCTTAGCTAGTGGGGTTGGGTTGGCATCTCCCATTCTTGCTTAGAATTCATTCAGATCTATATGTTTGATGTCATTATCCCTTATTTCAAGGATTGAGGTCTCCAGGGAGGAAATGGGTTCATACCCAACACATTGGAACTTCATTTTTACAAAATTTAACACTTACTCCAAGGAAAATGGTCTATCACAAAATATTTTACAGAATTTGAGATGAAGAGCGCTAAAACAAGGAAGAGCTTAAAAAAGTGGGCAAAGGGTGATAGAACCACTTACGAGTTGGATGGAAGGAAAGTGACTTCTCAACATTCTCAATACAATTTATATTTTGGAAATTGTCCTAAAATGGAGGATAAATGAGAAAAAGAGTGTTTTTAAGGTGTGGGAGGAAAATGATATGGTAGAATAGATCTCGTAAATACGGGAGAAAATGAAGCGGGAAGGGTTTATATAGTGTGGTGAAAGGTTCTCGAATTTCCCCAATTTAAACATTAAAGTGGTGAATCAGCTCTACAAAGACCCAAAAGAACACTATCATGAGGGCTTAAACTCCCAATTTATCCAAAAGAGAATTTAAGGCGGCGGGATCGGCTTAGCGAGAGAATAAATGGTATAAAGGAACAATTTCTCATGGTTCCAGTTGGGCCAAAAATGTCTAACATTACCAATGGAGGTGAAAAAAATTAAAGGAGGCAGCGGTGATGTAGGGAACATGCAACCCAAGGGAACAATTCTCGATGTCTTAATGAGTCCCAATTTGGTGATTTAAGTGAAAAAGTAGACATGTCGGTGAATCGGGGTACATGTGGAATGGAGGAATAGGGTCACGAGTTCCACTGGGGCCTGAAATACCTTATATAACTGATGGAGGTGGACATTGCGGTAAATCGGGGAACGTGATGAAGAATGGAATAGTTCCTTTTGTTCATTAAGGACACGAATTTTTTGACTTGTTAACAAAAATTTAAATTTTGACTAACTCACATTTTTCCTTTATTTACTAACTTAACACAAGGCTAAGATGACCAAGAATGCAAAGGGCTTGCCCATGACTCAAAATTTTCAACATTTTTTGGTCGATGACTATAGTGGTGATAGGTAGGAAGTGGTGTAGTCCCCCATGGGTGTAGACACTAAATCACACACTTGGGTACATTTATAGGTCCTAATCACATACCATTATTCATATGATTCCTAAGCGAGAAAATTAGTAATTGACATCTATCTTTATCCTCTTTGATTTCTTTATTTATTTCTCTATGGTCTTGCACACCTCTTTGCCCAATTCGGCCTTCATTACTTTTATCTTTCTTGACTCTAGACACCAGTGCCCAGCCAAGATGTCAGTGCTCAGATGTCCTCATCCCCTCTGGGCTCTCCAAACCTCTTTTATCTTTTGGGCTTTTTATTTTCTTATGAGTCGTCATTTTAGTTTCCAATTACGAAATTCAACTAAGGGAATCATATAAATACAAAGCTATGTGACCATAATAAAGCACCAAGCTCTAAACATCTACTATCACCACCTAAGGTTACATCCAAAGGCATTCTAAGAACATCAAGGCATTCATCTAGCTTCATTCAAGGGAAAAGGCACTACATTTTCTACATACATACATAGGAGGGGAAATTCATTTTTCCATCCACAAATCTACTTACATTGTTACATCTAGTTATTGTTCACTATCAAGTGCATCTTACGCAAGAGCTTCTTAAGGCATGATTCTACACACATGCACATAGAACTACATGCAGTCTAAGATGTAGTGCAATGATTGGTCGTAAGTTCACTCTATCAGTGACCATTGGGGTCGAGTCGGAATCCCCATTTACATCTTTTCTTTGTTTGGGTTTTGGCGGGAGATCATTTGTTTTGCAGGTTACAAGTGAATTATGTGGACATAGTGCGACAAACAACGATGGTTAGCGACATTGGTGTGACATAAGAAGAATCATTTTCCAACCATTTGTGCGGCACACATGCACCAGTATAGTCTTTGGTTCTTATGCACTCCTAACCTAGTCCAAGAACCCTAGTCTAGACATATTCAAGAACTACAAAATTTATCGGCTATGGTTGTGACAGTTTCCTCCTCATGTTCATCAGTCTTGTAGTCCAACATACTTTGGGCTTTATTGTGAAATTAGCTTATTGATTAGGTCGAGATATGTACTTTAGTTTCTTATTTATCACATGTGACTCTGCAATTTAAATTTCAATATTTTTAAATCAATGGGTTGTTTATTACATTGAGTGGTCATAACATTAATAATAGAAACAACAAAAAGAGGATTGAAGCGAGGAGGGAGTGAGTAATAATGGGTATATATTCAAATTGAATGAGAGCTTGAGAATAAACACAAGTAGGGGTAAAAGAATAAGGATTTTCCATAACCTTCGAAGAGGGATGCAAAAGGAGAATAGATCCTATGTGTGAATGATATCAGTTCACCAAATGATTTAACCTAAATTAGTGAATATCTCTATATGGGGTAGTAATCAATGGTAGATTATCCTAATCAATTAGTTTCTAAAGCTAATTGCAGTAATATCAGGAATAACAATTAAATAATGATAAACAATGATGAATAATGATATATAGTAAAACAAATCACTTGCAATGAGAGAAATAAGATGACTTTACTAATATCTTGCTCAATATGATGATCTAGGCTATTATAATGAGCGAAACATGATGGAAATGACCTAATAGAGCCTCGTTGTTGAAATTGTGTCCTAAATCGTTACATGGACCAAAGCGGATGGTATGAACAAAATAATACTCCCACTATGGCCCTTTTTCATACACTCTTATCCATTTAGATCCTTTGCTCCTAATAATTTCTAGGTCTTTGTATTGTCTTTTGATCTACTCTTGTTTGGAATCTAGACCTTTGAAACCGTGTGACTCTTGGTGTGAAATTGGTTGATTCTTCAAAACCCTACGTGGCTAATAAGTCCTGCAAAATAAATATTAAGTGGGTTGTGGGCACCCCTATGTACCTCACGACGTCACCACTACTTCAAAGATGGATCAAACCACACATCATTCTCACATAGCATGTGATCTCTAGATTCTATGCAACCAAATAGATAACCATGATCTTGTAACAATGATATTATGCTTACACCTTTTCCATAGCTTGAATTGGAATGACGATTTTCTCCTTGTATTTGTAGATCTACGTGGATGAATGCCCTAAAACGAGTATGTATAGTGTACGGAGGTCAAGGGAGTAATAAAATGCCTTTGTTTATACTTGTTCTTAGTGTGTGTTCATTAGGATATTTGGGTGTCATGTGTGTATGATCTACTCCTTGATAATGGATGAATAATTGGCTTATATATGTGTTATGGATCTCAAAATATTGGATAAGGTCGACTATAAGTTTCCTAAAGTAAATCAAATTAATAAAAATGTCATTAGAGGAAAGGGACCAAAGTGGATGGGAAGGTCCATAACATACAAATGTTATGGCCCATTCTAGGTGCTTTGGTCTGGAATGTATGTGCTAGTGATTTGAAAATTGGGATCATACCGTGTGAGGGTTTAGCCTAATTTTATGGACTAATATGACTATTGTGTGAATAAATGAGTTGTATGTGCAAACAAGAAAGAATGGGATATAAATAAGGGTAGCATGATTGACCAAGTTGGACAATTGTGGACTAGTGTAAAAGTGTTTTACAATTTGTATTGTTGTAAGACATGAATTACCAAAATGAGTGTCTACATCAGCACCACTATCAACTCTAATTTTTCCCAACAATAGTACAACATACAAACATTTTCACCAAAGCACTTGCACTTGAAAAATTCAAGGCATTTAGAGAATTCATCACCATGTAAATGGAGACAATGCAAAATTAAGGGAGAGAATGATAAAATTAGTATTTTATTATATTAATTTAGCATTTTATTAGATAATGTTGTTGATAATAAAGCACATTTATGAGTGTTGTCGTAATTTATAGTTTCTCCTAGAGATCACTTATGTGTCAACTCGATCAAGAGTTCTATTAGGTGTTTACTAGTTTAATTAACTAGTTTGTTTCAATCATTTCCTCCATTCATGGAGTTTGATAGCTTATGATCATCAATTGTAACTCAATGCAACATGTTGTTTAATGTTTATAAACATTGCAACTCTTTCATTCGTTCATTGATCAATTTTAAGCCTTGAATAAAATTTCTGGTTTTTAACACATATTTCCCTAATATAAACATTGTCTAATACATTAAGCACCATCATTCTCTAGTTCAACCCTATTAGAAATAATTATATTCAATAAAATAACTTCATACACATTTTACATATTTCAACTACAAGTTTCATGACCCTCAGAGAAGTTCGTAGCCCTTGGAAAAATTAAGCCTCGGTTCTATCCACTTACAATGATCCCATGTGTCTCCCATCTAGTGGTCATAATTTTAAATGAGTAACTTATCTTATTCGTCTTAAGAAATATTATAGGGTTGGTCAAGCATAAAAACTAACAAAATGTCTTTTATAAATACAAATGAACCTTAAGCCATTTGAATCATTTGGGCATCACGTCACTCCTCAAATATCACTACACACAAAGAGCATATCCTTCCTAAATATTCTAAGAACACCCCTAGATTAGAAGAAATCATAAATTTGAAGCATGGAAAGTCTTGATGTGCATGTTTCCAAGTATCAGAGTTAAATCAAAGGTTTCATTCTAAGTTGTGTATTCTATGACTAATTACATCTCATCCTATAATTTTGGGATGACTATGTGTAATTTTAACTCTCTTTAGAGTAGTGGTATGTAGGAAACACTCAACCATCATGACAGTGTGTTGAGGCTAGTCCTATGCAACAAGAAAAGATAAGGTTTGAAACAAGGTGAATGCAAATCTTATTTTTTCGTAGTCATCATAGAATTCAAAATTTATAAAACAATAGATTAGATGGAGATGAATCTACATATAAAGGTTTAATTTCATCATACTAGCACAAGAAAAATTTATATCCCTTCGAAAAAATTGATTTTAGCTTTGTCCTTACACACATTTGATGTTGTACTTGTCTAACACCACAAACTTATCTTTGCACTATTTCTAGATTCCCGTATTTTCTATATAGCCCGATGGTTGCATGTCTTACTTTTATTCAACACCTAGCACGTCATTTTATGTGTTGTGAGAATAATTTAATCACATTGTTCCTTTCCATGTTATAATCACTCTTTTACTAGTTCTAAAATGAGATAAATGTATTATCTTATCATTTTATATAATTTAGATCTTATTAGGAATTGATTAACATAAATTAAATCTAAATCAAAGGACTCAAATCAAATTAATATAACATTAACAAGCAAGATCTATCATGCAAGAAACAAATAAGTATAATAAATAATGAGATAAGAGTGACTTAGCTTGTATTTAAAGATTTGGACAGATTCGGGGCTAAAATTTGAGTGGAACAAGTTGGATTTAGACTCGATATAATTTGTCTAGAAATACTACACCCTTAACCATAGGTCATATATCAATATATGGATAACAAACTTATGGCTAACATAATCTCTTATCATGTCATATCATATTTAGTTATGCTTTCATATGCTTAGTGGGTCGGCCTTAGGGCTCTTGGTAGTATAGTATAGTATATATAGGAGTTATAGAGTAGTAGGATATGATCATGATATTGAGCACTTGAGCTTTATTGTATGATTCAGAGATTTCCCCCTCAAAGTGGATAAGTTATTCTACTTGCATATTGTGATCATTTATGTACATTATGGTTTATATTGCTAGTAATATTCAGATCTATCTAAGTAATTTCATTACAAGTGGTATCAGAGCTGCGATCTTGGGAAAAATTAGGTTAAAACCCCTAATTTTTTGTTTTGGCCATATCTTGGGAAAAACTCTTAATTTATCAACCAAAATTTTATAGAAGTTGTGACACATATCAAGTAATATTCTTTGAAAAAATGAGGATCTTTGATCTAATTTGTAAAATTTATTACCATTTTAGGGTTTTTCCTAAATTTGCTCCACAAGCCACAATTTTTAGAAATTTTTAAAGTTATTTACATTTTTGGAAAGCTCTAGAAAAATAAAAGGGGGTTTATTCTTTATAATTTTTGAATTAATGCCGAAATAATTCATAAATTGGACACTTAATTCTTGATTAAAGGATTTTATATTGGAAGCTCTAATTTTTGCATCGTGGGGATGATTTTCTATGGAAAGGGTGAGGTAGATGCTAGAGAATGGTGGGTTGAATTTAATAAGTTTATTTTTCATCTACATGGACATGGTTTTGGTTTTCATTTTGGATTGATGGTCTAATAAATAGGTGGGTCTCTCAATTGAATCAAGAGTGTTGATTGGTCTTGTGAGGAAATGGAACGAAATTTATTTTCTAGGTGGAATAAAGAAGAAATAGGAGTAGAAGGATAAAAAGGATGAGGATGAGGAGAGGAAGAAGAGGCAGGAGAAGAAGAAGAAGGAGAAGAAGAAGGAGGAGGAGAATAAGAAGAGGAAGAGGAAGAAGAATAAGGAGAGGAAGAGAAAGATAAAGAGGAAGAAGATGAAGGAGAGGAAGAGGAGAATTTAAATTTAAAAATGAGGATAAGAGTTTATATAATGTGGTTATAAAGAGGGAAGCTTCAATATTTCCATTTGAAGAGTGCACCCATCGGAAAAATAATATAAAGGCAGTTCAAGCGGATGGTAAGAAGATTAATTGTTTTGTAGAATTGAAGTTATCTCATCTCAAAGAGATTTTTCTACTTTCACATACCTAGCACATTTATGGATTTTAGAATGTCATTGCATAAAATGTTTTAGCCCAAATAGATTTACCTGTGTTCGATAAAGAAGGCCAAATTGATTTGTAACATGAGCAAGTTCTTCAGCTACAGAGGGTAAAGCAGAGATTAATTATTGAGTATCTAATCAAGTGGAAAAATCAAAATAATACGGTGAAAACATGGGAGGCAGAATATTTCTTGTACCAACATCTAGAGATCGTTGACATTAAGGACTACACTTATCCGAAGAAACCTCCAAAATTTTCAACATTGAGGACGAAGTTGCTTTGAAGGGGGCATGTTACACCCTTAACCCTAGGTCATATATTAGGATATGGATAGTCGACCGTGGCTAACATAATCTTTATCATGTCATAACATATTTATTTATTATTTCATATGCTTAATGGGTTGTCCTTAGGGATCGGCTAGTATATTATGGTATATATATGAATTATAGAGTAGGATAAGATCATGATATTGAGAACTTGAGTCTTATTGTATGGTTTTCGTGTTTCCTCTTGAAGTGGTTTAGTTATTCTACTTGAATCTTGTGATCATTTCTTTACATTTTGGTGTTATTTGGTGTTATATTTCTTTTGATATTCATATCTATCTAAGTAATTTCATTACAAGATAACTAGAATTTAAAACTCCTTTGAATAGGACCACTCAGATGAGGGCAGAATTGCCTAGGCACTAGTATCTTCCTTTCACTCTTTATTACATCCACTTCATTTTAGGGTTTCTATATCACACTTGAACCTATAATTCAAAACCATAGCTACCCACACAAGGCTTAAAAAAACATTATATGAAATAAATAATGCATATGCTTGAGTTGGACTAACCTCGGCGGTCACCCCAATGTGATTGTCGTTGAGCGGTGTACTACATTTCAAACTCTATGTAGTTCATGTGTGTGTGTGTGTGTGATTGAATTATGTCCATTGAATTTATGTTTCCCTTGTGTCGGGCCACACCAAGATAACAAGCTACAACTACTTTTCCCAAAGATAAATGTGTGATATGGAATTCAAAATATCCCCTCCTATTCAGGAATAATGCAGCCAAATGTAATCCTTAACTATTACTCTTTGCCCAAGTAGTAGATATGAGTAATATCCCTAATTTTTCTAGCCCCTATTAATAGTGAGTAAGTCATGTGTGCGCACGTGCGTGTGTGTGTGTGTGTGTGTGTGTGTGTGTGTGTGTGTGTGTGTGTGTGTGTGTGTGTGTGTGTGATTACCCAGTTTGAATTTTGTCATTAACAACTAAGAAGTCGACCCAAAGTGATAGGTAGTAATTTATAAAAGATAACAAATGATGTGGCATTTCAAATTTAAGAAAAGGAGGGAAAAGGATATAAACACCCAAAGGGGACAATAGTGTTAGTGTGAATCATTTTCCACATCATTAAGTGAGTCATCTCACTTAGGTGAGATCGTAGGTCCACGTGTCATTTAGGGGTCATTATGAGATTCTCTTATGCGTCAGTGCGTCCTATGCATCATTGGGAGTTACACTTCTATTATGGGAATGTAACTCCCCCTCTCCACTTGAGTTGTCATGATTGCAACACTGGGGGTTACTCAGCACCTCCTATATGTACACCCCATTTTGATTTATGAGATAGAGAAAGCATTTATGGATTCTAATGAGGTTCTACCCATGTTTTGAATCCTTGCATGCACATTTGGTTGATGCTCACTCCTCCCAAGATCTCTTTGCATTTTCATTTGCACATCCGTTGATATGCATGTCGTCCCTCGTGATCCTCGTGTTTGGGTTTTTGAAGCCTCTTTCATGGTATCGAGTGGATCTTGTGGGTCGAGTGTACTCTTCGGCATTTTTCATGTGTTTTTCAACCTTCCGGTGTGATATTCGAGTTTCTCGTGCATGTGTCATAAAGGTTATTCCAACCATGCTCTTCTTGCATTGATTTCAGGAGTTTACCTTCATTCAGGTTGTTTGTGGTTCATTTTTCAGGTGTTTGTGCTCTTCAAGTGTTCAGTAGCCTTACATGCATGCTTTGGAGGTGTTTTGTAGGTTCTAGTTGCAGTTTAAGATACGAGATAAGCGTTTTGTGAGTTTTTATGAGGTGGTTATATGTTGTTTGGCCTAACTCAGCCCTAGCTCATTTGAGTGGGAACCGAGTTGGCCCTCCTAGCTCACCTCTCCTCCCGGTGACTTAGTCCGCCGCGTGTAGTTAACTCGCCTTGTGATCCCATGCTCATGTTCATTACTCGACCTGCATTGTCATTGGCTCCTTGGCCATTGGTCTTCACTCTCATTGTGTATACTCCCGAGTTTCACTTTGCATCTCGACATTGCACTCTTCCCTGGGCTCCCTCCATACCGCTTTGCAATGCCCCTAGTTGGTTAACTCGACCGCTTGGTTTCAATGTTGGTTTGCATTCAACTTTGACTACTTGTGCCTTTATTTCTCGGTTGTTGATGTTATTTTGGGTTTTTTTTGTGATCGACGTCCAAGCTTGGTCTCTACACCCTTGACCCTTGCCTCGACACATTCCAGCGGGATCACCTTTTTGCTTGTGTTTTACATTCGACTCACCATGTTGGTTTTCCTCGCTGCCTGAGTCATGGTTGATTGGTGTCTAGTTCCTACCGTCCATGAAAAACCCTCCAACATCTCCATCCTTCAAAGAACTCCTAACCATTACTTCAAGCTCCTCATCATGTATCGACTCAACACGGATCTCACCGTGTGTTCGACTCCTACGACTCGTCATTTCAACCATGTCTCCCTCCTTGGCTCTACTCTCACCACACGTCCTCTCTAATGATATCTTCACTTGGTCTCTGGCCGCTTTAACTTGGGCCCTTCCCGACCTTGCTCACCGCGACGTGTGTTCCCCACCTCGTGCACCCGCTTTCTCGGTCTACTCGGCGCTTCAAGCCATTCAACCTACTCAATATCCTATGTTGTCATCTCCCTTTGGTCCTTTACTCGGTCATCTCCCACTTATAAGCCCTTAACATAAGTGGTCATTTTATTTAATAATGTGGTCGGGCTAATTTTTAAACTAAGGTTTAATTTATAAGTGGGGTGGCATTTTAATACTAGTTTAGGTTGTTAATAATGTGGGATGTTTTTAATAGGTGGTTTTAATTATTGTTATATTTTACCTTAATTAGAATCTAATTTATTAATTAATGGTCCTTTCAAGGTGGTCAAGTCCATAATCTGATTTTTTTAAAATTATAGCCCGGTTTTTTCATATTTTTCTGAAAATAACAAAATTGGGCAAAAATTATTCCAAAACTAAGATTACTAGGCATTTTTTCTTTGGCCATTTTAGGGACTGTGTTGCCTTTCCCTGGAGTGTGTTGGAGCCCTTCTGGCATTTTTCGGTGGTTTATGAGTGCACTTTAGAGCTAGTTTTGGCATTTTGAGCCCCCATTAGCTCGTTATTGTGTTATAGTGCTCCTCTTCACCTATGGCTAGTGGATGCATCCGCCACAACCTTGTAGTAAGAGGGCCTTCTCTTTTGCATTGTGAGACACCATTTTTCTCACATTTTGTAGTGTTATACCTTCTCACTTACGTGCTTTGTGCTTGATTGCTGTGTCCCTCTGCTTCCGACCTAGAACTCCATTATGGCCTCCACTTTCATGCAACTTATCACCTACTACGAGGTGAGTAGTCAACTATCCAACATCGCATGAGTGCACCTTATTATAGTCACACACAATCTATGGCCACATACAGGGGGTTACCATTTCTTTTCTCGAGTGTTGTATTGCTTGCGAGATGTATTATCGGTTGAGTCTAAAGTCTTGATTTCATGCACCTTGCACTTCTTGCTTCCACATCATGGAGGGTGCTCTTTCTAGACTTGAGTGTCACAAGATCATCTTACTGACCTCCGCTAGTTCTTATTGGGAGAGAGAACTATTTAGCTTGGTGTGCTTCTATGGAACGTTACTTCTCCCACGAGGGTCTTTCAAATTTTTTGCTTGGGCCAGTTCCTACACCCACTGATCATCATCATTTGGAGGACTTTTCGAAATGTGTGACCATGTCTTTGGTCACTTAATGATGCATGTCTCTAGACCTCTCTACTTTCACGTAGTAGACTCAGATCCTCCCCATCGTATCTAGAGCATCTTTTATTCCCTTTAAGGAGACCCTTCACATATTGTTGTCATTGTTGTTGTTATTGATCCAGTGGTCTCCTCTTCTTTTGCATGTGATGGCAGTTTCATTGAATCGAGACTTGTTTGATTCTACTTCTAATGATGAGGATTGTGCATCCAGTTCTGATGCCAAGAGTACTACAAAGGACTTCTCTCCTCTTTCTCTCACTATTCTAGAGAGTGTTGTCACCCCTCCCATCTCATCAGACATCGAGTAGTATCCTATTCAATATTATATAGTCATCACACTCGCCTCCTTTCCAATTTTAGTGTGTGAGGCCCTTTTCACTCCTCTACCTTCATTAGATGACTTATACCTATCTGACATCACTCTTGTTTTTTGAGGCCCCTCATTGGGACAAGTATCTACCCGACCTTAGTCATCTTTTCACATATTCCACTTGTGATGCACTACATGTTTCTCATCCATCTATAGGTGTCTTGGAGGAGTTCATCATCTCCATTGTTGGAAGTGCTCCTTCTAGGACTCTTATCACTTCCACTTTTCTCGGAGACCTTCATTGATCCACCATCTCTTGTGGATCCCTTTTATGTTGTGGAGGTTGTTGTGTTACCTTCACATCACTTAGACATCCTTTCTACGGGTGTTCCCCTTCTTCACTCTGACAGTTCTACACACGTGGCATTACCTTTGGTTCCTTGATGCTCCATTGCTAGACATATGTCACACTTCTATGGACCAAACCCAAAGTTCTTCGTGTTGCTTCCTTTGGTTTTCTTCATGGAATGGGCGGACTTCCAACACGTCATTTATGTCCTTCCTAAGGCGGGCATGCATTCGATTCGGGTGGCTCCTCTTCAGTCCACAGGAAAAGGACCACATCATTGACACTCTTCTGGGAGACCTTCTAGAGTTGCAGAGTTTAGATCCATCCATGGCATCTTCTATATCCCTCTCGTCTCCCTCTTCTTCTCTCTTCTTCTTCTTTTTGAGAGATTGCCCCTTTGTACATGGGTACCTTTTTAGGCTTGTCTATGGCCGGGACCCATCTTTGGCATCTTTCTTAGATTAGAGAGTGTGTTTTTCTCTTGTGGTGGATGTTTTTCCCACTAGGTTTTCCTTCACTACTTGGGATATTCTTGTTGTGCATGGGTACCTCATCAAGCCTTGTGTCGGGATCCATTTCTCGCTTCGACTTACCGCCTCATCCTAAGTTACGATGAAGGGGGGTGTTGGTGTGAGTCATTTTCCACATCATTAAGTGAGTCATCTCACTTAGGTGAGATCGTAGGTCCACGTGTCATTTAGGGGTCATTATGAGATTCTCTTACGTGTTAGTGCGTCATATGCGTCATTGGGAGTTACAATTTTATTCTGGGAATGTAACTCCCCTCTCCACTTGAGTTGTCATGATTTTAGCATTGGGGGTTACTTAGCACCTCCTATATGTGCACCCCATTTTGATCTATGAGATAGAGAGAGATTTTGTGGATTGTAATGAGGTTCTACCCGTGTTTTGAATCCTTGCATGCACATTCGGTTGATGCTCGCTCCTCTTGAGATCTCTTTGTGCTTTTGCCATTCACACGTTTGTTGATGTGCACATCATCCCTTGTGATCCTCACATTCAGGTTTTCAAACCCTCTTTCAAGTAGCCCTTAGGAACTCATGTCCCTAATGGGAAGTAGTGTTTGTGATGCTCGAAGGATAAAAAAGAAAATATAGAGTTAGGTCACATGTTGTCTAATGTCTAAAATTAAAGTAGTCATTTGAGAAAAGTAAATGATAAGAGTATCAAAAGGATAAAGCAATGTAAAAAAAGGTGTTGTTAATGTCTAGTTTTATTACTTAGGAATCATACATATAATGACATACTTAGAGGCGTGATGTAAATAGTAAGTGCATGATTTTATGTCTATATTTTCCCCCACTTTATGCTAGTGAATGAATATTCGAGTAGCATAAAGTACATAAGAGGAGCATACCTTATGGAGAGTTGAAGGGATTTCTAACTAATAGTGTGCCAAATGAATATATTACTTGATATCATGTTCAATGGAGATCGTGAAGTGGCTATCATAGAATCTAAGAGAGGATAAGGATCCTAGGGGTGACCTTATGTGTGTAGTATAAACGATGCATGCATTTTTTCCTTAAATATTTCCTTCTCTTAGGCATCTTACACTTGAGATTACTTCTTGTTTCATTTGTCTGTTACCATTTGTCGAGTAAGGTCAAACTGTAAAAATAAGATAAGTGTAGTCAATGCTCATGATAAATGAAATTTAACTTTAACTTAGTGAATGTGAAAATAGAAATGTGTATTGAAAAACAAGTGAATCAAGGATAGAATACACCGAATACCATGAGAGAAGAGATATAATTGTTCTTGTATGTTTGTTTCCTTAGAGATGGTTGGAATAGTACTAAGGATTTAGGCATCTTGTCACCAAACTGAGGATTTAAGTGTCATGTTGCTATATTGAGAATTTAAGTATCATGTCGCCAAGGGAAGAGTATTGGGAGAGTTGTAGGCTTTTCCCTCCAATTGTTAATGCTTCCCCACGAGATAAGTGCCATTACAGATGGTCACAAACCCAATAGAAATTGGTCACGGATGACACATCATTCCAGGACGTATTGTTTCCTGCATATGCCCTAAGTGCAATTCCTTATTTGATCCCAAGAAAACAAAGTAATTAGCTCTCTTGTCCAAAGTATGTAACTTACCACTGATTTTGTTCCTATTGTACCTGATAGTAACCTATAACTGAGTACCTATTTTTGGAATTTGGAGAAACCTACCACTAAAAACTTCTTGATCTTGTATTATACTTGTTTTTACCCCAGGACAAAACTACCCAGGTGGGACACTAGCACCCACCATTCCTATTTGTATTGGGTACTTTTGTCCCTGCAGTAATTTTGGCCCAATTGTGATTCTAAACCCATTTTTAGCACTTTTTTATTTTGATTCTATTGTGTACCAATCTATGTCTAATCTCTAGATTACCGAGGGGGTGAAATAAACATTAATGATTACCCCCACTCATTTGGGGCACGTGAGATGAAATAAGGTGAACACGACCAAACTAAGGAAATTTGAAACTGATGTGCACATCTGAAATAGAAATCTATATGGGGAATAGGGAATGCACATGACAACTACCATGGTGCATGTAAAGTAATGATAAAGGTGTTGGGGTTAGCACACCGATTGTACAAACAATAAATCGGATCTAAGCATACATACAAATAAAAGTGGATATTCTACCAGAAGAAATATACAAAACAAGAGACATAAATCAACACCAAATTTAACGTGGTTAACCCAGTGTGGGCTACGTCCACCAAGAAACAAGTCAATCTATTATCCAAAGCTTTGATAAGATATACAATGAAGATTTATAATCTTCCACACCTCTCGAGATGTTCATACTTTCTCTCTCAAGATTTTGCTTCATCACCAAGAATTATCTCTCACCAACCTTTTCAATTTCTTTCTAATTCTTGTTAATCATTCTTCTTCTTTCTTTTAAAACCTCGCTTTTATGCTTATATAGTCATTTATAGACTTAGGGCACTTAGCCATGCAATTACAATAAATAGAAATACTTTAATGCTAAAAATAGATCTAATTCCTGAGAGTTAATTAAAACATCCTTGCACAAGTAACCGACGCTAGTTAGACCTAACCGATGCTCGGTTCCTCCTTTCGACCGATGCCGGTCCTGGGTGACCGATGTCGGTTCCCCTTAACCGATGATGGTTACTGTATTTTCCAGCAAGTTTCCATTGCATGCTAAACTAAAGTAATTGAGCTCCACAACTCAATAATATCCCACTTAGAGATTAATTACTACACCATACCTATACAATGTCATTTGTAGATCCTTCCTTAGCTTTGTTTCTTCCTCTTCAAGTCTCAAACTCAAAGACGAACAGAAGTGGAGTGCTCTAACTTCTCCTTTGCTAATGGCTTCGTTAGCATATCCACAAGGTTCTTACTCATATGAATCTTTTCCAGATTCAACTATCCATCCTCCAATACCTACCATATGAAGTGATACCTCAACTAAATGTGTTTCGTTCTTGAATGAAACACTGAGTTCTTTGTCAAATGAATTGCACTCTGACTATCACTGAATAGTTTACAATCACTTTGCTCCTTTCCCAACTCTTCCATGAACCTACTCATCCATATCATCTCCTCGTTAGCCTTTGTAGCTGCAACATACTCTACCTCTTTAATAGACAAAGCCACAACCTTCTACAATCTTGAAATCTAGCTAACTTTTGTTTCACCTACTGTGAAAATATATCAAGTAATGCTCCTCCTACCATCCAGATCTCTAGCCATATCTGAATCAACATAGCCACGTAATGAAATATATGAACCTTTATAGCATAATTGCATTCTAGATGTCCCTTTCAAATACCTAAGTATCCATTGGACTGCTTTCCAATGCTCTTTACCTGGATTAGCCATATATCTACTCACAAATCCCATTGCCTATGCAATGTATGGTCTAGTACAAACCATAACATACATGATACTTCCAATCTATTGAAGCATATGGTACTCGTGTCATGTATTTGACCTCCTCATGTGATGATGGACACTTTGGTCTTTGCTTAATTTGAAGTTTCCACCATAGGTGTGCTAAGAGGTTTTACATTCTGCATGTTGAACCTTTCTAACACCTTGTAGATATAATCCTCCTGAGACAAATACAATTTCTTGTTTTTCCTTTCTCTATGTATTTACATGCCAAGTATTCTTTTTGCATCTCATAAATCCTTCATAAAGAAATATGTGAGCTAGCTTTCTCTTAAGTTCACCAATGTCTTGCATACTAGATCTTGCAATAAGCATATCATCCACATACATTAACAAAATAATATAGCTCCCATTTTCAAGCTTCTTAAAATAAACACAATGGTTAGATTCACATCTATAGTAACCATGCTCATGTATAAAACTATCAAACCTCATGTACCATTACCTTGGAGCTTGTTTGAGCCCATATAGGCTCTTTTTCAACCTGCACACTAATTTCTCATTACCCTTGACTTCATACCCAAGCAAATGTTGCATATAAATCTCTTCATCCAAATCACCATGAAGGAAAGTTGTCTTCACATCTAGTTGCTCTAAATGCAAATCTTCTACTACAACTAAACTCAATATAGTACGAATAGAAGTCATCTTAACAACAAGAGAAAATATTTCACCAAAGTCAATACCTGCTTTCTGTGTAAATCCCTTTACTACAAGTCTTTCCTTGTACCTTTTATGTCCACCCTCTTCTTCCTTGATCCTGTAAACCCACTTGTTCTATAATGTTCTCTTACATTTTGGTAAATTACCAAATCCCAAGTCTGGTTCTATTCCAAGGAGTCCATCTCCTCATCCATGCCATGCTCCCACTAAACGTGGGTCTTATCTTGCATTGCTTCTTCAAAGCTCTCTAGTTCACCATTATCAGTCAATAATAAATAAAATAGAGAAGGTGTAAATATTTCTAGAAGTTTACTTACCCTTTGTGACCTTCTCACAGAGTTTGGGGTACCGGAGGCTCAATCTGGGCCTCTTGGACATTCTTATCCAAATCGACGATGACCGACGCGTCGGTCACCTCTAACCGATGTTGGTTCTGCTAACCGATGCTGGTTTGGATCCTCTATAATCGATACCGTTCGGTTCGTCTCGATGTGCCGGCCAGGGGGTCAATCGACACTAGTTATTGTGTAACCCTGTCGGTAATTCTTTTAAATCTGAGATTTCATTTTCATTCACAAACTTCTCAACCGATTCATCCTTGGGTACCAAAATTTGATCCTTGTACATTCTCTTTTCATTCCATTCAACATCATGACTCCTAATAATTTTAGAATTCTTTAAATCCCAAAAATGGAAACCGAAATCACCAGATCCATAACTAATGAAAGTGCACCTCTTGGATTTTACATCCAACTTTTTTCTATTTTCCTATCAACATGCACAAAATCTTCTAAACCAAAAACTTTAAGAAAAGAAAGATCTACCTCTTTTCTGGTCTAAGCTTCCTCTAGTATTCCTCCATCTAGTGAACTTGAAGGCCCATGGTTAATCAAATAAACTGTTGTATCAACTACTTCCACCCAAAACTGTAAGGGTAGTCCAGAATGTATTCTCATACTTCTAGCACATTCCATGATTGTCTTGTTCATTCTTTCTACAACACCATTCTCTGTGGCATTCTTGGAACCGTTCTTTCTCTACGTATCCCATTTCTTGAACAATGATAATTGAAAGCCTCTACAATATTCACCACCATTGTCGGATCTAAGGCAATTTAACTTAGAATTTGATTTATTCTCAACAAGGGTTTTCCATCTTTTAAAAGTCTCAAAAACATTATATTTACATTTAATACAATAAACCCATACCTTTCTTGTAGCATCATCGATGAAAGTAACATAATACTAGGATCCTCCATAAACCCATACCCGAGATGTTCCCCACACATCCGAGTGTACAAGCTCTAATTTCTGCTCCTTCTTAGTTGCCCCTAACTTTGAGAAATATCACTCTCTTTTGCTTTCCAAGATACAATGCTCATAGAAATCAAGATCTAAATCTTTCAAATCTGATAACTTACCCTTAGCCTTTAATATCTGCATTCCTTTTTGACTCATATGACCCAACCGGTTATGCCACATGCATGCATCTAAATCTAAAGTAGATAATGTAGAAAAGGAATCAATAATACAGGTAGATAAATATAACGTTCCTACCTTCTTACCTCTTGCCACAACAAAAGCACCCTTGGTGACTTTCCAAGAGTCTCTGTAAAAGTAACCATGCAACCAGATTCACCTAGTTGCTCTTGCAGAAATAAGATTCCTCTTGAGGCTTGGCACATGCCTCACATCTTTTAATACCCATGTATTTCCATTCTGTAATTTTAGATGAACTTCCCTTTACTAGTAATACTGCAAGGTTCATCATCACCCAAATAAACATGCCCAAAATTGCCTTGGACATAATTTTTGAAATAACCCTTATTAGGGGTTGCATGGAAAGAAGCTCCTGAATCTAAAACCCATGATTCAATTCTACTATCTAAATAAATAATAAGAGCATCTTGCATTACCTCTAATGCAGCAAGATTTACTTCTTTACCTTTATCTGGTTGTTGGTTCTCTTTATCCTTTGACCAAAAATCTTTCTTTGCATGTCCTTTCTTTCCACATTTCTAACAAGTAATTCCCTTACTTCTGGATTTAGATCTGCTATCCCTTGACTTTGATTTCCCATTACTCTTACTCTTGGATTTATCCTTTTGCTTGCTCCTGCTTTCTACATTCAAAGCATTTCCAGATGATGATTCCTTTGTACTCTTCCTGTGAATTTCTTCATTCAAGATTATACTAACCACATCATCAAACTTCAAAATATTATTAGCAGATGTTGTATTACTAACAACCATTACCAAGTTATCCCAACTATCAGGAAAAGAACATAAGAATAAAAGTGCTTTTACTTTATCATCAAATGGTATAGCAAATGATTTTAACTGATTTACAATAGATCAAAATCATTCAAATGACTAGATGCAAATCCACCTTCATGCATCTTAGAACTAAATAGTTTATTCATCAAATAAACTTTATTTGAAGCACTAGGTTTTTCATATAAATTAGCAAAAGATTTCATTAACTCTACCATAGAAGCCGCTTCTGTAATATTGGAAGCCACATATGCTCAGGCTCAATCTTATAGATCCCAAATCCTTTTCTGTCAAGAATCTTCCATTCTTCATCAGTCATCTTCGTAGGTCTAGACTTCTCATCCAATGGTAAATATAAATCTCTTTGATACAAATAATCCTCAATCTGCATCTTCCATAATTGATAATTTCGGTTGTCAAATTTTTCTACCTTGTATTTGTTTTCTTTTCATTGTTGTAGCTCCCACTCAATCAGAAAACCCTCTGTGAGTAAATCTATCAACACACAAAACCCTCAAACAAAGCTCTAATACTAGTTGTTGGGGTTAGCACACCGGTTGTACAGACAATATATCATATCTAAGCATACATGCAAATAAAAGTGGATATTCTACCAGAAGAAATATACAAAATAAGAGACATAAATCAACACCAGATTTAACGTGGTTCACCCAGTGTGGGCTACGTCCACCAAGAAACAAACCAATGTATTATCCAAAGCTTTGACAAGATATACAATGAATATTTATAATCTTTTACACCTCTCAGATGTTTAGTACTTTCTTTCTCTCAAGCTTTTGCTTCATCACCAAGAATTCTCTCTCACCAACCTTTTCAAGTTCTTTCTAATTCTTGTTAATCATTCTTCTTCTTTCTTCTAAAACATAGCTTTTATGCTTATATAGTCATTTATAGACTTAGGACACTTAGCCATGTAATTACAATCAATAGAAATACTTTAATGCTAAAAATAGATCTAATTCCCGAGAGTTAATTAAAACATCCTCGCACTGTGTAATCGACCTTTGGTTAGACCTAACCACTATCGGTTCCTCCCTTTCCTGACCGATGTCAGTCCTGGGTAACCAATGTTGGTTCCCCCTTAGCGATCGATGATTCTTGTATTTTCTAACAAGTTTCCATTGCATGCTAAAATGAAGTAATTGAGCTCCACAACTCAACAAAAGGTGGCAAAAAGTGTTAGTCACAAACAAGTATGTCATGATATAATAAAAACTAGTCAAAAAACACACTAACATAACAAAAGACATAACAAGTAGTTATTTGAATACATGGAACACCACTCAAGATGTCGTAAGACACTCAAAGCCTTCAAGGCTATAGAAGAAAAACACACAATCAAACATAGGGCATAGCCCGCAAACAATGGTAATCAAGACATAAGCATAGACAAGATACAAGCAAATCAGATAACCATGGTTGGAAGTAAGCTTGTGAGACAAATGCTACACATGAAGCACCCATTAGCATGTTAGAAAAATTGATAGTATGTCACAATGTATACAAATAAAAGTAGGAATGAAAGTAGTAGAAATTGTAATGATAGAACCTAAATATGGTAGATGCCCCTCGAAGCCTCGGTGGATTTGGTAGAGAATAGTGCCAAACATCATACATTGTGTGATAAACTATAAGTATCATGCATTCACCTCAAGAGTACCATGTGAACACACATATGTGTATGGAAAAAGGATAGAACATACTATGAATCAAAGTAACATGGTAAGAAATGTGCAACATAGAATAGTATAAAGCAATCTAAAATACATCAAATCAAGATCTAAGCTAGTATATGTGTGCAAAGTGAGGTCCATGTAGGTAAATGTGCCCTCAACAGTCATGTTTGACCTAGAATAAGAGTGTGTTATCATGTAGTAAAGGGGAGTAATATGCCCCAAGTGTGAATATCATGATAATCTATCCAATAAGAGTAGGGTTGAGGGCCCGCTATCTGCTAATGTGAAGGAAGTAAATGTGCGAACATGATCAAACAATATATGGCCACATGGAAGTATATGTGGAGAAAGAGATTGCAAAATGGGCCTAGATGTGTCATGGGTAGTGTGTGTCCTAGGTGGAGACCTGTCCCTATGAGGTGGACTATGATATCGATGTATCCATCACACATGAGAAGTAGAAGCCACATGTGGAGGAGATTTAGGTGTATGTGTAAAAGTAACACTAAGAATGATAAGATCTCTAGATTACAACTAGGAGTACGTGTCAAAGTTGCGGGGTCATCACGAGGAGGTGCATAAGTAGGTGCACAAATGCTAGAAGTAATTATAGGTGTATCAATGATATGAGCCAATGACAAAGGAGTTTGTAGTGGGATGCCTCGAATAGTGATAACATGACACTCATGTACAAACTTAAGGCATAAGTGAACTATGGATGGCATGGATTTGGTATCCCTAAGCCAAGGGAGTCCTAAGACCATGTCACAATGTGTAACTATAGATCCAACATTGAAAGGCATAGAGATAGTACGGGGCCAACAATGATGGGAATCATGACATGCCCATGAGAAGTATGTGATCTACATGTCATATGAGATAATGGGAAACCAATAGCTTGTAAGAAATATAGTGAACATGCATTGCGCTTGTAAGTAGGATGCACCATAACATTATTAATAACATGAGGACAAATAAAAGAATCAATGTGTAATATATGTAATGATAAAGAGGCATGAAAATCAACATCTATAAAATAAATTATATGTGGAGGGAGATCAGTAGTACCAACAAGAAATCTAAGAGGATGATATGAAGATGAAGGAGGAGGAACAATATGATAAGCATGATTCGAAGAGGATTCAAGAGATTATTTTTCATGCTTAGGTAGTGGGTCATTGAAGATTTTAAGCTTGTCATTGTCATTGGTAGATTTAGAAATATAAATAGTAGATTCATGTAACTCAATGTCATGATTGTCAATTAGATCTTGGATTAAATGTCTAAGCTTAAAACACCTATCAATAGAATGGCCATTGCATCTATGATAATCACAATGTACATGTTCATCAAACTTATTGCCACGAGGCCGATTAGGATCTAACTAAAGAGGATCCAGAAGAGAAATTAGATTGCTTTCTAGGAGTTGAGGAAATAACATATGTGGTGGATATGGAAATCTAGTAAAGGTACAACGTGTAGGTTGAAGTTGGAGCTTCATAGGCTAAGATATAACATTAACAATGGGATTAGATTTACTAAGCTTGCCCTTAAAGGAAAATTTTCTTGGGAGCTTGGTAGTATATTGATCGGAAATATTAACACCATATTTAAGTTTGCCCAAAGAAAGTAACTTAATTTCACGATTTTTGCTACTATGACATAAATGATCAAAAGAGCAAAAAGAGTCAAAGAGCATACATTCTTGAAAATGAGGTAATAAGATTTGGGTAAAATGATCTTGCAATTTAGATTCAACCAAGACATTATTCATTTTAGAAAGATTAGTCTTATAACACAAAACATAGTCACTAATATGTTCATTAGTTCCTTGCCTCATTTTGGCCATTTGTGCATATGATATTTTTGTTCCAATATTCATAGAAAAGTGAGCTAGAAACATATTTTCCAAAGGAGTAAAAATATAATAGAATGTAAAGGTAAATCATAAAACCATCGCAAGGCATAGTCTTATAAGCTCCTAGGAAACAACTTGGTCAATAGTGTGTCATCACAAGCATAATCTAAAAATGCAACATGAAATGATCAAAGGTTCTCTTAGGGATCTCCATGGCCATCAAAGAGAGGAAACTTAAGTGAAAAAAATTATAAGGAAGTAGATAATAAGAAACCTTGGGTGCAAGAGGACTATGAAGAATAAGTAAAGAATCAAGAGATGGAGAAGAAGAGGAAGAGGCCTATTACAATTGAAAAATTTGAGCTTGTAAATCATGATACAAAGACTCTAAGGCATGGTTTCTGAAGAATTACTAGGATGGATATGGGAAATTATGGGGAAGAAAAATGAGTAGTGGGTGTGAAAATAGGCATATGAATGGTGGATATCCCCACATAGTGGTAGGGGAGGAAGGTGGAATAGAAGAAGTGACAACAATAGAGAGCTCTAAGGTACGAACCATACTAACATGAGTAACATTGTCACGAGCACATTGGGATACTAATAAAGCATCAAGGACATGTGGTACATGAGTATGGTTGTCATATAATGTAGAACAGAGAAAGTGGTGAGTGTTGTTGCAAATCAAAGCACCTGGATGTAAATCAAGTTTCTAAATTGATGTTTTAGGCATCCAGTGTGATTGCACAACATTGAAACCTCTCTCCAAGTGTGGGACTTGTAAAAATGAGAGAGGAATCTCCAGATTAGAGGTTGGTTCCTCAAACTCCTCTGATTAGATCTATTATTTGCACAACTGCAGAGGTTCAGATCCTAATTTTATCCTAGATTGCAAGGAGACAGGGATAAGAGATGCAAAAATTGAAACTAAACTAATAAGGGTGATACACCAAAGGAGTGGTGAACATTTTTGCTCATGAAAATAGGCACAAATCAGAAATTGCAACATAAAACATCATGCACAGGTTGATAAGCTGTAATCAAAGGTTTGAAATGAAACAAACAACACATACAAAGGACTGAAAGCATTCACAGAGCCTGTATTGTGATTTTCAACATCAAAATCCTTGCATTCCAACACCAAAGAGGTAGAAAACTATTACAATCCCTGAAAAGGTCTGATCCTTGCAAAAAATCACTTGCTGAAGGTGAAAATAGAAGCTTGTTGTGTAAAAAAGTGTTCCACCTTTGAAAAATGAGCCAAATCTGGCTTTTACAGTGCATGGGTCGAGCCCAGGAGAGAGAAAACATGAAAACACGTGGGAGCCATTCCTCATTGACCAAAATGCATTAAAAATAGCATGGAGGTCCATACAAACCCATGCCCTGACATTTTTGACCATACTGGAGAAGAATGCGACCCATTTTGCATTAAAATTGGTTGTTGAAACATCAGTTCTGTCCATGGGCGCATACCAGAAGTGTTTTTGATTTTCTCCCTCCAAACTGAACCAAAATTCAAAATTGACCATGGAATCATGTAGATAATTTTACCAGCTTTCCATTGATATAAAGAACGTGAAAATCGAGCTCTGGATCGAAAGTTATGGCCATTTGAAGATTTAGGGCAAAAACAGGCCCAAAACGGATCGGCGGGAAAAAAATTTCGAATTTTACCTCTTTTTTTGCATTTGGAAATTTTTCAAAAACCCCACACCCCGCCACCCAGGTGCCACATGGCATGATTTGATTGGGTGTGGGCCCTTCCTGACCACTTTCTCTTTGTTTTTTGCCTTTGAAATTTTTCCAAAACCTCCGCCGGGCCCCCGAGCTGGACACGTGGCAAGGTTTGATTGCTTTGCGCCTCGGGGGCGCATTTTACCTTTGAAAATTTTGCATTTTTAACTTTGGAAAAAATTCATTTTTTCCCCGCGCCCCCGCCGGTCCGGGACACGTGTCGGCGTTTGATTAGCTGACAGAGGGCGCGGGCTCATCCTTTGCCTTTGAAATTTTTGCAAAAACTTTGCCAAACTTTTAAAATTTCTTCCCGAGCCCGAACTCCCCTTGGACCATAGGACACGTGTCCTATTTTCATTTCGCGTGGGCTCCCTTCACAAATTTTCCCTTTGAAATTTTTGGCAAAACACTTGGCAATTTTTGCATCTTTCCCCGCCTTCGATGGTGAAGACACGTGGGGCAATCCTACTCGACGCGGGCCATGCGGGGAAAACTTTCCATTTGAGATTTTTGGAAAAACTTAACCAAAAAACCTGACTTCACCCCGACACCCACCATCCCTCTTGGACACGTGGCAGCATGCCATTGGCCCGGACCAAATTTCAAAAAATTTCCTGCGTAAAACACTTAGCAAAATTTTCACTCCGCCTCCCCCTTCTGACACGTGTCACGCTCTGATTCGCCCGGTTGGCCCGCGGGCAAAAATTTTCCTTTTGCATTTTTGACCAAAACTTGAAAATTTTTCTAAGTGTTTTGCTTCTCTCCACCACCTCCTGGGACACGTGGCAGCTTCCTATTGGCTGCGGGCTTCCAAGGGGAAAATTTCCCACAAAAACTTTGTCGAGCCATAACTTGAAAAATATGAGGAGTTAGGAGGAAAACTTTACCTTTCTGGAAAGCTGAGAGAGATCTCTATTCAATGGTGCCATTTCCAAAAAGATTTGAGTGCCTGAAAATCAAAAAAATGGAGACTGAGGCACAAGAGAGGTAAGAACACAAGGAGTTAGCCACAAAAATGAGCAGGGGCACATTTGGGATAACAATTTTGGTGACTCAGAGGGGTCATCTACCTGCTAGATGAAAATACCAGTTGCCTGAAGTAGTCCATTGGGCATGGAGTCATCAAATTTTCTGTTTGGAACCCCAACTGACTTAGAATGTTGTAAGGAGGAAGATGGAATATCACCTAATGGAAGTAAGGACTGCAAAACATCTCCAGGGACAGCAAGTTGTGCCAAAGCACTTAGGGAAAGCAAAACTAACCTACAACAAAACAATGTGCACAAGCACTTGAAGGAATGGAAACCTAAGCTAATATTTACAAGGTGGAGAATTTCCCTTTAGAAGCAATGCTTGAGATAGATTCCATTGACTGGAATCTGCAGTTCTTCACCATCCAATGAAGCCAATTGGAAAGCATTGTTGTTCTTGCACTTCGTGACCATGTATGGGCCACTCCAAATGGCATCAAATTTTGAATGCCTTCCTGGTTTTGCTCTATCTGCATCCCATTTTAACACTAGATCTCCAACCTGGAAAGATCTACTCTTGGCCTTCCTGTCAAAGGTCTTCTTGATCAAAGCTTGATCCTTCTCCATTGCTTGGGATGCCTGATCTCTGATCTCTTGAAGCTCCATCAACTCTGCATATCTCACCTCCATGGCCTCAAACTCCAACAGCTCCAACTATTTCATGAGTTCCAATGTTGGCAACTCAAGAGACATGGGCAAAATTGCCTCTCTTCCATAAACAAGCCTGAATGGAGAGTTACCCGTGGATCTCTTGGGAGTTATCCTATCAGCCCATAAGGCTGATTTCAGTTTGGTATGCCAAGACTTCTGATTCTCATCAAGAGTTCTCCTAATGATCCTCAACAAGTTCTTGTTTGTAGACTCAGCCTGGCCATTACCTTGAGGGTAATAGTTTGATGAAGTACTTAGGTAGATCCGTTCTTGACAGCCCACTCAGTCACCTTGGATCTAATGAATGCCAATGCATTATCTGAGATTATTGTAGCAGGTATGCCAAATCTGGTTACTATGCCCTCATAGAAGTCTAAGATGCTAGACTCATTTGCTTCTTTGAGTGCTACTGCTTCAGTCCATTTGGTGAAGTAGTCTGTGGCTATCAAAATCCATTTGTGCCCTTGGCTTGAATTGGGATTAATGACTCCAATGAAGTCCAAACCCCATTGCATGAATGGCTAGTCAACTGAGATTGGATGCAATGGAAGGGTAGCAAGTCTCTCTTTTCCTGTGAAGAATGCACAATTCTTACACCTCTTGATCCATGCAAAGCAATCACTGAAAATCTTGGGCCAATAATAACCAGCCTTCATAATTTTTAGAGCTGTCACTCTCGGTGCAAAATGACCACCAGCTGGTCCACCATGGAACTCTTCCAACACCCTATGAATCTGATTTGTGCTAATGCATCTCAACAGCACTCCATTCACATCTTTCTTGAACAAAACTCCATCAACAATGGCATATGGGACAGCCTGCAATCTGAAGTGTCTTCTTTGGGTCTTGTTCATCTCCGGAGGGCATAGGCCTATGCTTAGGAAGTGTATTATACCTTGGGTCCAGCAAGGAGTGGGGACAACATTATTTTCTTCTTGAGTGCCACTTGGCTCATGGCTGTCTTGAACTGTCAAAACAGCCTCTTCTTCATTGCATACTTCTTTTTGCTTCCCCAAAATCAGCTACTCACACAATCCTTTTCCTCTTACCAGCTTGGTGACCTTGATCTCAATGTCATACTCCATGACACGAGTGATCCAACCTACCCTTTTCTCATTCAAATCCTTGTTGAGGAGGAAGTCTTTAACCCCAGCATGAGAGACCAAGCAACTGGACCTTGTTGTTTGAGACTAAATGCTTGAATTTCTTCAAGCTTCTGATTACTGCAAGTACATGCTTCTCAATAAAAGAATACCTCACCTCATAGTCATCTAGGCTCTGGCTGAAGAAAGCAATTGGCTTGCTCATCGTTGTCCTTGTTCTTCTGTACCAAAATGGTAGAAATAGTATCATTACCTCCAAAGGCATAGAGGATGAAATCCTTGGAGAAGTCCGGGTTGATGAGAGTTGGTGCTTGAGAGATGGCTTCTTTGATTGCTTCAAAACTCTCCTTGCCTTCTGCTGTCCACTTGAAAGCCATGCTTTTCTTTAACATTTTGGTGATAGGTTTGACAAGGGCTGCAAAATCTGGGACAAACCTCCAAACAAAGTTTATCCTCCCCAAGAAACTCTGAAGGGCTTTCTTGTGGCTTGGCAATGGTAGTGCTCTTATGGCTTCAACCCTCTCTGGATCAATTGCTAATCCTTCTTTGGAGACAATATGGCCAAGGAGCTTTCCTTCATGTGCAAGAAAGATACACTTCTTAGGATTCAAAGACACTCCAAATCTCCTGCACCTCGTGAAGACTTGTCTCAAATGAGAGAGGTGGTCTGCTGCATTTTTGGAAAAAACAGTGATATCATCAAGGTATATCAGCACCATGTTGTTAATCAAACCTTTGAACGCCATGTCCATTGCTCTTTGGAAGGTAGCACCAGCGTTGGACAGCCCAAATGGCATTTTCCTGTATGCATAAGTTCCCCATTTGGTTGTGAAGGCTGTCTTGAACTGGTCTTCTTCCTTCACCATAATCTGATTGTAGCCTGAGTAGCCATCAAGTAGTGAAAACCTCTCGGAGCCAGCCACAACTTGCAAGATTTGCTCCATGGAAGGGAGTGGGTAATGGTCCTTGAGAGATGCTCTATTCAAGTCTCTGAAGTCAACACACAATCTGATCTCTCCACTCTTCTTTCTGACTGGAACCAAGTTGGCAACCCAACTAGAATGCTTGATTGGGAATATGATCCTTGACTCAATCAACTTGTTCAATTCTTTCCTCATGAGAGGCTCCATGTGTGGATTGACTGGTCTTTGTTTCTGCCTGACAGGCTTAGTATTTGGATCCAATTCAATGGTATGCTGAGCTAAGTTGGGATTGAAACCTTTCAAGTCTTCATAGCTCCAAGCAAACACATCAGGGAACTCTTGACACAGCTGCATGAACTCATACCTTTCTTGTTCAGTTGTCATCTTTCCAATTTGCAATGGTTTGTTCTCTTCCACCAAGATGGATACTGAATCCTCTCTCTTGACCTGAATGTTTGCTTTCTCCTTCCTAAACTGATCATTGGGATTAAAAATGGACTCCAAAGTGATAAGTCCCTTGGGCAGCTTGTTAGTTCTCAGCTGTACCACTTGGTCACCATACTGCTATTCCAATTTTTCTTGATTCTTAGCTAAGAACTCAACTTCTTCTTACAAGAAATGGATGATTTGCTGGTCATTTTCAAACACTTGCCAACTGACATTGTTATCCGGCACTGAAGGCCTCACAATCATGTGGATGTTTGGCTATACCTTGTCTTGTTGAATGCTTTCCACAATGTCAAAGGCTGCCCCTACTGCTGCAAGCCTGTCAGCAACTTGGTTCTCTTTCCTAGGAATAGATTTGATGCCAAAACCTTCAAAATCTTCCATGAGGTCCCACACCCTGTTCTTGTAGCACTTAAGTAGATCATTCTTGGCAGCATGTTGTCCCTTGACCTGATTTACAATCAATTCACTGTCACCAAAGACTTGCAAGTTCTTTATTCCTCTCTTTATTGCCCAATGCATCCCTTGCACCAAGGCTTCATATTCAGCAGTGTTATTGGAGCATGCAAACTGAAATCTAAAAGTTGAATAGTACTTTACTCCTTGAGGTGAAACAAGCATGGCTCCACCTCCTGCACCTTGTCTACTCCTTGATCCATCAAAAAACAGCTGCCATACCTCATTGTCATCCTTATGGTTTGGCTTGGTGATGCTAGGAATGGGCTGATCTTCTTCATGTATGCAATAGACCCCTAGCTCAGATTCTTCTACTTCTTGATAAGGATCAAAAGCATGTACCTTGTTTGCCCATTCATCAAGAGTTAGATCCGGGATGCTTCCAACCTTGGTGTCAGCTTCATCAGTGCTTGGGTGATCTTCTTGATCAAATGCTAAACAATTGGCATTGATCTGACTTGGAGTGTAGGGCTCAATGTGGAAGTTTGCAATAGGTTCAGACCTGATTGTAGCTTTGGTTCCATACCTCGTTCTGAACAGCATGTGTGACCAATCAATAGACAAATATCCTCCAATCTTGGCTGTGAAGTCCCTTGACAAGCATAGGGCAAAGAGTGGTGGAAGGTCTATAACTGATACATCTTGTAAACAACAACATTTGGACATGCATGCAAGGTAAGACTCAAGTTTCTAATCACTCCAACTGTTGTTACTGTTGTCCCATCTAGCTGCACTACCCCTTTGGATATGGTTTCATATTGGAGCCCTAGCTGATCAGCTATTTGTTTAGGCATCACTGAGCTACTTGCCCCGGAATCTATCATGCAATTGTGCACTAACTGATTTCCAATGATTAATGAAACATAGAAAGGAGGGGGCTTCAACATTTTACCTTGTTGTCCTCCATGATTCCCCTCAGGCTGGGCAGCATTTGTGAGCACTTTCTCTTGCATCTAAACTTGCTGATTCGAAGTTGGCCAGTCCTTCATGGCAGCTTGTAGCAAATCTCTTTGGCCTGGGATAGATAGGGATTCCCACATTGATATATTTACATTTGTCTTCTTCATCTGATCAATGATACTGAATGGTGATGAAGGATCTCTTTGTTGTCCCTTGGTTGGCACATTCACTCCTTGCATGTGGGCAGCAACAACTGGTATTTGAGTTGGTCTAGGAGCTGTTCTTGGCTGCCCTTGTGCATTTGAAATTGGATTTTGTTTGCCAACCATTTGTGGAGCCATAGAAGGTTGTGGATTGGTTGGAGCTAATGGCTGCTCTTCACCCAAATTCCTTCTTTTTGACCTTGTGTTGGCTGCAACACCTTGAGAGACTATCTGATTCATGCCACAAAAATCCTCTGCCTGCCAGTTCACAAGTGTGGTGTCATTTGGGGCTGATTGTTGTTGGAATGTTTCTTGTTGTTGGTTGTTTCCTTGACTGCCCTCACCCTCCACACCAGTAGTTGTCACCATTAATGCTTGATTCAAAGCACCATTGAAGCACATGGATTGGTTGTGAGGTTCATTGCATGGAAAACACCAATCATACTCCTGAGCAACGTTGTTTTGTGTTGGCACCAATGCCTTAGAGGTAGATATGGCATTAGGATTATAGGGCTGAAATGGTCTATTGGCAGGAGGCCTTGTTTGATTTATATTTGCAGCTGGATTAGGAGGTCTTTGTGGTTGGTATGGCTGCCTGTTAGGCTGAGCTTGGGGCTGATAAGAAGGTCTAAAACCTTGGGCTTGTTGCCTCTTGAGAGTAACCAACTCATTGCCTAGGTTTTGCAATTGCTTCATGACTTCTTGAAGCTCATTTGGGGCACTTGGAGATGAAGTAGAAGCCTCATTTGAACTCTGATTTCTAGGAGTGGGAGAAGGAGCCAAATTAGGTGCTTGATTAGTGTTTGGGCTCTCTAAACTTGGAAACAATGGCATGGGAGGTCTAGGGGCTAGTTTTCCAGCTTGGATCAAACAATTTTCAGCCCTAATGGCAATGCTATAAGCCATAGGGATAGTTATGCCTCCCATGGACTGAATCAACATAGAAATATCAGAATTTAGAGCTTTGAGGTAGTAGAGAAAAGCACCTTCTGTTGTTGGCCTGACTGCCACTGGAATTCTCTCCCAAGTCTTTTGAAATCTAAAGTTGAAATCAGTCAGTTGCTCATTGGGAGCTCTCTTGATGGTTGTCAGCTACTCCAAAAGAGACAAGTTGTCTCCCTTCTCTCCAAATTGCTCATGAAGTGCTATACATAGCTGGTTCCAATTCTGAATAGAACTTGAGGCAAGACTTCTAAACCATTGCAATGCTTTCCCCTTGAATGAAGATGCCAGCAATTTGACAGCCACTTGCATCTCATTGATTTCATGAATTGCACAAAGGTTGGCAATGTCTTTAACATGATCACCTGGAGTAGTCTGATTCTCTCCAGTGAAGTATGGAATGTTCTTCAAGGCTGCAATTGGAATTGGATGTTGTGCATTGAGGGCAAGTGGGGCTACTTCCTGTGAAATTGACATAGGGGTTGTTTTGTGCCATTCTAATTGGTCTTAAAACCCTTGTTGACTGAATGAAAGGCCTACCAGGTGGAGGAGTTGAGAGAGTTCTGTTTGGTGGAGATGGAGACCTTTGAATCCTTCTTCCTCTTTGCCTTCTTCTTGGAGATAACTACAGGTATTCAAACAACACCTCTTCTTCTCCAGCTCTTGACCTTGTGGTGACTCTTCTCATGAGTTTTCAGGCCTGCACTGCTGAAACCAGTTGATTCTTCCCCTTGGAGTCGCCAGATGTGCAATTTATAGCTCTTTTGAAGCAAGAAAATTGCAGCAGATGCACATCAACTTTGCTGTATAAAAATGAGACCTCTAAGGTCCCACCGGGCGTGCCAAAACTGTTGTTGCAAATCAGCAGCACCCCTGGATGCAAATCAGGTTTCTAAATTGATGTTTTAGGCATCCAGTGTGATTGCACAACATTGAAACCTCTCTCCAAGTGTGGGACTTGTAAAAATGAGAGAGGAATCTCCAGATTAGAGGCTGGTTCCTCAAACTCCTCTGATTAGATCTATTATTTGCACAACTGCAGAGGTTTAGATCCTAATTTTATCCTAGATTGCAAGGAGACAGGGATAAGAGATGCAAAAATTGAAACTAAACTAATAAGGGTGATACACCAAAGGAGTGGTGAACATTTTTACTCATGCAAATAGACACAAATCAGAAATTACAACATAAAACATCATGCACAGGTTGATAAGCTGTAATCAAAGGTTTGAAATGAAACAAACAACACATACAAAAGGGTGAAAGCATTCACGAGCTTTGTATTGTGATTTTCAACATCAAAATCCTTGCATTCCAACACCAAAGAGGTAGAAAATCTGTTATAATCCTGAAAAGGTCTCGATCCTTACAAAAATCACTTGTGAAGGTGAAAACAAAAGCTTGTTGTGCAAAAAAGTGTTTCACCTTTGAAAAATGAGCCAAATCGGCTTTTACGATTGCGTATGGGTCGAGCCAGAGAGAGAAAACGTGAAAACATGTGGGAGCCATTCCTCATTGACCAAAATGCATTAAAAACAGCATGGAGGTCCTTACAAACCCATGCCCTAACATTTTTGACCATACTGGAGAAGAATGCGACCCATTTTGCATTAAAATTGGTTGTTGAAATGTCGATTCATCCATGGGCATACCAGAAGCATTTTTGATTTTCTCCCTCCAAACTAAACCAAAATTCAAAATTGACCATGGAATCATGTAGATAATTTTACCATCTTTCCATTGATATAAAGAACATGAAAATCGAGCTCTGGATCGAAAGTTATGGCCGTTTGAAGATTTAGGGCAAAAACAAGCCCAAAACGGATCGACGGGAAAAAAATTTAATTTTACCTCTTTTTGCATTTGGAATTTTTTCAAAAAACCCCCGCACCCCGCCACCCAAGTGCCACGTGGCATGATTTGATTGGGTGTGGGCCCTTCCTGACCACTTTCTCTTTGTTTTTTGCCTTTGGAAATTTTTCCAAAAACTCCGCCAGGGCCCCCGAGCTGGACACGTGGCGAGGTTTGATTGCTTTGCGCCCCGGGGGTGCAATTTTACCTTTGAAAATTTTGCATTTTTAACTTTGGAAAAAATTTCATTTTTTCCCCCACGCCCGCCGCCTGGGACACGTGTCGGCATTTGATTGAGCTGACAGAGGGCACGGGCTCATCCTTTGCCTTTGAAATTTTTGCGAAAACTTTGCCAAACTTTTAAAATTTCTTCCCGAGCCCGAACTCCCCCTTGGACCATAGGACACGTGTCCTATTTTCATTCAGCGCGGGCTCCCTTCACAAATTTTCCCTTTGAAAATTTTTGGCAAAACACTTGGCAATTTTTGCATCTTTCCCCCGCCGTTCTGATGGTGAAGACACGTGGGGCAATCCTACTCGACGCGGGCCATGCGGGAAAACTTTCCATTTGAGATTTTTGGAAAAACTTAACCAAAAACCTGACTTCACCCCCGACACCCGCCATCCCTCTTGGACACGTGGCAGCACGCCATTGGCTCGGACCAAATTTCAAAAATTTTCTGCGCAAAACACTTAGCAAAATTTTCACTCCGCCTCCCCCTTCTGACACGTGTCATGCTCTGATTCGCCCGGCGGGCCCGCGGGCAAAAATTTTCCTTTTGCATTTTTGACCAAAACTTGAAAAAAATTCTAAGTGTTTTGCTTTCTCTCGCCACCTCCTGGGACACGTGGCAGCTTCCTATTGGCTGCGGGCTTCCAAGGGGAAAATTTCCCACAAAAACTCCGCCGAGCCATAACTTGAAAAATATGAGGAGTTAGGAGGAAAACTTTACCTTTCTGGAAAGATGAGAGAGAGCTCTATCCAATGGTGCCATTTCCAGAAAGATTTGAGTGCTGAAAATAAAAAAATGGAGACTGAGGCACAAGAGAGGCAAGAACACAAGGAGTTAGCCACAAAAATGAGCAGGGGCACATTTTGGATAATGTATTCGAAGATCTAAACTGATTTTGGGTTGAAAACTAAGTGGAACAAGATGGATCTAGACTAGATATGCTTCATTTAGAAAACTAGAATCTAAAACTCCTTTAGACAAGAACACCTAGATGAGGATATAAGCACATGGGTGCTAGTGTTTGAGTTGGGTGCTAGAGTCACGAGAACAGATCTGGATATGATCTTCTCGGGGTTTGAGCTTGTTTTCTTCCTTTCATTATATGTTGCATCCACTATGTTGTAGGGTTCTTATGTCGCACTAAAACCTACAAAAACCCAAACTACACCTGACAAGGCTCAAATAAACATTATATGAAACAAATAATACATATGCTTGAGTCGAGAATGACCTCGACGATCACCCTAATGTGATTGTCACCGAGTGTTGCACTATATTTCAAACTATATGTAGTTCTAGTGTGTGTGTGATTGAATTGTGTCCCTTGAAGCTAGGTTTCCCTTATTCTAGTTGCACCAAGATAGTGGGCTCACAACCACTTTCCCCTAAGATAAATGTGTAAAATGGAATTCAAAAATAGCCCCTCCTATCAGCCTAATAATGCATCCTAAATGCGATCCTTGAATGTTGATTTTTTCCCACGTAGTAGATAATGAGTAATAGCCCCAAATTTTCTAGCCCCTAATAATAAGTAAGTCATGTATATATATGATTCCCTTGTTTGAATTTTGTCATTAATAACTAAGAAGCTAACCTAAAGTAATAGGTAGTAATTTAAAAAATATAACAAATGATGTTGCATTTCAAATTTGAGAAAAGGAGTGAAAATGACATAAGCACCTAAAAGGAACACTAGTGTCTGGGTGCTCTTGTCCCTAATGGACAACAGTGTCCATGATGCTTAGAGGATAAAACAAAAAATATAGAGTTGGGTCACATGTTGTCCAATGTCCAAAAGTAAAGTAGTCATTCGAGAAAAGCAAATGATAAGAGTATCAAAAGGATAAAACAATGTAAAAGCAAAACAAGTGTTGTTAATGTCTAATTTTATTGCTTAAGAATCATGCATATAATGACATACTTAGAGGCATGATGTAAATAGTAAGTGCATGATTTCATGTCTACGGGAATGTCACTTATTAGTGTATGAGTTATTGCATTTAGTTTTAATCATTTTAAAACCATGATGTAATTGAATTAAAATAAGTACACAATAAAAACATCAAATTTAATCACCCATTTTGTGTTTTTACCCTTGACACTTTTATCGCCTTCAAAGTTGCATTATAAATCATCTTCATCTCCCATATACTTAAATACATGTTTCAATTATTCAAAAATCAACACAAACCTCATATCCAAATTGATACATAATGTTAAAGGTTGTTTGGTCCATTGGTGACGTTGTTTGGCTCACATAGAGCCCACTAGAGATCAATTATTAATGAATACAAAGGCCCCCGATACCTCGACATGGAGAGTCAAGTGGTTAAGGCCAAGATCGTGCCCTAGGTGATTTTGACAGTGTGGATTCCCTTTATCCATGGAATCGCTTAGATGAAGGCGATCAACTGGTTTAGATGCATGTTTACTCAACATTGTAATTTGTTATATGTTTCCTCTAAAACATTGTGATATGATATGTCGACACTCTATGTAATTCAATGCCTGATGTATCGCTTGCTTGACATTCAATCAAAATTTTAATACGAATGAATACTTAATAAAGGAATAAATATTAAGTCATGATTAGTAATTTTATTTTGATTTAGACAACAAATGTCGATAATACATTACATGGACTAAAATGTTTTCAAAGATACTCATTGAAATATCTTCAACATATATGATTCAACAAATGAAAATTGCTCTAAATTAAAAAAGAACTAAATGTAAATAACTACATAGAGCCGTATTCTTCAATTTTCGAAAATTTGTAATTTTTTTACCAATTGGAAAATAAAGGGACTCATTTATCAGCGATGTACTATCTGATTGTCAAATTTGGTTGATTGGACATAATAATACACAATAATAACCTTCTTTGTAGCATTCGAATAATACATGTCAAATACATATGGGGTATTACAATTATATAGGATAACATTTCATATATTTATGGAGATATGATCTCCTCCAAAATATCCTCATATCATATTAACAAGTTGTTACAACAACTCGCATAACCTTGAATCAAATATGAAATATATTGTTTATAACAATATATTTAATTAACTAAATTACGAACCTATAATAGTATTAACCATAAGGTAAATTCACACAATAAAATACTAATTATCGATGTAATTACCTCACGGGAATTTTATAATTAACCATGGAACACTAGTTTCCTAACATCCCCAACTTAGTGTTTACATGGTAAAAACACATTCACACTTCTTCTACGGCTCGCTCACCTCTCTGCTTTTCACGATCTTGACACATACTTTGAGGTGAAGGTAGAAGAAGAAACACATCAACTTCTTATCAACCATGCCATTGTCGAGAACACATATGACCAAACTAGTGTGGGAACACGTATATGAACCATATGTTTATGAACCAATCATTGTAAGGAACATATCTGACCTACTCAGTGTGGGAACCCAAGCAGGAACCATCTGCCTGCACAACCTTAATGGTTTTACAAAGGTTTACCACAAACCTAGGTATGAATAGGAACACATTTGATTGTTCAACCTCTTCAAGAATCATGATGTTGCATTTTATTATGTTTTTATCTTTCCACTATATGTTTACATTAGGGGACTTTGTAAGAAAAAGTAACATATACAAGTGAATAGGAATGAACCTCTATTCTTATTTTGTACACCACACTGAAAAGCTAAAAAACTAAAATCCACAACACACGACTAGAAAAACAAGTCACCATACCAAAAGTGTGGCGATTGATGAGAGGTCGTTGATCAACCTCTAACCTCCTGTGCCTTTGTCGTCTAGTCTCATGCTCGTAGCTCAACCTGATTTGGCTTTGAGACTATTTATATATTCGTGTGTTGTCAAGTGTCAAATTTTTTGCGGTTGAGCTTTTTCAGGTTCAATATCTCCGTCATATCCTGCTTCAAGATTTTTGTGAATTCTTTTGTCTTAACACTTTACATACTAGACATTGCGTTCTTATGATAATGCGTCAGTGAGGCAATTTTTTTATATTTTTTGAACTTTTTAACAAGACATCATAAATGACAACAAATACACAATTTTGACAATAACAAGAAATAACTATATAAATTTTGAAAATGACAATAATTAACTTGACATTTACAAAGTGACAAGACAATTGCAAATAATATTTTAATTACTCACTCAACTCACCACTTTGATAATAATTCTAGCTAATCTAGAATTACCTTTGACCAAATAAAAGTTTTTAAAAAACTTTAAAGAGAAGGCTTTACATTTATAAACTAAAAACATAAACACTAAATGACATTAAAAACACAACATAAAAATAACACATAAATGAATAGTAAAGGCTTAAAAAGGAAAACAAAGGATCCATGGGTGCAATACCTAGGTGTCGAATGCAAACTACAAAGTGGTTTTTTTCGCTCCAAAATTCTCTTGAATGCCTCTCATGTCATGAAATTTGACCAAATAAACTTCACACGCCAATGCGCAAGTCAGTCAATGCTTCTACGCTTCCGTCATTCTAAGCTGGAAGAAAATGATAATTGAGCGCTCCTTTATAACTCATAATTTATCTCCTACATATAATATTTTCTTCTCGTTTACCAAAACCCATTAACTTAGACACGATTTGCCATATTATGGTATTATTGAATTCTAAATATCAAGCATTAATGTCTATCTACATAAACTCCATTAGGAGTGTCTACCAATTGCTTAGGGATCCAATATCCAAGGGGCAACCTTTTTTTGAAACGTTTGTCTTTTCCTTAATAGTTGTAGGCAATACAAATTGCAGAGTTATAAAACCAATTTTCATATACTCAAAAATAATTTATATATACTTATAGACCATTGTAAATAGATTGTATTATCCTACTAATAATTATTATATTTTATTTTGATTTTATATAAACATTATAAGTGTAATAAATTAATGGATGAGGATGTTTTTGAAGTTTTTAGGGCTTATCTCAATCTTAGTAATATTTATGTTACTACACCACCATTTAATTATTACAAATAGTATTGTTTACCACCAAACAAGACACAACCTTAGAAACCCACCAATAAACATTTAACATAGAGAAAACACCTTAAACATCAAATTTCAATTTATCAACCAACCTGACCTTATGTGAAATTTAGTTTTCTATTTCTCTCACACTCTAGAATTATCACTAAGACATATACATACCTTTTCTTGCTATAGTAATGTTTTTTACAATCTATTATGTAGTATTGAGATGGAGGAAGTACAAGTTTGTAAGAAAACAATGATAATGCAAGATGGACATGGGTACGATCATTATTGTGGATGTTTGTAAGTCATGTACACGTAATATCAAAGGTTCAATTGTCATAAGGATATTGTGATTTCCTCTCTTAAAAAGTATTTTATCCAAAGTCAAGGTATTCATATTTCTCCACAATATGCTATATGGAAAGTGAAATGATGCATATGATATCTTGAATGATAGGTTTGGATTTTAAATATTTTTTCATTCATGCCTATACTTTGATATAGTGCTATTATTTGGAAGAGCTTATATAGTTGGTGGGTTAACTTGGTCAACAAAGAGTTAAAGGTTGTGTATATTTAACATGGTGTTAGGTTATATTACCCTATAGAAATCAACAAGACTATAACGTTTTATTCTATACAACCTGACTATGTATGTGAGAGCTATTATTCTATTATAGAATGCTTTTGAAATTTGAGGGGGTGTTAGCTCCAGTAGTGAGGAATTTTAGAGTTGTAGAAGCAATTCCAAGATGCACCGAAGAGGCATGTATTTAGAGGCACTTGTACATGATTTTTTTGAGATTTTAAAGGCACAAATGAGGAGATGAGAAGGTTGAACAAACAATCATACTTATCCTATAACTAATCAATGATTATGTTAGTAAGAGGGTAAATTTCATTATAACATCACCTCTGTTGACATAAATGATTAGAATATATTTGGGTTTATATGATATGCAGACAAAGCCAACCAACAAACAATGCGGGATTAAGTTTTTTAGCTTAATGAGGATTTTTAGATTTGTATACGCAATTCAAGATGCACTAAAGAGGCATATTTGACTTAGGGTAGTAAGACATGTAATTAGAGGCAAATATATATATATATATTTGGATTATGAAGCAACAAGGAGGAGATGAGAAGGTTGCGCAAACAATCATACTCGTTTCTACAAAACTCAACTAAAAGGTTAGTGAGAGGGTCTTTGCCATCGTGGTGTTACCCCTATTAGCATAAGGATCATGATATATTGGGGGTTTATATGCTTTCACATACCAAATCAACTAACCAATGTGGGATTAAATTTTCTATTTAATGAAGATTTTTAGAGTCGTAGTGTTATCTGTAAAATTGACAAGGGCAATTTGCAGGTAACTATACCAAAATTCTGTTTTGGCCCCTAGGGAAGTTTGATAACGTTCGAAATAGCCCAAAACTCCCTTTCGAAAAATCAAGTTGTTTCAAGACTTAATCGTTTTTAGCTAATCCTTTGGCAGAAAATTTTGTGTTGACATGAATGAAATTGTGCCCTTTTACACTTTGGAGCAATTATTCATGTGTCGACATCTGGAAATTTGCGCCCCCTTTAAATCCTTTCATTTGAAACTTTTGTGTTAACATCCAAGTGAATTAGCGCCATGCATTTTCCTAAGCATGACTTTTCTCATGTCGACACTCCCAAAATCGCGCCAAAGTGGTTGGTGAGGTCATAAATGCCGATTTTTTCTATAAATATGAGCCTGACAAATGTCATTTTCATGAATTGAAAATTGTGAAAAGTATTTTCTCTACGCGTGTCAGCCGTCCCTGTCAGCCCTCATGTGTCGTTTTCGAGCTTGTGGACCCCTACGTTTTTCTTCGTGTTTTATAAATCCGGGTAAGTGGCTCCTCTCCCAGTTATGGTTTTGTTTTGTTGTGTTAATTGTTAGGGTGTGTGTTAAATGGTTAAAATCCAAGAACCTAATATATTTCCAACCCATTGAAACCCTCTTTTCCTCTCCTTCCAGATCTGCAATCTGGAAGGCCCCTCTTGAAATAAACTTAAAATCATCCGTCCCTGCTTGCTGCCTTGCCACTTTTCTTCCTTGCCATCTGAAAAATCCAAAAAGAGAAAAGTGAAAATCAAAATTTGCCTTATTTGTTAGTTCTTAAACTTGCACACTTGTTTTTCATTGTGAGATTTTCCAAAGTTGCACTTTGGCGCACTTTGCATTCATGTAACATAAACCTTTCTGCGCCTTGACCCAAGAACACTTAATGATTTTTCGTCAAGGCACAAGCGTTAACTTCCACAACATCAACATAAAATGTTGTACGTTGCAGACCCACGCCCGCGCTTTACCCTTTACGCTAAAATTTCTCATGTAACACCAATCCAAATTGCACCCTTTCTAACCTGGTGCCATTTTTCTCTTGTCAACACTTTCCTAAAATGTGCCAAAATGCAAAATTTGTCCCCGTTGACACTAAGAGAAGTGCGCCTAAGTCTTTGGCGCGGAAATTTACATGTTGACATTCATAAAATCATGCCAAGCCATAAAAATCTCCCCTGCTGTAAACTTGCGCCTTGCGCCCTAAGGCTTAAAATTGCTCGTTCTTCCTTCTGCAAGCTAAACTTAACTATTTTCTCACGCATTTGAAGGTGTTCTGTTATTCTTCAAACTTTCATCATGAATAACATGACAGTTGACATGGCTCTCCAGGTTGGACCTTCTTGATACTTCTTGCAGAACAACAACATCCGTTCTTGAGCTCACATATGTCTTCATCAAGCAAAAGACCAACTAGGACCGTAGTAAAAGCTAAAGCTAAGCAGTCAGAGCAAGAAATGAAGTATAAGTACAAAAAGTCAAAATGTCGACTCATATGTAGAGTGCGACTTTGACATCAGAGACTCTGAGCTGGGTCATATTGACATGGATGATTTCTAGGTAAGGACCACCAAGGTGAACAATGGCCCTTGGATGAATAAGTTAATAGGCAGTGGATTGCACTTTGCAGCTGGGCTTCCGGTGAGTGTCGTGAATAATGAGTTCATCATGTTGATTGCTCGATGTTATAACAAGGACACTAGATGTGTCAAAAATAAAGAACACGAGACAATCATAAACCTCACAGCTCGTCACTTTGAGATGATCCTAGGCATTCCTCATCACAGGAACTATGTGGAAATAAGTATTGAAGACTGCAAGAAGGCATGGGATGATAATGAAGATCAGTGCATGCAGATGATGAATGAACTCTATTTAAAGAACAAGAAGTCATTGACCAGATGGCCACAAACCATCCACCATAGTGATTTTAATGAAGAGTTGAGTGATACAATCACGTTCTTGAACAGAGTATTTGGGCTCCCTGATGCCCATTATTTCCATAAGTGGATGTTGAGATACCTAGAGAACATGAGCAAAAAGCACCTGATCAACGCTTGGTGGGTGAAATCATAAGTGACACCATCTCATAAAGCAACTTCAACAAGTTCTAACAACTAGGCAGTTCTACATGAACTCCTACGTTGTATACGACCCGCTGCTGCAGAAAGGGATTTCGTAGGGTTAACTCGAAATGGGGTATGGCCCCAAGTCAAGATATACGAGTTCTACCTAGAGCTAAGGCTCGAAGCCAGCATCTCCCAGTTCTCCAAAATAAATGATGCCTTCTTCTATGAGGTAATCTGTTTGTTGAGGCCAAACATGAGGCACAATCGAACCAGCCTGAGTGTAATTACTGCTACAAAGAAATGGGGAGCATTGTTCACACAATTCCCCACATTCACATACCTCAGAGCTATGAATTTTGAGGGAGAGCCCATGAAACTGCCAAGGTTTGCAGGGCCGAAGCTGGTCCTCCTGGAATTTTCAAGGCAATTAATCACTTATCACGATAGGTGTATGAAGAGAAAGAAAGGAGGAACTCCATTCCCCCTTACAATTGGCCGATACACCTGCCCTACTGATTCGCTAAAGCACGAGAGATGTACGTTGAGTTAGAGCTGCTAAATTTAAAACACAACTTCCCAACAAGGCCAAATTTAATGGTCGAGTTGCCTCCCGAAGGAAAAAATTGATCCCATCCATGTTCCCGAGATTGAGGACATTTGGATAGACCTAACCCATGAGATAGACATTAGGCGAAAGGATCACTCCCAGTTGGCTCTAGAGAAATCATCCACTATGGTGTTGTCATTGTCCCAAAGAAATTCAAAGAGACTGATCAAGAAATTGATCAAGTTTACATTGACACAGATGGGGACAACTGGCCATTTGAGAAGATCGACAGAGCTAAAGCACCAAAGACCATTCAAGAAAGGGTCAAACCCATATTGCAGCGCACTAAACATTGGTGCAATCAGAATGGCCTTACATACCTCGGAGTTGACTTCACAACTTCTCCTTCAGGCAGTGCACCTCCAAGGCCGGTCCATGTGCCAAAAGGAAAAGGAAAGGACAAGGTGGGAGAACCAAGCAGACAAGAGGAAACTCCTAAAGACCTTCCTCCTACTTTTGAGAAGCAAGTAGTTGACCTGGTGTCTCCAGGTGATGAAGAAACAACAAATATTCCAACGGATACATCCACCCAGGATGATGTCATGACTCTAATTATTGAGGTACCCAATGTTCCTTCTTCCACTCCTCCTCCCTGTCATTCAAGCATCTATTCCTATGGATGTGTCTTCTCCTCTCCCTTCCTCCCTTCCATCTCCCACCTCTTCCATCTTCTCCTCTCTCGCGGATCTATCACCCAATATTTCCTCAATCTTGATGAAGATCCCTTCCGTTTCCACGTCCTTCTCTTCTCCGTTAGTAACTCCAGGCCCCATAAGCATCGGTGTGTTGGACTCCCTATCAATGCCACCACCGAGTGTTTCAACACACTTCCCTGAGGCCTCTACAATTGCTCCCCCTCTCACTCTCGTTTCTTCTTCTTCCTCCGCTCCCACTCCCATAAGTCTTGGTTGGATTTCTGACCATCTGAGCCAAAATAAGAGGAAAGTTCCCATTATAGCCATGGATTTCTCCATCATTCCGAAGAAGGGAACCAAGAAGCAGAAAGTGATAACTCACTTTTCTAAAGGCACTTCGGGGAGAGAGTCATGGAGATAGCTTTCTCGGATCCCACCAAGAGAAAAGAAGATCTGTCTCCCACAGACTTCACGGTGACTCAAGTCACAATGGGGACCTCGTCTGAAATCCTGTAGGGGAAGCCTTGTCTGCTGTGGATGCTCTGCAAGAAGCTCCAAGAGGCAAAAGAGGAGAAAATGATACTTAAAGAACAAAACAAACATCTCCTACAAGCATTGCTAGAAAATGGGAAACGCTCCTCCAATGCCGCGAACCCATTCAAGTTCCCAGTTAGGAGAAAATGAATGAATATGTTAAGATTGGTGAACAAGGTATGGCAATATCGGCTGGATTGAATCGGATCCTCAAAGATGGTAAGGAAGTACTTGGAAAATTCACATTGCTTTATCAGGATATAATCCAAGCAAATAAGGAGCTACAAGTAGTAGCAGGTTCCCTATCCGAAGAGTTGGATAATGCCAGTTACGCGGGGAAAGCCACTGAGCTTGATGGTTAAGCGCTTTCGGTTGACTACCTATGAATGTTGGTGTTATCAATCACCCACGTGCACATAAGAAGGCTCTCACTGCATTAGATTACTGGGTTGATCAGATAGAATATATCCTTGAGAGAATCGATAAAGCCAAGGATGAAGCCCTGGAAGCACGATACAACATGGAGGATACAGTTGTAAAAATGGCTCCAGGGATGCTCAGTGAATCGGATTGCTTGAGGGAAGCAGATGACACATTCCAGCATTTCAAGACTATCGTCACTCAAGGTTTGGCACCAGAGGTCACTTTCGACCGAGAATCAATCAATAACCTCTTGGCCTACCACGATTTCATTGGCTTTTTGATCGATGCTTGCGAGAATTTCACCGAGTTACTTGACAAGCTCAAGGATGAGAAAGAAACCTGTGAAGTCATTCGCGACCATTTTAATGGTCCCGACCATGATCAACATCAAGCAATGATCAGCAGGTTTTCTGAATATCAAGTGCAGTGTCACCTCGAATCTCCTGATCAAAAGCAGGATACCAAGTTTGAGCAAAGAGATGACGAAGAGTAGTTTCTTCTTTCTGGGATGTGTTGATCGTTTTTGTAAAATATTTAAAAAGTTTTGTTGGCATACACGATGACCTCATCCATGTTGCACCATGGGATGTTGCCATCCAAAAACTTGCCCAAGTCAACTGTTGACTTTTTAGATATTTTCTAGATCTTTTGTAAATATCTTGTAAGATATTTTGTAAGTAGTGGGTTTGCTTTTGTCTTCTTTCCTCCTCTCCTTCTATAAATACTAGAATACTTGTTGTATTCTGGGTGAACATTTTTGTATGAAAAGAGAAGTGAGGAGAGAAAGACTTTGTGTTTCTTGCAACAGAAGAAATATTAATACACATATTTAGACTTTGTGCTTAATGTGCGTGTTATTTGCATCAAGATCTTTCTTAAGTTAGATCTATGTTTTTATTCTGTTAGATTCATTCCTAATATTGTCATATGTTCATCAATATTGCTTTAATTGTTTATACAAGTAAGTTTGGCTCTATTTACTACTAGCCCAAAGCATAAACCTTTTGACCTTTCCATCTTGGAATTCATTTCTTTTCTTCCTTCAGATCTACCATCCTCCGTTCCTTCCTTCCTACCTTTCTGTTCGTAGTTGTAACCACCTCTACTGGGATGAGATCCCACAACCCCCCTGAAGTTAGAATAGTGTAGATTTGCATGATTCCTACTGGATGATTAGCAATAAACCGGTTTAAGCCCATTTGTCTCGAAGAGGGCTTTGCTCTTCACACTTTGTTGGCTGCTTCCCCATGACTGCGTGAATCGACATATTTTCGGACCAACACGTAGAAACAATTCCAAGATGCATTGAAGAGACATGTTTGACTTGGGGTGATAAAACATGTATTTAGAGGCAATTGTACATGTCTATTTTCGGGTTATGAAGCCAAAAAGGAGGAGATAAGAAGGTTGAGCAAACAACCACGTTCATCATGCAACCAATCAACCGTTATGTTAATAAGAGGTCCACTTCCATCATGGCCTCACCCCTATTGGCATAATGATAATGATATATTGGGGTTCATATGTTACCACATACCTCGTCATCCAACCAATATAGTATTGAGCTTTCAAGATATAATGAGGTTTTTTAGAGTTGTAAAAACAACTCTAAGATGCATGAAGAGGCACACCCATCTTGGAGTAGTAAGACCATGTATTTAGAGGGAATTGTACATGATATGTTTTTTTAGGATTACGAAGCCACGAAAAGAAGGAGATGAGAAAGTGAACAAACAATCATATTCATCCCACAACTAATCAACTATTATGTTAGTAAGATGGTTGCTTCCATTATGGCGTCACCCCTTTATTGACATAAAAATCATGATATATTGGGGTTTATATTCAACTATGGACCAAGCCAACCAACCAATGCGGGATCAAGTTTTTGATTTAATGCGAATTTTTAGAGTTGTAGAAGTAATTTCAAGATGTACTGAGGCATATCCAACTTTGGGTAGTAAGACATGTATTTATAGACAACCGTACATGTTTTTTTTCCCAGTACTATGAAGTCATGTGGGACGAGATGGGAACGTTGGGCAAATAATCATACTCATCCTGTAACCAATCAACGATTATGCTAGTAAGAGAGCCACTTCCGTTGTGGTGTCACCTCCATTGACATAAAAATCATGATATATTGATATTTATATACTATCGTGGACCAAGCCAACCAACCAATATATAATTAAATTTTTAATTTAATGAAAATTTTTAAAATCGTAAAAATAATTCTAAAATACATTAAAGAAATATACCTGACTTGAGGTGATAAAACATATATTTAAAAGTAATTATTAGTTGTAATAGATGTTTAAAAGTAATTATTAGTTGTAATAGATGTTTAATGCTTAAGGGAACCTTTAATCCGGCCATGGCGGCTGCCGCCTAGCACATTTAATAAAAATAAAACAGCGACAAACGTTAAACGAAGCCAATGTCACATGAGCCCATTGTAGAATACCACATTACTCTACAGGGACGAAAATGCTTAGGTACTACTTAGGTAGTTTCTCCGCAAGGGATAAAATGTTTTGAGTATTTTAACTTCCACTTGAGAGAGGGGTTTGTAAGGTTTTGAATTGTTTGCCTTGGGTTTAGGGTTTAGAGTGTAAGGTTTAAGCAGGCGAGTGAAGGCATGGCGATAGCAGCTGGGACCTTCTCTCCATGGCTTCTCAACAATACCTCTCTTAACCACAGCAGATGCGTTCTCCGCACCCGCACCTGCCCGCGCCCTCATCGTGCTGCTCATCTCAACCTTACTGATTTTAAGGTATGGATTGCCTTAACATAACCTGTAATTAGTTGTTGCTTTCGTACCGAGTATTTTCATGTTTTATGAAAGTTCAAGTTCAGAGAAAGTTATTTGCCAAACTTTGGCACCACATAGACCGCTAAACATTGCATCTTTAAAATCCGTCGTATGCAATACGGAGAAATTCAAACAATATTTCTGGAAATGAAATGAAATGAAAACAGTGATTGTCACTACAGGAAAGAACTTATACATTACAGACGTTGCATCGATAACAACCATAAAGCTAAAGATGTGTTAGAAGGGTTAACATGGAAACTTCCTGCAATGTTAGTACTAGACAGAGCAAGGAACATGCATTAACGTAGGGACGTGCCCTAAAGTGAGCTTCCAGATTGGCAAAGCTTTATGTGCTGGTAATGCCTCATAAACATCTGTTTCTCACAATTATTACCACGTGGAATTATTCACGACACAACATTGCAAGGTGATTATTAATATGGAACAAAATCTCTTCATAGGGATATGCCATTACAGTACTAAGTTGTGCATAATCAGAGGAGACAAATCTGTATTTATGATTCTTTTAGAGACCAAGGATGCACCTATGGAAATCAAAGCAATGTCCAGATTGGGTGAGCAAAGGAGAGATGAAAAATTAAAGAATATTTGTAGTTGCAATTTTTAGTTGAAAAATGACCAAAGGTATCCATACATAGCATAGTAGCAACTTTAACGGAGAGTATTAAACGGTGGACATAAAATATGGAAAAAAAACGGTCCTTAAAAAAAAACGATAAATACGGAAAAAATACGGTAAATTGTATATATAAATAAATATGATAATTTTAATAATTAAACACATAACTATACAATAAATTAAAAATTATTAAACTACAACCTTTTGTTTTATATTTAATTAATATCAAACCCCTATTATAAATATAATACCATCAATTCCAAACAGAAGTTTTTTTATTATTTCTAATTTTCTAGCCGCACTTTTTGGCTTTTTGAAAACATATTTAGTAAATTTATTAATTTTTACAGCTGCAAGTTGGTGTCTTTGATTTTTCTTAATTTTTAATTACAACTCCCGAAACTTGCGGAGTTTTATACGGTGGAGGGAGGAAATTGCAAAAATACGGTAAATCTGTAAAAAACGACCGTATTTGGTAACTATGATACATAGAGTAAAATGAAGACAAACAAGTGAAGAGCTAACTTGGTTCAGGGATCACTTGTTAATCCTATTGGGAAAATTTGTAATATCCCTTTCTAGGGCTGAAACACAAGAACAAGGAAATCACACAAACCCCAAACTGATTAAATCTGATTTTAGACCAGCAAACTGAAAAATTAGATCAACAATGTACAACAGTCTGATTTTTGAAACAACAACTTGCAAAAAACAAGATTTCACCCAAATATCACCATAAAACTCATCCACAATATTTATAAACCTTTTAGAAACACTTTAGGACAATTTTCATCATGAAATCCAATCTCAAACACAACAATTTATTTATCAACAACAAAAGTACAACCAAGATAAATGATCAAAAATGAGGTCTCCAAACCCCAACAATGGCCAAACAGCCTTATAAATTATGAAAAATTTGAATATCAAATAATAATTGAGTTCCGTGCCCTAGAAGGCACCCAAATTCACTCCAACCCTAGTCGCTCCCTAGGAGAGGGGCTCCAAACAATGCAAAAGCTCTTGATAGGTCTTCTCCTTGATGCCCTAGATACAAACCAGCAAGAGGATCTTTAGTATTTGCCTTCACACCACCAATTTTGGAGAGTTTTCGTTCTCCAATATGCCACAAGGAAGGTTTCCGTCCTCCTTGGATGCCACACTATGGATTTTCACCCTTAGTGGAGTTGGAAATAGAGCAATCAGCCCTAGAGTCCAAATTGATAAAGTATATATGCAAAAAGTGATGTGCAAATGAGCCCCTAAGACTCCTCTTATACCCTTTGGTTGGTGCCAAGAGCCATAAGGTGTAGACCGACCTCTTAAGCTTGCTTTATCTTCTAATTCCATGTTGAAACTTCCCAACCTTGCTGACCTCTTAATGAGCTTTACTTTATCTTTTAATTTCATGTTGGGAGCATTATAATCCCAGCCAACTTGCCTTAGGGAGTAAAACACCAAAGAAAAACATTAATAACAATAAAAGAAAATAAAACGAAACCCAAGGACTTCCCTTGTGCAATTCCTTCTTGGCCACGGGAAGAGAAATGGCAAGAAGTCTTCAATTGGTGCTAGTTTGAAAAAGGGGACATTACAATCCTCCTTCCCAAAATTGCTTGCCCTCAAGCAATTGCAAGCTCTCATGCCCAAATGCCATCATACCAAGGTGAAGGAACATGTTGTAGCATTCCCATAGTCTAGATCCCGTGCTTGTCAAATGAAAGAGCTTTTGCCCAAACAAACTCTGACACCCGTTGCCCCTTTCTTCATTGAAGTCCCCTTCATCTTCAACTTCTAAAACAACAATAACTTCTTCTTTTGCATACTCAGCTGTATAAAAAGCCTTCCAAACTGTTGTAATCTTAGTCATAAAGCAAGAAATTAATAAATAATCAGCAACTTGACAAGCTAATCCATGTCCCAATGTGGCATCCTCATTCTTCGTTCCATCCTTGTCAATTAAGGTGGAAGAACACTCCATATTTCCAAATACAAATGCAACTGAAATTAGGTGCAGGCTGATATAAATGATGACAATAGTATCAATGATGGTAGTTTGGCTTATGGCTGCCATAGAAATACTTCCCTTCTCACTTGGGGTCTATGTCACAAGGTTCAAGTTCGTGTTCAAGTTTGACTAGGATAAAAATTGGTTCAAGTTCGACAACTTGAATAAAGTTTGAAAAAAAATTCGCCATTATATTTGGCCGATACATAAAATAATAATAAAAATATAAGATAAAATTAAAAATGTAATTAAATTTTAAAACATTAAAAAAGAAATAGTATAATTATTTTTTAAAAACTTGAAATTTTTATTGTATTAAATAGATTATTAATAATTTGAAAATAATAATTAACAAATCAAATCATAATACTTTCTAAATTCTTAAAAAATAAAAAATATATAATACAACTAATAATAAAAACATACATAGAAAAGTTTAAAAAACATATATAAATAACATCTAACTTAAATCAATTAATATTTTTATTAGTTCAACATGCAATCGACTTTAAGTATATAATTTTATTTAATAAACATAAAATAAAAACCTAACCTAAAACCTAAAATTCAATATAATAAAAAAATATATGACAAAGCTAAAACGAAAAGCAAAGAATGAGAAAATTATTCTCGACCCTTCCGTGACGGGCTTCACGCAGGTAACATCGCTTCACGCAAGCTTTGAGTGCTTCGAGTAGGGTAAAGGACACGGGCTTTGAGGGCTTCACGCAGGTTAAAGGATGCTTGTTACCACTGCCAACACTCCAGCGACCCAGACAAAAACCCACTGCGAACTTGGACGATTTTTGGCGAATTTTTGGTAACTATATAAAAATTGACGAATTTCGATTTTTTCTGAAAAATTCGGCGAACCTTGTGACATAGCTTGGGGTAGACAACCCCTCATTCCTCAACTCTTGATTACATTCTTCACTCAACAACAAACTTGGAAAGGCAAACTTGAGCATCATGCAAAACTGATCCAAACACCTAGAGTTACCTTGCTGTAGTGGCCTCCTTGGCTGCCCAAAAGATGGTCTAGGCTGCCCTCTTCCCGCTGTCCTAGGTTGGGTTGTACCTTCCTCAAAGCCTTTATGTTTCACTCCCAATCCAAGTATTGGAGGGACCCTGTTTCTATGCAAATTGAGACCTTTTGCACTCACAAAATTGCCATCCTCCATTATGGCATCTTCATCTTCAGCTGTAGTCCCATATTCTTCATCACATGCTCAGATGGATAACAAATTCAGCTGCTCTTTCTTCTTTATTCCTGTGCCTACACAAAGAACAAACACATTAAAAGAAACAAGAGCTCTTAATATCATTTCTTCATGCCTCATAGATATGTGAACTAGCTTTCTTCCTTTGCTTGCATTTTTCTCAAAATTCCCCTTCATATGATGGACTCTTAAAGGTCCATTCACGCTGTCCCAAGTATGGCTGTAGCTGTACCATTGCAATTTCTTGCTCAAAATTAGCATTATGGTGGCCGGAAACTCTTCTAAAACAGCGGCAAACAATCCCTCATTGATGGTAGGTGGAAAACCCTTCCCCCTTGTGACTGAAAACACTTTGGTGACTGTCATAAAAGGGGTTAACGGGCTGGTTCTGATGCGGACAACAACAAAAAGAATAGGATAACAACTGTCATACTTCAAATTCTTCACAAAAATCAACCATATGGGGACTGAAAATGCTTCAACAACATCAACAAACTGAAGATTACTCCCATGTATGGCTGAGGCTACTTGTATGGCTACAAATACAATGTTGGGCAAACTGAAAATGTTGATAACAACAGTATGAATTTTTATGACAACATGTCTTAAAACCCATAAAACATGATTTCTACTACTTACACTCGTACCACCAATTTCCAATTGGGTTACAATGCTTGGGGCAACAAGATAACATCCATCTTGCTCACTTAAAACTAAAAGTGTGGTGGTTATCTTACCATGTGCAACCCATAGATCTTGCCTTCTTCTGGTAATTCTTTCCATCCTCTTTGCTGTAGCAACTTGAGGAGCTCCACTTGTCATGCCTTGAAGCACAACCTTTTGATCACCAAGTTTGAATCTCAACTCCCTAGCTTGATAGTTTTGGGTAAATTCACCCAAAGAATGCAACCATTGAATCTCAAGTATCAAATCCGTACCTCCAATACCAACAACATAGAAATCATTACTTACCATGTGCTTTCCCAAGGTGAGCTTGAGTTGTTGGAACCTCTTGGTGCAAGGGATGATGAGGCCATCTTGTAGCATCTCATCCTTCACAAGGAAGTTCGAATGCACAACAAACTCCATATGATTTCTCATAAAATTTCTTTCTAACCATATGCACGAAATGAAGCACTCACTAGCCATAGTAACATGGAACCCATTGAAGACTTCACCTTCTTTGTAACTCAAAGGATCTATGTACTCTTTGCCACTTAGAGTGTTCTTCACTTTATCACCCTTTCCACTATGTTGTCCATGATGACACAAGTATGGCAGCGACACGAAGGAGACCAAAAAACTGAAATGTGATTTTCAATATCATACCTTGGGCTGTCCTCAGCTTGTCCATCTTCTTTTGCCAGAATGAAGCTTGGTTGAGATCTCTTCATATTCAACTAGTGAAGCTCTTCCCACCTTGACTTCGTCCATATTTTGTTGGCACATGCATGGAGCCTCTTCATGGTTCTTGCCAAAGCCATGAACACCCTCAACTTGACTCTTATGAGCTGCTGTTTTGAAAATTCCAGCAAGTTGAACATCATCATTATCAACAGGAGATTTGGCTTCAACCACCAAATTCTCTCCACAATTTTGCAAATCGAATTTTCCTTCTTTCCTTGGCTCATGCTCCATGACTTCTTCCTCTTTCTTTGGAGATTCTGCTGCATCAAAAACCCTTTTTGGTTCCAATCTGGTCTTCTTGGGACTCCACCTCAAAACCCTCTTGCAGATCTGATTTTTCTTTTTCTTCCTTCAAGAGAAATCCCTTTGGGTTTGGCTCCTTGGTGAGTTCTTGTCGTCTAGGGTTTAACCCCAACATCTTCATCCATGTTCTGGTTGTTCCTTTGTTGGAGCCATCAAATGTAGAGAAAGTCATCTTTCCCAACACATTTTGTACCTCTTTTGGTTGTGCATTTTGTCTTGGCTCCGCCTTAGATTTTCCCTTGCTTATCCCAACTAACTCGGCAAGTGAAATTGCCTCCCATATATATTTATCATTCTTTGCTGGTATTTCTTTGAGTTTGCTGGTTATCTTCCCTTTTTGAGTGGAGCGACCCACCTTGGAGGGAAAAGTGGTATGTGTTGGTGGTAAATTGGTTAATTTGAGTGTATTATCTTATTCTCCATATTTTTAAGAGCCAAGATCTCAAGTTTCGTGAATTTTGGAGGTGAATTACTAATTTTCCAAGCTTGTTGAAGTTCGCTGGTTAAGGGTTTCCAAAATTAATTTTTTCAGGCTCAATTCTGATTTCTAACAGCTGATTGTGATTGTTGAGAGTATTTAATAATTTTTGGCATAAGAATTGAAATGTTTTAGCAAGGTTTAACCCACCTTTGAAGGGTTTAACTTTCCCAAGGAGGTCGCTGCCCTAGGAAGGGCATAAATTGCAGTTTGCAGAGCTTATATCAGTCATCTACAATAGCTCACTAATATGATTTTCAAGTTGTACTTCTCAGCTCTTGCCCCATTTCCTGAGTGTCCCCTAAAAGGGACATTACACATACACTTGCTTCATGACTATAGCCTTGAGCTCCAATGGGTCCCATAATGTTACCGTGGGTTGATCCCTCCAAAGCATGGCACAACACAACTTGCATGTAAGCTGGAAACAAGTCATAACAACCACAAGTCACTTGGAATTCCATCCAAATCAGCACTAGGATGGCTGGGAGGATTGTCTTCAATAGTGGAGCCCCTCCACTAACATTACCATGCAAGGAAACCCTCTCAAATTGCACAAGTGTACAGTTGTTCATGACTGAAAATATTATGACCAACAATATAGAAATGATATAAATATGACAAACCCATGCAAAATTTAGTAATGTGATCGATGTAGAAGTGGTAGGTAGCCATACAAGGACTGAAAACTCTCCATTAGTCATCACCAACTAGAAAATATTCTTTCCCATGACTAGAAACCCTTGCCAAATCACTTGTGTGAGTGCCCATGAAGTGGTGCAATGGCTGATAATTATGATGATAACAACATTAGTGCTGGAAATTAGGTCCATAGCTGTCCTGGGTATGCTTTTGCTGTCATATGATGATATCATCTCATCATTGTTTCCATATTTGTCACCATGTGCTTCTAATGCTTGGAGAAGCATCTCTTCCATCCCATCATCACCAACTGCAACCTCATACTCTTCCTCATTTACTTGAGTTGATAACAAACTCAGCTGCTCTATCACATCCTTGTCTTCTTTCTCCTTCATACTCTCTACCTCCCTTCTAGGCTGTTTACACTTCTCTTTTTTCTCCATTCCTAGACCTGCACATAGAACAAACACATTAAAGAAAACAAGAACTTCCACCAACATTCTGACAACCTCTCCATCATGCCTAATAGGCACATTATTCAAGTCTCTCTCATTGCTTGCAACCATCTCATAACCTCCTCAAGTTATGGATGTCCAAAAACTCAATTATGTTGTCCTAAACACAACTGTAACCTTGCATTTCCTTCTCCAAACTCAGAGTGATAGTAGCTGAAAACTCTTCTACAGTTGTCAACAAAGTGAGAAGGGGGTTGGAAATGTTGCGTGTAGCAGGTGAAAGGATGGTACAACAGCTGTCCCACTGAAAACTGTTCATGAAATTCCACAATGACAATGTTATGGGGGCTGGAAACATCCCATTATTGATTGAAAATTCTCCCAATGACTGAAAATTATTCCATTTCATGACTGTCCCCATTTGTGTGGCAGCAAACAAAGTGTTGGGCAAACTGAAAATGTTGATAACAACAGTACAATTTTTTATGACAATGTGTCTTAAAACCCATAAAACATGACTTCTACTACTTACAATCATACCACCAATTTCCAGCTGGGTTACAATGCTTGGGGCAGCAAGATAACATCCATCTTGCTCACTTCCAAATATAAAATTCATGAACTCAACATCCACTTTTATTGGAAGACTTCTTCTAAGAGCATGTGCATGGATTAGGAGCTGAAAACCTCTATGATATAACTGCTGTTCTAAAAATGAAAATGTGGGATTTACCTTGTGTCCACCCCAAGCATTGAAAAGTTGTTGTGTCTCCATGGTGTAAGGAATGATGAAGCCCCTTTGTAGTGACTCATCCTTCATCATGTTGTTAGAATACACAAGAAACTTTACACGACTCTTCCCAATTCTTCTTACATGCCAAGTGCAAGAGATGGAGAACTCAATAGTGACATTTACCTTGATCCTCACAAAACCATCCGGATCCCATAGGCACAAACAATTTTGAATTTGAGCAAAAATATCTGTGCTCTATATTACAAGTTGTCCCCTTTATCTTATCATCCTTTTTAGCATGCAGTTTGTGATGGCCACACATCTTAAATGACTTAGCGAGGAAGCAACAAATCCACAACACTTTCATACCTTTGGCTGTCCACAACTTGCTCACCTTCCTTTTCGGATGAAGAATGATTGAAATATTTTCAACACCTCCATCCTTGTGACTCAGAATTTCTGAGTTAGGATTAACATTCTCCTTCCTCTTAGACTCTTCACATTCAACAAGTGATGCCCTTTCCGCCTTGAATTCACCCCTAGTTTGTTGACACATGTATGGTGGATCTCTATAGTTCTTGCGAGTCATGAACACCATTAACTTGCTTCTTATAGATTGCTGTTCTAAAATTTCTAGCTAGCTGAAAATCAACATTAGCAACCGGTAAAAGTCTTTTCTCTAGTGCATGCCCCTCAACACGGTCTTCTTGGAACTCCACCTCAAAACCTTCTTGTAGATTTGATTTTTCTTTCTTCGGTTCATGCCCCATGATTTCTTCCTTGACCTCTTGAGGTGTTGATGTATCTGTTACCTTTGCCGGTTCTTTTCTTCTTTCAAGAGAAACTCTTTTGGGTTTGGCTTTTTGGCATATTCTTGTGGTCTAGGGTTTAACCCTAACATCTTCATCCATGCACCGACTGCCCCCTTGTTGGAACCATCAAATGTGAGAGCGTCACTTTCCCCAAGGCATGTTGAATTTTTTTTGTGGCGCTTGAGACCTAGGCTCGGGCCTTGATCTACCCTTGCTTACTTCTATGAACTCTGCAAGTGATATGACATCATGAATCTCATTTGGAAGAGCCCTATACTCCTCATAGTTGGTAGCAATGTTGTAGCCCACCATATGCCATGTCTCAACCTTTGGAATGGCTTCTTCCTAGGGAGAAAGGTAGGCCGAAAAGGCCTAGCAACAAATTGGAAAATTGACCTTGGAGGCTACCTAGTGTTATGAATCCATGAAGACTTGCTCTCACCATTGGGTTGTCGTGACCCATGAAGTTTCTGTAAAGTTAGGGCTCAGTGAATCCATAGTGTTTTCTAATCTCTTTTGCCATTCAACAAGTCAATTCAACTTGGCTTCTTCTGAATTTCTATTAGACGTTTTGGAACCCTCTGATTGCTGTCCTAAAATCTTTTTTTCTCTTCTCTGGTAAAAGAGGAATTCCTTATCACCGCTTTGCAAGTTTACTCAATAGGTTGGGAGGATTATGCTCTGATACCACTATAATGTCCCTTTTGGGCTAAATTTGAACACCAAAGGAACTTGCACAAAACCAAATAGTAAACTGAAATTAAATTCTAAAAAAACTGAAATTAAATTTTCAAATCCTAGCAGCAAGCTGTAAATTTTTTTATGATAGCAATCCGCCAAAAACTTGCTGAAAATAATGTAGAAACCCTTAAAATATTATTCTTCAAAGCGGGAATTAATTGCAAGGAAAAGTATTGGAGAATATATCTTTTTACCATTTTAATATCAACTGGAAATTAACAGCAGCAGTGAATACCCCTTACAAATATGGCTGGAAATGAAGAATTCCAAGCCCAAACTCAAGTACAAATGAAGATTCCAATTGCTAAAAATAGGAGGAACACAATGATGATTGAATTTGAAGTTGCCGTGCCCTAGAACACCCCAAACTCCACCTTAGGCAAGTCACCACCCTTGGGAAGGGCTGGAAATGCCTTCAAAACTGAATTCAACACAATGCAATCTCCATATGAGATCACCCTTTGCAAGTTTAAGGGGTTTCATCCTCAAACCAGCTCACTATTGAGAGGTTTCATTCTCAATAGGTTTTCCAAGAGAGTTTTTGTCCTCTATGGAGGGAAAGAAAGAGCAAACGTGCTCCAACCGTTAGGTAAAACATATTATATAGGTATTTAGTTTTATTACCTTACTAATAACAACGCAGCAGCGGAAGAAACAAAAGCAATAAGGCATTCAAAACGAAGGATGAGTTTTTTAAGGAAAACTTAAACCTCCTCTTCCCTCATTTGCGCCACATGGCACCCCTTGAACGCTGCCATGTCATTTTGCAAGGTAAGTGTATTTTGAACATTATCTTCAATTACATGTCACAAGCGCTTAGTGCGCTATGTTGGCTAGCCTGGAGTTTGTTAAGTCTTTGGGTGCTTAACGGGTTCTAGGGTTGACTCCCCCTCATCCACTCCTTTTTAAAATTTGGAGAAAAATTAAGCAAAACCGCCACAGTTAGCGGTAGAAACCTTTGTTAAACAACTTAGCTGTCACTAAACCCCCCTCCAAATTTAGTGGGGAAAATAGTATTTTGGGGCAATTTTTTTCTTCCACATTACTTAAAAATTGATTTTGAGCAACTTTTGCAAAAGGAGGGTACCGAAAGGGTCATTTTGAGTGTTTTTTCCCTTTTTTTGCATTTTGAGCCATTTTGAGCTTCGAGAGGCCACTGAGGCCCCGCACTGACAATTTTTTTACTGTTATTACATTTTTTCCGCACAAGTGGCTATAATAAATTTTTTTCGAGTGTATTATTACATTGTATTGTGCTAATGTGCCCTCTAGTCGGGAAAATTCTAACAACCCACTATGACAAACAATGCTCGCAAGTTCTTTTTGCACGATTCATAGTTGCTCTGTCGCGACAATTTTGCGTGGAAGACCAAAATTCGAACTCAACTCGAGTTTGAAGAAATTTGGCTGGTTGTAAATGGTTCCGCAACCAGATCAATAGATGATGCAACCAACAACGTCAGTTTGATAGGGCCAATCAGAAGGCCAAGTGATTATCTTGTTCGCAGTGTCCGATGATGTGCAACCCCACATTCAAGATGCCAAAACAACCAAAGAAGCATGGGACAAGTTGAGGACAATGTACGAGGCATGGAACAAGAATACAATACTGATTTTGCGAGTCAGTTGCATACACTAAAATTCAAGCCGAATGAGAAAGTTGAGGCTTTCTTGTGTAGAGTTGCAACATTGAGGGCTTCACTTCTAGCCCTGGGAGAGGAAATTTCAGATATTGCTCTCGTGCCCATTGTTTTGAGAGCACTTCCTCCCTTATACAATTTTTTTGTGACAACAATCAACTTGTCAGATTAGACCATCCGTTTTGAGAAGTTGGTGAATTTGCTGCAGCAAGAAGAGGCACTTTACAACAAAATGAAGGAGAGCATGAACTATATTCTCATTAGAAAGGGAAGAACAAAGCACACTCTTCCCAAAAGTCCCAAAATTAGCGCAAGGGGACAAGCAAAAGAAGAAATGTCCTATCTGCAAAAGAGGACATGAGTTGAAAGATTGTTGGTACAACATGTACAAGAAAGGGTCATCGAGCAATTCCGGACCTAACAATCAACAATCACAACAGGGACAATCACACTACAAGCAAGGCGGAAGAAGGGAAACTGGAGAAAGAAACCCCATCAGCAAGGCAATGTAGTTGAGCAAGAAGACCATTTGGATGATGAGGACTTCTTGTACACTGCCCATTCTAGTGAAGCAACCACGTCATCTAGTGCAATCTGGTATGTTGATTCGGGAGCCACTCGACACATGACTGGACGTAGAGATTGGTTCTCCACAATACGAGACACACCCTCCAAAAATCATGTTTCATTGGGGATGAATCTTCCTACACAGTCCAAGGTATTGGGAACATTTCTCTACCTCTTGGTTCACAAAATTGTAGGTTATCAGATGTCTTGTATGTCCCTAGTTTGACAAAGAACTTACTATCAGTCAATTAACTTCTAGATCATAATCTGAAGATTGATTTTGATAGTCATTCGGTAAGAAAGTTTGTTTGATTCGAGATAAATCCAGAAGCTCAAAAATTATTGCAAGAGCTTCAAATGTGGGATGGATGTTCCAACTTGATTTTTTCCATAGAGATGATCAAGCACTAGTGGTTAAGAATACTTCTTCTGCACAGTTGTGGCATCGGAGACTTGGTCACATCAGTTTTGGATATCTTGACACACTTTCTTACATATAATATGGTGAGAGGTTTGCCATCTCTCAAGAAGGATACAAACAAATGTCCTAACGGCCAGATTAAACAATACCAAGCCTCATTCCAGAAGAGTACATATCAAGCTCTAGAGAAGCTTGATTTGGTGCATTCTGGATTTTAGTATTTCATGCTTTGTAATGATGATTATTTGAGGGAAATGTGGATTTGTTGTCTTCGTAACAAAAGTGAAGCTTTTGAGAACTTCAAAAATTCAAAAGTGTTTGTTGAGAACGAGATTGGACACAAAATCATATCTCTCCGCTTAGATGTTTGGGAATTCATCGAATGAGTTCAAATCCTATCTTGAAGCTCTTGGGATTCGTTGACAGATGCCTCCTCCACATATACCATAGCAAAATGGTGTTGTTGAGAGAAGGAACCGTATTATCATGGAGATGGTGCGATGTATGATCGATTATTTAGGACTTGCGAAGACATTTTGGGCGAAGCAACGAAGATTGCTGCAGTGTATTTGTTGAATAGAGTGCCCACTGTTGCTCTTGACTGAGTAACTCCACATGAGGCATGGTCGAATCGAGAATCCATCCATTGCACACCTCAGAGTATTCAAGTGCAAAGCTAACATGCACATACCCAAGCGAAGAGAAAGAAGTTGGACATGAAATTAGAGAAATACATCTTCATTGGCTATAATGAAGAAGCTCTTGGGTATAGATTGATGGATCCGAAGACCAGGAAAGTCTACACCAGCAAGGATGTTGAGTTCTTTGAGAAGAAAGAAGCTAAAATGCATTTTTCGACCATTTTCCAAGTTTCCCTAACCTAATTTAGTCTTTCCTTGAAGACTACTTGGTCTGACGTAAAATCCATTTGTACAACCTTCACGGGCCTTCAAACCTAATCTAGCCTCCTTTTATAGGCTATTTGAACCCATCGGAGCACTCTCCTATGATCTCTCTTTACATTGATTGCGCTTAATTTTTAGACTAACTTGTTTCCCGATGTTGTTTCTTCAACGTCGTATCATTTAGGTTCTAAGCGATTCTGCGCCCTCCGTAGTCAAGATATGAGGTTTATCACGTGCCCATTCTCGCGGATAGGTATGTTAAGTATATATCATTTGGTTGGGTTCTCATTTATTATTTCATTTAACATTCATTTGCTTTGATTTCGGGGTATTAAGTTTCTTTTAAAGAAGACCATCTCATGTTATACTATTGTGACACACTGATGATCTTCGGTTAGGTCATATTTTCACTAATTAACGATTTATTTTTTTTGTAAGCTGGTATCTTGATTTATAGGTGGAAATCTCGTTGAGTACTTGTTGTGATTTAGAAAATAACAAGTATTTTTGAAAAAAAATCATGGGCAAGTCACAAGCGATTTTGAGGCAAGTACTTGTTGAGATTATTCATGGGTACTCGATGAGTCCATTCTTGAAACATAGAAAATACACGGAACATGGTAAAAAGACGATTTTTACAAGTTTTTTCCGCTTTTTTCTCCTATTTATATCCCACTTGCTCACACATTATCATTACACAACATTTGAGCATCCTTTGAGCAAATAAGAGGGATATTGTGGTGGATTTGTAGATCAAATTTTGAGGAATTTTGACTTTCAAGATTTATTTTTCTGTTAGGTTTCTTTCCAAGCATGTAAATTCTTTCTAAAATGTTATTGTTAGGTTTCCATTCAATTCCTATATTTTCTATTGGTAATTTATGCTAGTTTTTCATAATTTATGAATGGAGTTTCCGATTTTTCCTCTATACATAGGATTTTGGGCATATGCCATATGGTTTAGTTTTTAAAAGAATTATTTGTATTCGAACATGCTACAAGTTAATCATTAACATTCAATGGCATCTAGCTCCACATCAATATCAAGAAGTGGAAGCCACCACCCCGGAGGCCAATCCCTCGAAAGTAATGACTTTCCCTAGAAGTATGTGTATATGGATTGGCCATGAGATGTGTGGTGTGCATGATTTGTTGGAAGAAGGTTTTAGGAGGCATCAATTGCTTCAAGTACCATAACGCATGCATTTGTTGATGTGTCATCACACAATGTCCCAACGTCATGGAAGAGGCAAACCGAGAGATATAGGCAGCGCTAACACTATTGGATGAGAAGAAACTAAAGAGGGCACGGAGTACAAAGAATGCTAATCTTGCCTCGGCAGTAGAAATGGAAGTAGATACGACATCTTAGATTGTGAACTCTAGTTGTGGTCCATGCATATGAGGCACATCCACCTCATCTAGTTCGAACAAAAGCTAGTCACAGGGATTTTTTTTGTACCTAGAAACGTACCTGGAGCACAATCTTTATTTCAAGGTACAGGGTGGAATAAGGAAGTGCGCTAGGAAGGGGATAAGGCGTGTGCAAATTTTTTGTATTACAACTTTCTTCTCAACGTGGCGAGGAGCCCGTATTGGGAGTATTTGGTGACATCATTAATAGTTGCGAGGAAAGGGGCACAAGACGCCCTCTGCAAAATATTGAAGTGGGAGGTTGTTCTAGATTGTTGTTGCAAATGCAAAATTAATTCTAGAACAAAAGAAGTGGCAAAAATTTAGATGAACTATTCTTTTAGGATGGGTGGATGAATGGAAGTAACTATGCCCTCAATATTTTTTTAGTGACTTCAAATGGCGAGATTTTTTTTGAAGTCAATTGATACCTAACACATTAAAGAATGCAGAAAATTTGAGCCTTATATTGGAGGAGATTGTCTTAGAGGTGGGCATCAAGAATGTTGTGTAAGTTGTCACAGACAATGCAATAATATATATGGCGGTTAGAAGACTACTTTAGGATAGACATCCATCACTCTTTTTGACCTCTTGCACAACCCATTGTCTTAATCTTCTTTTGGAGGACAAACAAATTGAATGGATGAGAGCGATTGTAGAAAATGTCGAAATATCACATAATACATTTATAATCATCCTTGAGTGTGAACTTGATGAGAGATCACACCGGGGAAAGTGCTTGTTCGAGCAAGTGTCATGAGGTGTATAATTAACTTCTTAACGTTGCAAAGTATTTGTAGTTTGTCTAGACTCTACACCATTGAAGCAAATGTTTGTGAATCAAGCGTGGCTAGACTCAATATATTCATAGAAAATTAGTGAAGAGAGGACCACATATATAGTTTATGATGATGTTTTGCAAAGAAAGTTGTAATGATTATTAAGGTAACTTCAAACTTCAATTTAAAGTTAAAGTTCATTCCTTTATTTTAAAATTTTAATTAAAACTATTACTATTTACTTTAATTCTTTTTTGTAGGTGTCAGATCCTTTGGTGACGGTTTTGCACTTGGTGGATGGGGAGTAAAACCGAGGCAGGATACATTTACAAGGCCATGGATAGGGCCAAAGAGGTCAACCAAAACTAGTATAGTGGGGATATAAACAAATTTGGTCCCATTTGGGAGTTAATTGATTGGAGGTGGAAGAATTAACTCCACCAATCCATTCATGTAGCGGGGTACTACCTCAACCCCAAGTTTTTCTTTTCTGATGGCTTCATAGATGTTAATGGTAAGGTTAAGGAAGACCTTTCAACATGCATTGAGAGGACAATATGAGTTTGAGGTGAGGGACCCCCATTATTTTAGAGTTGCAAAATTATAAGTAGGCTAGGGAGAGGCTATTTTCTTGGCTGCTAGCTATCTGAGGGAGATCCACCTAGACACAAGGTAACAAAAATTAGAGTCTTTACTTATATATTACAAGTTACAAATTTACAATAATTATTTATGTACAATATTTTGAATGTCTTGTTTGTAAGTTCTTGGTGGGAAGATTGGGGTGGAAATACCCTAAATTTGTAAAAGCTAGTTATTGAAATTTTATCTCAACCTTGTAGGTTTACGGATGCAAGTGTAATTGGAGTTTGTTTGAGGCCATTCACACAAAGATGCCGGATGGGCATATTGATTTGGGATTGGTTGGACTCTGCACAAGAAGAGATCCCCATGTTCATAGAGGACGAGTTTGCTGATTTGGAGAGGGAAGCTATGGAGAGTGTAAGCACAACTTATGCATGCGAGAATGAATTGGATGACATCATTATAGATGATGTCGAACATGAGGCAAATGAGTCACTTTGCCATCTAGAACTGTGGTGGAGCCACAAGGTGCAACCTTACAGGAGCGAAGAGTTGTAGTCGAGTGCAAGGACTACAACTATTAGACTATCACCTTGATATTTCACTAGAATGGGAAAGAGGAAATTGTAAATTTTTGTAATTTGTAACTTGCATGGATTTGCAATTTATAATGATGATTTTTAATGATAATCATCATAAATTCATTAGAGTTATCAACTGGCTGTTGTATTCACATGATGATGCAATTCTGTACTCTATTTGTATTCAAATCTAATGAAAAATATTCCCGACATTTTACAAACTCATTTGATACATTTTGTAACTGTATTTTGTATAAAATTTATGTTTTTAAAGAGAATTAGGTTTTGTTTAAGTTGTCAAGGATTTTCTGATCGTGGTGGGCTGGTTGGTTGTGCTCTTGTGATAGATTGTCATGCCACTTGCCTTAACTTTCTTACTACCTTGCTACCACCACTTGACACCTTAGTATTACCACCTTATATCACCTTCAAATCATCTTCATATGGCACCTTTAGATCATCCTCCATACCTATTCCAAGTATCTTGCTTCACCTTCATTTCTCTCCCCTTTGTCTTTTATTTGACTAGTGCGGCCAATGTCATCAACTATGATTGATGATGTCGAGTAGACATTCCTTTTCATCGATATCATCTACCATGGTCGATGGCGTCAGCTAAGTTGAATCGTGACTTTAGGTTAAGTTCCCATACTTATAGCCGTCATTATTGTCATTTCTCAAACGTATCATTTTAGAATCCGCTTTGCACACACTCACAAATCTTCCCTTAAAGGTTTGAGAGGTTTTAGGGTTTTAGTAGAGCTTGCACCTAGATGTCACTATTGGAGCATTGGGTTCTAGAAGCATCAAGAATGGGAGTTGTCGCGAACAAGGTCTACTTTAGTCTTTGGAGTCCTCCACTTTGTTTACTTAGGTCTTCTTCTATCTCTCTTGTGATCCACACAACAATCTCTCAGGAGGTGCTATAAGCCAAAGAGGGGGATTAATGTGTCAACAATGTCCACACGAAGGTAAGTATTCCTAACCATAAACTCTTTTCTTTATTTGGTTTGATTGATTATGTTGATATATCATGTATTGGATTAGGATAGTGTAGCATATTTTGCCTAATTACATTATTGCTCTCTTTATAGCACATATTTACCACCTAAAGGCATTAGAAGCCTAAGTTTAGGATTAGCTCTTTCTTATTACCTCAGCTCTTGCTTACAACCCTTAGGATCCTAGGAAGACCCCATTGGTGTATCTTAGATATAGGCTTTGGAACCCTACAACTTCGATATTGAGTGTGGATTACTCTTTTCTAGATCCACGACTATCTACACCCCTTGGTTATATCTTGGCTTGTGTGTTGGCTCTAGTATAGTCTTCTATTTATATCCTAATATACAGAGTGAGGATTGTTATATCGATCATCTTAGCTTACATAAGAATCCTTGTTTCCGAACATTTTGTCTTTTTTTGTCAAATGTACCATCGCATGGGATTTTTCTCATGAATTTGAAAATTGTGTTAAAGTTGGGCTGAATTTTGGTAAGCATTCTTAATGGAATTTTGCAATGGCTAAATTCTGTCTTTTATACAACATGCACTCTTACGAGTTCAACAATTGTTCCTTGGAATGTAGAGCTCGTTGTTTGCACCTAAAGATCCTTCCATGAAGCCTGATCTTCTAGCAGCTTGTATGGAAGAGCAGGTAGATGATTGACAATTGTAGTATCACCAACTTGTTCCAAACATCCTAGAAAGTGAGCCTTTCAAGATAATTTGTGTTTGTTAGAAAAGTGGATACAAAATTGACGTTGGAGATTATAGAGATGGCTAAATAGTTGCAAAACAAACTTATTTTTTGAGAGTATGAAGATGTCTTCACATGGTCATATGTTGATTAGGGGAAATTTTAAGCAAACTCGATGTGATGCAAATTCCATTTAATGTGTAAAGCATGTGTGACAAAGCCCGAGACAAATTCCTCACCGTTTGAAAGAAGTTAAGAAAGAAATTCTGAATGCAGTAAATAAGTGACCCTGCCCATCGTAGTTTTGAAGAAACATGGGAGGCTTCGTATCTAGATACATTTTTGTGAGCTCAACAAGGTGACAATGAAAGATCCATTTTTGTTCCTTTCATGAATGATATTTTGGAGTATGTTGCAGGCTATGAAATTCGCTCTTTTATTGATGGATTTTAGAGTACATAAAATTATGTATCTACCTAGATGACATAAAGAAGTCGGTGTTTTTGACTGAATGGGGCTCATTCTGCTTTACAATTATTCGCTTGAATTGACTAATATACTAGCATGTTTTAGCAGAATCATCACAAATATGTTTTAGAACTATTTACATGAGTCCGCGAAAATCTATTTTGATGACTGTGTTCTCCATGGGATTCTGAAGGATAACTTGTTACTTTTGAAGACCATCTTCCAGTAGTGTAGAGAAGGTGGATTATCTCTGAACGCCAATAAATGTCAGTTCATGTCTCCATGTGACAAGTGGCGAGGTCACATCATTAATAAGAATGGGTTACTGATAAATCGTGTGAAATTTAAGATCATTTGCAATAGTTTTGTGCCTGTTGATCCATCGCAGATGGGCCACACATGGTATTGTTACAAGTTTGTTTCCGTATATTCATTGCTAACTTTTAGTATATAGAAGCTTCCAAAGAGAGATGCGATGTTTGAATGTATGTTATCAAGCTTTCAAGTATCCCAAGCTAATTCCCAAAGCACCTACCATGCAATATCCGAATTGAAATAACATGTTCATACGAATGTTTCTAAAATTGTTCTTGCAAAGTTAACTTAGCCTTGCAAAGATAACATTGATCACCCCATTTACATTGCCGGAAGAAGATTGGCACATACAAAAAGGAATTATGAGATTGTAGAACACAAAGTGTTGGCTTCCAAATTACAATTTTATTTGGATCACTAGGCATTCAAATATATTGCCAACAAGCCAATTTTTGACTACCTTGGCAATGGGCATATGGGTGATGCTTTTGCAGGTCAATGAGTTTGAATTTATATTCAGATGTGTAAAGCGAATGTAGGACTGGATCATCTTTCACAAGCTGATATGGGTGAACAAACATAATTTGCAGAATGAATTTCTAGATACTATTTTGGTAAGGGTTGAATCTGAGTGTGATCTGCTAAATTATATTGTCCAGTTCCTTTGGATTGGCGAATATTTAGAAGACTTTGAGGCAGACATGTGCTGCAAACGTGCTGGCAAAAGCCTTCCCTATATGTTGATTGTTAGGATATAAGGGGGTAGAATGTTATACACCTAGGGATTTGATATAATGATGTATGTGAGGCTATGGAGTATTCAACTTGTGGCACACATAGCTCATGTTTAGTGGTCAGTGGTTGGTGGATTGTGTAAACTTGTAAAGGGTTGTCTCCACAATTATTTGATAAGTGGATATATATAAGGGGAATTTATCATTATAAAGAAATCATGGATTGCGGATAATTTCTATTGAGTAATAAAGGCAGAATAGATTGGCAGGTATGGATTTCTGTGAAAGATAGTTTGGAGGAACTCCTTAAGCAATATTTTATGGTGTAACCCTACCTTAAAGGTATTTATACGTATGTTTCTGGTTTTATTGAAGTTTAGGCAAATTGGCCCACTATACTTCTCTATAGTCTGCATACTTTCTGTATTCTGGATATTTGGATCATTGCATTGATTTATCAACACTGTTATTTGTGCGGTCAAGCTGGTCTATTGGGTCATGTCATAGTTCAAAAAATTGTACTTGGCAGCCCAAAATATTGACTTGTACTCAGGACTCTACAATTTCTCGGTATTAGTCAGCAACTTTATCTCTAAAAAAATTTAAATTTGTAAAGTAAACTTAAATAACATGTAAAACACTGTTAAATGATATGAGAAATGAATGTAGAGAATGCATAAGTATATTTTCTATTAATTTTTGACCAAAAAGAGTACAAAATACAAACTACAATGCTCATAGCCTCATAGAGTCATGGACTATAGTGACATAGTCATCAATGCACCAAAATATACTAATATGAAATATAAAATCATCTCTAGCGCCTAGTATAAGTCTGCTGCCCCCTTGAACTGGAAGGTAAAAATTCCTCCTCTGTAACATCATCTGCATTGTCACCAGCTCCTCTTGATGCCTCTTCTACCCTGATGCTATTGCTTCATTTGTGTCCCTCTCCAAAGCTGGGATCTCCTCCACGGTAAACATGGGCTCCTCGTTGTCACCAATCCAGTCTCCATATGGATCGATATATTCCAAGTCAATTGCCTCATGACTCGCTGCTCCCTCCTCTTCATCCAACTAAATTAGGACACTTGATCAAATCCCCATAAAATCCTTTTGAAGCTGATGGAAATCACTATCAATCACCTTGCAGCAATAATGAGATGCGCAAAATGACCTAGCAACAGAAAAATAGAAAAACAGATGTCCTAATTTAGTTGGATGAAGAGGAGGGAGCAGCGAGTCATGAGGCAATTGACTTGGAATATATCGATCCATATGGAGACATAAAATCCTTTTGAAGCTGATGGAAATAACTATCAGTCACCTTGCAGCAATAATGAAATGTGCAAAATGACCTAGCAACAGAAAAATAGAAAAAAATCTGTTTTTTTCGACAAAAATACGCTTTTTCCCACGGCCTTGTATTAGTTTGTAGTAGACGAGTTTTCTGCATAATTTGGTGAGTTTTCTACTCGACTTGGCAAGTTTTTAGTGAAAAATCAATGATCTTTCAACCTTGACTCAGTAGCTGAGTACAGTGGCAATTTCTCATTTAACTAGAGAGCGACAAGCACTTGCGAGTACTTGCTGAGTTTTAATTTGTGTTGGGTGGTGCCCTTTGAGCAGCTCCTAGATGCTCTCCACAAAGCACACAAATGTATGTCAGGAAAAGATGTTTTAACAAAACATACAACGGTGCAGGATGTGCTACATGGCATAAGGTGGTCTACCCTTTTTCATAGGTGGCGAAGCATGGGTATGCAAATGCAACATCTTCCAGCAATGTGTTGATCACATTGGTCTAATAATGCACCTTTGAGGCCAAATTTGTCTGCTGGCACTTTGTAGCATTTGGAAATTGATTTTATAGGACCATTTCAAATCACTCAAAACGGTAAGAAATATCCTTGATGGTGATTGATTTTTTACAAAATGGCATGAAACTTTAGATACCAAACCAATGTTTCTGCCATTATTGCCAATTTATTGTACTATAACGTCATCATTTGTTTTGGATGCTTGCTGGAGATTAGAAGCAAGTACACATTTTAATGTGTGCAAGTGTTTTGGATTTTACTTAGAAATTTATGATCAAACGTCGCAACTAAACAACATATAATCCTTGTGTGAATGTTTGGTTGAAGCAAATGTCAAGGTTGTCACGACTACATTGCTTAAGTCACGTGGAATTGATTGCGAGAATTGACATGAGTAATTTCTACAAGTGCTCTATGCCTTCACACATCTTAGAAGGTTGTGATATGCATTACACCCTTCCAATTGGTGTATGGCTTGAAAGCTGTTATCCTTTTTGAGTTCTATGTTTCTTCTCTTCACATTGCCTTTAAGATTCGATGGAGTGTCAAACTGTCATTGGAAGTGTGATTTTGGAAGCTCAATAGGTTGAATGAAATGCACTATTTATTTGATTGGGCTATGCCGGTGGAAAATCAAGGACTTAAAGTAGGTCATGATAACAAGCTCAAGCAATGACCATTGAAGGAAAATGATGGGCTCATGTTGTATGATTCATGCTATTATGCAAAGCTAGGAAAATTGAAAACGATGGCTGGGAACATACATTATTCATTGCAAGTTCACAAATGATACTTACGAGTTTTGCAAATTGGATGGTGCAACTTTGTGTGAGAGATTGAATGCTTCTTTGCATGAAACTACATCATTATCAAGCCATGTGTACATTTAGTATAGGTTTGGATTGCTTGCAATCCGCATTACTTGCTTCATAAATATTTGCATTAATTTTTTGATTTGTTGTCCATTCGTGTGTTCTTACATCATTTTTGGATGACAACTTCTATAATTATCCAATTACTTGAGAATGTTGTGTTTGACATCGGATTGTCGGAAAAATGTTGCCTTGTACACCCTATTTGAATATTAGATTTTGCACACAATTTATGAATGGTCTTGCCTTTGAGAATTAGCTAGCCTAGCGCCTTTCTTCAAACAATATTTTGCCAATATTTCACTTCAAAAATTCTTCTTAACATCGTTAGCCACTTGGAACCACTCAACTTCCTATCATTAACATCCCTCCACCTCAAAAATTTCGATAGCTAACCACTCCATTGCCTTTATTTTCTTCATTCAATGTTTGGCATCATTATGTTGCCAAATGTTTTTTTACACAATTTTTTTGATGTTGGTGCACTCACAACAAAGTTTAGAGTCGACAACCATTGATACTTCAACTTCCTCATTCTCTAATGCTACTTGAGCTTCCATTTCCATTCATTTTACTTCAACTATAGGTTATGTGTTAGCCATTGCCATTTCTTATGGAGTAACTTTTGCCATGGCTACCTCTTCTGCTACATCATTGGCATATACTTTCAAAATTTGTTGGGTATTCAAGAATCCATAGTTGTCCCAAGATGTTATGGTTAGGGACTATGTGGGCATCTTTGCTATGGAGGTTCTTTGGACCATTAACTAGTGGGGTATATTTGCGATGCCCAACGTTATTCTTAACAATTTGTTGATTTAGGCCGCCATTGATAGCTATAACAATTACAATTTTATTGTTCCTCAAGATATTGATACTATTGATCCCTATACCATACACGATTTGTTTAACTTGCTCGTGCGAGATGATATGCCATCATTTGTGGAGATTCCATCGAAGATGCAACTGCTCCATCTTGTTGGCAAGAAAATTGTCACAAAGGATGTAGTTTGATTCCATTTGAATATTTTTAGAAGATGCATGTCAGCGTAGTAGTTGTGGCCATTGATAGATTGCTTTTTAGATGGTCTTGTAAGGGATTTATCGTTGGATTTGCAAAATGTATTTATCATATGTTGTTTACCCAAAATCAATATGACATGGCATGTTTTTGGCTCACTAGTTACGTGGTGCTTTATGATGCTCATTGGTCACAATGATTTGACCTTCAACACCTTCTCATGCCACTACACTTGCACACACTGTTGGTTTCTCCATACAAGGATGAAGGGTTATGCGTGACTTTCCAACCTTATGGTGACCCTTTGAGCAAGCGCTTCATCTCGCATAGTTTTTCGGTCTTGGTGGATTTGAGCAAGGCACATCCTGCTTTCATTCTTAGTGTGATGAATGGCCATTAGCTCAATATTGAATGCTCTTGCCAACTTGAGCAATTAACCTCTCTTTTAGCTCCATGCAAGATGAGTATCCTATCTTTGTTTTGTATGGTGCCACTAGGCTGATTGTGAAGTTGAGGAATCACATGTAGATTGTTGAGGTGTGATTTGAAAAATTTCCCAAACTAAAACCACAGAAAAAAGTTTAAATAAGAAATTGTTATCGCCAATTATGTTGTATGGGTTTATTTGGTGCAACAATATTTTATGAAATCCCTGAGTTTCCTTTGCCCAAAATTTAGTATGTAAGCCATTGTTCCTCATATTGGTGGCTGTAGGGTGAATTTGATTTTGCTATTAAGGCATTGTTTGTTTATTAGTATGCGGGTCCCAATAAACAATTTGAACATTTAACTAATATAGAGAAACTACTTGTCCATCTTCTTTCTATGCCCATGAAGAAACATTCAAAGAGAAGGGTAGGAAATCCATTGTAATGTCCCCTTTTCTAAATTAAAAATAATTAATAATATTTTAAGTTGGGCCCAACCAATTCTTATTTTGGGACAACTTCATATTATTATTATTAAAATAAAAAGTATTTTTAAATACTAAAATAAAAGAAAAAGGAGAGGTCGTCCCTCTTTAGGAGGGAAAAACAAATATTAAAAATAAATAAAGAGGCCTACATGGAGCGCTCCACAAAGAAAGAAAAGTAAAGGCTATAAAAGCAAATGATGGGGGCTCATTTGTGGACATCATCTTGTGAATTATATACTTCTCTTTTGGAAATTGGAGCATCAAGCTCTCATTTTCATCCTTTGAGGACAAAAACCCTCATTGGATCCTATTGGGGACGAAAACCCTCAATAGTCACAACACTTGGGGACGGAAACCCTCATTTGTTGAATTGGTGACTTCATTCGGGAGTCACATTGGAGCTTCAAAATTCAGAATTTCAGAACGGCAAGGGTTTCTATCAGTGCTAGGGCACACATTCTAGCTAGGGCATGCTTTTGGGGCTGCCACATTCATTTTCATCTTGATCTACCCATTTGGAGATTTCGGGATCACTTTTCAGTGGGTTTTCATGGTTGGAAAATTGTGATTTCACTTTCATTGGATAGCTGGTCTCTTCAAGATCATTTTGAGCATTGGTTTGTGTTGAAACTCCAAGTATTGATGGAGTTATGAATTTTAGAAGTTTCAGCTGTATTTGCACTTGAAATAAATTTATAAAATACAAATTTGCTCCAGATTTCATCTTGCTGGATTTATTAAGTATTTGGGATATTTCTATGTTAATTTCCAGCCCATATTGCATGAGAATGGATGCCATTAAGTGCTGCTACAGTTCGCTGCATTAGGAAGACTTGTTTATTTACTTTCAGCTGCTTTTAATGATGTATGATGCCCTAAAAGTGTAATTTCCTGTTCGCTGCTAGGGTTTCTAATATTGTTGGATCTGCTGTTATAAAAATCAGATTATTTTCAGTTGGGGTTTGTGTAAATTCCTTGTTGGTGTGGTTCAGCCCTAAAAAGGGACATTACATCCATCTTCTTTCTACTCCTATTTCCACAAGTACGTTAGCTTATGCTATTAAGTTAAGTAATGAGGGCATCCAAAATGCCTATTTGTGGTTGTCATTACATTAGCTTATGCCCTTCTCTACCCCATAGGCAGTCGAACCTTATACTTGAAACTTATAAGTTGTCCCTTGGTGATGCTGGGTACTTGTCCCATTCGTACATGCCTACAAGTTATCACAGAAATTGCTTGATGCCTTGTGGGAGTATTTGAATCTAGGTCCATTGGGGTGACACCTATTAAACGCTCCCTTTTGTTAGACACCTCTTAGTTGTCCCATGATAAATTGGACTCATATCATTTGTAGACACCTATAAGCCGTCCTAGAATTTTGTTGACTACTTTAAGTCATACCATTGGATTAGTTGAGCATTGTTCCTTTGGTTGACATTCGTGCCTTACTTTTGTGGATGATGTTTGTAAGTCGTCTTGTGGTAGACACTTCTAAGTCATTCCCGAGGAGAATATTGTGAGGTTAGAAGTTATCTTTCTTGAATGGCATTTTTGCTATATTTGTAAGTTTTATTGCGTGCATATTTAATGTGCTATGCAATATTGCTGTTCAATGAATTTTAAAATTTTGAATCATTAGATATAAGTGACAGTCTACTGCCAGGATCTTTGTTTATCCTTGTTGCTTGAGAAATCAATGTGGTTATAAGAATATCTGGAGATTACTGTAACTGGAATTTATGTCTCCATTGGTCACCTCTATTGCATTTTCACGTGGGTTGTTTGTGAACTGGGATTGACACTCATTTATGACTATCATGGCACAAAACATGTTCATCTAGTTCAGGAAAACTTGCAGAGTTTTATTTTCCACGTGACTATTCAGTTTACCCTTAAAAACTTTCTTATCAGTATAAAACCAACACTGAATATGACGGCTTAGAAGATTAATAAGAAAATGCATCACTATTATTTGGAAGACTTACGAACCATTGTAGATTGTTTTGACACTCCTGTGGGGGAACTTTATGACTTAGCTTTGAGAAATTACAACCCAATTTTCTTCCCTACGTTGTTATTGGGTTGGTTTTATGTTTTCATGTCTTTGAATTGAACTTGTTCACGTTTCACATCCGTTGGTGCTCTTATCCTAAAAGTAACATTCTGAACATCAGATTATTGAATATATATGTGATTTTTTAATTCTAGATATTCTGAATATCTTCAATCAAGAGACATTAGGGACATTGTAAAATGAAGTAAGTCAGGTTTGTTTAATTTAGTCAATTAATAGGAATTGCTTTCTTATCCAAACAAAGACTAGATTGCTTTTTGTTTTGTCATGTTTTGTTATATTTTGATGCATATGATTGAAAAGGAGCATAACATTATATGTAAAGATAATGTTTAATTCTCTAAATTAGTTTCTTTTTATTTTGACTTTCCTGCAGTTTTATTTGTTTTGTTATTGGGCTTATAGACGTCTCTTGTTCTTGGGTCTATATATGTCTCTTCCTTGAAGTATCTTTGATATTCTTTAGGCACTTCATTGAGACAGATCGATGATGTATTTGACAGTCCAATCTATCAGAGTTATGAAAAATCTTTTAAACTGCAAGATCTCTCTTGCACACCATTTCTGCAGCTCAGAGATTGCTCACATACATTAAATCAGATTATTGAACAAAAGATACAATAATGCACAATAGTCTCTATTCATGTGTATGTGATGTGTTTAGTACAATAGGAGTGCCTATTATATAGGCTTACAACATAGTTATCCTCAACTAGAAAATAGGTTGTAAAAGCTAATATTAGGAAATAATTCAAATCCCTAAAATCATGCTCAAATAAACCTACGTGAGAACCAAATATAAGTTGTTAATATAACAACTTGACTCCCTAATTGAAGCTTACTCACACAAGTGAGTGTGAACAAGGCTCAAACCAAGCTAGTTAGGAATTAACCCAAATCACTATCCAATGTGAACATGATCACTCCAACACGATTTCCCCCTTTTTGTCTTCTGCTTGATGATAATATAATTCTTTTATTTAAAAAGCACATGCCTGAGTATTTTATATTTTTGTGTTGCTGTGTTTGGCTCAATGAATACAACAAAGATTCAACTGGCAGCAAAAACCAGTGTTACCTAAGACTCTGGGACGGCAAAAAATTTCCAAAATTTCGGGACGGCGGGGGACGACTATTAAAATAATATATAAAATTATAATATTTAAAATATACAGATAAATTTTAGAAATTTTATGAATAGCAGTTCATATTTATATATCAGTCCACCATGTGCATACAGTCCACATCCAGACGTCCATATTAAAAACTCAGCAGCATACATATAGCTATACTAATGTTATATGTCCATATAACTTTTAATATTAATATGTATGCTGCTGGTTTTCATAGTATGTTGTGACAGTCCACCATGTGCATTTGTGCTCGAAAATTTCTGTATTCATATATCACTCTTGATTCTTAATATGTCTTTGTAATACAATACAGTTGGGTTATGGTTAACCGGTAAACGTTTTTAAAGAGAAAACAACAAAGAAATTAATTAAAAAAATAATTATTTAAAAAAAAATCAGAAGTCCTCAAAAACACCCTGACATCCCCAAAAAAATGGGGACGTCCTTGAAACGTCCCTTGGTATTAAGGGAAGTCCCCCTTTTTTCCCGCCCCTTTGGAAACGTGGGGGTGATGTTTCCCCCCCATCCCTTGAACGCCCGGGACGTCTGGTTTTCAGGCGGGGTGTGTCCCAGCAGTAACACTTGGGAAAAACTAACCTAAATTAATGTCTATCACAACTTTGGTTGGTTTTTAAAAAATTGTTGAGACTGATTGACACCTTTTGCAATGGCCAAGGACATTACATGAATGAAATGCGTGCTATTACCAAGAATGAATATAGAATGTCAGTGCTTTGCCACATCCAATGCATATGAATATTAACAATTAGTGTTCAATGGCAAGTCATGACAATGAATACAATATTTCTTTATATTTAGTAAACTAATTCCTTTGTAAGTGACAAAAATCACACCTTTCAATTAAGGTCGAAATAACACAACAGCCTAGCTGCAGAAAAATAAAACAACTTGCCACGATATCAGGGTAATTCAACAGTTTGTCAAGTAGTTTGTTTTGTATCAATAGCACTCCTACTCTATTTGGGCCACATTCTAGCCTCATGCTTAGGTCATGTGCTCTCTAAATGGAGGTACCACGTTAATGAAATAAACAACCAAAGGGTGAAGATATTTACAATGGGTGCACTAGCTTATGTGTTTATACTTGCAGCTGTTCATTAGAGGATTTCTTTAATGTTTACAACTGGCTGTTATGATACCTTTTTGTTCATTAGAGGATTTCTTTAATGTTTACAACTGGCTGTTATGATACCTTTTTGTACTTCTTTAATCATCGTCATTGTTAACACATCTATTGCATGTCAAGCTTTAACTCAGTAAATATTAATCTGAGTTGGACATTTTGGCTATATTGATGTGCTTAATATGACCAATAAATGTGTTAGAATATACGGAAAGAGAAAGAATGAAGAAATAATAAAATGTACAAAGAACGGATGAAGAGAAACCGGAATGCACACATTATCATTGTGTGTCCGTCATTTTATTATGTGAAAGATGGTTACAAAGTGGTTGAAGTAGTTTCAACCATTTATTAGTTAACACTTAACTAATATTAATATAACGTTAATAAATAAGCCTTATATTTTAACACCCCCTCTTAAGGCTTACTCTATAGAACATACTGACAGAAGATTAAAATAACAAAACCAAACAAGACCATGCATTCTTCAGAAGCTTTCCCTTTTGAAAACAATGCTTTGACCAAGTAGAACTCCATCAAGTTGCCTCCCTGACCCTCATAAAGGTGTAGTTCCCGGATTCCACCTCCCGAACTCCTGAATAAAAAAATCTTCTGAATTGTTGGACAACCATTCATACTGAGCCATCCACAAGCTCCATCAAGTTGTCTCATGACCCTCGTAAGGGTAAATTCCCGAGATTCACAGACTTCCGAACTAATCTGGACAACCATCCATGCTGAGTTTTACCTACACTGGATTCCTTTATGTCTTCAAAGTGTTGTGATTATTTTAAAATACACATTGTCTATCAGGAGTTCATCAATGTCAGCATCTGGTGGATTTTCAACACTGGCTTCATTTACTTCGACTTGGAATTTTCCCTTCATCTTTTTCTTTACAATCTGACCCGTCTCTTTGAAAAATATTTTGTTCAATAACTTGATAATATGAACTTTCTTCACAATTCTTTATCATTGTCTCCAAACATCTTTGGCTTGTCACAAAATTCAATCCGAAATTCGTACAACGTTTTGTGTTTTCGTGCCCTAGAAATTCACGAATGTTGTACCTTTCAACCTGTAACCTTCAGAAATTGCGATGGTTGTATTTTGCCGAAATCACAACTGTATTTTATGCAAATCGTGATTGCTGATGACAGTAATGGCAGTGGCAATTTTTCGTCTATATAAAAAAATGACTGTATTTTTCCCTTTTGAATTCGTGATTCATGTTTTGTTCTTATACGACTGTAATTTGCGACTGTATTCTGCTTGGTTTCGTGTCTATTTTGGTGACTATATTTTGCCTGGTTTTGTGACTATATGTTTGCCCTTTTTCTACTGTATTTTTTTCTTTTTCGAACATCTGGTTTCGTGGCTGTATTCATGTATATCTGTGACTGTATATATGGATTCACGACTATAAAAAGAGACTGTTGCAGCCCCTCGATTTAACAGGCTGTTGATTTAATTTGTTACAGACCGTTTCACGACTTTGTTTGCTCCTGATTTGCAACTATTCGTATTCTCCCTTGAACCTCTTCTCACAACTGTCTCAAACCCTCTTGTGACTTCAGTTTTCCTTTAAAAATGCAACTTTTGTTGCTTTTGCGACCCTTGTGACCTCTATTCTAGGCTTCTGCGACCCTTGCTAGCTTTGTGAAAACAATTTTGTCCTGTTCCCTAGCTGGTACTCTTTGCCACTTTTTCTGCCCTCTTGTGATTCACATTTTTGTATATATTCTGCCCTTTTGCGAACTGTAATACGACTGTAACAGCAGCAATAATGGCGACCTCTTTCCTTCTCTTTCTCCTTACATCCCGCGCTCTGATACCAATGTTAGAATATGCGGAGAGAGAAAGAATAAAGAAATAATAAAATGTACAAAGAACGGATGAAGAGAAACCGGAATGCACACATTATCATTGTGTGTCCGTCATTTTATTATGTGAAAGATGGTTACAAAGTGGTTGAAGTAGTTTCAACTGTTTATTAGTTAACACTTAACTAATATTAATATAACGTTAATAAATAAGCCTTATATTTTAACAAAATGTACTCCTCTTAAGGATAAAGTGAAGAATTTCAAGGCTATCTTAGCACTATTTCTAATTTCAAGTCGACTTCAATAGAAAAATTAGTCTTATGAGGGGACACGCACCCCCATCCAAAGCCGTCCCTGAAGTTTGGGACGTATCGGGGACTCGGGGTGGGGACCAAATGTCCCCGTGTCCGGCCCAAGCAAAAATCAAGGGATGTCCTGTGCTTCAACATTTCGGGGACGCCATGACGTCCCTAGGGGTGGTTGAGGGACGCCCTCTCGTGGCCCAACTACTATCAACATAATTTTGTTTTTTTCACAAACTCATATGGGTAACTTCGAAGATTATGAATTTCTAAATCGTTTACCCAATTAATGCACAAAAAAGGTGTCCCCAACTCCTCTTCACATTGGGAAAACATGAGGTATGTGCTGATTTTTATTTGATTGGCATGGCTGATATCAATCTTGTGCTTGGGGTCCAATGGTTGCATTCATTGGGAGAACTCACTCTCAATTACCAAAACATGGAAGTAAGCTTTATGGACAAGGGCAAGAAGGTGACACTTCAAGGTATGATTCCGGAAACCCCTCAATTCAAGTACTTAGTAGAAGACACCTTGTCAAGGGAATCATATTTTTGCTCTTTATCTAAGATAGCAGCAGATTGGAAGTCTTTGATTACAGCTGAATATGTCAAAAACAAGTTTGCTAATGCTGTTTTTGAGGGTGAAATGATGGATGAAAGGTACAAGGTAATGGATGGGCTCATTCTCTACAAGAACCGGGTTTATTTAGTGCCCGAATCAAAGGTGAAAAGTAAGATATTGAGGGTTGTTCATGATGACCCATCCAGTTATTTCAAGACTTATAAACAGGTGAGGGAAAAATTCTATTGGAAAGGCCAAAAGGGGAAGTACTCCAATACATCGGGAGTGTCTAGTGTGCCAACAAAACAAAATGGAACATGCATTTCCAGCTGGACTCTTACAACCTCTTCCTATTCCCACTCAAAAATGGGAAAGTATCTCCATGGACTTCATCACGGGGCTGCCCATGGTTCAAGGTAAGAATTGTCTATATGTTGTGGTTGATAGGCTCACTAAATACGCTCATTTTTGTCCCCTTCCAGCCAAGTACAATGCACCTATAGTGGCTGATGTATTTTTAAGGAAGTGTTTAGACTTCATGGGCTGCCCAAGGATATAGTGAGTGACATAGGGACAACAGATTTATGAGCATGTTTTGGCAAGAATTGTTTCGTTTAACAGGTACCAAACTCACTCCTAGCACTAGCTACCATCCTCAAATAGATGGGCAAACAAAAATAGTCAACAAATGGGTGGAAGGCTACCTACGGAATTACATTGATGGGCAACAATCAACATGGATAAAATGGCTATACATGGCTGAGTTTTGTTATAATACCACCTTCCAAATGTCTATCGGTATGTCTCCTTTCAAAGCTTTGTATGGTTATGATGCCCTTTCCTTTGTTGATTTGGTTATGATGGATAGTAGAGTGCCAAGGGCCAAAGATTTAGTTCAGTAGAGCCATGACACCTTGAAAGAGCTCAAAGAAAACCTCCAATGTGCCCAAAACCAACAGAAGATGTATGCAGATCAACATAGGAAAGAAAGGTCATTTGAGGTAGGTGATATGGTGTTTTTGAGGTTGCAGCCCTATAGGCAATCTTCCCTCAAACAAAGTGGTGCGGAAAAGCTGAAACCATGTTTCTATGGTCCCTACAAGGTAAAAGGAAAGGTGGGAAATGTTGCATATGAACTTGAGCTACCGGAACATAGTAAAATACACAATGTTTTTCATGTTTCATGCCTCAAAAAGGCACTTGGACAACATATTACTCCCTCTCTTGAGTTGCCACCATTAGATGAGGAAGGTAAATTGGTTCTAATTCTGGAAGGTATTTTGGAAGTCCGTGAAAAGAGGTTAAGGAACCGAAGCATAAAGGAATATTTGATTCATTGGAAGGGATTGCCACTTGAAGATGCTACATGGGAAAGTGCAGCGATTTTAGAACATCCAAATTTGCAATTGCTTGAGGACAAACAATTTCGGGAAGGGAGGACTGTAATGTTCCCTTTTCGAAATAATATAAATTGAAGGCTTCTTGCTCATCCTTCTTTTTTGTGGGCAAGAAGAAGTGGAACAAGGGAAGGACTTGAGCTATATTTCAGTTTTCTTTATTCATATTTATGTTTTTATTTTGTGTTTTGCCTTTCCAAGCAGGTCGGCTGGGTTAGAGAGCTCCCAAGATGAAATTAGAAAATAAAGCAAGCTTCCAAAGAGGTCGGTCTTGGGGTAATTCACCCTTTAGACCTTTGGCGCCACCATAAGGGTATAAAGGGAGTCGCATAGGCTCATTTTGGATCATCTTTTGGCATATATACTTGGTTCTAGAGCTGGTTGCTCTAATCCAAATCCACTAAGGGGCGACAATCCATTAGTGTGGCATCCAAGGAGGACGAAACCCTTCCTTGTGGAATATTGGAGAACAAAACTCTCCAATTTGGTGGTGATTGAGGACATCTTTGAAGACTATCTTGCTGGTTTGCAACTAGGGCTTGGAGAAGGAATACCAAGGGTTTTGGTATTATTTTATGCCCCTCTCCTAGGGAGCGACTTGTATAGGAGTGTGATCGGGTCCTTTCTAGGGCACAAATTTACATTCCAAGTTGATATTTGGACTTCTCATATTTTATAAGGCTGATATATTGCATATTTGGTATTTATTGGGGTTTGGTGACCTCATTTTCAGTCACTTCTATTGGCTGTACTTCTGTTGCTAAATTAATTTCCAGTTGTGCATGTGTCATGTCCCTTTTTGGAGACTAGCGGATTTGAAGACCTTAACCCTTTTTTCCTTCCCGTGGGTTTAAGGAAGCAAGGGGAAGACTTGGATGACATTTTCTAATTAGATATTTTCATTATTGTCATGTATTCCTATTGGGAAGCCAAGCACTCCAATAAAATAACTTATTTAATTAGAATATAAAGTATTTTTGAGCATGTAGGCTTCAAATACAAATTAGATAATTATAAGGTCGACCATCATTTGATATTTAACACCCCTTATTGTTATAAAAGGAGGTTCTTTGCCCATTTGATGGATATGTTGAATCTTATTTTTTCTTTTGGGTAAAGGTTGTACCTTTCCTCTCTCTCATCAAGGAGGCGAAAACCCTTGTTTGAGACCACTTTAAGGACGAAAACCCTTGATAATGGAACTTGTCTTGGGGACTAAAACCCTCAAGAAAGGATATTTGAAACCCGTGTTTCAAAAATCGCGATTTATCGGCGATAAATCACGATAAATTGTTTACAAGCATGAAAACGATTAATCTTTTGAAAAATCGCGATTTTTGTTATGCCGATAAATCGGCGATAAAATACCCTCCAAAATCGTTGAAAATCGTGGCAAAACTCGTCGAAAATCGTGGCTTAGGGTTAAATACGAAAATAGACCAAATCGATTTGTTTTTTCTCCTGTTTTCTCTTTGCCCGACTCGTTTTTGCTACTGCGACTTGCATTTACTCCATTCGTGGGCATTCGACGTGGGTAGGAGGGCACGCAAGTTCAGTTCGTGGCCATTTCGTGGCCAGTTCGTGCCCTAGCAGGTAAAGAATACTGTATTTTTTTCTTTTTTTTCAATACAGTGAATACACTGATTTTTCAATACTGTAAGTGTAAATATTAAAATTTATATTACAAATTTACAATACAGTGAATACACGACTTTACAAATAAATATTTAACAATGAAAATACTTATTGCCTGTAACTTATTAATATTAATACTTAATACTAATAGTATTTATTTAAAATTTTAATATATTAATTCGTTTTGATTCTTTTATATATATTTAATATATTACGGTCTTTGTTAATAGTTAACTGTTATACAACTTATATAATATATAGTATATTGTACAATGTATATATTTATATAAAATAACAGTCATATTGTATTTTATTTTATTTTATACGTTTTGTATATTCTGTACAATGTACATTATTATAAATTTATACTTATAGTTAACACTTAATAACTGTAAAGATACACTATACACTATACAATTATAATAGTATATTCAATATTGTATAACGATTTTAAAAATATTATCTATGAAGTTATCATAATATACTAACGTCTTCAATATAGTTTTTTCGTAATATACTAACTTTTTTGGTCAAAACTTAATCGAAAATATGCATATGGGTCTATGGCATTCTATAAAGTCACTTCTCGCATCATTTAACATTGTTTTTACATTTAATTTAAGTATATTTTATGAATTTAAATGTTTTTAAAAGTAGCGATAAAGTTGTCGATTAATGCCGATTATTGCCGATTTCCAATTTCCGATTCAAAATTTGGCCTGCCAATTAATCGCCAATAACGATTTTTTGAACTATGTTTGAAACTATTGAATATCTCAAAGAATTTGGAGCGGATATCTTTCTATCTAGCCCTAGGCGACTTGTATCATGAACATGTTGGATATGTTTTGATGAATGTATGGTATGATTTCTTGCATGGATGGACTTATATTAATTATTTATGGTTAACAATCATTTCATTGTATGTTTGAGCTACTAATTCATTATTTCCAAGAGGGGCGAATTGCTTTAGGTCAAATTTGGCATGTTTGGACAAGTTGATTTGATATTTGCATTCTTCATATTTTTAAACCCCAAGATCCCAAGTTTCATGAATTTTGGAGCTTCCTAGGTAAAGTTATGAATTTTTAAAGTAACTTTGCAGATAGGGGTTTATAGAAAATTCATATCTTCATTTCCGGGGCACTATAAATTATTTTTCCTTAATATGTTGATTGTTGGTAATTAATCTGAATTTTTGGGCTTGATTGGGCACATTTTCAACGAATTTAGGGCATACGAAGTGAGTGGGAGTTCTCAAAACAGGTCGCTGCCCTAGGAAGGGAAAAATTGTAGGTTTCAGTGTGCATTTTCAGTCATATCCAGCCCACAGAAGTCTGATTACAGCCATCTAAAAATTAATTTCAGTCATCTCTCATTCAATCCTAGCTATTTTCCGAAGTCCTCAAAAATGGACATTACAACATGTGATTGAATTTCATGGTGTAAATTGACCTACATTGTTCCTAGAAGGCTTATATATGTTGTGGATGAGTTTCATAGTGATATTTGGGTGAATTATTGTACTTTGCAAGCAGATGCCCAATAGAACCAGACTGCTGTACATCGCTGTTCCAATTTTCAGTCTGTTGTTATAAAAATCAAATTATATTCATTTGGGGTTTGTGTGGATTCCTTGTTTGTGTAGTTCAGCCCTAGAAAGGGACATTACACAATAAGGTGTGACTCGAGATCTTTTTCTTTGTCATTTACGATGTACTTAATCGGCTCAATTATTGAGTCGTTTCTATAACAAATCTCACCCAAACATGGATAATCCATTGTTGGACCACGATTGCCGTTAGACCAAAACCCATAGGTGTTAGTTTTCGCTACAATCGCCAGAGTTAGGATCTACGAGAGGCGGTTAGTCCATGTCACGAAACTCACGGGAGCTGACACACATGCCAACAATCTCCCCCTCGGTGTTACCCAAGTGAGTTTCAAATCAAGACCTCGTAGCTCTGATACCATTTGTTGGACCGCGATTGCCGTTAGACCAAATCCCATAGGTGTTAGTCTCCGCTACAATCGCCAGAGTTAGGATCTATAAGACGCGGTTAGTCCATGTCACGAAACTCATGGGGAGCGCTGGACACACATGCCAACATCCATATCAACAAATTTGAGCATATTGTAATGTCCCCCTTTTTGTGAGACATTACTATCAAATCGATTCACTCTTTTTATTAGCATTGTAACCCCTTGGTATGCCTAGCGCTACAAGTGAGAGTTTCTAGGTAGTCTAGAATGTGCACATAGGTTAGTTATTTCTTAATATTAAATAAAGTGCACAAGGTAGTGGGTCATTAAATAATGTTTTAGGAGAAAACATTTAATAGTCGGTCATTGGAGATCGCACCTCTTAATTCTATAAAAGAGGGGTCACATTTCCTTTATTGGTATGCTTTTGGATAAAATCAATTTGACTCCATGCTTGGAGTAGGGATGGATGCCCGCCATTGATGCTTTCTTTCTCTTTGCTTTGGAGATCTATTGTAACTGGTTATTGAAGATCAAATTGAAGAAGTTATTTGTGAGATCCATGTTTTTGGCTTTGGCAAATATTTTGGTCAAACTTGCAAGTGAAAATCTGCATTTTCTACTGTAGCGAATCACTGTAGCGACGTCACTGTAGCAGCTGGTTTTGTGAGTGTTTTGCAAATTGATTTTGGTGAATAATTCCTCCAAACCCTAGCGATTTCCATTGGTTTCATTGTGGACTGTTTGCATGCATTTAGTAGTGTGGATCGATCAACTTTTTGCATGTTATTGTGCCCTTGCTGCAGCGACTTCATTGGAGGCAAGTTCATGATGGTATTTGATGGATATTAGACTGATTTCTAATTAATATAAATCTGCTATTTTATCCTACACTCAGCGACTCCCTTGAGAGTTTGTTAGGCATTTGAATGTATGTTTTGAAGCCTGTATGAGCAGCAAGCTGTGTGGTATTAATTCATTAATGATAGTGACTGGTTTTGAGTGCAAATATATATCTTTTGACAGTGATTTCATATCCTCTTGTGACTACCTCACCTCTGAATTTGGCAATCTGATCTGTGCATAGTTTAGTGGTATTTTGGAGGTCCTTATGGCGGCGAACTCCATAGGTAAAAGAATCTGATTTATATGCATGTTCTAACCCTCAGTGGGCAACGATTCCCAGCTTGGTATTGTCTAGTGTTGGCGACTTTGATTGAGGATCAAATTTGTATAACATATGCACTATGGCAGCGAATCACTACTTGTTTTGATGGTTAGTATTTTCCCAGACTTGATGATCTATATTTTGCATGCTCTTAAGGTGTTTGGGAGTCTATTATTGCGGTGATGAATGTGATACTTTTCTGAGTTTTTGGGAAAGGTATCGATTTGGGTTTTGGTGCTCTTTATAGCAGTGATCTAGGCCAAAAATGTTTACTGTGTTTTCTAAGAGCTCTCCCAGATTATTTGATTAATTCGTAGTGATCTAAATATGGAATATTAGATCAGTTCATATAGATGTTTCAGCGACTTGTATTTGGTATGCATTTCGTATGATTGGAGGTTTGATTTGGGAGTTCATTTGGGCACGGATCCATTGTGCTTTGAATGTACAAAGTCCCTTGTTGAAATGACTTGCTCCAGGGATTATAAATCTGATTTCATTGGCCCAACTCAGAGCAGCAAATTGACCCTACAGTGTGATGCTAATCTGCTAAGTTTATTACATAATATTGGGGTGTTGGGTGGCTTTCTTGCAGCGATCCATGTATGAAGTTCAGGTCTGATTTGTTACATATATTTGGGGCAGCATTTCCTATTGGTTTGAATACTCATTTGATAGTTGTGGTAGTACAGACTTGGCGAACCATAGTGTGCATGATTTGGGGGTATCTTAGAGTTCTTTTATATAGCAATCTGAATCTGATTTTGCATACAGTATAGGAGCAACGAATAGCAAATTATTTCCCTTGCATATTAATCTCAGCTGAAGATGGTTGTTTGAGCCATTTGATAGAGGCCATTAAACCCCTATCTTTGGGTTTATTGAGTCATCTCATCGAAGGCACAAACACTCTTTATTGGTTTTGATCACTCGCAGTTGTTTTGGGTGTTGAATCTTCTTGTTGAGTGCCATCTTATCATTGTTCCTAAAAGGGGACATTACACATACTCACGATGGGCTCGGTAAAACTGAGCAAGTACTCCACACAGTCACACCACCCATCATCAAGGACCAATATTTTCACCTTTGTGGCACTTCAATTCCTCTCTCACCTTCACGAGTCATCTCAAGATGAGTGTGTGTGAGGCGAATTGAGACTCAACAACCTAATAAGAAACTAAGATAAATAAAATCATAAACAAGTAAAATGTTTACTAATCAAAATTATACAAATTATGAACTTACAAAATTTATTTAATGGTTAAAAATTTAAACAATAAAAACATATTTACCTTGAATAGCTGCATTTTCAATAAGCTGCTGGAGATGGCTTGGGACATGTGGTGGTTCATAATGCAAATTTGGATCTTAATTACCTCCTCATAGACTTGTTTGATACAAGCAATTTTGATGCCCCAATTTTTGTAGCATAAGGTTGAGGGAATGAATGTCACAAGGGTCCAAAATTTGTATTTGTACCTTTTCTCAACCAAGATCCCCGCAACTATGTGATTTTTGCATTGTTTGTTATGACTTGAACAATGTATTGAGGCCTCGTTGCCTCAATGGACTCAATGAGGATGTTGCCAATGAATTAGGAATTCTTCATCTGCCCCTCACAATCAACAACCCTAAAAAATGTTGCATCTTTAGAGCACATTACAACCGTAGTGCCCGCCGTTTCTCTCCTTTGATGATGACGTCTCTCTGTGTCATTCTTGCTTGGGATCTTGGAATTAATATTATCATAGCTATTTGATTTTGAATAATTATGATTCTATTGAAATGATCAACACTTAATTGCTAACTTGTTCTCGGCAAGATGTTGTATGAGGCATGCGATTCCAATTTATTATTGTTATCATTATTGCTGGGACTAGTTATGATGTTATGAATATTAATAATCTTAGACTTATATGGATGATATTTTGAATATAATTTGTTGATTGAAATGATTATTGTTCTCATTAATGGATGGTTGTGGTGTAATTGATTTGGATGGTTTAACATATGGAATTTGATGGATTTGTAGAGTAAAGCATGCATCTTGTAACTAATTATGAAATGTGTCATGGTTGAATTGTCATGATTTCTAACATCTTGTATAATGGGCGGATGCATTTGTAACTATTGGGTTAATTGCATATGTATGGCGTAATTTCTTGAGATGTGTGTGATTGTTTCATTTAGCATATTGTATCGAGCGAGTATGATGACACATGAATTTAGTGTGTAGGTTATAGGTTCACACAGGAAAATGTGGGACTCAAAGTTTGCATCTCCAAGATTACACAATGGCCATTTGGGCCGAATCCTCACTCCTTTGTTTGATTGGTTTTGTCTTTCTTGGACATGGTTTCTAGTGGATATGAGAAAACCATTCTCCTTGTGTATGTTTCGTCATTGTTACGGGCACCTTGTGTTGTTGCCTTGTTGGACTCATTTTAGTGTTAACTATTTTAACCTCTTGTTTAAAGTCATTTTTAAGGGTCTAATTATCCCAAATTGTATTAATGGTGTCTTTGTTAATTAAGCATGTTTAAGTGTGGGACCGCCTAAGCAAGGGTTAGGTGAGCCCCTCCACCTTTTAAAGTGGTCCACTTTTTCCAAGCCCGAAATTGGGCTAAAAAGGAAATTTTAAAGGGTGCTTAGATCCATTGGGGGTCTCATTTACATAAAAATGGACCCCTTGGACCCTACTATGGGTAGGGGACCTTTTCAAGGTTCAAATGGGTTTTTCCTCCCATTTGAGCCTCTCTTGTCCCCATCTTCTTAATTAACTTGTTTTGTGTGCCCTCTTAGGATTTTGGGATAAATTTTATTTTGTTGATTTTGTTAAATTTTTAGAGATTCCCCTCATTAAGACCCTTGTCTTATGCATGATGGAGACCTAAGGGAATCTTGGGTTTGAGAGGGAGAAGGGTGACACATGTCACCCTCTCATTGGTGAGGATCCTTGAGATTCCTCTTCTTATTCCTCCACTTTGGAGGGGGTAAGGACTTTTGGCTTCATTTTGCACTTGGGAGTTTGGAGGAGAGCTTGGAAAAGAATTGGAGCTTGGGAGTTGGCTTGTTTGGTTGAGAGGTAGGCCTCTCACCCTCATGTTTTATGTTATGCATTATGTAAACATGTATGGAATGACTTCTTGTTAGTTTCAAATATTGTGTTTCATGGATGTTTTTCCTTGTTTTCCATCCATCTCACTTGAGATGGACTTGAGTGTTGGGGAAGAGGGGGTAAACCCCTCTTGCACCCACATGGCTTGATGGGCAAGCCATAATGGGATTTGTTTTTACTTTTTTACTCCCTCATATGGTTGATGAGGGAGATGAGATTTCATATGGGTTGAAACTCATCTCCCTTCCTTGTTAAGGAAATCTTCCAAGGTTTGAAAAGTTCTTGGAAGGAGGCATAGAGTTGGGATTTGGAGGCTATAAGAAGTTTGAAAGTATGGTGTTCTTATTGGAAAGTTTTAATGTATGAAATATCAAATGTTTGCAATGGGCGTTCTTGCCCCTCTTCTCCTTTTTGAAGAAGCTTAAAGTTTCTTCCTTGTGCTTTGGTATTTGGTTTTGTTGGTTGTGGAGATGTGTGTGCTCGGACAACCTTTTTTTCTCCTTATGCATCCTTGAGGCATGCAACCTCTCTCTCCCATGGGATTAGAGGGAGGCTAGCATGTCCTCCACTCGTGGAGTTGGCATATAATGATGCCATTTGGTTGGGTGGACAACCAAGCCGTTTCTCTTGCATTTTGGAGTCCTACTACTTGTTGATGGAGCATGATCCCTAAAGCTCTTATTTTTCATGTTATCTTAAAGTTGAAAAGAAATGGAGATATTATTCTTACTCTTATAAACTTGTAAAACCAAAAAAAGAAGAAGATTTGTTTTAAGTTGTAGCGAAATGGAAGTTTTATAGTAATCTTCTCTCGTAACCTTTTGTCGGAACAAAGGAAGTTGTGAGTTATTTTTTTAAAGATGAAGTCTTTCTCCTATCATGGTTTCCAATGGCCTTGTTGAGCTTCTATCTCCTTGAACATGCATGATTTACATTCCTTGTTACTACCCTTGATAAGTAGGTGTTGTAAAATAATATATAAAGAAAAGGTGGGGTTGTTATCAAGTTTGTGAAATTTTACCACACATTCTTGAAGTTATTCCTTGTATTAAATGGAATGAGAAGAAATATAGCTCCTCTCTGTTTCTTGAAATGATTGGTTTAGATTGGGGTTGTACTACACCATCCAAACTTGCAATTCTTATTGGCTCTTAAATCATTAATGTATGGTTCATGGTTGTATTTTAATAACGTGATAAATCTTTCTTTGCTTTGGATCTCCTAAGTTAATCCTCCATTTGAAACTCTATTAAACTAGGGTGTATTTGATATTGGGATGTACATATGTTTCCCTCTATACTTGTTGATTGGTTTCCAACTTGCAAAGGAGAGAGAATGAATAGTAGAAGATATATCTATTATTATTTTGGATGGCATTAACTATAGGATTACCAATATTTCATGGTTGTTAGCATACTAAGTGACAATTAAAAGAACGATATCGTGCTGGCTTTCATGGCTCTTTCCTTGGAATCAAAATGAAATATCCATATGTATCATGTGCCTTCTTCTTTCTCACCTTGCTTATGGGGTTCAATGGGAAAAACTTACGTATTAGAATGCCAAACATGGCTCCACCCTTTTGTAATGTCCCTTTTTGGGGGCAAAACTAAAGAACAAGGAAAACGCAAATCCCAATTAATTCAAATTTGAATTTCAGACCAACAAACTGAAATTTAAACCCAGATTAAAACAACGATCAGATTTTCCGAACAACAATGTAAAAATGGATGAAAAACACTTGAAACTCTTCAAATAACCTTGCCAAAATATTAATATGTATTTTAGGCATCAACCAAAGTAATTTTCAACATGAAATCTGATGGAAAACACTGCTGGAAATTAATTATAAATCAGCGAAGTACAACTCCACATAAAATTATGAAATGAGGGTTTACAAACCCCAAACTTCACAAAGAATAGTAGATTCTGGCTTTATAAATTATGAGAAAGCCAAATATGAAAACAAATCAGATTTCCGTGCCCTAGAAGGCACCAAACTCCACACTAGGGTAAGTCGCTCCACCTAGGAGAGACCCAACAATGCATGCAAGAATCTGAAAATGTCTTCTCTTCCTCCAAATCTGCAATTTGCCTTCAATTCACACAAGGATGGAGGGTTTTCATCCCCCAACCAGCCACAAGAAGGGTTTTTGTCCTTCTTGGAAGAGCCACACACTTGGATTTCCACCCAAGAGTGGAAAGAACAATGAGGAACAACCCAAAAGTCCAATTATAGTAAATGCGCGAAAAAGTGAATGCCCAAATGAAGTCCTTAGTCTCCTTTTATAACCCAACTTTGGTGCCAAGGCCCAAAAAGGATAAGGCCGACCCATAAAGAACTCTTTTAATTGGCTTCATTAATGCACCAAACCCAGTTGACCTGCTAAAAAGAACATACTAAAAGAAAACATTAAAAATTAGAAAATATACGTGCAATGAGAATTCACTTCCTTTTCCAGTTCACTCCACTTCTTTGCCATGGAAAAGGGGATGGTGTGAAGTCCAAAATCATGCTCTGAAGTTGGAAAAGGGGACATTACAATCCTCCCTTCCCAAAATTGCTTGTCCCCAAGCAATTGCAATTGTGCATGATCCAATATTGTTGCATTTTCCCATGTAGCATCCTCCATGGGTAATCCCTGCAAACGAACCAAACACTCCTTGATACTTCGATTCCTCAACTTCATGAATTTCTAGGATGCTTTCCAAAATTGGAACCAACTTGCCCTCCTTATCTAATGGTGGCAACTCATGTGAGGAAGTAAGGTGTTGTCCTAGTGCTTTTTTGAGGCATGAAACATGAAAAATATTATGTATCTTGCTATTTTCCGGAAGCTCAAGTTCATATGCCATATTTCCCACCTTTTCCTTTACCTTATAAGGGCCATAAAAGCGTGGTTTCAACTTTTCCGCACCTTTTTGTTTGATAGAAGATTGCCTATAGGGCTGCAATCTTAGAAACACCATGTCTCCCACCTCAAATGTCCTTTCTTTCCTATGCTGATCTGCATATAGCTTCGCTGATTTTGAGCACGTAAGAGGTTCTCCTTGAGTTCTTTTAGAATTTCATGACACCGCTGAACCAACTCTTGAGCCTTGGGTACTCTACTATCTGTCATAACCAAATCAATGAAAGAGGGAGCATCATAACCATACAAAGCTTTAAAAAGAGACATACCAATGGATGTGTGGAAGGTGGTGTTGTAACAAAACTCAGCCATGTATAGCCACTTCATCCATGCTAATTGTTTCCCATCAATGTAATTCCGTAGGTATCCTTCCACCCATTTATTAACTATTTCAGTTTGCCCATCTGTTTGGGGATGGTAGCTAGTGCCAGGAGTGAGTTGGGTGCCCACCAATTGAAACAACTCTTTCCAAAACATGCTCATGAACCTGCTGTCCCTATCACTTACTATATCCTTGGGCAGCCCATGAAGTCTAAATATTTCTTTGAAAAACACATCAGCCACTATAGGAGCATTATATTTAGCTGGAAGTGGACAAAAATGAGCATATTTAGTGAGTCTATCAACCACTACATATAAGCAACTCTTACCTTGAACCATAGGCAGCCCCGTGATGAAGTCCATAGAGATGCTCTCCCATTTTTGAGTGGGAATGGGGAGAGGTTGTAGGAGACCTGCTGGAAATGTATGTTCTGCCTTGTTTTGTTGGCATGTAAGGCACTCCCGAATGTATTGGAGCACTTCCCCTTTGAGGCCTTTCCAATAGAATCTTTCCCTCACCTGTTTATATGTTTTAAAGTAACCTGGATGACCAGCTGATGGGTCATCATGAATAGCCCTCAATATTTTACCTTTTACCTTCGATTCAGGCACTAAATAGACCCAGTCTTTGTAAAAAATAAACCCATCCATTACCTTGTACCTTTCATCACTTATTTCCCCTTCAAAAACAAGATCAACAAACTTGTTCTTGACATACTCAACTATAATTAATGACTTCCAATCTGCTGTAATCTGCTATAATTAATGACTTCCAAAATGTGGTTGCAGATGCTTTGTCTAGGATGCCACCTTCACCATTGGAGGATGAAGACCCTCAAAAGAAAAAAGAAGTTGGGGGCGGTGAATGTATCTTGAGTTTGCAATTGCTTGAAGACAAACAATCTTGGGGAGGGAGGACTGTAATGTTCGCTTTTTCCTACCTAAGAGCTGAAATTTGGTCTTCTTGCCATTCCTTCTCCATGGCAAAGAAGCAAAAATGAAGGAGAAGAACCTTGAGCATCTTTATAATATGTTTTATCTAATATTTTTATATTTTCTTTAGTGTTTCCTTGCATTATACAAGTCGGCCTTTTCTATTTGTACATTGGCGCCAAAAGGAGGATATAAAAGGGAATTAGAGACACCATTTGCTATCTAGACTTGGCGCATTTTATTCTACTTGGGCATTGTGAGCTTGTTGCTCCATGTTCTTGCACTTGGGACGAAAACCCTCATGTGTATTTGCCTAGAAGGACGAAAACCCTTCTAGAGGTTGAGTGAAGGACGAAAACCCTTCATCTTGACTTGGGATCGAAGTATAAGGCTGATTTGGAGAGATATCTTTCATTTTTAGATTTTATTTGGCTTCCTACATGTGGAGCGACCTACCTTGAGTAGGGTTTATGTGGTTTGGTGAACATATTTTTGCATTTTCAGATCATAATATCATTTGGCATATTTTATAAGGCCGGAATCTGCATTTTCATGATTTTTGGAGAAGTTTAGCTATTTTTTCTAGCCCTCGGTTTGGCTAGTCTGCTGCTGATCTTAAATAATTAATTCCAGCTGTGTAAATTGATATTTCATCCATCTTTTGATGTATTTGTGATTCATAAATATTGCCGTGGATAGAATAATTATTTTGTGGCATTATTTGTTGATTTGCATGGTGAAAGGTGGACTTGAATTCCATAAACAGTTCGCTGCCCTGGTAGTTTGCAGATTTCAGATTTATTTCAGTTGTTGATTATAAAAATCAGATTTGGAGATCTTTGGTTTTGAGCTAATTTCCTATTTCTTTGGTCTAAACCCTTGAAAGGGTCATTACAAAGCAAAAATGTGACTCCCATGACAAAGTATCTTCTACCAAATAATTAACTTGTGTTTCCGGAAGCATACCTTGTAACGAAACCTTCTTACCCTTGTCCATGAAGCTCATTTCCAAGCATTGGTAATTGAAAATGAGTTCTAATGAATACAACCATTGGATCCCAATCACAATATTCATACCAACCATGTTAATCAAATAAAAATCAGCATATTTCTCGTGGTTTGCGGGAGGAAAATGCGAATCATATGTTCATCCATTGCCCTTTCTCCTCGGCTCTTCTCTATCCTTTGGTTGGTCTTTTTAATCTCCAGTGGATCATGCCGGAGTCCATGGATGGTCTTTGCTCTCAATGGGTTTGTCCTTTCAAATTCCCTCTTTTGGTGGTTGCTTGGGATATGGCTCTCCCTCACTTCCTCTGGTGTTTGTGGAAGGAAAGAAATGGGAGGATTTTTAGAGACCAAGTATGCTTGATCAAGAAGGTTAGTGATCGCTTTCTATCTTCTATTAAGGAGAATATGAGAATTTTCAAGGGCAAAATAAAAGCTCCGCATCCTTAGTGAGAAGTTACAGTTCTCAAACATTTCACTCCTAGTCCCCCTATTATCATCCAACTTCCCCAACCTCATACTAAATGGATTAAACCCAATGAAAATTGGGTGAACCCGGGCATTGCTGGGGGTGGTGGTGTTCTTAGGGACTAAGATGGGAGATGCCTTTTTTCCTATGCTGGCCCTTTGCGAGAGAAATCTAACAATTATGTTGAGGCCATGGCTGCTTTATGGGGTATCAAATTGGTTAAGGAAAAAGGTTTCAAAAGAATTCAAATTGAAGGTGATTCCCTCTACATCATTAACATTTTGAAAAGAGACATGAACCACAATTGGGCCCTTAGAAATATTATCCATGATATTAAGGATATGCTAAAGTATTTTGATAATTTTGTCCTCCTTCACACCCTTAGGGGGAAATAAATGTGTTGATGCACTTGCAAATATGGGGGTGCGAATTAATGAGTTCAAAATATGGACGGAGGAGGTAGAGTTTCCAAGTAAGATTAATACCCTTATAAATGATGAAAAAGCTAATTACTGATTTGAGTGGTTTTTTATTCCCTCGATTGGCCTTGATTTTTCTCATCAATGATAACATGAGGAGAAAGACTATCGGCTGACGAGTGAACAACTTGTTGCCATTAAAGTTGGGGATATTGTTTGTATTGAGTATCTTGTTTACAAGTCCCAATATCATTTTGGTTTTGTAATCATGGGCAGCGGTAGACTTCGCACTGAACCCTCTTCATATGGGGCCTTGAAAGCTAATCCGTTGCTTTGGTCTTGAAAAAAGGGGGTTTCAGAAACTACATTGTGAGGCTCATGGGCTTGGATCCTTTTCTTGCTTTGGATTTTACAAGGGCTTGGGATAACAGAAGAGTGGAGGTGAGAGGTATGGAAATCACAGTGTTTGAACTTTCTATTGCTACGGCTTTGGGTTTGGAGACGAATGACCTGAAGATCTTCAAAGATAAGACTCGCAGAAACCATGAAATTCAGACCTTCTTCATAGGTAATGAGAAAGTTTACTTTTTGGTTGATGGTATTGCTCGCATTATTGTATCTCGAGCATATGGAACACTGTTTTTCTGCATCTTATGAGGTACATTACGTTGGAAGGCAAGTATAGGAAAATTTATACTCACCACTTGTCAATGCTTAACATGTTTCGTACAATGTGGCCATGAGTCTTCCTTTTTACCTTTTTATGTCTCTGTCTGCGTCAATTAAAGATTTCAAGCAGGGTAAGGTCGAAACCCCCGCACCATGGCCTCATTTTGCTCCTCTATAAGAATGGCAAACCCCTCATCGGCAAGGAAATGGGTTCGGCTTGACCGATTTTGATGACAATTATACCCTTGCGAACGTATGAGCAGTGCGGAGGAAGAAACAAAGCGACATAGATGGGGATGGGAAAGATAGGAGGGTGGTTGCGGTGACCCTTACGGGTATGAAGGGGAGAGTTCCTCTAAAGGTAAAGAGAGGTTGGAAACTGAGAATTGGAGCATGGCTTTGGATAAGATTACTTTACGGGTTTAACAGGTCGAAAAAGATGCTTGATTCTTTGGGAGAGCGAGTGGTCGATTTGTGTGACAACTTGATGGATTGCATTGAGGCCTCCAAGGGTATTTGCAATCGCCATAACACTCTCAAAGATGAGCTCATAGGCTTAAAGAAAGTGGTGATGCCGTTGCAAGGAAGGATAAAGAAGTCGGAGAAGGGTAGTAAGAAACGTAGGCCTAAGGTGCGCCTTAGTAGCTTAGACGAGGAACAACCAATGGAGATTGGTATTCGCCCACTGGCCAATCAAGATGATACGGAAAAGGGTCATGATGACCACGAGACGAGCTCGACAAAGCGGTTTAAGGGCAAACTTAAGCGAGGGCGAGATGGAAGATTCTTGAACTTTTGGTGGACCGATGAAGGGATTTTTGTCTTCGCGGGGCTTTTTCTCTCTCTGTTTCGTTGGCTTTGGCGATTGTTTTACAGGTTTATGGATGTTGTCTTGTTTCTCGTTTGGAGCTATTGGTTGGGTTAAGCTTGTTTAACCTTTTTTGTGCTCCTATCTCTGTTTTGCTTCATTGCTCCTTCTCACGATGTAATCTCTTGTAAGGCCCTTTGGAGCCAGAATCCATCTTTCTTACCTTATCTAATAAAAATAAAAATAAAAATCAGCATATACCTGATGTTGGCCCAAGGTAACATGGAGTTGGGAACACCTTTTTGTGCATGGCATGGAATAACCATCCGCTATCCTTATCGTGAATCCCTTGAAGTCTTCTACCTTCAACTCCAATTTGGCCACCAAACACTCATCAATGAAATTATGGGTGGCTCCACCATCAATCAAGACTATAACTTCGTGCCCTTGTAGATCACCCTTCATGCAGAATGAATGGTAACTAGGTGCTCCTTTCAAGGTAGCAAGAGTACTATCAACCCTTTCGGATCCTCTTCCGTCATACTATCAAGCTTTGCTTCATCAACATTATTTTCATCATCATCACAATCTGAAAATACTTCAATATAATGTACTTTACCTTTACCCAAACAACAATGCCCGGGAGTCCATGGATCCTTGCATGAGAAGCACAAACTCTTCTTTCTAAGCTCGTTTCTAGATTCTCCTTCATTGCTGGTTTTGGGCAGCTCCTTGTGAGTATTTGGCATCTTTTGAGGTGCATTCCTTGGCTGGTCCAAGGGAGGGTTTCTAGGCTGTCCCAAAGATCTAGTTGGCTGTCCTCCACTTGAATTTCCCTTGGGATGACTGCTGTTCACTGCTGTTTTTGGGGCAGCTCCTTCAAGATCCAAAGCCTTTTGATTGCCTCTTGAAGAGACAAAGGATCAAAGGCTCTAACCAACCCTTTTAGGGGTTCGATCAAACCCTCAATGAAAAGTACCACAAGTCTCCTCTCTGAAACATTCGTGATCATAACGGAAAGCCTTTGAAATTCAGTCACATACTCATCCACCGTGCCTTGTTGTCTCAAATGTGCAAGCTCACGAAAGTGAACTTCCGGATCAACTCTATCAAACCGATCAACGAGCCTTCGACAAAACTCATCATAGGAATGGATCTCATTGTGCCCTTGAGTTACTAAACCATGGAACCACCACTCATGAGCAATTCCTTCAAGATGTAGGGTAGCAAACTTGATAGCATCTTCCTCCATCATGGGCTTCAAAGACAAGTATGTATCTAGCTTTTGAATCCAAGCCCTAGTTTGTCGTTTTGGCTGATCCATCAAAGGTGGAGAAGGTCATCTTCCCCAACACATTCTGTACCTCTTTCTGCGGCATATGTTGTCTAGGCTCGGGCCTAGACCTTCCTCTATTCACTCCAATGAATTCGGCAAGTATAAGGGCTTTATGAATCTCTTGGGAGACCCATTTATTCTTCATAGCTTGAGGTGATATTTTGCCCGTGAGGGCCTTGCTCCAACATCCGGAATAGATTTTTCTCTTGGAAGAAAAATGGGCCTTGTGGCTGATCCGTGGGTTGATCCCATAGGTCGCCGTGCATTATTAGCTCCGGATGAGCTACCATCATTGTTATGAACCCTAATTTCAATCATCCTCTTGAAGAGATAGGGAAAGGAAGTCCATTGTATCCGCTAATCTCTCTTGACCTGCAATCAACTTATCAAATTTGGCTTCTTGAGGATCTTGATTGGCCATATTATCTTCACCACTTGGCTGATCCACTTTCCTTCTTCTTTGGTAGTATTGAATACCCTAAGCCGAGCTCGATACCACTGTAATGTTCCTTTTTGGGGAAAAACTAAAGAACAAGGAATTAATGCAAATCCCAATTAATTCAAATCTTAATTTCAGACCAACAAACTGAAATTTAAACCTAGATTAAAACAACGATCAAGTTTTTCGATACAACAGTGCAAAAATAGGTTAAAACACTTGGAACTCTTCAAATGAACTTGTCAAAATATTAATATGTATTTTAGACATCAACCAAAGTAATTTTCAACATGAAATTAGATGGAAAACACTGTTGGAAATTAATTATAAATCAACGAAGTACAACTCTACATAAAATTATGAAACGAGGGTTTACAAACCCCAAACTTCACAAATAATAGTAGATTCCAACTTTATAAATTATGAGAAAGCCAAATATGAAAACAAATCAGATTTTTGTGCTATAGAAGGCACCAAACTCCACAATAGGGTAAGTCGCTCCACCTAGGAGAGACCCAACAATGCATGCAAGAATCTGAAAATGTCTTCTCTTCCTCCAAATCTGCAATTTACCTTCAATTCACACAAGGATGGATGGTTTTTCGTCCCCTAACCAGCCACAAGAAGGGTTTTTGTCCTTCTTGGAAGAGCCACACACTTGGATTTTCACCCAAGAGTGGAAAGAACAATGAGCAACAACCCAAAAGTCCAATTAGAGTAAATGTGCCAAAAATGAATGCCCAAATGAAGTCCTTAGTCTCTTTTTATAACCCAACTTTGGCCCCAAGGCCCAAAAAGGACAAGGCCAACCCATAAAGAGCTCTTTTAATCTTTTAATTGGCTTCATTAATGCACCAAACCCAACCGATCTGCTAAAAAGAAGAACATATTAAAAGAAAACATTAAAAATTAGAAAATAAAAGTGCAATGAGAGTTCACTTCCTTTTCCAGCTCACTCCACTTCTTTGCCATGGAAAAGGGGATGGCGAGAAGTCCAAAATCATGCTCTCAAGTTGGAAAAGGGAAATTACACCTTCCTTTGAAAAGATTTAAAATCTTCTTATATTCCTAGTTAGCACAAAGATGCATTTGTTTGTGAATAGATTTAGATATAAATGAATATATATAAGGAGGTGCATATAAATCATGGAGGATTATATGACCGAGATAGTCTATTGAACTTGAGAATTGAATAATGGCTCGGGAATGGAGTTTTTCATTTATCATTATATATATAAATATTTATATATGTAATTACGATTATATTTTTGGTATAAAGAGATAAACATATTTATATTTGTGCAAAAAGAAATATGGTATAGAGCCTCCTTGGGGTATATACATATTTGGTATTTTTATTTATTGAATTTAAAAAGATCAATTATTAAAAAACAAAAAACTAAAAAAGGGACTTGGTGGAGGGGCCGTTGCTGATTGCCTTGCTCTATTTTACTCTGGTTGTTTGGGTGCGGCTCCCACACTACAGTTCATATTGCCACTCGGCCGTTTCCCCCTCATGCGCATGGCTTTCCTTCTCCACCAAATGCACTCTTGTTAATCATTGTGCCAAATTACCAATGCCTCGCAACATAGCCGCAACAATCACGTTCTCGGTTTAACTCACAATAATAATATATATATATATATATATATATATTTGTATCCATATACATTCGGGCACATCCTGGATACATACATAGTAAGTATGTGAATATAATATGCAATAAAAATAGTTTTTTTAAAATAAGTGCAAAATAATTCTTCCAAAATTTGGAAACCAAATTAAAAAAGAAAATGGGGAGAGTGAACAAATGAATAACCAAATAAGTTTGGCCTTCCATGGATGCCTCCTCGCAAAAAACCCATAGAAAAGAAATGAATGAGAAATGTTAAAATGAAATGATAATGGAATATCTTAGAGGAGATTAGGGCTTTTAGGAATCCCTAGGATCAATGGTGTAGATAGTTTTGATCCAAGGGCTCAAAATTAAGCCTAGGATTTGCCACTTGCGTAGGGAGCTTATAAAGTTGACTTTCTTTTAATTTAAGCAAGAGGGCTTCTTTGTTTTGGATTTAGGTGATTAAAAGATGTTTTTTGTAATTAACTTAATTTGTTTTTGGTGAAAAGGGGCATGGGTCCATTTGGATGGGCCAAATGGGACCCATTATTATCGAAATTGTATTTAATTAAGCTAAACTGGTCCTTGGAGGATAAAACACTAATTTTTTAACGCCTAACTAAACCGTAGTGGCCCCTTACAGTGCAATGAGGGGATGATGATATAAACAACACCTTGAATCAGTGTGAATGATATTGATATTGAACTTAATTATCATTTTGTGTAAACAATAGGTTGGTTTTTGGCTCTGTCCCTCTTGGTCAAGTTAACACTTGTGAAATGTTTTACCCTAACTAAATCATCGACTTTGAACAATTAAATAACACGAATGGAAACCTAGTTGGCATAGTATGTCACTACGGTGCTTGATATAACCTCTTAGAACTATAAAGCACGATGAGACTTAGTGTCTTAAGTGGTGTAGATAGATATTTGGTTATCTAGATACGTCCTTGGATTAATTTTTACAAATCACAATGAAAATTAACTTTAAACCTTTGTTGGGCATGAATAGAACCTTCGGTGGAAGGAGTAAGAGTTATAACTTAAGTGACGTCAATGGCAATGACAATGTTAGGGTTGGTGGTGTATTCCTTGTTAGCTTGTTTCACGCACGAGTTAGTATGGGCTATCTCCTCTATCACTATGGATTTAATGGTTGGGAGTGTGGAGGTTAAATCGGTACCGGAGAACCTTCTTGCAAAAATATGTTTGCGATTATTGTCATTTTTTTTGTAACCAAGCTTATAGGACTTGGAGTTGCTAATCATAAGTCATCTTAACACTTCGCACAATTGGAACCAAGATTATATCTCCTACCATATTTAAATGGTTTGGCAAGATGGCTTAGTGAGGTCTTAATCATTCAATAATTAATTAGTGTTTTAAACAAAAAAATTGTCCCAATTTTTACCAGTCTTTTGGTTGGATAATTTGGGTTGTGAAATCATGGGCACAACAACAACCACATTGATCAATGGCTTATTTGTGGCATCCTTCCAATCCAACAAAAATGATCTACATACTTGTTTCAACCTGTGAATCCTTGATGTGCTGCAATGAACCTTAAACATATTTTCTTTCTTTTTCCAATAAGGTGGTGCACATCTTATCATACCTTCGAGTGGTGTATCCTTTAAGGGCATTATTGACCACTTTCACCATATCTTGTTAGTGTGGTGATCTAACAACATTAAAAAGGATGCCACTTGCATAAGTAAATGCCCAATTTGTTGGTTGGCTCTGTTCTTGTTTTTATGCCCTTTCCAATGGGCATACACCTTTTGTTCTTTTGTGACTAAGAGGTTTTTATCAACCTATGTGGCTGCGGGACAGCGAAAATGGGTGTAATGGGGTCATGACATTGACAAATGGAGAAACAAGTGGGTTGCTGCCTTTTGATCCTTTCTTTTCCAAAAGGATGTTTCGACTTTAGGGACGCTGCCGCATCCACATCTTGCTCGTTGATGTATGCAAGGGTATTTGAAGCGGCAACCCCTTTTGCATCCTGCCCTACGCAAACTCTGATTCCTTGGCTAGCAACTCCACTTCAATGGAATTTTACCTGATTGTACAAGCTCTTAAATTGCAATTTACACTATGAGCAAACCCAAACATAGTCCTCTCCACCTTGTAGTAGTTGTATTGGTGTGACATGCTTCCAAAGGGCGAGCAAGGATAATATTTGAAGGTTATCCCTTGACCCACGTAACTAGATCTTGCAGCTATTCTAGCAGATCACCATATCTACCTGGTTATGTATTAACATTTAGAAAAAAACATTTTGCAATTTAAGGCCCAAGGGGAAAATAATTTTTGTATCGAAAGAATGTTTAAAACAATAACATTTTTGTTTTTGAGAAGTTACAAAATGCAAACTTAAAAAAAAAACCACAAAAGATTTACCTTAAATCACAAAGCCTCTTTGTTGTAAGCTCCTTAAACTCCTTGGCACTTGTTGCAAGCTCGTTAAACTACTTGTCACTTGTTGCAAGCTCGTTAAACTACTTGGCACTTGTAGTGGCATAGGATCAACTCTTAGCAATTGAAAATATGAAGGTGAGAGAGCAAATGTGCAATGAGGTAAGTATGCAATATGAGATAAATGTGGTGTTGTTTTTTGAAAAGAGTTTGTCTTTTAGTATTTAGGTTGTTTTTAAAAATATTTTCAAAATCTGCTTTGACCTTTTTGACCAAAAAAATCCGTTTTTGACTGTGGGTTCGCTGTGGAAATGTGCAGGGCACAGCAGAATGTACCCGGACTTACCTGGGTATGTTTTTCTGTACCCTGTGCATTTCCGCAGACAGACTGGCTGCATTTCCATACCTGGTAGGTTTCATTCCTGTACCTAGCCCCTGTACCGGCCTACCTGGTAATGTAGAAAAAAACAATAATCTTGATTTGAAGTTCAAATTTCAGTTTCATTCTTGAGATGTAAATTCTTCCATGGAACAAAATTTTCTTTGCGAATTATTTTCAAAGCCCTCCATCTAGACCAGCATTATTTGTCTGCAGTGTGCACAAAGCACTGTACCAGCCATCCCACATGTCCTGTGAAACACTTTGTTAGCATCACAATCAAGTTCACATAACAAGTTCCTTGAGCTAAATAGTTGAATTTTATGAGACATGTTTCTTTTTTCCAGATTGATGTATTCTAGCTACCCAATTATTTGGTCATAGGAATTGAACCAACAAAAGCTTAAATCTCATTTCTGTTTCTGTTTGTGAAGCCAAATTCTAAAAAATTCTTCATGAAGTTTAATGCTGATGGCAGGGATTCATACCTGTGTTCTTACAACCAATTCAATGTTTTATAACCTCCAAGACAACGTCTTCTTATTAGAATTTGAGCTTACTATCCCAAACTTGTGCTGGCCATTATTAGTTTAAAACTATTTAATTCTTTAATTTCAATCTCAATTTCTGGGATATGACTAATCCCTTGTATACATACATGTAGAGCAGGTGAAAAATTTGGATGGTTTCTTCGGATTACATTTCCGTGCAATATTCCATCATTTTAATCCTACAGTGCTGGGAATCAAATGAAGATATAGAGATCGTTTACCCATATAATTCCATTTTGGTTGAATTTCTTCTTGTGGCAATTGCATAAATTTTTGATTTCCCATTTAGATGAGAAAGCGAGATAAATATCTCTTTGTGCTTGTGAACATGTATTTTCATTTGCATGATAAGCTGTTTTTGTTAGTGATAAGTCATCATAATTGTTTGGAAAAATGGATGTGGATATATAATGGTAGTGTCACTTGCCCGAGAACTACCAAAGATGTATATTAAAAATTAAGCTAAAAGAAATGTATTGGGAATAAAGTTATTTCCTATAATTTCGTCCTTTACTAATGCTGAGTTGAATCATATTTTCTTGCTTGATGCTTCTCAGGTAAAATCAACAGGAAAGTGTATCCAAGGCCATAAAGAGAATGCTCAACAGCTTGCATCTGGACAACGTATAAATGTCTTAAGATATATTTGCACTCTGAATTTCTTATATGTTTTCTGTTTTAGGGCACTAAAAGGGTGCCTTCAATCAATGTAATGTGTAAATGCAGTATACAAACAGTCATTCATTCTAAAACAGCTAAAATGTTTCAACTTTATTTTGCATGGCTAGACTGTTCCACATATAATCGAATGATAACAAATTCTAGTTTTCTCAGGGAAACTGGATACTTTATTCAAGTTTTTCAGCAAATGGTCACTTTGCAGTCCAGAGGGATCTGGACACAAAGTATCAATGAGGAGAAGAGTGGAAACATATATATCTGCTGTTCCTGAAGGGAAAGATTCAGGCATCGGATTGAAATCAGAGCAAGATCTACAAGGGCCTTTGGAACACACTTTTAAGGAAACCGTACTTTCTTCTGAGCATGAGGCACTACATCAGAGCCAAAATGTTAATGGGAAACCAGGTTTTGTTTCATTTTATGGAGCCATTCACAAGCATTTGGAGGAAGAAGATTCCCGATTCATATCGTCCAGAGGACAGCAGTCCCTAGTTTGGCTTTTGGGTCCTTTTCTTTTGGTAGCATCTGTTGTATTTCCACCATTTTATCTTGAAAGGTTTTGAAGCTCTCTTTGAGGACTCCCTTCTAACAGGTATCCTGTTGTCTAAACCGCAAATTTGAAATTTCTTAACCAGTAACCTTTTTAAGCATTGGGGTTGTAGAACCATCGAGTTTCCTATTTCATCTATGGTTAACCTACTAAAAGTATCATGTGATAAGTTGATTTAGGGAAAATGCAGGGCCACAATCAAAAGACTGGAAGTTCATAAACAATGGAAGTCATTACAAGGCTGGTTTGTTACAAAGAATTCAGCTGCTGCATGCTTTATGTTAGTTTGTTAGAGATTTACATGCTTAGCTCACTAGAAAATAGGACATTGTAAAATAACAAAAGCATGGAAATGAAAAAAACCCATAATCTGTAAGATCCCTATTGTAAAATAATAAAAGCATGGAAATGAAAAAACCCATAATTTGTAAGATCCCTTTTGGGACTGAAAATGGAGAAAAGGGGTTAACCGGCTGTCCTGAACAGATCTGATCTTGAAACACCTTTAATTATTCACACAATAAATTAATAATAACTGAAAACCAATCTAAAATCAGCAATCTCCAAGGGCAGCGAACTGTCTAAGGAATTCAAGTCCACTTTTCACTATGCAAATCAATGAAGAATGCCACGAAACAATTAATCTAGCCACAACAATATTTATAAATCATAAATATATCAAAAGATTGAAGGAATATCTGATTTCACAGCTGGAATTAATTATTTAGAACAACAACAGACTAGCCAAAACCGAGGGCTAGGAAAAATAGTAAACCTTTGCCAAAATTCACCAAAATGGAGATTCCGGCCTTATAAAATATGCCGAATCAGAATATAAAATCAGATTTGTAATTTGTGCCCTAGAAGGCACTCAAACACCATCAAACCCTAGTCGCTCCAACTAGGAATGGCTCTAAAATGCATGCAAATATTTGTAGATGTCTTCTTTGATCCTCCAATGCCTCAAATCTGCAAAAAGGTCTTCAATATAACTTGCTTCAACCAAGGATGGAAGGTTTTCATCCTCCAACCAACCACAAGAAGGGTTTTCGTCCTTCTTGGAAAGCCACACTATTGGATTTTCGCCCAAAAGTGGAAAGACAATGAGCAAACAGCCCAAAGGTCCAAATTAAGATAAAATTCCCAAAAGTAGATGTCTCCAAATGAAGTCCTTAATCTCCTTTTATATCCCCATCATGGCGCCAAAGGCCAAAAAGGCAAGGCCGACCCATATAAAGTCATTATAATCTTTTAATTGGCTTTTAAAATGCACCAAACCCAACCGACCCCTTATAATGGGAATTACAAAGATAAAAACATAAATATGAATGAAGGAAACTGAAATATAATCCACGATCTTCCCTTGTTCATCCATTGCTTGCCTTCGGAAAGAGGAAAGGCAAGGAATCAACTGTTGTCTTAGATAAAGAGCAAAAATGTGATTCCCATGGCAAAGTATCTTCAACCAAATACTTAACTTGAGGTGTTCTAGAAGCATACCTTGCAAAGTAATCTTTTACCTTTGTCCATGAAACTTATTTCCATGCTTTGATAATTGAAAGTGGGCTCTCCCAATGAATGCAACCATTGGACTCCAAGCACAATCTTCATATCAGCTATGCTAAAATAGAAATCAGCACATACCTCATATTGTTTCAATGTAACATGGGGTTGGGAACATTTCTTTGTGCATGGCATAGAGTAACCATTTGTTGCCTTGATCGTGAAGCCTTGTTCATGGAGGGTAGAATCCTTCATAACCTTGTTAGCATACATAATGATTTCAAAACAATCCTCCATTGAATTTCTTTCTAACCATGTGCATGGAGTAACAATATCAAAGACTTCCTTTTTCTTACAATACAAGAGATCAACCGGAATCCAACTCTTTATGCCCACACAACCTTGCAAGGGAAGGTCTAAGTGCCAAGAGCTATCCCACAAGTTCTTCATATTGATTTCAACATGTTGCTTAAGGCAAGAAACATATTGCAGCGACATAGGGAAAGTTAACAAACATGAAATCTGATCATACCTTGAGTTGCCCTCCACATGTCCACCTTCCCATGCCAGATGAGGAGTGATTGAAACATCCTCTACACTCCCAATCTTGTGACTCAGAATTTCTGAGTTGGAATCAACCTTCTTCTTCTCCTCAGATTCAACAAATGAAGCTCTTTCTGCCTTGGCTTCAACAATATCTTGATGGTGTTCGCATGGGGCATCTTCACAGCTCTTTCCGTAGTCATGTACACCATCAATCTGCCTCTTATTGACTGCTGTTCTGAAAATTCCAGCGAACTGAAAGTGATTGTAGTCACCCGGAAGAGCACCTTCTTCATCCACATGACCCTCAACAAGGTCACTCAAAAGTCTTGGTCCATGGACCCTATGCAAATCAGATTTTTCATCATTTGTAGCATCATGAAGACTATCCATTTTCCGTGGTTTGCTTCGGAGCATCACATTTGCCCCAAGGTTATCCCTTTCAACAAATTTCCCATGATCATAAATTTGAAATGGCATGGCATAAAGAAATAAATCTGAATTACCTCCAAACCTTCGGTTGCCTTGTTCATGTGTTTTTGAAATGTCTTCGTAGCTCTTACCAAGGTCTAATCCATCACCACTTTGCTTTTTAGTGACTGCTGCTATAATCAGACCAACAAGCTTATTGTCATCATGTTTCTTTGGAGAAGGGTTTCCAACCAGCCCTTTCTCTTCCCCTTCTTGCTCCACACCCCTTGTTTCATCTCTGGATTCATCACATGTCAAAACATTTTCAGTATTAACCACAAAATGAGCAATATTTACCTCATGATGTTGACTCTTCGGAATGGGTGTAAGTGCCATGGCCTTAGGTCCTTTGATCACCAACCCTTCTTCCTTGATGATTCCATCTTCATTGAACTCCACTTATTGTTCTCTTATATTCTTTTATGCTACATTCATCGTATGTGATTCAATTTCTGCAAGTAGTTTTATTTGGAATTTTAGCATTTCGTTGTCAACACAAGTCACAAGTTGAGTCAGTCTCAGCAAGTACTTATCAAGTTTTCCAGAAACAACAAAACAATTTAAAAAAACAAAATTAAAAATAATTCGTTGTATACTATATTTGGTTTTTTCTAGATATTTTGTTGTTTGTTTTACTAGTTTGAGTCCAATATTGGCTTGCTTTGTTTTCATGGAGTACAAGTCTTGTGGCTATATTGGGGTTTGAAAGAGGCTCCTTTCTTCACAATCGTTTTACTTTTATCTAGGAAAGGTTTTGATCCTCTTTGGAGTAATGAAATATACAAATTCAGGAAGCAACTTTGTGAGGAAGGTACCTATTTGATGAACCAGGTTTGGTACTTCCTTTCGCAATGATCACACCTCACACCCACTCAAAACCACAGTCACCAGTCTTGAAATTGGCATGTACTAGGTAAGCTGATATTTGACCCAAAGTTGGACACGGCGAAATATCCTGGCAATTGTTTTAAAATATAATACATAAAGATTTATTTTTTGATGGTTTTTATTTTTAATCTATTTTTGCTTTTTTTTGGTAGACTCAGCAAGTACTTGCTGAGACTGGTTCAGCATGTGATAGCTTGCCAAGTCTCATAACTATGATTATGTGTTGTTTTGTAGATTTATCATAATCTTATGAAATAAAACTATAATAATAAGCATATGTATTGTCTATCAATATATTGCTGACAACTAAATATTTATGAATCATAAAATCTGAATTATGTGTTCTCATATTCAGTTTCAACCTAAGTGGCTAATCTTGGTACTGGTATGGGATTTGGTATGCCAGTATGGCGATCTTTTTGGGCCTAGGTATGGCTTTGTGTAGGCTGTGCAAAAATATTAAATATATAGCCAAATAAACAAATTTAATCATATAATATGCGTAGAGTAAACAAAATAAGTTAATTAACCACTAAACATAATAATTCAATGCCAAATGTCATGATATTCAATGGTCAAATTTGGAACAAGTACATTGTGCAAATGTTACATTGCATACACAAATATCAAGATAAATCAACATATTCATTATATTCCTAATCACATTGCTCTTCAATGTCTTCATCGAGAGCATCGACACCATCACGTGGTTCATTAGAAGTACAAGCAATTACAATGCCAATCCCACTAGCTCCACCATGCAGGTCGTGCAAAGTACCTTCTAGATCTAGGTTGAGCAATGAAAGGTGGCCAATGGAAGCAGCCAAGTGTCTTTGTGTCTACATCCCAACACCTTGTTGCCCCTTGCTTGTACTCATCCTGCTTTTATGTTTGAAGACACATGTTGGAATGCACATAGATTAAATCCTCCACCTTTTCTGCTGCAATTTGTTGCATCCTTCCTATACATGTCACAAAGAGCGCTAAAGGACTGATCCCCGAGGCTATGAAATTTCCAAACTCCTCCTTAACAAAATATTATACTTATAGATTGGGAAAGAGTCTAGAGAATGCTGCCTTGTACACCTCATCAACCTTAACATCCCTATAGGGTGGGATGCTCTTGGGAAAAGAAAGGATCTGCACTGTAGTGTTTTGGAATCAAGAGAAAATCATGTAGATGCAATGGGTTGGTCATTTTATTTCACCCATCCATGAGATGTGATTGCACTTTCTTGAAGAAGCTCTCCGTATGATCTTTCTCTTCGACATTTAAAATGGACTCTTAAAAACAAATTGCTATTAAAATTCAAGGCCTAAGAAGAAAAGCAAGCTATTTGATGTTTGTTGAAATAACTTTAAAAAAATAACAATTTAAAAAAACAAATAACAAACTAAAAAAGCTAAAACCACCACCACAAATTACTTACTTTAACACAACAATCCTTTTCGTTGCAAGCTCTTTAAACACCCTAACAAGCTTGTAGTGGCATTGGATTAGCAAAAGGATTGTGTATTTGCCCTAAGCAATTGAAAATATGAAGGTGGGAGAGCAAATGTGTGATGATGACAGGTAAGTATGCAACGTGAAGTAAATATATTGTTGTTTTAAATGAGTTTGGGAGTGTCTTTTAAGGTTTAGTATCTATTTAAAATATTTTTGAAAGTCCATGTTTGACTTTTTAAACCAAAAATATAAAAATGTATTTTGAGTGCACACTGTTAGGTATGTCCAAGATCTTTTGCAAAATGTGCGTGGGTATGCCGGGTTTGTTCGAAATGAACCCAACCATATCTAGACTTGTTTTTACGGAACCCTGGATGTACCCTCGGAGGAAGAAAACCCGTCTTGGTACAGGAATGTACCATACCAGCACTGGAATGTACCGTACCAATATCCGGAATGCATCGTACTAGGACTAACACTCTTGTGTACAGTGTACCGTTAACATAGGTTTCAACTTTGTATATTATTTTATATCCCCGCCTCATCAAAGCTTATTGGCTCCAAAAATACACCGGAATCGGATAAAAATTTCATCAAACTCGGTGGATTTATTGGTAAATTACATGTGTTAGAAGAGAGTTTATAAGTTATTGATTGCTCATTATACCTATGATGTAAGATTACTACAAACGTTTCTTCGGATGGCTCACTTTAGGTGAGTCATAAGTAGACCGAGAATCTAAGATATTGATACGGTAGGGGGAATAGAGCAGTGCAATACGTGCCGGATCGGGTGCGGGGGGACGCCATTAGGAGCGGGGAAGTGCACGGTGGGTAGCCCCGTACCCGATCGGGTACCGATCATATCCGGGGCTACCCACCATACCCTTCCCGCTCCCAATGGTGTATCCCCCCTAAAACCACATTTTTTTGTTGTTTTTTTTTTTACATGTTTTTAAAGTTAGATAATAATAAAAAATATAATATTCTTTTAATTTAAACCCTAAAAGTTAACTACAAACAATAAAACAAAAGTAAAACACAAAAACAAAACATAAAGCAAAGAAACTTACCTCTCCTTCCTCATTTCATCTTTGGCTCTCTAAAATTTCATTTTGCTTGTCTAGGGTTTGATACTTCAACAAAAAGCATTGCAAGTATTTTCCTAAGCTGGTAGGAGTGTGAGGAGCTGCAAAGGAGGATTTGTGGTTTATTAAGTGAAGGTAAGGTTTTATTTAACTTCTAAGTTTTTTTTTTTTGTTATTTAATCTTTCACACACTTCATGTTTTTGCTTATGTTCATTATTTTTTTTTCCCAATTGAAATTTTTATTTTTAAACTGTTTTTTCTTTTTAATTTTTGAAATTTTCAATACATGCCATTGTTTTCTTTGCTTATGTTGTTGGTTTTGAACCTTGTAGGTACTTCTACAATGGCAACAAGTTCTGCTTCTTCTGGGCAATCTTTGGTCAAGGAATTTGACCCAAATTTGCCATTATGGAGGCATGTAACAATACTTGAACAACTTCAGGTGGTGGTTGTTTTGTTTGGAAATGCAACGATTGTGAATCAGTATTCAAAGGCTCTTACAGTCGGGTGAAAAGCCACTTGTGTGCGATAACGGGTAACGGTATAAGAATATGCAAGGGGAAGAATAATGTTGGGGTGCCAAAAGCACAAGTTTTGGCATATATCAAAGAGCAAGAAGATGCAGAGGCAACTTTGGCTATGAAAGCGGGTCATCCATTGGCCAAAAGAGGAAGTTCATCTCGATCAGCGAGGCCTCTTGTTGCCCCATCAAGTAGTGGATCCCCAATTGTGGCCATGCCACATCCATTTGTGGCTCCTACCTCCATGGATGATGAGGATTCACCCCTTTCACGAAAGAAAAGTAAGACAAAAGGGCCATTGGAAAAGGCCTTTCAAAATGAGAGCAGGGAAATTGCAGATGAACACATTGCAAGATGTGTGTACGAAATGCACTTATTGGCATGAGATGGTGAAAGCCATCAATGAGGCCCCAAAAGGGTACAAATCACCAGGCTATGAGAAGATCCGCACCACCCTATTGGATAAACAAAAAAATGTGGAAACCTCCTTGCAACCAATTAGAGACTCATGGGCCAAAACAGGTGTGTCCATCGTTTCTAATGGATGGAAAGATGCAAGAAACCACCCTTTGATCAATGTGGTTGTAGTATGCCCTAAAGTGGCAATGTTTTTGAAAGCGGTTGATTGTGAGGGGCAAGTGAAGGATGCTCAATTCATTGCCAACATCCTCTTTGAATCCATTGAGGCGGTGGGGCCTCAAAATGTTGTCCAAGTCATAATGGACAATGCCAAGAATTGCAAAGCTACGGGGATGTTAGTTGAGGCAAGGTATGGGCATATTTTTGGACACCATGTGCCGTGCATTCACTAAATTTAATGCTAAAAAAGATGGCCAACAAAATAGAGTGGATCCAACAAGTGTATGCAGAGGCTGAAGAGATCAAATGTTTGTCACCAACCACCACCGGTCATGAGGCATTTTTAGATCATTCTTGTAGTTGGAGTTCGTTGAAGGTAAGGGAAGCTACCTTTCTTTTTTCTTTAATTTAAATATAAGTTTTTTATTTTTAAAATATAGTATAATTAGTATTCAAAAGTTTTCAATTTTCTTTTTAATTTTTGTTTCTCATTCTTATTATATTAGGTTGTTGAGACTCGGTTTGCATCACACACAATCACCTTGAGACAACTTGTGAAGGTGTGACATGCACTCAACAAGATGCTAACCTCCAACCTTTGGGTTGTATGGAGGCAATCAAACACCGAGCGAGCAAGAGCATGATTTTAGATGACACTTGGTGAGATCGAGTAGAATATTTTTGAGTTTTTTGAGCCCATTATGAGCATGATCCACTTTTTGTCATAGATTAGCCATGTCACAGAGAGATATATGATGGTATCGACTCGATGATTGAGAAGATAAAAACCGTCATAAATGCAAAAGAACAAGATCCCGAGGAAACATTTTTCAAAGAAGTGCAATCAATCCTCATTGGGCGGTGGAACAAAATGATTTTTAGATCATTCTTGTAGTTGGAGTTTGAAGGTAAGGGAAGCTATCTTTCTTTTTTCTTTAATTTAAATATAAGTTTTTTATTTTTAAAATATAGTATAATTAGTATTCAAAAGTTTTCAATTTTCTTTTTAATTTTTGTTTCTCATTCTTATTATATTAGGTTGTTGAGACTCGGTTTGCATCACACACAATTGTCTTGAGACGACTTGTGAAGGTGTGACAGGCACTCAACAAGATGGTAACCTCCAACCTTTGGGTTGTATGGAGGCAATCAAACACTGAACGGGCTCAAAAAGTGAAGAGCATGATCTTAGATGACACTTGGTGGGATCGAGTAGAATATTTGTTGAGTTTTTCGAGCCCATTATGAGCATGATCCACTTTATTGACATGGATCAGCCATGTCTAGGAGAGATATATGATGGTATCGACTCAATGATTGAGAAGATAAAAACCGTCATAAATGCAAAAGAACAAGATCCGAGGAAACATTTTTCAAAGAAGTGCAATCAATCCTCATTGAGCGGTGGAACAAAATGACCACCCCGCTACATCTACTTGCTTTTGCATTGACTCCTAGATTCTACAAAGACGAAGATCCTTTCTTTATCAAGGAGGGTAACACCATACAGGGATGTGGAAGTCAGTGAGAGATATATGGCGGCATTGTCTAGGCTCTTCCTTGATCTTGAGGCCCAAGACATGGTTATGATAGAGTTTGGCAATTTCATAGTAGAAACAAGTCATAGCCTTCTCGCTCTTGAGCAAATACAAGATGGATGCTCATATGTGGTGGTACCTCCATGGTCATGCATCGGTTTACTTATAACCTCTTGCAATCAAGGTCTTGACACATAAGTTTTTTTAATTCTCTTTCCTTTTTTGTTATAACTTTTAGTTTTTTAAAATTTAAGTTTGAGTGTTTAAGTTCGAACTTTGCATTGACTTTGCGTTACTGAATAGGTTGCAAGTTCATCTTCCTCTGAGTGTAACTGGAGTACATATAGCTTCATCCACTCACAGAAGCACAACAAGTTGGGGGCTAAAAAGGCTGAAGATTTGGTATACATACATTCCAACTTGTGCCTTTTATCCCACAAGTAGCCGGAGTACAAGGAAGGGTCAACAAAACATTGGGATATTGATCCAGAGATAGTTGACTTGGATGCTTCCATTTCCCACTTGCCATTAGATGATGAGGAGAGTTGTGTGGCACCGTGAGACGTACATGCACAAGGGGGTGCAACTGGTAGTGGCCCTAGTGGGAGTGGTTTGAGTCCATGTGGTTCTAATGAACCACCTAATGATGATGATGCAAGTCGATGTTGATCCTCTTGATGAAGAGGAATATGATGAATATTGAAAGATAGTTTGAACTTTGATCATGACTGATTTGGTGTAATAAATTGAATTTAATATATCATGACATTCACATTGTGTTCGATTTAAGTGTTTAACTTTTAAGCTTTTAAGTTTCTAAGTTTTATTGGTATCCTAGCTTGTTTGTTGTGGTTATTCACTTATTTAGCTTATAACTTATAAGTTATCTACTTATCTTGTCTTTCATATGCATAATATGTGGTTAATAACTTAATTCCTATTTAGAAGGCTGAAATTTATATTTTTTTTAATTTTTATATATTTTTTGTACTGCCGTATCCAACGCCGTATCCGAGGCCAGTTTTTTTGCCGTACACTGTTCCCGTATCCAAAACGTATCGGCTACTTAGCTGGGAACTGTAGGACTAGTGACATTCTTCTCCAATGTAAAAGCAAAAAGAAAACACATGGATTCTGATTATGTAATTTACTCCAAGAAAGTCTCTTAGTTATCTTCTTGATGTCCATAAAGTGTTGGTTTCGGAGTAGGATGAGAGAACTGTGTCATCATTTTGACATATTTACACGGTTGAAGATAGTTTGATTAGTTTAGAAGGATATACTTGCTACATCAGCAACACTTGAATCTTTCAGAAACCATAATAGATTTGTTTTGTAGAATTTTAGATAACCAACTATACTAATGTTACTGAGACATACATATCTCAATAAGCTAAGGGTACAGCCATTCGGCATCATTCTAAAGTAACTGATGCTTCTGATAATCGATGACAAAGATTATATTTTTTGTCACTGTTTTCTATTTGCATGTCAACTACCATTAGAATGTTTTCAGAAAAATGTGCTCATTTTGGATGTACCGTTGTATACTTGGATGTGCAGATTTCCTAATTCTCTTATTTACGGATGCTGTGTTCTACAGCGGGTCGCAGTTTTCCTTCTTGTTACAGATTATGTTCAGAGGCCTTATTTCCAATTTTTAGCAGACAAGAGAAGCATCGATAATAAGCTACATGGATACAGAGTTGTTTCAATAGCAACATTAGTGCTTAGTGTGCTCCTGCCACTCGTATCTCTTGGTTTGGTGTGGTCATGGACAGGACCAGCAGCGTCTGCTGCTATTGCACCTTATTTAGTTGGCCTTATTGTTCAGTTCGCATTTGAGCAGTATGTCCAACGTAGAAAATCATGTGTTTGGCCTCTAGTTCCCATCGTTTTTCAGGTACATGATTTTCATTTTACCCATGCCATGATGGAAATAGATTTGTAAATTTAAAATTTATACATTGCATCACAATTACAAAGTCTGCAATGGGACTGATTTTAATAAATGCTAACAGACTTTGATTATAAGGATCTCAGATTTGACTATGGAAAATTTCTATTAGGCTTTAAGAATTTCATATTCCACAATTTGGGTATTTACAGTTGCTGAGTACTGATTAATATAAAGCATCCAAAATATTGTTTTTATGCTGATGTAAATGGTTCATGGCACTTACTTCCTCATCAGAAACTTTCCTAGAAATTATACAGCTTACTGGAAACCGCACACTCAATTCAGTTTTACTTTCATTGCTAGATATTTGATTAAATTTGCTTTTAACATCCATGTGTAGAAACCTACATATTCATCCATTTTTCCATATTCTGCAGCCCCCATCTGCTTTTAAATCTGTCTGCAATTTGGCTACATTCTCATAGAACTCACCAGTATCATTACACATTGCTTATCATAGTGCCACCTCCAGTCCTTCAAAATCAGTCCTTGGCCTTGTGCTTCTATCTGCATTTTAGATAGTTTACTCATTACGATTTTAAGGTTATTTTGTGGAGCTGGAGGATGGTATTTTGTTCATGGATGGGACGTGTTGAGCATGGTTCAAGTTCTCCATCCTAACTAAAAATTCCTCTCTTTTACCCAAAGATCACTCCAACTAAAGAATCGTTTCCTAGCATGTCTTCTCCGTGCAAAATTTGGAAGACATCCTAGGTCACCATGAGGAGATGGTCAAGTCCAAATTAACCTTGTAGCGAAGTTGCACCTAATCCTTGAATCTACATTATCCTAGTGTAATATTTTGGAGGATATTTTCTAGGCATACAAATTTCTCCGAGCACAGTTCTGGACTGCACGGAGAAGTAAGCAATCTAATCACATGCAAATCCTAAAAAGGTTTTGATGCCTGCACTTTGGGTGTCTTTTGCCAGCATGTGTTTGACAACGATTTTCCATGGTGTATTACCACATATTTCCCTAATAACTCATTTTACAACCAACATTTCTGTAACTGACATTGCCCCTTGAGCCTGGATGTCAGCTAAGTCAAGTGCTCATTTCTTCTTGGGAGGGGTACAAACATTCAAAGCAATCAGGGGAAGGCCCTTTTCACTTCCTCTTTTTCCCCATAAGAATCTCCATAGGGTTATTTCCAATTATTGCGCCCAAAATGGATGGGAAGAGGAAGGAGTTGAAAACAATTCCAGCAATGGTTTTCTATAGGTTAATGAGGTTTCAATCCAAGGGGAGGCCATTTTGGAAACAATCTTGTAATTTTCAAATTCATTCATGACCCGCTTCCATTGGTCGAGTCCGAAAAGAGCATTCACATATACCTAATTATTTGCTCTAGTTGATTGACGGCGGGTGGATACTCCCCACTCGTCTATAGAGTTCACGCAACAGGCTGCATAACAAGGTGCAAACTTCATATTAGTAAGAAAGGTTCCATACGACATTTGCAAGCTTGCTCTCCAATGGAGCTTGACACGCCTCTCATGGAGGTCTACAAAAGCTGGTACCTCCTAAGGACCTACCTAGATTGTTATTTCTACATTCGGCTCTATGGCCTACTCCCGACCTTCCTCTCGGTCCCTCGACCACTACTTCGGCCTTCAAGTATTTTCCATATTTCAACCCCTCTCATAGGCCCCCAAAAAGGGTAACTCTCTCCTTTTATAGCTGCGTCCCCCGTTTTTTTTTCCCGCGTCTCTCCTCTGTGTTGGCTGCTTTGTTTTCCGCTCAAGTCCAATTTTGAACTCGGGCTCATAAATACCCTTATCCACCCGATCTTCGTCCAACCAATCTTGTTGTGCCAAGTCCCCCGGTGGTTGGATCCTCCGATTGGCCTTCCCATTGACTAGTCGCGATCAGCCATGAGACTATGTAGACCTTTCCAAATACGATGTGACATATCCTGGTTGGATTTGACAGCAGGAACGTTCAGTCCAGTTAATGACGTATAGGTTGAACAACTGAAAAAGAACACTTATCAAAATCAACAAAACAAAACAAAAGACCTAATTTCTATTTTAACATAAATCAGTAAGTCACGAGGCTATTCCATTAAAATACTTTCACTTTGATGTAAATTTATATAGAAAATGGAAAAACTATTTGAATATGTTAATTGATCCAAGCATGGGAGGGGCCACTCAAGACTGCCTTCTTGTCTTGGTACTCTTGTCGTCAATTTGATGCTCAACCAAAAACATCCAACCAAAAACAATGCTTCCTTCACTCCTTATGGGGTGGACCCAGAATATAAGTTAATGGATTTCCCTTGTGGGGTCAAGGGGCAGCACCATGTGGCGTGTAGGAAATGCCCCACAGGCCAGATTTTGATCATCAATCTCGGCACCGTTTAACGCAACTTTGCGTTTAGCACAACGTAGCATCCACACACTCTGTATAGCCTGCACAACAATGTGCCAACCCTGCCATCACAATTTTCTATTCTCACTTGACTCACCACTCAATTGGAACATCCCAAGGTAGCGCATGACATTGAGGACTTATATATGGGTAGATTCTCACACCAACCTTCACTCCATCATCCCAATGTATTGGTGTTTTTCCAAGCACTGCCCAACCAGATTGTCACGCCTTGAGTTGAAGCCAAATGCACAATGTTACGCAGTTCCACACATTCGTGCCTCCCCTATAGCTTGCACACGTATGCGACAATTTATAAAATCCATGCCGCCTCTACGCACCCTTGTGTGAGTGCAACACAACACTCAGACTCTATTGTAATATCCCACCTCTGAAATCAAGTGGAAATTAGGCAAACAACCAACTCTCTAACACTCTAATCAACTGGGACTAGCAAAAGCTCAATTAGTACTACTTGAACCAGTTGAGTAGATGACTCAATAAACCCAAATAATAGGGGTTTAATGGTCTCTATCACAACTCATACAGCATTAACTCTCAACTGAACTTAATGAGATTCAGAAAATCAGCTTGAATCTCTCTTGCAAGTCGCTGTAACTGTATGTATAAGTCAGCCCTATACTTCATTCCATATGCAACCAATGAATCCTTGAGGTATAACAGCCAATGGATGCACATAAACTTAAATTAAACCTTTGGTACAGTCTGCTGGTAAGTGTGCTTTAAAATGTGTACCAAACATACCTTTACAAGCTCCAAATGGGGTCTCTAGTGCATAGAGAATAGGGCAGATTTAGGAAGATCAAATGAGCATGGATTTCGTTGTCAAAATAGCACTCAACATCACACCCAAACAGCTTTATCCAGATCGCTGCCAAGGGACCTTTAAAGCATCATTAAACCATACAAAAATCGCTGTCTACGAGCACCACACTGTAAGATGAAGTCGCTGTTTGTAAGCACTCAAAATATGCATTAGAAATATAGATTTAGACCCTCCCAACACAGATCGCTGCAACAGACTTTAATCCTTATTTGTTAGGCATAGAATATATTGCAAAAGACACCCAATGTTCTACCAAGCAATCACAAACAAGTCGCTGCCAAATATCTATGTACTTTTGCACCCAAAAATCAATCTCTCAGGCTGGATCTGAAGTCGCTAGGGCTTAGCCAGGCACAGTAATAGTTCGCTGATTATATAAGGTTCAAACCATGCATAAAAATATTTAATAAACACCCCCAGGAAGTTGCTGGTCAAAGAAGGAAATAACAGATTTATATAGACCCCAAAAACCAGTCCAATATTCAACAAAAATCATCACCAACTTGCCTTAAATAAAATCGCTGCAATTAGAGCACAATCTCCGGCAACAAACAGCTGTTTCACATCAAATAAACCTTCTAAAAACAGTCCACAAACATCATAGAAGAAGTCGCTAGGGTTTAGAGGTATCCAACACCCAAGTCGATTTGCAAAAACACTCACAAACCAGCTGCTACAGTGACGCTACAGTGACGTCGCTACAGTAAAAGGCAGATTTTCACTTGCAAATTAAATCCAAATGCTTGCCAAAGCCAAAAACATGGATCTAGCAAATAATCACTTCAATTGATTTTCAATAACCAGCTTAAAACAACCTCCCACGCAAGAGAGAGAGAGAGCATCAATGGGCATGCATCCCAACTCCAAGCATGGAGTATCAAAATAAGTTCATCATAACATAATCATAATAATGACCCTAGCACTCCTTTTATAAGCAAGGAGGCACAAAATTTGAAAACCCTAGGAGAGGGAAAATATTAAATAAAAGCAGTTTGTTTTCCCTAGGTGTGGCGTCCCCTTTGCAAAGGGTGATTTTATCAATGAAAGCCACCTAACTTTTTATTTAATTAATTCCCCATTTAATTTTATATATTTTGGGAATTAAATTAAATAACTTTTATAAAATAATAAAATAATAAAATAATTAAATAATTATTGCTCTAGGCAATAATATTTAATTATTTAATAAAAATGTTCCCCTTGCACATCCCGAAGCCCATGGGGACGTATAGGCTAAGGGTCTTCAGAAATGGGGACATTACATCTATGTAGAACTTAGTGGCCATGTGGACACTACGTCACATCATGCCATTCTAGGTTGCACTTCCGGGCTCATGCCATGTCAACATACGTGCCAACATACTAGGCATCCGGGAGGCAAAGTGTTGTACCTACAAAAAGGTGAATCGACATCCATTACAAAAGTAGAACCATTTGGTAATCATCTTCTTTTGTAAATGCTTTCTTGTAATGATATATTTTAAGCGATTTGACCCCATTGTAATATCCCTTATAGGATAGATCTATAATTTATGGGTTTTCCTTGTTTTTTCAGTTTCAACGCTAGAAAGGGACATTACAATTGCATCCTTGACGTTGTTGAATTCCGGTGGTTAAGCCGATCGTGACGGTTCGAAAGGACTTGGCATTGCCGACATTTATTTTGGTCTTCTTGCACCAAGCCTTGGCCTCAACCAATCTCCACAATTGTAATGCTATATTGCAATGAGTTTGGAATACTTCATAGTCTTCCATCCGACAAGGAACAAACTATTGATGGAGTTTGTCTCCTCGATGGAACATATTTGTAATTCTAAGATCCCGTCATTGTTCGGCTCTGTTGTACCTCGGTTCCTATCAAACAAACATTCTTCTTCAAAGTCATTTGATCTTCCTCGGTTCCTATCAATCTCTATGGTCCCTTGACCCACACCATCTACAAGGAAGTTCAATGTCATTTTGGTTAGGGAAATCTCTTGTGAAATGGCCTCACTCATAAAACTCTCAACATTGTACAATTGGGTGTCCTTCGGAGTTGTATTGAATCCGCTATTATTTTTTTGTCAGTAGTTTCTTAGCGGCGTGGTGGGTGGTGTCAATGGCTCTCCTTGTGTGAATAGCACTTGGCCTCGTGTTTCATAAATTATATGGGCAGTTCTTTAGTGAATGCCTTATAACTTGATTCTCACACAAACTATCCTTTCCTTCGTTCCTAGCATCTCCCTTTCATTCCTTCATCATCCGCAACTTGTCCTTTCTCAAGCTCACACTAATCTAGGTTCACTTTCATCGCTGGAGTTAAGGTCATCTTCTTTGTGTCCTTTTGAGTGCGAGAATGTTTTTTTTCTCACTTTCAATGGCCATGGCTCGGTTGTATGCATCTTCGTATGATGAGTGTGGAATCACCTTCAATGTCCTTTGCAATGAGGGTACCAACCCTTCAGTGAACCATTGCTTCTTCAAGCCGTCGGTAGGCTCATTTTCAAAATTTATCAATAGCTCTCTATGTCTTCTATTATAGGCATGAACATTCTCATGTTTACCCTGCTAGGTATTATAGATTTCAGCAACAATCTCATTATCATTCCTCGGGAGTTTGAAGTCTTTCTTGAAGGCTTTTCTGAGTGTTTTCCATGTTGCTTTCTCCAAGCTCCGGTCAATAGCCATTCCTTGAAGGGTGGCTATGAAACATCTTAACCACATACGTTCATCTGTATGCCCATTGCGAATCTAGATGATGGTGATGCACGTTCTATAATGTCATATAGGATCCTTTGATTTTTCAACAACGAACTTTAGGAGTTTTTGCTTTTTTGGAGATGGAGTTGATTGGATACGCTTGACTCTGGCATGGTCCCTCAGATACGAGTCTCTCTCTTAAGAAGGTCTATGTTGGAGGTTCCTTTGCACTTTAGCGCTATTAGACATGTCCTTAAGTTAGACTCTTCCTTTGGCTGGGATCCATATAATATCTTGCTTAACGTCAAGTTTATTTTGTGTACACTCCCTCCTACTTTTCATTCAAACTTTACATGAGATTCCCATGTAACACCCTCCGACCCAAACTAGTCAAAAAGGTCCACACTTTCTTCTTCCGGAAGATGCTATGGTAATTTCTACCCATCTCTTACTATGAGTGGCATAGGGTACACCCATTCCAGCTAAACCCTTTCTTGGTTTTGGCTCAAGTTTTGGGTATAACTTCTTACACTTTGGCCTTACTTGATGGTTTTTTAGATTTGGCTTGTTGATTGCAGCCTTTATCTTCTCTTGTTGCTCTATCAATTGAGGAGACCATTTAACTTTTTGGTCCTTTCCCTAATTGTGTCTTTCTTCTACCTTTGTTCGGAGTTAATGCAATGAACTATTGCTCGTATGCGTTGGTCTTCTTTGTGAACTCTTTGTATTGTTGTAATATCTTTTGTGGTGTTTCACGGTTATGTTTGACACAAAGATCTTAGAAGATAATAGGGTGCCTCATCACACTTCTTTTTGAACCCAATTTAACTCTACTTGATGTTCTTTAAGACAACGGTGACAAAATGTAGATTGATCAATGTCTATTGAGATACTAGACTCTTAGTAACAATGTACACATGATAGTAATTGCATATAATGGTAGTGAAAAACATTTGAACTATAGCAACTTGTATTCGTAAAAGATAAGTCCCGATACAATTCACACAATACATGGAGTACCTTAGACAAGCACTCTTTTCCCTAATGCATATCCTTCTATTTATAAGACAAATGGCTTAAGGTTGTCGGTTGACGCAACTGTCAACATGCGAGTATAACCAACAAGATTTATTCCAAATTAAAATATGTAATTATGCTGATAACCATGCCAATACCATTGTGCCAGTCTACAATAATAACTCTAAAATAATATTCAAAATGTAGATTGGTAAATGTCTATTGAGATACTAGACTCTTAGTAGCAATGTACACATGATAGTAATTGCATAACATACCATGGCAGAGCAAAGCATGCGAACAATAACAACTTGTATTCATAAAAGATAAGTCTTGATACAATTCACATAGTACATGAAGGACCTTATACGAGCGCTTGTTTCCTCGATGCATATCCTTCTATTAATAAGACAAATGGCTTAAGGTTGTTGGTTTACAAAACTGTCAACATGCGAGCATAACCAACAAGATTCATTCCAAACTAAAATATGTAATTATATTGATAACCATGACAATACTATTGTGCCTGTCTACGGGGTATTGAATACTCCATGCAGTTAGAAATTCTACTACAATAATAACTCTAAAATAATATTCAACTGCAGAAGCTCCTATTACTGAAAAAATTTAATTAACAAAGAATAGAGTTAGAGTTTTGAGATTCTTTTTGCAGCAAGAAGTCACAGTAGTAACTTTATGGATAAGACTGTGTAGAGTGTTCTTAATGTCGACGTTTGAGTCCTATATTGTACCCATCATTAGGGAGAAGAAGCCTATGCTCGAGGAAGGGTTTAGAGAGAACATTTAAGTTTAAATATGCCAAGAAGAGGAAAGGAGGGGGCATGGGTTATAAGTCATCCAAGAAAGTGAGTTGAATAAATAAATAAGCAAAGGTGGCACACAAGATTAAGAAAATTAATTTAAATAATTAATAATTTTATTTATTAATCAAAAATGCAAAACTACTTGAGGAGGAGAAAGACTAGGGTTTATGTAACTATGTAAAAAGGTTTCCTAGAATGACATAACTTCCATCTATCATCACAATTCATATTACTAGGGTGCTTCTCAATCTCACCAGCTCTAAGATTTTTTCTCTTGGTGTAGTGACTTCCCATGGAAATTTATTTGGCATTGTTTACTCATATAGAGTGCTTCGAGACTTCATGTTCATTTAGGGCCGACTTACTGATCCTTGCATACTCCCAATATTTACAATGTTCTTTTAATCTAGTTTGAAGCGAACAACCTATCTCACTCATGTAGGATTTCCCCAGGAACTGTGGATTGAGTAGACACCTTTTCTTAGAATCAGACAAACGAGGTCTTTAGGATTTCTTCGCCTATTTCTGATAGTGCTGACAGGTTTGAAACTGGTCTTAATGTCATTTTTCCTAAATTTTTGGACATTTTATCAGAGTTACCCCAATATAAGGGAGGAATGCCTTTAATTCATGATTCTTGTTTTGATCCTCATTTTTACTTCTACCTTTAGGGCCTCACTTTGCTTTTTTGACCGTCGCCTTAATTATCCACTTCTTGTATCCATTTCTTTTTAGAACCTTTGCGAGATGTCTCTCTTCCAATTCAAAATTATTCCCATCCAAAATTCTTAAGGCTCTAGTGAAGAGTGTGTTTAGAGTTCCAGCTTGTTGGTAATGATGGTGGTGTGAGTCTGCTCTGATTTACACATCGATGTGTGTTTTCTTTCTAAAGACTTGTCAAACAAGTAAGGTGTCTTCATTTCTAATGATTAGGACATCAAGAAAAGGAAGCGTACCGTTTTCTTGAACCTCCATTGTGAATTTCATATGTTCAGATTGCATATTGAGGTGATCAAGGAATGAATTTAGACTCTTTTCCATGCTACCAATTAAAATTAGTATCATCTACAAATCTGAAACTCCATTCTAGTTTTTGACTCTTGAGGCATGGAATCTAAGACAACATTCTCAAATTTCTCCATAAATAAGTTTGCTAGGATTGGGAAAAGTGGTGAAACCATTACCACATTTTCATTTTTCTCATAAAATTCTTCAAGGAAAGTAAAGTATTGATGCAGAGCAAATTAGTTTCATACATATATTCAGCTATCGAGATGCATACAAACATCAACTTCTCTTTAACTCTGCATAAGAGGATCCTATACAGGCTTAAAATGGCCTAAAAGCTTGTAAGATTGATAGACAACATCAAGAATGGTTTCATTATCATCATCCCCTGTCTTATCAACCTTAACACTATTATTTCAACTCCCTAAATCATCCCTCCTCATGAAGAATTCATAAGTACTCACCATCCTTCAACTGGCTCTTGGTCTCTTGTATTAGTCCTTTCTCAAGATGTACATACACTTTCTCTTTCATTGCTCTCATCTCAGTGCCCTATTTATACAACTCAAACACAGTTAGACTGACCACAAAAGAACTCAAACAACCAAAATCACATAGCTCACTTTGGTTTGTCAAGACTATTAGGCCTTTTGTCTCCTTCAATATCTCACAACTCCTCTCCCCTGCTCCTGCACCTCAAACAATGTCAACTCCACCTTAATCTTGAATCAAAAGGACCAACTCTTCAATCTTGCAACTATTCTCCTTCTAAACTGCCCTTAAGATCAATGCTTCTGGTATGAACATGCCTGGGGTCAACTAGGACTACCCACCAAGGATTATCACCTCCAATAGTTGCCTCTCGACACCTCCGATATGCTTGCAAAAGTTCAGAACTTGAATCCGTCTATAACTCCTTCTAGCTCAACCTATCACTTTTTATTCCCAAACCCTCCACTAGGTCTGTTCAGGCAACTGTCAGCTATATCTTCCTTTGTCAGAGGTTTCAAGACACAAAATGGATGTTTTAAAGCACCCTTTAAGCTCTTCTTTTTTCCCTAGAAGTTTCATGGCTTAGCTCCAGGTATAAATCTTGGTCTCTTTGTAAAAAAGGTCCTCAAGCTAGGTTTACAAACTGTGTCTACAGTCCTCTAAGGGACTGGTAAAGAAATCTCCCTCTTCCACCAATGAAACTCAAAACAATTTCTTGAATCTCTTTGAGGACTTCCCGAGGGTCATTTGTACAAGTTTTCAGAGCTAAACTCCTTGCATGGATATTTTTCCCACAAGTTTTCTTACGAAACCCTAATTGTGCTCAAACATTGCCCGAGGAGTTTCTCCTAGCTATAACTTTTCTGGTTTCTGTGTTCAAGGCTCAAAATTTTGGCTCATGGTCTGTCTCCACATCCTCTCCAAGACTATTTTAGCAGTAAGAGGTTTTAGCAAGGTTTATTCAGTCTTCTCCAAGTTCTGGGAATTAGCATACATACACAGGTCAGAATATGAACCTTTATTGTCAGTTTAAAGAGCTAGAAACGTGTTTCAGTATACAATAACCTATCTAAGGCTTGGGATTAACTCATCCACTCTTCCCAGGGTTCTCTTCGTGCTCAAACTCATCACATACACAAATTTCAGTTTGCTCACCCTCCAATGCACAGTCATAGCTCTCTTTATCACAATACCAGAACAGAGCATCAATGCCATTTGTTTAAAGCACATGAAAGGGGGTTTCAACAAGCATTAAAACCAAAACCATCTCATTCAACCATGATTCTATGTTGCACTCATCCTTTAACCTAAGAAATCAACCAAGGAACTCAGTATGCAACTTTTCAAAGACACTGTCTCATTCTTGACCCTGAAACAGTTAGATTATCATTAACCAAGTGCTAGTTCATTACACCAATCCAAAGCAAATATATGGAAATACTCCTTAACAACCATCTGATGGATCTATGTAAGCATTACAGAGAGAGAAACTAGCATTTCTCAAAGCAAACTCAGAGCACTCTTGGAAACACAAAATGTGCACACAGAACCAATACATATATATTCATTTTCACTGTAATCTTCATACAAAACTTAGTTCTACTTTACTCCACGGACCTCTCCATCCTCCATACGAGGAATCATCTCCAAAAACTGACTTCCCACACTCCTATATTCGAATTTTCCCTAATGCATGCACCTACCACCTAGAAATGTAACTGTCATCTAGTGACCTTTCAACTTCCATCCATCCTATAGTTACATAACTGCCTTTTTTTCATTATTTCAAGCATCCTAATGATGCATTAGCACTCAAAGACTCATCATACACCCTTTACCTCAACTAGACACTTAAAACACCCTATCAAACACCTAGGACTTCTAATATGCTCTTATAAGTGGATTACATCTTTTGGAGGAATGTGCCAATTTGAAATTTCAAACTTCTCACTCACAAATCCCTCTCTCTCATGCCCACATATGCCCAAATTGACCTGGTCAACCTTGAAATTGCATTTGTTTAGTCTCATTGAAGATGCCCCTGCATCAAGTATGTTGACCTTAGGCAAAACTCAATCAACTCCGCAGTTTCCTTATCTACAAAGTCTTCTTTTACAACATTGATAGCCCCTTTTAGAGGAGTTTTCGTGTAAAGAGAAACCATGTCAAAACTTACTAGTAGATCTTGTTCTCCCACCCTTTTCCTTAAAGTTTATGTACGATTACGGTTGAGTCTTTTATGAAGGATGGGGTATTAAAGAATACATGTGTCATCTTTGTACTAAAGGTGGTTTTCTGAACTACTCAACCTTGTTACTGCTTTCATGACATTGACAGCAACTTGTGTTGACCTTTGATTAAATTGAAGTGCATGAAAGAAATCTCCTGGCATTATTGACTTTTGCTCTTTTGCAGTCGTTTTATGTAACCTTCATAGATAAGTTGATGCATTAACAAGTACATTAATCTTTCAATCATTCATTGGTTGACATATTTCATTCACATTGATAAATGTGTGAGAAACAACATATTTATTCTTTTAGATTTCCACTGGAAGACATTGTATATTTGTATCTAGAATAATCTGTGTGCTATCTTTCTGAGATCCAACGTTTCAGGTGACTCGTCTGGACAGATGCTAATTGGACCCCAACAACTATCAGATTTTGTCTCATAATTCTGGTCTTTTATAAGGTTACAAAAATACCAAATGTGTTGTAATTTTCCATTTAGTTAGATCTGTTCCTCAGCATTCCTGTAACATTTTTAATACATTATACTCGGCATTGCAACCTATTTGCTCCCAGAATGATTGCCCTTTAGAGTTCTACTTGTGTATGAAAAGTGGATTGAACTTTAGTAAGTAAGGTTTGGTTTGCAGAAGTTGATAAATCAAGATAAGTATGGAGTTGAAATGATTAAGATTACTTAAAAATACTATATTTTAATTTTTTAAAAGCAGCTTGCGGTAGTACAAGGATTTCTTTTCAACTGTTAAGAATCCATGTTCAAAAGTATATGTAGTCTGAATATAATTCAAATTAGTGGCCATCTATTATAATGTGGTCTTGTCATTGAATTATTCCCTGAAAGTTTGATTACACTAATTCAAAGAAGCTAAAGTATGACATCACGGTGCATATGCTAAAAGTTCAGCAGTGCATATCACTCTAAATGGTGTGAAAATCTTGTTTTTCAGGTCATGTCCAAGGACTTTTCTTTCTATTTATATATTGTTCAAATTTTTTGCCCCTGAATTTTGACCTCATTTCCAACCTTGGGAGTAGTCTAGACCTTGCCAATCCACCCACAATTGGAGCACAAACGAGGAAAAACTGAAAACTGATATAAATTCACAATAGAAGAGCAGAAGAGAGAAAAAGAAACTAAACATTAATAGTTAACATAATTATACTTGCATGTGGCCTATGGTTCTTTTTATTTTAAGCATACATTTGGTGCATGGACTAGATAATCGATTACATTGTTGAAAAATCCACACTTTTATTTTGGTGATTTATTTCATTTGACGTGACGTGAGAATATTGCATATTTAGTTTCGACTTTGATTTCTTTTGCAGGTTTACAGGCTTCATCAATTGAATAGGGCTTCACAGCTAGTCGCAGGTTTAATATTCTCGTTAAGAGGAGTAGAATCGAACCCAGAGACCATGGCTATAACTGGTTCATTGACAACATTGCTGAATGCCCTTCAAGTTCTTGGTGTTATTTGTCTCTGGTCAATGGCAACATTTATTGTGAGGCTTTTCCCATCTCAACCAGAGGCAGTTTCTCCTTGATCTGAATTTCTGAGGATGTTGACTTTCATAGAATTGTATATGAAAACTCTATGTACACTGTACAGTTTTATGAAAATTACTTCCTTCTATTGATCAATTAGAGCATTATCCTGTTGGATATGAACCTATGGTCCTTTTTGTTAAGTGTGTTTTTGATTATTCTTTGTTGGGGTTTGATTATATCTGTAATAATCTTCAGAAATTAGAAGCAGGAAGTATTATGGATTGTGTGCTCGTGGTAGGCACATAATTTTGCCCTTATTGTTAATTGCTTGCTCTGAATGATCTTTTTCTTTTCTTTTCTTGTTTCCATATATGGCTTGATATCAAAATCTGGGACATGAGGTAAATTGAACTCTTCTTATAAGTAGCTATAATGCAATAATTCATAGCATGAATTTAGGTACTAATGGTTAGCATTGCAACAATTTATAGGACAGTAGCTATGCCAACTCTGTTCATAGAACATAAGAAAAATATTTACATAGGGTGTAATCCTTGATGAATCATAGTAATCAATACCTTTTTTGCTTTGTCTCTATGACAACATCAAGCAACATGATATTTTTGTGAGATGTTGAAATAACCACTCTCTTAAAAGTAGTGTGATTATCTTTCTTTTTGGGTGTCATTGTGACCTCTAGATGAGAAGATGAACAATAAAGGGAGGACTATGACAACATTAAAATAGATTATTGGGAAAGAACATGGACGAAAGGATATTTTATGTTGACAAGTGATCGAAATTGATAAATAGAAGCATTAAATCAATACTTGTATAACTTTGATTGAGCTTGTGATACATCTCTTTTTAACCTTGGCCAAGACTGCAATTAAGTACAAAATTGTGAAGCTAACAAGTGACAATACAACAATGGATTGCCAATGTAGCTCATTCTTCATGAAGTGTCTTGGTGACCAAAATTGTGTACATCATAACTCTCTCTCTTTCTCCCTCTCTCCCTTTCTCTCCCTCTCTCTGTGCCGCCCCCTTCTCTCCCCCATCCCTCTTCCTTACCCTTTCCCCATCTCTCTCCTCACCCCCTCCCTTGCTCTCTCCCTCTCCATCCTTCCCTCTCGCTCGCTCCCTCCCTCTCTCTCGCTCCTTCCATGCCTCCCTCCTTTGCTCCCTCCAACCTCATTATTAAGAATATTAATGTTAATGCTGACATTGGTAATATAATTTTATTTGTGAGTTATATTAGTTTGTGAAGTTAATATTCGGATATAGTGTTAGTTGTAACAACTCACCAAGTATTATTGCGTAATTTGTATATGTGGAGAGTTGTTTTAATATCTCTCAGTAATAGTGTATTGGGCTATATTTGTGGGCTTGGCTCCTTATTACAAGGAATTTATATGCCTATATAATTGTACATCATAATATTGAATAGTCTTGGAGAGTTTATTGCTAGTTTGGTGTCATAAGAGCTCAACATTTATTTTTCGCTGAATGAAGTGTTTATATGGATGTCTTTGATTCATAAACTTTGTTTGAGAGTATATTAGAAAATTATAAAGCTTTATTTATGTTACAATGGGTACAATATTCTACCAAAGAGACGTGGCAAACCATTAGCCTAAGAGGATAAAGCATTCCGTTTGAAGGGATCAACCAAACACTATCTAGTTTGTGCATGGCGTATTAAAAGCCTAAAAGGTGTCTGGATGTTTGTGAAGTTGCAAAAGTGTCTATAATATACCAACATTCGAAAAACAATATTGAAATGCATATCAAATCCGCATTAACATTTTGCATTAGGCATTGATTCTTATGAGCTCCACATTGACAATGACTTTCCATCACTCATTTGCATTGGCTTTACTTTGGAAAAACTTTCACAAGACACTATTTTTAGTGTGTAATGTCCCTTTCTGGGCTGAAACTGAAAAAAAAGGAAAATGTCACAAACATAAATCAAAGCAAACTAAAATTTATAACAACCGATTGACTTTTTTGGACAAGGTACAACACTGTGTAACAAGAGAAAAATTGCAATAATTCACCACCAATACCACTTTTATAGTATCCAAAGCATGTAGGGAACTTTTATAAACATTTAGAATAAGTACAAGCCAAGGAATTAAATTTTTAAACCCATGGTTGGAGTATATTTAATTAAATTTGCAACAATAAATCCACTTACAAAAATAGCCGAAATTTGGGATTTAAGGGCCCAAATTCAATCTTTCGAGATGCAACCAACCTAAGAAATTATGAACCAACCACATATCATCAAAAAATGATGTGTCGAGCACTATATATCACCAAAATCATCCACTATGCAAGTTGATACCTTATGAGAGAGTTTACAATAAGCTGGAAGTGATGAGTTTCCAAAGAAAAAATAGGAGTGTAGCTCAAGTATGACTTCCACATGAGATCACCAATGAACGAATAAGGGGTCTCGTCCACACATCAAGTCTAAAGTGGGTTTTCGTCCTCAATTGCAAGAGAGTAATTTCGTGCTCCAACTCAAAGAAATTGAATTCCAAAAGTGTCCCCCTCTTTTAGCCAAGTGACCTCTTTATATAATTAAAGGTGGCATCTTTCCCCCGCTCGCCCCTCCAAAGAGGACTGATCTCCTTGTAGAAATATAAGTTTTTTTAAATTTCAAGTTGGTATTTGCACTTTTTTTGAAACAATTCAACTTTTCCAAGTCATAATAAGAAAGTTGCTTGAAAATAATATAAAGCTACAAAAACAACAAACATTAAATACTTCCCTTGGTCTTTCCCTTTAAGCCCCACAGGAAGTAGAATGGGTCCAAGGTCTTCAAAACGAACTAGCCTGGAGAAGGGGACATTACAATCCTCCCCTCCTAAAATTGTTTGCCCTCAAGAAATTGCAAATTTGGATGCTCTTATAGGGACACTTTCCCACATAACATCTTCAATCGGTAGATCCTTCCAACAAATCAAATACTCATTAAAATTTCGGTTTCTTCACTTCATTTCTCGAACATCCACTATAGCTTCTAGAACCAAAATTAACTTGCCTTCTTCATCCAAGGGTGGCGAGTTGAATAGGAGTAATGCGTTGTCCTAGTGCCCTTTTTAGGCACGAAACATAAAGACATTATGTATACAAGTATGTTTCGAAGAGCTTTGGCTCATATCCAATCTCTCCAACTTTTCCTTTTACTCTGTAAGGCCCATAAAAACATGGTTTAAGTTTTTCTGCACCACTTTGTTTGAGGGAGGATTGCCTATAGGACCACAATCGAAAAATGCCATGTCTCCTACCTCATGTTCTTTTTCCCCGGTGTTGGTCCACATACAATTTTTGTTGGTTTTGTGCATGTTGGAGTTTCTCTTTGAGCACCCTCAAGATGTCATGACTCTGCTATGTCAAATCTTTGGCTCTTGACACTCTATTATCCATCATAACTAAATCAACAAAAGAGAGCGCATTATAACCATAAAGAGTTTTAAAAGGTGACATACTAATAAACATATGGAATGGCATATTATAGCAAAATGCGATCTTGTGTATCCATTTTACCCAAGTTGATTGTTGCCCTCCAATATAATTCTTTAGGTAGCCTTCTACCCATTTATTCACTATTTATATTTGTCCATTGGTTTAAGGATGATAGCTAGTGCTAGGAGTAAGCTTGGTGCCTATTAAACGAAAAACTTCTTGCCAAAACATATTCATGAACTTGTTGTCTTGATCACTTATGATGTTCTTTGGCAGTCCATGAAGTATGAACATCTTGAAAAAGGTATCAACCGCTATAGGTGCATTATACTTGGCTGGAAGTGGATAAAAGTGAACATATTTTGCGAGTCTATCAACCACAACATACAAACAATCCTTACCTTGAACCGGGAGCGGTCTCATAATGAAATCGATAGATATACATTCCCATTTTTGAGTGGGAATATGAAGGGGCTAAGAGAGTCCAAATGGAAATTCATGTTCCGCCTTGTTTTATTGGCAAACCAAACATTCCCGGATGTATTCAAGAACCTTCCCTTTGAGTCCTTTCCAAAAGAACCATTATCTAACTTGTTTTTATGTTTTGAAGTATCCTAGATGGCCAACCAACGGGGCATCATGAACAACCCTCAATATCTTTTTTTTCACCTTTGATTTATGAGCCAAATAGACCCTATTCTTGTATAGGATGAGCCTATCCATTATCTTATACCTCTCATCCACAATTTCTCCTTCAAAAACAACATTTGTGAACTTATTACTTTGGCATACTCAGCCTAATTAAGGCCTTCTAATATGTTGTTATCTTAGATAAAGAGCAAAAATGTGACTCTTTTTACAAGACATCTTCTACCAAACAATTTATTTAAGGGGCTCCATACTTTTGTAGTTGAGAGTGAATTCTCCCAAATCTGTAACCATTGGACCCCAAGCACAAAATTCATATCAGCTTGTGCCAATTATGTAAAAATAAACACATACATAGTGCCCTCCCAATGTGATAATGAGTTGTGGACTTCTCCTTGTGCATGACATGGAATAGCCATCCGCTACGATAACCTTGAAGCCTTTGAAGTCTTCCACCTTCAATCCATCTTTACAACCAAGCTCTCATCAATGAACTTATGAGTATCTCCACTATCAATCAATACCACGAATCTTTGCTCTTATAGGTCTTCTCTTCCCTGAAATGGATAATATCGAGGAACATTGAACAAAGTGGCAAGAGTGTTGTCCATGTTTTCTCGAGTCCTCTTCAAGTTCATGATTTTGTGTTGCCTCTTCAACTTCCACTTCTTCTTCTTCTTCACAATTTGAAAATACCTCAATATAATGCATATGGCCTTTACCATGGATCCTTGCAAGAGAAGCACACATTTTCCTTCTTAGTTCATTCCATGACTCCCCTTCTTTGCTTGTTTTGGACAACTCCTTTTGTATGATTGGTGCTTGTTGAAAAGGCCTCTTTGGCTGGTCCAAAGATGTTGTTTTGGGTTGCCCCAAAGGTCCTTTTGGCTGTCCACTATTCATGGATGTCCTTGGCTACCCATCGATCATTGTTGTCCTTGGGGCAACACCTTCCAAGTCCAAAGTTTTTTTAATTTCTTGAAGAGACAATGGAGTGAATGCTCTTACCAAACCCTTGAGTGGTTCAACCAACTCCTCAATGAACAAGACAATGGGTCTCTTCTCTGTCATATCCAGAATCATCACATAAAGTCTTTGAAATTCAATGACATAATCATCTACCATGTCGTGTTGTCTCAATTGTGCTAGCTCCCGAAAGTGAACCTCTAGATCGATCTTATCAAATCTCTCAATGATCTTCATACAAAAATCATCATATGATTGGATGAGATTGTGCCCTTGTATGATCAATCCATGGTACCCCCACTCATGTGCAATTTTTCAAGATGAAGGGTTGCAAACTTGATTTCTTCTTTTGTCATAGGCCTCAATGATAGATAAGTATCCAACTTTTGTATCCATGCATGGGTTGTCCCCTTGTTGGAGCCATCAAATGTGGAGAGTGTTACTTTCCCCAAGGCATGTTGAAGATCCTTTTGTGGTGCTTGAGATCTAGGCTTGGGCCTTGATCTACCTTTGCTCACTTTTATGAAATTTAAAAGTGAAATGGCATCACAAATCTCATTTGGAAGAGCCCTATTACTCCTCATAATAGGCCACAATTTTGTGACCCATTAAATGCTATGTTTCAACCTCTTGAATGCCTTCTTCTCTTGGGAGGAAGGTAGATTGAAAAGGCCTATCCGTAGATATAAAAAGTCGACCCTTGGGGCTGCCTCATATTATGAACCCCTGATGAATTGCCCTCACCATTGTGATGTCTTGGCCCATGAAAATTTTGCAAGGTTAGGGATAACAAATCCATAGTATCTATCAACCTCTCTTGCCCTTCGATAAGTCTATCAAACTTGGCCTCTTCAGAACCTTTATTGGCCATGTTAGGCCCTTCAAGTGGTTGATCTGAATTCTTCTTTCCTTTCCTTTGATAGCAAATGTATTCTTTGTCACCCTCTTGCATGAATACCCTTTAGGATGGCAAGATTTTTGCTTTTATACCACCGTAATGCCATTTTTCAGGATGAAATTGAAAAAGAAAGGAAATGACACAAAGCCAAATCAAAGCAAACTGAAATTTATAACCAATGAATTTTTGGACATGGTACAATAGTTTGTAATCTTGTGACAAGAAAAGCAAATTTGCAATAACTCACCACCAATACCATTTTTACACCATCCAAAGCATGCAAAATATTTTTATAAATATTTAGAACAAGTACAAGGCAAGAAAGGAGTTTTTAAACCCTCGAATGAAGTATATTTAATTAAATTTTCAGCAACAACGAATCCACTTACAAAAATGGCCAAAAGTAGGGATTCCAAGGCCCAAAATTCAATCCGTTAAATGTAACCAACCTCTAAATTATGAACAACCCAAATATCAACAAAGAATGAAGTGTCATGCACTAGATATCCCCAAAACCATTCACTATGGAAGTCGCTACCGTAGGAGAGGGTTTACATTAAGTGGAAATGACGAGTTTCCAAAGAAATTTGAGTGTAGCTCAAGTATGAATTCTATATGAGATCACCAAAAAATGAATGAGGGGTTTCATCCTCCCATCAAGTGCAAAGAGGGTTTTCGTCCTCATTGCGAGAGAGTAATTTCGTGCTCCAACTTAAAAAAACATGAATTCAAAAAAGTGTCCTTTTCAAGATAAGTGACCCCTTTCTATGGTTAAAGGTGGTGCCAAAATCAAAAGGATGATCCCCTCAAAGAGGATAGAGCTCCTTGTAGAGCTCCGTGTTTGCTATTTGAATTTTAAATTTTTATCGTCATTGACACAACATCTTATCACCTAAAGATAAAAATATTCTAATCTTATCGCATATGCATCTACATAACGACAACATTCATGCATATGCCTTTCGGATTTGATTGCCATTCGGGTAATACGTTCCGTGATTTTTTTACAAATTTAACAAATCCTCGTGACTTGTTTTGGTTCTTCCGTAAATCTCTTTCATTGTCGTAGTCCTTAATATTTGTATGGTCATGTGTGTGTTTAGGTATTCATATATCGTTTTAAAGTGTTTAATAGTCTATAGTCAATGTGTTACATTTAATTGTTTTTATATTTAAGTACCATATTAAGTCCAATATTGGATTTTTTGTTCTAATATTAAAGTAGCTTGCGGAGTTGATGTCTGTTAGTTTTGTATGGTAAATGAAAATTCAAATTCATCACAAGTGTCAAAAATTGCCTCACTATACAATCATATTATCGGTTGAAATTGACGTCCTAATAATAGGAAAATTCGTGGGAGTTCCATACATATTAGCATCATGGATCGTTTTGATGAGTTAGCGAGTGTATCAATTGGAGGATAGAGGCATCAATGGTTAGAGGGCAATAAGCGTCCTCTCGTTCACCATTAACGAAGGGGTCACATGATGCGGAGTGGCAAACCATTTGCGCCAAATCTACTAATGCCAAGATCGATCTCCGGTGGTAGTAGTGACCATCTTACACTATTTGTGATTAGAGTGGTAGTGATTTACAATATTGGATGCCGACACAAAAATAAGGACCGAATCCTTAACCTTTATTTTCTTGTCTTTGTGTATATGTTTCGTGGGAGTTCCATACATACTAGCATCATGGATCGTTTTGATGAGTAAGCATTGTATCAATTGGAGGATAGAGGCATCAATGGTTAAAGGGCAATAAGCGTCCTCTCGTTCACCATTAACGAAGGGGTCACATGATGCAAGATAGTGGCAATCCATTTGCGCCAAATCGAATAATGCCAAGATCGATCTCTAGGTGGTAGTAGTGACCATCTTACACTATTTGTGATTAGAGTGGTAGTGATTTACAAAAGTGGATGCCGACACAAAAATAAGGACCGAATCCTTAACCTTTATTTTCTTGTCTTTGTGTATATGGTGTGATAACTACAAACATATGAATAGGAGAGTAGTTGACTACAAAAATATTTTGACTATCATACTTCTACATCGATCTGTCAATGGAAAGTTCATTGGAACCGAAAGTGAGAAATGTTGAGTTCTCATATGTAGGTGAGTGGTGAAAGTGTGGTTGGCCGATGAAAGAGCATTCAATGGAAGTGAAAGTGAGAACTAAGGAGTTTTCGTATGTAGGTGATCATGTGTAACAAATATCCAGATTAATGTAACTTTAAACCTAAAGTTTGCATCCTATAAGGTCATGCATTTATGTTTCAAGTATGCATGGTGTGCTTACGTGCCATGTTTACACTAAGGGGGAAATGTTAAGAATATTAATGTTAGTGCTCATATTGGTGAGAAAATATATTTATGAGTGAGTTATATTAGCATGTGAAGTTAATATGTGAATATAGTGAGTAGTCAGTAACAACTCACTATGTATTATGTGTAATTTGTATTTGTGGAGAGTTGTTTTAATAACTCTTTGTAATAGTAGTGTTTGGTGCTAGATTTGTGGGCTTGGCTCCTTATTACAAGGAAATTATACACCTATATAATTGTATGCCATATTATTGAATAGTAATGGAGAGTCTATTGTTATTTAATGATTTGAATCTCTCGACCAAATTCACACCCCTCTTCTCCATCCCTCTCCATCCCTCTCTCACCCTCTCCCCTTGCCTTCCCCCTCCCTCCCTCTCCCCATCTCATTTCCCTCCCCCTCACTCTCACTCTCACTCTCCTCTCTCTTCCTTTCCCTCCCCCTCTCTTCCTCTATCTCTCTATATATATCTACCTCTGTCCCCTACATCACCCTCCATCCCACTCTCCCTCTCCCCCTCCACCTCCCCCACTCTTCTCTCCTTCTCCCACTCTCTCCCTTCCCCCACTCTCCCCTCTCCCAATCTCCATCTCTCTTATACTCATTCTCCCCCTCTTTTTCTCTCTCCCTTGCTCTCCCTCTCTTGCTATCTCCTTCCCTCACTTTCCCTCCCCTCTCTCCCCTCTTCTTCACTCTTTGTACTCACCCTCACCCTCAGGCCCCCCCTCACCCTCGGGCCTCCCCCTCTTTTGCCAAAAATGTTGAAGGTTAAATTTCGAGCCAAAAATAATTGGAGGAGGTGCATTAGTAGCAACAATAGGGCTACTTCTAAGTGTGGGACTTGGCTCATTTGAAGCAAGATTTCAAAGATAGATGGTTTTGATCCTAACAACTCTAATGCTATTACTACTATACCTACTCTAACACTTCACAAAGGGAAAAGGGGAGGAAAATGGATGAAAAGGAAATGGTGATGCACCAAAGAAGAAAGGGATCACTTTCTCCATATGTTAATGATTCAATGCATTAATATCCACAAATATAACTCGCACACAATGTTTTGTAAAACAATACAGTAATAGAACAAAATACATCAAAAGTCACAATTAACATTTTTCTTGCATGCAGATTACTTTTCCATTTTGAGTACTTAAATTCCTAGCGTCTAGACCTCTTTGTTAGGATCTGTAATGTGTCTAGTGCCTCTTTTCATTTTCTAGTAGATTGTGCATCCCCTCCTCCCCCTTCCATCACCTCCATTCATCCCCCTCAACCCCCTCTCTCTCTTTCTCACCCTCCTTTGCTCTCCTCCTTTCCCTCCTAATGAGATAAACAACTTACAACACTTGTGAAACCAAAATCAATGAACGAAACCACAATCTCTAGTTTCCATTTTTATTGTAACTAACACAACAACATTGACAATCTACAATATTTGAATTCACTTTTTCACTTAAAAATACAACCAAAATAGACTAAGTGAGGCTCAAAAGAAAACCGAAAGACAAATTAGAGAAAAATATAGTAGGACATAAAAACAAATAAAATAAGTGGAGGGGGCTCCTTTATAGTCTTTAACAACACTTGGAGGTGATCTTTATGCACTCAAGAACCTGTCCACCGGATGCTCTTTCTTCTTATACCCCACCATATTGAATTATTGCTAAGATAATATCAATAAATTTAATAAAATAATACAATTCCTTATTACATACAAGTGCCCACATTCACTTTTGTATTTTATCTATCAAGGGATATATTACTTTGTAAAGTCAACTATTTCTCTAGTTTGTATATAAGTTCCTTCATGCAAAGGCACACATTGGCAAATGAAGAAATACTTACAAGGTCTAGGTGATTTTTTTTTTTTGCAATTTTAGTCCATGTAACATCATTTGGAAACTTGATGGCCAAGGCCCTAGATAAACCATTCAAATGAAATTTCAAGTATTATGAATGATTGAAGCAATCCCCTTAACAAATAGTTTTCCCTTGAATTTTAATGAGACCACACCTTCAAATGAAGTATTCACATCTTTTAATGTGGGAACATCATTGTTGTTTATTTCCTTTCCAAACACATTGATTATAGCTTTTAATTCTATTATCCTTTTTGATTTGTTCTTTAAAACACCATTTTTAGTGAATGGAGAGTGGAGCCCATTGTTTATCAAGTTTTGTAGGAGCTCCATTTTTTTACCGAATTCGTAGGATGGGATATGTGAGCATTAACTCTTTTTAAAATTCCAAAATTGTGCTCTGAGTTCTTGATCTCCTTGAAAAGTTTTATAGAATGTCATCCCTTTTCCTATATTTATTCACCAAGATCCCACCCCATATAGTCAGCAATGTCTACAACAAATATGAATTTTGGGCCCATATGACCATTAGTCATCCAATTTATTCAAAACATTTTTTTCTTGAAGGGTAATTTTTCTTGCCTTAACAATTGAATTCCAAACATATTAAAAAGGGCCTTTCTCTTAAATTCTAGGATTCTTTATTATTCCTCAAGGACTTCTTTTCATCATTTGTCTATTAGAGATTATCCTTGGTTTCTCCTAATTTATTTTTCGTGCAAGCCACCTTTATGTGATTTGGAGCCATTGAAGAAGGAGTAGCAGATGGAAAAGGGGTGACATATGGTGCAAGAAGAGCACAAGTTGTGACTAAAAATGATGCATCCCAATGATGGTTTATTCAAGGTTCTAATAGATTTCGTCATATATTTCCATTATATTTCTTGAATCAATGTTATCCCTCTTGAAATTGAAGACCTCATTTGTCAAACATTTAGATAATTCTAATGGACACAATAAAAATGGTTTTAGAAGACTCAGTTTCCTCCATATACAAAAACCCCCAAATGCACAAGTGCCCTTTTAACTCTTCTAAGTCAATTGACTCATTTTCTTATTATGTGGTGTGGCCATAGTCCATGTAGTAAGATTTTTCGAGGGCACATCGAATTCAATAATATGGAAATACTTAATAATATGGGGCAAGTAATTTCCCCCTCAAAATCTTGTTTGTATCATATTGTTGCATCATCTTACGAAACATCATAGCCGAAGCAATATCTTACCCAGAGTAGAAGAAACCCACTATTCTTGATGATTATCAAGTCTATTGTGAAGTGATGCTTTCATTCTCAATTATTTCAGTAGGGGGAGGTTTGAATTCAAACGATGTAGTATATGTTGAATCTCAAATTTGGAAATCTATCCTTTGACATTGTTGATCTTGACATTGCACACTTGCATGGACAAATGCACTCTCCTCACTCTTGCTTAGCACACCCTGATAACACTTCATGTACTTACTTATCTTTGCACACCTCTCTGTCATCAATTTATAAAATTTAACGCACAAAATACATCTATAAACATTCCTACTTAGGCCTATAAAGTCAAAATTTTATTTTTACCTCCGTCCAAAAATCTCGGTTTTGGTCAAAGTTGTAAAATACATATCGACTATACTTTGTATGGTTTCAAACTAACATGTTGTAATTAATTATTTTAATTCCATCACCTTTATGTAAAAAAATACACACCTTTGGTTGGCCTTTCATATCATAAAACCCTTTGGAAGCACATATAAGAAAGAAAATCATACCTCATTTAGAAACTTGGCACTTTATGAAGTCCTAATGCAAAATCTAGCACAAAAGGTACCCAAAGCTCCCTAAGAAATGAAATAACTCATGAAAATCCATTAGGGAAGAACCCTCTACTAATCTAAAGTCTCATTCTAGGTTTAGGAGTCTCCATAATCATCCTACAAGAAACAAAGTGACCCTTCCCAAGCATTTGAGCAAGTGTGAAACTCAAGCAAAGTATTGTCAAAGCATGGTTGTCAAATTATGATTGCACTATAGTAGATATCACATGTTAGGAGAATGATATGTGGTTTGAGACCTCTTCAAAGAAATAATGACATTAATGGTACACATGGTTTCCCACAACCTAACTAATATTATATTATAGGAACTCTTTGCACTATAAGGGTTTGAGGCTTTGAGAAAAGTTTACATAGTCCTCTTAAACGTGAGTGAACAAGATCTAGAGAAAGTGACACACATATCCAAGAAAGTGACACACATAGTACTAAAGGGTCAGGACCATACAAATTTTATTAGCTAAGTTGTACGGTTTTGACAAGGCTCAGTTTCAGGTCACATTTTCACAAACAAATCATTTCTAGTTCTAGATCTACATATTCCTGCACTCATATCACTTAGACTCCTCTAGATCCAAACACAATCAGCTAAGTTATATATATATATATATATATATATCTTATGTTTTAATAGTTGTTAGGTCAATCTTCACTTTGAAAAGTGTCATTCTCGATTTAAGAAATTATTGTTGGAATTAATCAAATCAAAATAATCACTTGTAACATTATTCATCCTTTTATGTATGTTAAATAAAACATTCTTAAATAAAAAGGGTGAAATCATTTGGTGAACTCAACTTGATCTAATTGAACATCATATCCCTAACCCTAGTGGCCTTAGGGTTTCATCTAACATTTAGGTTTGATATGCTTTCATCAATGACCTTGTCTAGCATTCTATTTATATTCTTACTTGAGTACATCATGCGTAACCCTTCATGTAAGGATGCACTTTTTAACATCTTGCATAAAATCAAGGTCCCTCCTAATGCATATAGGGAGTATGTAGAGGATCTTATTCACAAGGATATTTCTACCCTCATTGAGGTATCATATTTATATCCCTTTCTTAACAATGGGCTTCCCCTATATGTTCAAGTTATGGTGCATAAAAATTTGGTTAAGCGTGTTCTTATTGACAAAGCATATGGCCTCAATGTGTGTACTATATCTTTTGTGCATGGAATTAGTGTTCATATTAGCACCTTGGATCCTTCTAATATTAGCATTCATGCATTTGATAATGTCCCTCACAAGGTTTTGGTTCTATCACTATCCCCATTACTCTTGGTCACAAAATATTTGATGCACTTTGTTATGTTGTTCATGACCATCCCACTTATAAAATTGTTCTAATAGTCCCCCGACTACATGCCACACACATTACTTTAGAACCTACGGGCTTGTAATTTTCTCATCAGGACTCTACCTACTTATACAAATGGGATCCTTCTCCTTTCAAATATCACTCTTCTCAATCCCAGGGTTCTCCTAGTACATCTATAAGGATCTCTCCTACTATTCACAAGTGGAAATTCAATGTTTACCTTTTCCACCACATATTGCATTGAAACAATTTCTCAAGGGTGGTTTTTTGTCTCTCCTCCACCTGTATGAGGTTGATATGAGCTTCCATCTTAGTAAGAATTTTAATGTTAATCTCTATTGTAATTTTCATCGTTGTATTAGACACCATATTGATTGATGCATTTTATTGTGACATCTTATTCAATATCTGATTGATTCACATGTTATTGACTGGGAATCCTCTTCATCATCTATTGCCACATCTTTTACATTTCAATCAGCTAATTTTAAACTAATTCTCCTCCCATTACTTCTAGTACTTGATCTATGGTGCATATCTCTCTCATACCATTACAAGATCTTGCACTAAATACAAATTTTAGCTCTATTATATGACATAAAATTATTTTATGTCTACTCATCATGAGGGCACTCTTGCTCAAATTCATCTAGTTGCACCATCTTCCGCGACTACACTCATTGAGGATGTTTATACACAATGCATTACTCTTGATACATCTACACATAATTATTTCAATACTACTAGTGATACAAATGCACCTTTGATAGATTCCGAGCATAAACCCCATCATGATCATCATGTTATATCTAGGAATTTCATTTGCGTACAAGTTTACTTCTTCATGGCTGCATATGTTACATCTATTTCCCATTTTTCATGATATGATATTATATCTTAGGCCTCCATAATTTCTTGGGTGTTTTCTATTTGTGCATAATTGATAGCCCTCATGCTATTCCCCCTAGTTTCCTAATGACACTTTATTTATAGGTTTAACTTGATCACGAGGGAGTGGTGCCACACCCAAACCTCACATTGCACATGCACATTGGGGAAACCTTGTTTCCCATATCTAGTTACTGAGACTCTTTATCTATTCCCTCCTCATGGGAATCATTGGATCACCTCCTTCTCTTTAGATAATAGGTTTTCATCTATGTCCTCAGGGGCCTAAAATACAAAAACACTAAAATATTTTCAAAATACAAAAACATTCAAATATTTGCAAAAATATAAAATTAGGACATGTTTTTATGGCATACATTGTTTGCACTTTACATTATACATGTTGTTTATTCTTTTGGTTTGATAGATAACATTTCTTATTTACACACATACATTCACGTGGTATATTGAGCATGATGCATGATATCCACAACGTGGTACATGATGAAAAGAGATGGCTTAACCTTTCCCTAGAGTACTAACCTCTGGGGCATCCAATTTTTCATACTATATTCAAGTATTATGTTTCCATTATAGTTCATTTCTTTCCTCATTACGCTTGATTATAAACACACACACACACACACACACACACACACACACACACACACACACACACACACATTTGTTATCTTTTGGACTAACAAGACTACACAATGTATTTGTATTTTTGGACTAACAAGACTAACATGTGTGCAATGCTTATAATTATTGCTCCACTAGTTCTTTTATATCTTATGCTATATGATTTTCATCGCATTTGGATACATTTATTTTTTTCATACATGCTTTCTAGTTGTGTGTGTATGCATGTTTGATACTCTGATTATGGCCTAAGGGTCTTGATTGTCTTGCAACACTGTGGGTGTCCCATGTTTGCAGAATTATTCCTTATGTATGGTTCGTATCTCTTATTTTCTCGGCCTAAGGGTCTTGATTTTATTATCAGTGAAAACCATATGTGTCCCATGTTTATAGACACTTCACATTTTGTGTGATCTTGTTTGATATATTTGCACTTGATTATACATTATATGCACTTTTTTTCTAATGACACATGGTTTATTACTAGTGTTATTACTATTTTGATGCATTGAAACTGTTATGGTTATCATGATTCTTGTTAGTGTTGCTCTTGTTTCATGCCATGGTGTCTAACATGCGTATCCCCCATTGCAGATACATTTTCTTCTTGGTGGACACCACATCAGTATTTCATAGGTTATACATAACTCCTTAGCTTCTTATACATGGGTATACATATTTTATTTTGATCCTTTTGCTCAATTTCTTCATCTCACGTGCTCGAAAAGAGGGGGAAAACATTTGGGTTTATTTTACATTTCTAGCAGACACAATTTATTTTCAGCACAAAAATATGCAGAGGAGCATAAAAATGACTCATAATTGGACTTAGACACATAAATTAAAAAAAATCTATAGAAGGTCATAAACATACGAGACTATTCAAGACCATACAGAGGATTTTGACCCTACTATAGGGTTTTGTCCAAGGGGCATTTTCTCCATATCTTTCAAAAATTTCATATTTTCATCATTGGTAGAACATTTTCATATTGTTTCAGACTCAGATTGACTTAGTTTGGGATAGATTCAGGGGGAATGAATTATTTCATTCTCTCTCTCTATCTCTCTCTCCATGGTAATCGGTTTCATTTTCATTTTTGGGCACATTGGGGCATGGGTCTCCTTTCTTGAGTTATATTTTAGCACACATCAATTCTACTTAGTTTCTACTCATTTGTGTCGCACATGTGAAGAGTATTGAGGAAATTATTCTATTTTCTACCGTGTGTCCTAATTTATAAAATTGGGCTTATATGAATCTACAAAGTGTATGATCCATGTGGTTATGAAAGGCATTGAAGTGGCTAAGTTCTTTGTAGGAATTCCTTCCTATACTCTTGCACTTAAGGGGAAGATATCAGAGTTGTTGAATAAATTTAATACAAAATCTTATTCCTTTGTGGGGTGCTCCAACTCATATTTTTGGTTCTTCTCTTTGGAATTCATGTGTTAGATTTTTACACATAATACATTGACATCCCATCAATAGAAATGTGGATTGGTCACTGCCAATTATCTATCAAAATTCAGAAAATACAAAATCTTCAAGGCACAAGAATGGGAGCACGTTCCCTTCACAAAATAAGAGGTGTATTCCTTCCATGTTTTACATCTCTTTTGTAATTTCTTGTTGCAAATTTATTTACATTACTTTCATTAAATTTGAGTTACAATTTAATTTCCTATCTTGGGCATTGACTACACTCTATGTTGTATGTTTCATCTTTGAGTATGCCAACACAAACACTACGAAATACTGCAAAACAAAGTTACTACGAGAAAAGATAAAGTGTATCTACACACTCAAGTATATTTTCCTTTAAGCATGTAATTTTCAATTTCATACTTAAAGGGGGAAAATGTAGACACTCAAATTTGACAATCTATCCTTTGATAATGTTGATCTTGACATTACACACTTGTATGGAAAAATGCACTCTCCTCACTCTTGCTTAGCACACCCTGATAGAACTTCATGTAATTGCTTATCTTTGCACACTTTTCCCTCAATATTTTTTGAAATTTAATTTCATAAAATACATCTAAAAACATCCATGCTTAGGCCCATAAAGTCAAAAATTACATTTCTCCCCCATGTCCAAAAATGTTAGTTTTAGTCAAGTTGTAAAATTATGTATTGACCCTATTGTATGGTTTTGGAATGACATGTTGTGCATTAATTATTTCAATTCCATCACCTTCATTCAAAAAATACACACCTTTAGTCGGACTTTCATGTCATAACACCCTTTTGAAGCATATATACGCAAGTAAATCATACCTTATTTAGAAACTTGGAACGTATGAACTCCTCATGCAAAAGCTAGCACAAAAGGCACCCAAAGCTCCCTAAGCAATGAAATAACTCATGCACATACATTAGGGAAACACCATCGAATATTATGAAGTCTCCTTATAGGTTTAGGAGTCTCCATTATCATCCTAGAAACAATCAAAGTGACCCTTCCCAAACATTTAAGAAAGTGTGAAACTCAAGTAAAGCATTATCAAAGCAAAGTTGTCATATTCTGATTGCACTACTATAGATATCACATGCTAGGAGAAATATGTGTGGTTGAATTCCTCTTCGGATTAGTGGTGACATAAATGGTGTACAGGGGTACCCACAACCCAGCTAAATTTGTTTTTCATGAGCCCCTTCTTATACTACAAGGGTTTGAGGGTTTGAGAAGAGTTTACATAGTCATCCTGAAGGTGAGTGAAGAAGACCGAAATAAACGACACACATTTCTAGGAAGGAAAAACACTTTGGAAGTTGCAAACCCATATTTCAAGTAGGTCCAAGACCATATATAAGGGTCAAGACTGTATGAAGACTATTGAATGAATTGTAAAATGTTGATAAGGCTCAGTTTCATGTCATAGTTTCATAGATGAACCATTTCTAGTTCTAGATCTGCATATTCTTACACTAAGATCACTCATAATCATCCAAATCCACACAAAATCAGTTAAGTGCACTCTCTCTTATGTTTTGATAGTTGTTAAGTAAATCGTCACTTTGAAAAGTGTTATTCTGATTTGTGAAATTAATGTTGGAAGTTAATTAAATCATAATAATCACATGTAACATTATTCATCCTTTGATGTATGTTAAATAAAAAATTATTAAATCAAAAAGGGTGAAATCAATGTCCCGATCATCATAATTATCATTTCCTCCTCCACAAGAGCATTTCTCTTATCCTTTAGATGAAAAAATGATACAATAAAGGTTTTGAATTTAATATATTTTGTGAATTTGTCATTGTCAAGCCACATCTTCTAATTTACCAACTTTTGGTTGTAGACATTTATTATATCAAGGAACTTGATAATTTCAATTTCCTCTTCCTTTTCATTTTGTGTGTGTTCTTGTACGTTATTGGTAGCATTATCCTTTAGCTTCTCATCCTCATGGTGAGATGTTCCCGTATTTTCAATATCACACCCAAGAGAAGTTATAGCCAACAATTATGTATCTCCACCAAATTAATATGTAACAACTTCATCATCATCAACATTCATCTATACACATTTTTCTCCTGGGGTAAATTAATAGTCTTGAGGGAAGTACCAATGATGATGTCTATAGTGTCATCAAAATCATCAATATACATGGTTTTATGTCTCCTCTTCTTTTACATGCTTAATACATGAATTGATATCTTCAAGTATTTTTATATCCTTTTTGGGAAATTTCAGTATTAGAAAAAACCCTTTATGGGAGAGATCCTTGTGCTTCTTGTTATTATATATTTGAAATATACTCTAGTCCAATTTCCTTTCACATATTTCATCTAAATTCACATAGTTTCGCACAAAAATCTTATTATTCATCGTGAAGGTGTTCTTAACCAATGATTTTATTTGTAGTAATCATTTTCTTGTTGAGGACCCCTTCAAGGTTGTACATTCTATTTTTTATTCGTTGAAGAAAATTTGAGATATAATATTGATTTGAAATCACCAAGAAACAAATATATAAAAAAAAATTCACCCAACATGTTTATGAAGGCGATCAAAGACTATTTTCCCACCCTCCAAAAACATTTGTAAAAGAAGGAAAATTGCTTCATGAATTCTAATGCTAATTTTCTGAAGGAGATATGTAACGATATTTCATATGTTTCACACATGAGTCCATATATTATGAAAAATGTACAATCACAAGGCAATTACTAGCCACCATAATTGTGGAGAGTTTTAATTTCAAGGGTATACTCCTTAGGCCTAAGTAGGTTCATAGAAGTAGTACTCAACAATGGTTTATATTTCCCATTAAATGTCTCAAAATAATAGAGTGATGAAATAATCCTAAAATATTGAGTATTCAACAAACTTTCAATTTCTATCTAAGTGGGTTCCCATGTCTACACATGTTGTGTGAAATTAATCTTAGTTTTGCAATTGATGACAAACATATTTACTTACAAGTTCATATGCCATATATTATGGTGAATGGTCAAGCACATGACACACAAATTATGATGAAAAAACAAAAGTGAACATGAACTTAATCATAATTGCACAACATATATGAACTTTATATTATCTAGAAACATGTTGCAATATTTATAAATATTGACGATAGAGTTACAACATGATTACAACAATGTTACATCTTAACAATGAGTTTCAAAACTTACCCAAAATAGAATGACATGAATTGTAAGTACAATTATTGGATCATACTTAACTAGATGACAAAACATCCTCATGTAAGTATAAGACTGCTACTAATGAAACCTAATCAACACATCAAACATATGTGCATTATGATGAATTAAAATATAAAATAATAAACCTAAATTATTATTTATATAATCCCCCCTTAATTCAACATGATCTCAAGTGAACAAGTGAGAGGTTCTCTAAATGCCTCAATTTTTTCACATGCAAGAGAATTTATGAAGATATTTACACATTTCTATTATATATGGAAAAAAGGAGCTATATGTTATGTTTTTGAACATGTTCACGTATGTACTTATTTTTTACTTCAATGTTCTCATCATGCTCATTAAACACTAGATTACAAACAAGTTTTATCACAACTTTATTTTCATAGTGCAAGACAATATGATTATTTTATTGAACACCCAAACCTTAAAGAATATGATGTAACCATATCGCTTCATAGAAAAATCATGTTGTAATTCAATATTATGCTTATATAGATGAAAAAGGAACAATTTTATGTTTCTTAGTCAACCATGATATATGAATAGAACCCAATAAAAAGACATCTTGAAAAATGGACTTCCTATCATCAATGTTTCTAGCATGGTCTAAATGTGTATATCATGTTAGAAATAATTGGTCATTCTTTTTGTACTCTAGACAAGAGTCAAATTTTACTTTGATGTATCTCAATATCCACTTCCTTTATTTTGTAGTCACTAAATCAAACACTTAATATGTATATCTAGCCTCTAAATAATTCATTTATATGCATGATTCCTAAGCAAGAGAACTAGCCATTAACAACACTTATTTTTCTTTCACATTAATTTTATCCCATTTTCTTAACTATGCCTTACAATTTTTGCATACTATATGACATCGTACTCAGTCATAATTCCACTGTTTTATCTTTCTAAAACCTTGTACAAAACCACCCATTAGGGACAAGAGCACCCAGGTGTTACTGTCCCCGTAGCACTTCTGTCTTCCTCCATTTTTCAAAAAAATTAATTGTTACATCTTTTATGTCTTTGTTTACTACCCTAGGTTAACCTTTCACTTGTTAATGATGAAATTTAAGCAAATGAATCATATATATACATCTTATTTAACCTCATTAGTGACAAACATTTAAGAAGCATATACACCTAAAAGTAGATAATATTTTCTATCTATTACATCAAGGATTAAAATTTGGGATTGCACACTTCACCGCATAGAAGGATCTATTCTAAATTCCATACCACACATTTTACATTGGGATAAAGTATTTTTATCCCAATATTCTTTGTGCCGCTGGAGCTAGGGAAACCTAGTTCAAGGGAAACTATTACAATCACACACTCACACACACTAGAACTACATTGAGTCCGAATAGTAGTTCAACACTCGGTGAAAATTACATTAGGGTGACCATCAAGGTTAGTCCAAATCAAGAATATGAATTATTTATTCATCTAATGTGATTTTGAGTATTGTGTAGGTAGCTATGGTGTATTTTATAGGTACAAGTGTGACTATGCGAATTGTAGTGATCCTAACACAACCTATAATGAATAAGAAGTGACACAAAAAGAACTAGGACTGAAGCTATTCCACTGACACTAGTGTCTAAAATAGATGCTAGTTTCCAGGTGACCATGTCCTCTCCAAAGAGATTCTATTCTGAGATTGGCAACTCCCAATTTAAAAAAAAAAGCTTGCATAGTCTAGGATCTTCCTTTCCACCTATTCATCGTCTAGATCCAATCCGGACCTACGATTACATGTCGAGTCATATTTATCTCCTATCTTTCACTATTGTTTGTACTTATTTAGCTAGATCTTGCTTGAATGCTATTATATTAATCTGGTCAATAATGTCCTTACATTAGATTTAGATTTTGTTAAATCATTTGGTGAACTTGCTCCTTACATGCCCATTATTGGATCTTTCATGGATTCCCATGCAATTGATGACAAGACTTCCCCATTCTACATTCAAGTTCAAATTCATAATATCCTTGTTAAGTGTGTTATAGTTGATAATGGATATGGTCTTAATGTATGTAACATTTCCTTTCTCCATCAAATAAGACTTTTTGTTGCTAATCTAAATCCATCTACTCTATATATATGTGGCTTTGATAATACACCTAAGCAAGTATTGGGTGAAATATATCTACCCCTTACTATGGAATCTTGTACACTTAATGTTCTATGTCACATTATGCATCGTGATTTCCCTTATACTATCCTTCTAGGCATCCTTGGTTAGATACTCTCCATACCTTCCTTTCTACTCATACCGTAACACACAATGCCCTTGCTAAGCCTTCTTCCATGGATCTTTGCTCTACAATAGGCTCCACACCTCATGTTGATATTTTATGTGATATTCCTCTCATACATGATGTTGATGAAATTACCTACATTGCATATCCTTATGATCTTTGGATGGAACCTAGTGCTACTAATTTACAAGATCAATTTTCTAGTGTCACCCATGATACTCCTCCCATTATGTATCACTATTGATGCACTTCTATTGATGATATGCTTTGTGATTCCAATGTTACATCTCTCTTCACACCTTCCTCATCACAAGTTAGATCACCACATGTTGATTTTATAATGATTCTTAATTCTCTCACTTTCTAAGACCATATTTATGATTCATTTAATATGGTTACACATTATCTTGTTACATTAATGGGTGAAATCCATTCCCTCTTTCTACATTTTTTTCTTTGATCATAGGGGCTAATTCATACTAATTTATTGTTTCTAATATTTCCAAATTGCACCTATTTCTTTTGATACATCTTATGTCTCTACCTCCATCACTTACCATTTATCCTGATGAGCCTCCTAGCATTACATATGTTATACATATTTTGACTCACATATATATCCTTATGTGTGCACTTACTTCTTCCACTATTTCTAACTAGTCCAAGGTTATATCTATTCTAATTTATCGTCATGGACACATTATTCTTGTTTCTACACTTACTATTGATGCAATTGGGATCTTGGAATCTATAGGGTTTTCCCCTCACTATGTTGACATTATTCTCTGGTATCTCCTATGTTTCCCAATGTTCCATCTATTTGAGTGTTTCCACATGCATGTCACAATACTACTGCACATACTATGCTACATGTAAATCACATGACACTAGGTCCTTGCCTCGCGTTCACATATGTTCATATTTTTACATCATCCGATCATGTACATTCACCTCATATCATCATTTCATAGATCACATTAGAATTTACATTTGGGGCATCTCACTCCCCCACACCACCCGATGACACACTCTTGTTCTTGGTTCATACTTGATCAATTAAGGGCATCCTTATCTACATGAACCTAACTTTGTACACACACTTTGGGGCATCCTTATTCACCCCCTATAGTTGTTATCTTTCACATATTTGTAATTAAAAATACAAAAAATATTTTCTTAGATCTTGATTGGATGCTATCTTGCTTCCTTATATACTATATATTACACCTTTGGTTATCATTACTATGGTTCCTAATAAGCTCTATCATTTTTCATACACACATGCATGGTCAAATGGTATCTTGAGGTGAATGCAGTAAATTATAGGTTGTTACAAGATTTATTCTACTTGGACGTGTCCATTACTAGTACCACCGAGGATCTTAGGGGCATCTACCTTTTCCTATCATTTTAATATTTAACATTTTCATTCCCATATTTAGATATGACACTATGATATACTATTTATCTTATATAACATGCTAACATGTTCTTCATGTGTAACATGTGTAACATGTGCATCATGGTTGTACAATTTTCTTGTATCTTGTTAGCTATCATTTGTGGGCTATGCCCTATGTTTGCTTATTTCCTTGCTTGCACAAGCCTTGATAGATTCAATTGTCTTGTGACATACTGAGTGGTGTCACATGTATGCAACCAACTCCTCATTGTGTCCTTGTTTATTATTTTCCTATATGATTTTACTAGTTGCTATTTCGCTTGCATTTTTTGTTTATCACTAACACTTATATGCTAGCATTTTCTAATTGTTTTTCTTGTGCCATGGTAACTACCATGCATAATCCATATTCCCCCTATAAAAATCCCTATATTATATATGCATATTAGTTTCATCCTTCCTCATTTGGGATCCATTCACTTTTGTTCATCTCATGCACCCAAAATGAGTGGGGAAAAACATTAGGTGAACCTTTTCACCCTCCCAACAATTATAGAATAACAATCAATATGATTAGAGAAATAATCAATTAAAGAACAAGGCCAAAGATAGACTCAGCCAAAATTAATAGCTTGGATAGAACTACTCAAAGACAGATATGAATGGTGAGTGCTAGTGTCCAACCCGAGTGGTCCCTTCCTAGGGGAAAAAATAGTTACAGAGCATTTTTCAATAGTTGTAAAGTTATAGTATTCTCCATTTTCAACAGTTACATAGTCAATTTTAGATTGCAATCGAATACTAATAGGAAGTAAATAAGGAACTAATTACTTACTCATGGTCCAAAGTAGGAACTCATAAGAAGGTAGCACCTAGGTCATATGTAGGACAACGATATGCCTCGAACAATGTATCACTCGAGGTAAGTTACAAATTAGGTTTGAGATCATCTGCATTGGAACTTATCTATGGGGAAGTGTTAAAAAATAGAGGGAAAATACTATGATCTCTCCTAATCCACTTTCCGTTAGTGGTGATAGGATGCAAAAATCCAAAGTTTAGTGCCATGATGCTCAAATCCCTAGTTTGGTGACAAGATGCCCAAATCCTTTGTATTATTCCAACCATATCCTAAGAAACAAGTATACAAACATGAACAAATTTCTACCCCTTTCTCTTTCAAAATTTCAGGTGTACTCTAACCCCTTGGTTTATTTTTTCCAATACACATTTCCAATTTTACATATTTTCAAGTTGAAATTTAATTGCATTTACCATAATCATTGACTACACTTTTTTCTTTTGCAGGTCCTATCTTATCCCAATGAAGGAAAAACACACAAGAAACAATGAAGCAAATCTCAAGCACACTCTAGAAAATATGATATTACAATGAACCAAACGCACCCATAATCATCCCTCCACAGACATAAAGGTCACCCCTAGGATCCTTATCCTTCATCTAGATTCCATTATACACATTTCACATTTTTCCATTTAGCATGCTACAACACTCATTCAACACGCTAAGTTGGGCATAATCTTCTTTTGACTCCCTAAGATATATTTTTATTTTCACCTTTATGTTACCAAATCCTTATTTACCAAGTATAAAGTGGGTGAAAAAATAGTCACTAAATCACACACTTACTATCTACATCTAGCCTCTAAATACTTCAATTATATACATGATTCCTAAGCAAGAGAACTAGAATCACTAAATTTTTTTCTTTCACATTACTTTTATCCTCTTTTCTCGGACTACATCTTATAATTTTTGCATACTAGCCAACCTTTTACTTAGTCTTGATTCCACTATTTTATCTTTATGGAACCTTGTATAGAACCCCATTAGAAAAGGAGTGCTCAAACGTTACTATCTCCGTTGGGTGCTTCTATTCTCCTTCCTTTTTCTAAATTTTCAAATGTTACATCTTTCATGTCTTTGTTTACTACCCTGGGTCAGAATTTCACTTGTTAATGACAAAAATTAAGTGAAGGAATCATATATATACATGTATTATTTAACCTCATTAGGGGAAAACATTCAAGAGGCATATACATCTACAAGGAGATAATATTTTTATCTATTACATCAAGGACTACATTTTGGGATTGCATACTTCACTGCATAGGAGGGTCTATTCTAAATTCCATACCACACATTTTACATTGGGATAAATTAGTTGTAGCATGCTATTATTTGTGCCTTGGTGACAATCAAATTGGGGTGACTACTGAGGTCATTCTGACTCAATAATATGCATTATTTATTCATCTAGTGTGCTCTTGAGTATTGTGAAGGTAGATAGGGTTTATTTTTAGGCACGTGTGTGCATGCATAATTGTATCGAACCTGATGCAACCTACAATGAATAAGAAGAGACAAAAAAATAAGACCAAAGCTATTCGACAAACACTAGCACCTAGAATAGATGCTAGCACCCAAACGACCGTGTCCTCTCCTAGGTGCTTCGTCCCGAGATTTTCAACTCATAAATTTAAAAATAGATCTTACACAGTCCATGATATGACTTTATAGCATATTCATCGGTCCAAAATCAATCCAAACCTAAAGTTACAAGCTGAGTCATACTTATCTCCCATATTTCACTCTTGCTTGTACTTATTTAGCTAAATCTTTCTTGAATACTATTATATTTATTTGGTCAACAAGTTCCTTACATTAGATTTGAATTTTGTTAAATCATCTTTCTAGTGACTTTAATTTGGATCTTGCATGAATTAAGAAAGGTATCTCACTATATAAATGGTATAAGAAAATCCTTGTCTCCATCATCCTAAATTTCTTGAGTATTGTCTTAACATAGTTCATTTGAATCACAAAAACAATATTCACTTTTTTCCATACTTCCAATCCAGATGATAGTGGATAAGTACATGATCTATCATGTCCAATGATATTTTAAATATTTCCTTTGTTGCATCAAATCATAGGTAGTGAACTACCCGAGTGATGATTAAATCATCAACATAGACTATTACAATCCCCATTTATTTTTGAGGTAGATATTGGGATCATAAAGATTCCTCTTGAATCCATTTTGAATGAGATGCTCATAAATCTTGATGTACCATTGTTGAGGGTGCATGTTTCAAACCATACCATGACTTGATGATTCTAGAAACGTTTGTTTCCTAATTTGAAGTGATAACTTTGTGGTTGTTTTATGCAGACTTATTCTTGAAGATCACCATTGAGAAAAACATTCTTTTATTTGATGGATTTTCCATCCAAATTGTTCACTAGAGAAAACATCATCCCGATTATTTTGATCTTAGCCATGTGAGAAACCATATCCTCATATCCAGTTCCTTATCTTTGTGCATATTGCTTTGTATTGTGTCTTACCTTGTATTTATCAATGGTACCATATCCCTTGTATTTGATTTAAAAACCCTATCGCAACTAATTGACTTCTTTAAAGGTGAAAGATCTACAATCTACCATGTGTTGGTTATTAGGATAAATATTCAACCTCCATGTCTTATTTATAAGGTTTTAATTCTAGTGTTTCTCTAACCTTGATGGGTTCATTTGTTTTAACAACTCTACTCATTAGGGCCACGTTGAATTCTTATTTTGTTTTTCGTGATTTATTAGTCCTTGAGTATATGTGGTTGGAGAAATATCTTGTTCAAAATCTCTAATAAAATTTGTACACCACATCGACATATATTATGTTGTAGGTTGTGGAGCTTGAATTGCACCATCAATCCCATTATCATTGTCACCATTTTTTGCACCATTAAGAGTGATCACATGTTTTCCTTTTTACTTTCTTTATATGAATTTATTGAGGATGAAATTGAGATACTTCTCTCATCAAACTCAACATCCATTATTATGTAGATATTTATTGTTTTTTAGATCTATGCGTATGTATCCCATAAAGTATTTATCATACCTAGGTAGTATGTAAGGTATGGACATGTTTTCCAACTTGGTTTTTTTATATTTGGGGATCAACACATTTTCTCTTCTTCCAAGAACATATATACGCTTTAATGATGGTCTCTCATTCGATCAAGCTTTATATGGAGTCATGTTATCAAGTGGAAATGTTGGTGACCTATTCAACATGTTTAATGTTTTTTTTTTTGTTGTTTTATGCCCATTATGATCTTTCCAAAATTGCATCCTCTATCATGATATGCACTATTTCCATGACAAAGTATGGATCGTATCTTTGCAACACCATTTTTCTATGGTCTATAAGGTTTTTTCATTTAATGATGAATATTATTTTCTTTCAAATATGCAAAGAATGTGTATGCATGCCAAATATGTGTCTCAATATATTGCACTACTAAACCATCTATTCTAGAAGGGTATCAAGGAAACAAGTGGGAAACACACATGTACCGAGATATAAGGGGGTATAATTAAAGGGGCTACGGTGAGAACTAGAGTCATATATATAGAGGAAAGTAATCCCTACACTAGGTCAACTTGAGCTTTCGAAGACCCGTGGTCAAGATGAAGGAACCCTATATAGATATCAGTAGTTGGGTGTGGAGAGGTATAGATAAAAAATACATGAAACTGAAATGAAAGTGATGATAATCAAGGGGTTGATAATGGATAGGATTATTATGCTAACTAGCATACAAACATGTATACTACTAAGCTAACATAACACAATGAAGAAAGAAACACACGTATCTATGAAAAATTACAAGATATGGTTAGAATACTCATCTTGCACTGTAGGGTGGTCATTGATGCATCTATCTCTCCCGAGAAGAAGTAGATCGATAGAGTTGTTATTAGGTGGAGAAGGGGAACAAAGTTCCTTTCCTAGATTCACTATAGGTGACCTAATAATGTAAGAAACCATCCAAGAAGAAGAGTATCCAATATAATCCAAGCAAGATAAAAGATGAACTAAGAGATAAGTGAGAAGATGGCATAAAAGAGAAGAGAAAATGGTAGTTTGAATGATTTGGTTTCCTTTTTTAATTATGAGTGTCAAATGAGGTGTGAGTATATATATGACACCATCACCTGCAGGTGATGTCTCCAGCCATAGAAAAATATAATACCAAAACCATCGCTAACATGGTGATGGCATCATCCATAGGTGCTAAGAATAGGTGATGTGTCATAAAAAGTAAAAATAGTGTTTCACAGATCATGAATGTGGATAAACAAGGTGCAAAGTGGTGAGATGCAAGAAATAAGTTGTGAACATTATATGCATGAGACCTAGGAGGAAAAGGATAACTAGTGCAAGGAAAACTAAGGCCAAGACCAAATAGTGACACTCTCTCGTGTACTATCTCTAACCCATAATGATTATGTGAATAATCATTCCCCATTCCCGACAAGCCCCTTAAGGCACCCACTCTAGAAATAGATACATTAATGACCCTTATCTACACAAAGGAAATTTTTAGTAACATGTATGAAAGATGAAAAGTGAAAAATTAGGTTTATACATATGCCCCAGCTATTGATCACCGCATGTCGCAATAGCGAAACATGGGGTGGTCAACAAAAAGAAAATTTGTAACAATGACACTAAAAAGTAAAATCTGATAAAAATACTTGAAAGGACTAGATAAAATGAAATATACCCACCAATGCGTACCTAATAGTGTCAGTAATCCTACCACGTGTGGGTGCAATGATGCAAGAAAACCGAGATAAGATAAAGGCTGAAATGAAACACTAGAGGATCATCAATAAAATAAGACAAATCACCTAGCTAGGGTCCTATGGGATGGATGTTGTGGTGTTAAGGTGGTATGATGTCATAGTGTCATAGCCAAGTAGAAGGTAGAAATGCTGAAAAAAAAATCATATGGTAGAAGCTACAAAGAGAAACTATCACAAACCCAAAGGTGTAAATAAAGATAAGATGGATGATTATCCCAAAGGGCAGATAAAAATGCTGAAACATGTAAAAAACCATAAGGTGGATGTTATAAGGTAAATAGATAAATCTAAGCAAGACTATGAGCCTAAGTGAGGATGTGCATAATACTGCGTTGATCCTATTAGAAAGACCAGGGTGTACATAGCCAAAATGTTGATAATGTTGTCTAAGAAGGTTGATGAAGTAGAAAATTTGAGAAGAAAAAGATGAGAGATGGTAGCTAAGTACTAAAACTCCCGAGTTAATTTATGCCTGAAAATTCTTGAGAAATTGGGATTTTTTCGGTTCTTGAAGATGTGGCCTTCATTGGTTTAAAGACGATACATGTTAGGACCTATGATATCCTTAATGATGTAAGGAACCCACCATTTCTAAGTGTATTTTCCTTCTTTTTCATGTGTATAACCAAGCTTAAGGAAAATTTTACCCATGTCTAATGTACGTGGGTGAAAAATATTGTTATGTTGTTTGGTAAGGCATTGTTTATGTTTCTAATTACTATTGTATGATTTATCACATTGTTCTTCTAATAGGTCAAGATCATGGAGATGGGCTTCATGAAGTTCCTCATATGGAATGATATCATGAAGGGAAATGTGGAGCGAAGGGAGTTCCACCTCAAGTGGAAGGACCACCTCAACTCCATAGGTAAGTTAAAATGGGGTTACCCCAGTGGCCATACTGACACACGGTGTGGTATTCACATAATATAGGATATAGCTTCATATGCCAATTTGTGTGTGATTCTCATATCGTATTTATAGGATATTATTAAGAATTTTATTTGTAGAATCAGCTTGTCCAAGTACATTTTGGATGATATGGTGTTGAGAATCGATGTTTGATTTTGAACTTAGCACAAAGTTTCTTCATTATTTTCATTTGAAGATCCCTTAATTCGTGAGATATAATGGTGTGGGAATTCAAAAGCAACACATTATTTTATTGAGGATGAATTTGGATGTAGTAAGGCAAGACATGTTGGTGAGAGGCATGGCTTCAACCCACTTAGTAAAGTATTACGTGGCTATGATGATGAATACATGACCATCTTAAGATCAAGGTAATTTTCCAATGTAATCTAATCCCCATATACTAAAGGGCCAAGGAACAATGATATATTACAAAGCTTAGCTAGAGGGGAATGAATCAAGTCATCATGAAGTTTGTAAGGCTATAAATTTTTGGTAAAGGTATGAGTGTTCAATTCTAATGTAGGCCAATATCAACCTATATGTAGGAAATTTCATGTAGTAACATGATAGCTACAATGGCCACCGCAAGGCCCATGTGTGCATCCTCTAAAGCAAGGGGAACTCATATTTGTTAATGAATCGAGTAGAGTACCTTAAATTTTTTTGATAGTATAAGAAGTCATCTTTAAGTAAGTATTTGAGGGAATTTTTGTGTATTTGTAGGCATGTTCAGTGGGTCGGTACCATTTGGGTAAGTCCGGTATTATATTGTTTGGTAGTTGTCAGAATACCAAGAGTCCTTGCGAGGGCTATGTGCTTTGATCCGACAAACATCCTAAATGTTTGGAGGTGATAAAGTGACTAGGGTTTGAAAAATTACTATAAGATCATCCTTATGTGAATCTAAATGTGATCGAAATCGAGTGGCAGAAATGGCCAAAGAATTAACCAAGGTATTCTATTCATGCGAGGATTAATTGAATGATAAATGAAGTGAATTTTTGCATTAATCCTTGAAATAAGTCATGATAAGCTTTAATAATTTCACTATGACATTGGTATGTGCAAATAACTGTCAAAATAAAAACTAAGAATCCCCCATGACATGAAGTTATAAGTCACCCTTAGCTAAGGAAACTTTTATACCTAAGATAAGAGCCTCACATTACTCCATGTTGTTGGTAATCTCAAATTCAAGTCAGTAGGAGAAAGGGAAGGCATGACCAGAGGGATTGGTGAGTACACAACCTGCTCCATCTCCTTGGAGGCACTTTTCCACGTCAAAGCTTAATTTCCATGTATCATCATGGATATTGATGGTGACATCCTCCTAAATGATTGTGGTTGCTGGTTAGGTTTTAGGTAGTGAAAGCATTTTTCTACTGGCATAAGAGGACTACACCTTAAGATTGGATGTGAAGCTATAGTAGTAGTATTTTATGGGAACAACATTATCTATGTCCTTAATGAGGATGATTTCCTCATCAGTAAATGCATCATGAATAGGTTGATGAGTAGAGATGGGAGTAGTAGAGAACTTTGGTATGCTATGACTTGACCCTTTACACTTGTTTGTGTAATGATACAAATGCCAAATTCCATGAGGAGGGTTATCCAATTCCTAATACAATTCATGGGGAGGAAAACATGTGAGAAGAAATGCCATAGGGGATCCATATGGATAATGACGTAGGTTGTTTGATATATCATACAACAACATAACTTCATGATTCGTAATATATGACCAAGAAAGTCCGCTTAATGCATGTATATCATGCTTCATATTCTAGTAAGGCTCTAATAGATGACATGCTCCTTTCCCATTTCATCTTTCTGTGTTAACATTTCCCCAACAAACACCAAAATGGAAGATGTATATAACAACAAAGGTTGATCTAGTGAAGGAGGTTACAATGTTGGTAATGACGATAAAGAGAGTTTCATGTTCTTAAATGCATGTTGACAATATTTAGCCCACTCTAGCTTGGTATATTTTTGGAGTAGGATATTTATGGGATGAGTGCAATAGGAAAACTTGGGGAGAAATCATAAGATTTCCCCAAGTTTTTTGAGAAAAGTGCATATGTCTATCATGGAGGATGGTCGTACCATGTCAAAAATAGCTTTGATATTTGTTGGGTCAACATCGATACCATGCTTAGATACCAAGAATCTTAGGATTTTTCCTTATGTCACCCCGAATATGTATTTTTAGGATTGATGAAAAACTTATATTTGTGAAGGAATCCTAAGGCAATTTCCAAGTCATGTACGTGATCATCAATGCGTTGAGATTTGATGAGTAGATCATCAACGCAGACTTTGACTATTTTATGTATGAGGTCGTGAAAGATGTGTTTCATGGTGTGTTGATATGTTGTGCTAGTATTTTTGAGTCCAAACGACATATTTACGTAATAATAAGTTCCCCCACTCTATATTAAAGGTAGTTTTGTGGTGATCTTCAGGACCAATATGAATTTGGTTATACCATTAGAGCCCATCCACAGGAGATATCATTTTGTACCTTGCCATGGCGTCAATAATGACATTGATAGAGGGTAAGGGAAATTTATCCTTAGGAAAAGTAAGGTTAATGTTTGTAAAGTTAATGGAAAAGTTGATGGATAAGGTATCCTTCTTCCAAAATGAGATGATATTGGACACCCATTTAGAATAGTCCACCTTATGAATGAATTTTGCATCTAAGAGCTTGATGATTTCTTTGTGACATAAATCATTTATCTTGGGAGGGAATTTCATTATCTTTTTCTCGAAAGGGTGTAACATCCAGATAAGTTATGGTGTTATGGGAAATTATTTTAGGATCAATGCTAGGAATATCAACATATCCCCATGCAAATACCTATTTATTTTTTTATAATATTTCTATGTGATGCTCACGTAAGTGAGGAAAAAAATCACCAAGCATGACTATGTGAGTGGGATCGTCATCAAGATGTATACTAATGGTTGCTTCAACCAACATAAAATTCACGTATTGAAAATGATATAGGGCCTCTGTAATTAGGCTACTTAGTCCTGGCTAGGATTGATAGTAGTGACATAATCGTAAAAGTGTATAGGTGTTTTTGAAAAGTTTCCCATTTTATGATGATGTAGAGGGATCTTATCTTCTCATGAGTACAAGAGTTCTAGAATAGCCTCACCATTTTCTAAGGTAGAGAGAGGTCCATGGTATTCTAGATCAATTTCCAGTCTATGTATCGCTTACCATCTCTATGTTTCCTAGAGATGGTTTGTCGTATGTCTAATACCTCGGTATTGAAGGTAACATATTTAGGTGGAGGATCAACGATGAAAATTCTAGGAGCACCTTTGGGATTAGTGTTGAGTTTAGAGGGTAGTTTAGAGGCTATTGCTTTGGTGGCGAGTTGTTGTGGGAGTGTGACACAAAGTGTAGTTAGAGACTTTCTCGATGACCCAAGGGGTATCAAGGAGTGGTAGATTAGTGGGAGGAACATAAGGAAGCATTAATTCTTCATCCTCAATGCCATTAATATCATAAATAGGGTTTCGTCATATACATCAATGATTAGATTTAAGCCAAGAAGATCATATTTGGGCCAAGGCATGTTGGTAGTGTAATAATTCCATGTTCCTAGTCTTAGCATGTGAAATGACGTAGTATTTTTGAAGGAAATTCCTTTTCCTTTAGGATCGTGTATCTCCTCCAAAGACATGTCCCAATATATTGCACTCCTAAATAATATTTTCTACAAGGGTATTGAGGCAACAAGTGGGAAACACACATGTAACAACATACAAGGGAGTAGATTTAAAGGGGCTACAATGAGTGCTATGGTCACATATCTAGAGGTCAATAATCCCTATACTATGTCAACCTAGGGTTTCTAAGGCCCGTTGTTAAGATAAAGGAAGGAACCCTATTGAGATATCAATAGTTGGGTGTGGAGAGGTATAAATAAACAATAAATGAAAGTGATGATAATCAAGGGGCTGATAATGGCTAAGAGTACTATGTTAACTAGCATCCAAACATGTATAATACTAAGCTAACATAACACAATGAATAGGAAATGAACTTATCTATGCAAAATGACAAGAGATGGTTAGAGAACTCACCTTGTACCTATAGGGTGGTCATTGATGCATCTATCTCTCTAGAGAAGCAAAGTACACCAAGAGAGTTGTTATTAGGTATAAAATGGGAACACCATCCTTGTCCTATACTCACTATAAGTGACCTAATAGTGCAAACAACCATATAAGAAGAAGATTATTTAATCCAATCTAAGAAATATGCAATATGAACCAAGAGCTAGGAAAGAAAATGTGGAGATGGCACAAAAGAGTAGAGAAAATGAAAATTTGAATGACCTAGTTTCCTTTTTTCCTTATGTGTTTCAAATGAGGTGAGGGTATATAAAGGATTCCATTTCCACTGGGTGATAGTGTCGGACATAGGAAAATATAATACGACACCATCACCCATGGGCGATGGCATCGAACATAGGTTCTTAAAAGAGGTGATGTGTCATAAAATGTAAAAAATAGTGTGTCATAGATCATGGATGTGGATAAACAAGGTACAAAGTGGTGAGATGCAAGTAAGAAGTTGTGAATGTGATATGCATGAGACCTAGGAGGACAAGGTTAACTATTTTACGGAAAAATAATGCCAAAACCAAACTACAACACTCTCTTTATGTATTGTTTCTAACCCATAATGATTACGTGAATAACCATTCCCCATTCTTGAAAGGCCCCTTAAGGCACCCGCCGTAGAAATAGATGCATTAACGACCCTTATCTGTAAAAACAAAATTGTTAGTAATAGGTATGAAAGATGAAAAGTGAAAAATTATGTGTATACAAAATGCATTACAAAATAATCCCCCTTGGTTTTAGTGGAGTATCTTGAATATTTGACCAGTTTATTTTTCAACAAGTTTTTGAACGATTTGAAAAATTGAAAGGATTGATATTTTTACATAAAAAGTATATCCAAATCTTGCATAAAGAATAATCACCAAAGAGCTGAAAATAATGATATCCATTGGAGGTTTAGTCATTTCCCCATAAAGATACATATGAACTAGGTCTAGTAGGCCTTTATCTCTATTTGATTTTTTTGGGAATGGTGTCTTATGTCACTTAACTTATAGACAACTTAGGAAAATAATTTTTATTCTTGATTGGTGATAAACCTTAAACCATATTGTGGTGGATGAGTGATACAAGATATTTAAAACTCACATGCCCGTATTTGAATTTCTATAAGTTTCTGATTTTTGATCTTTTGCAATGAGTTCTTGATAGGTGCATGGGAAAAAGTCTGAAACATCTTGGTGATGCCTAATGAGTGCACAATAATTTTATATTTTCTCTATTTATCCCTTACTAAGAATGCTATCTTGCAACTTACATAATCGAATTCAACCCTCAAATCGTGGTCTAGTAGTTGATTTATTGATAGAAGGTTCTTGGTAAGTAATAAAACACACATAACCCTAGTGATAGTGTAATCATGTTTTTGAGAGGCAACTTGATATTATTCATGCCTTGAATTTGGTAATAAGTTTTGTCACACAAAGAAACATGATTCTTGGTGGATGAAGCATATAAACCGATAAACCATTCTTTTCTTATAGTCATATATTGGGCGGATCCTAAGCCAATATAGTAGATAGAGTTATATGAGGATAATTCATCACTTGATTGTGCACTATCAACAACATCCTTATTAGATTTTTCATCCTCTTGATTAAAAAAATTCCCTTAGTGTTGTAGTATCTTATTTTGATTTCCTATGTTTTTCCATAGGATTTTTGGTTATTTAATGATTGGATTCTTTCTTGAAGAGCCTTGGTTCAAAATTTTTACCGTCAATCCTTAACATTATGCCCATTTACCTAAATATGACATTTATTATTAGATGAAACTTTATTTTTCTATGAATTACGCTTCTATTTTTACGTTACTTCTTGGAGAATTTTTGTCTATTCTTTCTCTTGGAGTTGGAAGTAAGTTCACAGTCTTCATTGTCTACCTCATTATGTATAGATTATTTTAGCTATAGCCTATTGATCAATTAATCAAATGTGGGTTTCTCATATAAGATATTTAACATGGTGAAAAACACTTTTAGGATTGTGGAAATCCTCTTAGCACTATGGGAATAAGTGATTTATTATCCACTAGTTATCCTAATGTGAGGAGTGAATCCCTTAATGTTACAACACATTGTAAGAAAGCCTCAATTGTATCATTGGACTTGAGTTTGAGACTATATAGGTGGATTTGAAGATGAATTGTATTATGTTTTTGTTCTTCATACACTATTTTACTTTATCCCAAGTAGATTTGGCATTTTTTTGCATACCTTATGTGAAGTTAAATCTCATCATTTATGCTGAACATGATGATGAGATTTAATTTTTGGTTTGCTCTGTCACACTTACAATGTTGATCAACATACATGTTAGATGCTTGATGAAAGATATATCAACCAAATTTTAGATATCCTCATATTCCAAACAAGCCTTTAGATTTGTTTTATGTGCAACATAGTTATCTCCACATAGGATTCTTGAATATGAAAAATAAATTTAAGACCCTTTGTTTGTGATTATGTACTGAACTGTATCAAGGTGATGGATTGGTTATTTTCACTCTAGGTATAGGTACCCTTTATATATATACCATCACTTAGATTTACCAATCCTAGACACACACACACACACACACACACACACACACACACACACACACACACACACACACACACACACACACACACAAATCCTTTCGATATACTAGTTGGTACTAGAAGAAGCTCACCCTTTCAATATACCCAATGGTATGCGAAAGAAATAGTAATGTACGTGAGAGAAGATTGGTACATGGTATATAGAAAATACATGAGAAGGATCTGTCTAATAAATGCCACTTTTTAAAAGGAAGATATTTGTATGTGGGTGACCAAGTACATATATACTTAGATTTTATCAATTTGCAACACTCAAATTTGGAAATTTATCATTTCAACACTTGCTAGTTATGATTGTGCTTCTTGGATAAGACAAAAAACTACATCCCATCCCCCCTTAGTACATATTTTCATCTCTCTCCTAAATTTTTGATGCAGATAATAAATTCCAACACTCCCAAAAAGAGGTTATATTTAACAAATAACTTTCACTTAGTCTAAATCTTGCAAAAATGTACTTTTTCTCAATGCTAGGAAACACTGAAATCATGAAAATCTTCCCTATTATACTCAAAGGAAAATTTTAAAAGCTTGAAACATGTTGATCAATGTCTAATCCATCTATCTCAACCAAAAATTGATTGGAATTACAAGATTCAAACAATATGACCACCTTTTGCTAAAATTGTCTAATAGTCTTCTTGAGAAGGATGTTGATGGAAGGTTATGAGTTAAAGAATTATAAAATTCACCAAACCAATCTAAATACACTTTTGGACACCTTTGTCCATTTATCTAGTGTGGGAAAAAAATGTTTGATCAAATTCTCAATGTATATGACCTTTTCTTCAATACCCCTACTTTAGACTTCTTCTTTACCAACCTTATCACCAATCAAAATTTGATGTATATTTTAGTCTAAATATTCATTCTAATAGCCATTCACATTTTTGGACACCAATTTGGGTAAAAATTAGTGTGTAAAATTTCACCCTAGCTTCCTTTGTAACACATGCTTCAAACTATTACTTATAGGCTTCAAATTAGGCTTGCTTGTTTTGCTAAGTGCCACGTACTAACTATCAAGGATTCCTTATTTGTGAGATATTACCAATGAAAATTTCCACTTTATTACTACTAAGAGATATGTATAGAAATTTTCTTGAAGTTTTTGGATTTTAAAATGGAGTTTGAGCCTCCCACATGACCAAATGCTCTAAAACCCTAAGGGTTTCCTTATTTAGGCCCGAGACCAAAATTGTTCTTTACAAATTTGAATTTATTAATCTTCAAGGTAAAAAATATCCTTAGGGAGGTCTACATAAACTTATGAAGGCTTCAAAAATTAATAGTGAGGTATAATAACCCACAAAACTCATTCATGCAATGATAGTCACCCTGCTCTTCTGCTAAAAAGCAGTTATAACAAGCGTGTCGGGTTTTTCAATGATGTGATGATGCTTTTTGGTCTCTTTATTAGGTAATACGATGGTTTGAAGTGTTCCTTAGACTATATTCTCAACACAACCCTTATCCTTTGTTAACTATTCTTATTTGTCATGAAACCATTCCATTCTCAAGACTATAACACAATGAAACTAAGTAAATTCTTCCTTTAAGAGTATAAAACACAATTTAAGATAGATAATTGTCTAGAAATATACAAGTACCAATCTCACAAACTAGATTATTCCTTTCTTACTCAAGAGTATGAGTTTTAATGGCTTATTCAGGTTCATGCATAGTTATAATCCTTCCATGAGACTGTTTGCAAACACTTTTATAGATACATTATTCTTGGATCTCCAATATTAAGTTATTTTATTGATCAATGATGAAATTAGTTACAAAAATACATTTTATACCTCCAGAATTTGAATTCTTCACTTATAACTAACCTCAAGGGACCACTTAGATTTATTCTTGGAGGTTACATTCCCAAAAGGAGCTCAAAACAAGATATGAGTTACAAAACCAAAGATGACACACTAATGAGACTTCATGACCTCAAATACATCATGACGAGTCTCCATGACTAGTCTAGTACCTAATAAAAACCTCTATGAGAAATCCCAAATTTGGCTCTAAGAGATTCAAAAATTCAAATTGTGAAAATGGAGGGAAACTCCATAACTTGAAAGTTTGACCTCAAGAGCTCAACATGACCACTTGAATGACCCCTAAAACACCTCTAAAGACTAAACAAGCAAAAAATTTATTATATTAACCCTATAATAGCCCTTGGAGTGATGTCCCCTGCATCACTTGCTTATTCCTATACACTCATGTGTCGAAAATTTTAGAATATAAATCCATAAAATCAATGTGTAACCTATGTCCATCATGATGTAACTTCCATATTTCATCCACCATCTCCCTATCCAAAACCATATAGTAAGGTCATGATGAGGAATATATGTTTGTCGACCTATGTGGTCTTGGAATGACACATCCTTCAACTCTAATTTCAATTACATTATATCTGTTGGGTATTTTAATCTTCCTCGTCGACATTTACATGAAAATTTACCTTTGTAACCCTATATAAACAAGTTTATATCACTTCATTCACTAACCTAACACTCTCATTAGCTCTCATTGAAAACACTAGTAAAAAATACACCCAAGGCTCCCTAAATATTCTCAAAGATGATGCACATCCACCATGAAAACCACTACTAAAATTATGAAGCACTTAACTAGGTTAAAGAGTTTAACTACCTTCATTTCCACGCACTCAAATAAAATTACTCAATGTATTAACAAGAAAACTATAATCTCAATCATGGATAAAGTGATTCAAGTTATCAACTAGCTAAATTCATTTAGATATCACACGCTAGGTAGAGAACTATGTGTGGTTTGAATCCTCTTTGGAGTAATTCTAATGTAGGAAGTGCATAGATTACACTTCAACCTAAACACTAACCTTCTTGTAAGGTATTTTACCCATGGTTATGGTTTGAGCTCCATTTTTGATTTTTAATGGTTATAGGAATGTGCAACACTTAGAGTTTGATAGCGAGACATATTTATAGACCACTAAAGAATAAAACAAGTTTCAAAACTCCAATCCCAATAGGTTTAAGACCATACAAAAGCATTCCATCATATAGATATTCTGACATAGGTGTATGGATTTGGACTGATGTAGTTTATAATCATATTTTCCATAATGAAGCATCTTGAGGCTCATCTCTCCCACTTTTTACAGTATGTGCACCCATATCTATCATGAAGCTCTATGCATAGTTGAGTACATCTTCCTTTCATGTTTTCAAGCTTATAATGTATTATATACATTGCAAGTACCAATACTTTATAATGATATTATGTGATTAATGTTGTAATTTTATTAATAAAAAAACTCCTAGTATCGAACCTTACATTCCTTTTAGTTGTGCATTTCATAAGAATCTTAGTTAATCTTAAACAGGTGTAATTTTTTGTGAAACCTACTCAAAATTGTATCGTACACCTTGTTTTAAACCCTACATGCCATATGGTTTCATTTCATTTATCACATGCCATAAATCTGGTTTACAAATATTTCCGTAGGGTCTCATAGTGATCCTACCCTTCAGTCTCTTTCTAGGGCTTCATAATTATCGAATCACCTTTCATCACATATATCAATCATAATGGATCTAGTTTTAAATTAATTTGAGGTTTTTATTCATTATTTTATATTCAATAAAAACCCCTTTTGTTTGCTTTAATTAAGTAGCACAATTTTTAGAATGTCAAAACTACTATTTTTAGTAATTATGGAATAACCTTAAAAATATACACTTTTGTGAAAATTCGTTAGAGATTTTTATTCCACATAATTAGATATAAAAATACCTCTTTTTTTTCCCCATTAAAATCACTTATTATTTTCATATATGGTCATTTTACTAATTTGATGACGGTCACTTTTTGCTAAAACATCCCCTTTGGATATTATCCTTTATGGTATCTCAATTGTTGGCCTTCAATGTGTTGATTATTATTATGTATTACCTAATTTGATCTTATTTTATCATTTTTATACCATCATGGCCCATGTCATTTCATCTCCTTCTATTAATAATGATGTCATTAAAAAAACTATCATAAAGTCTATTCAAGCATTACAACACACCTTTCAAGCCCATATTCAAGCCATAAGTACTAGAATACAATCTCTTAAGGATGAAATAACACATCTAAATGATTATTCCAATGCCTACATCCCTAATGTCTCTAGGAATCTTAATCAATATAGTTGTAATGCCACCAAAAAGAAATGTCATATAAATGTTATACATGATACATGCTCTCATACAAGTGAAGTGAAAATCCTACATAGAGAAAACATTATGTGTGCTCCACAAGATCAATCTCAAATAATAAAAAAAACACATATGATAAAACCTCTTTGGTTTGATAAGAATGATTGAAAACATGATATCTTATATGAGCTACTTGATAAATAATTAATCACTTTGTAACCTACTTGTTACTATCCCCACTATTGGTTTGAAAAAATCAAAGGTCAACCATTTTATAATTATCATGGAATTAACAGACATCATGATAATGATTTATATGATTTACAATGATGAATCCAACAACTTGAGTGCAAGGGATTTATTTCCTTTTATACATGAAATTTTGTTACGAAATCATCTCTAGTCCTAAAATTTCAATGTGTACCAAAAGTTATAATAATTATATCTGATTAGCATCCTATACTACTGAATGATATACACTTGGATATAAAACAAGAGTCATATGCTCACAAAGATAAAAATAATTCAATACTTCCTTTTAAAAATCTACTATTAATGTGAGAATTACATCATATTGTTGTGTAAAAAACAATGACAATAATAACAATCAAGCATGAAAAATTACACACCTCCTCATAGTGTTTAGAGAATACACAAGCCCAATCAAGTGGAAACACCACATTGGAATCTCTTAATAATCGTGAATATACCTCAGAACCTATAGTAGGAGTCTTTCTTATCAAGCCTTGCATTGATGAGCTTATCTCCCAAATCCTCCTACCCGCAATGCTTGTGCATGATGATGAATCTTCTTGCAACACTTATGATTTAACCAATTGGGATAGTGACTGTGAACAAGCCCCTTATCTTTTGCAAATGGATGCTCTTACTCATGAAATATAGTCTTTAGAATCTAGTGATGATGAAATTGTTTCTAGTTTATATGATGATGATGTTCCTTGAATATACACTTTAATTGATGGTGTATCTTATTATTTTGATAATGACATAAATTTCACTCATGGTACACACAAAATTGATGAAGATATTTGTGATACCTCTATCCCTCCACAAAAAACTAAGATAAATTATAATTCAAATGATGATATCTATTACTATGAACCATTTGATATGTCTAATGGAAATTGGGGGGAACTGAATATGCTATTGATGACAATAAATATGAACAAAATGATACACCAAATGAGCTGTCTACTTTATTATTTCTCCACAATAAGTTGGGATAAATCCTAATTGAAATAATTATATCGATTGCAAAGTACATACAAAAGATCATATTCATGTTCCAATTACTAGTAAGGTGACACCTAATATGTATGGAATTATCTAAAAACAACTACTAATGATGATTATATGTATATCTTTACGGGAATATGGATGTACAAGCTAAATTCTAATTTTTCTTCTAAAATGTTTTCTTCCACTACCACTCCTAACCCTAATGGGGAAAACATGCATAATATTATCGTAGATACCATGGATTTATCACTCTTGGTTAATTCTAATGACATATATGAATTTGATCTTGATTACTATTATGATGATTTGTAAATACCCTAATATGTATGATGTGAATTTACAAAAATTAAATCTTATCTTATTGATGAAAAAGAGGACACTATTTCATTAGAAGCATTATATATTTCCCACTATCAAATATATCATTGCACAAAAATCCAAATATAGAACCCAAGTGGATCAACCTAGTCACACTTTTGATGAGTTCTATGGTATTTTATGTCAATATTTAGTGAAATATATACTAAAGAAATCCAAACAACTCCAAAATTCAAGGGTTTAAGGTACCTTGAAGTATAATGGATGCAAACAAACAAAAAAACGTGAATGACTTCTTTGTAAACTTAATGAACATGCAAAAAAAAGGATAAAATAGATTGGATTTGGTAGATAAGGGGGCTTCCCAACGAAGTTGGTTCCAAGAAGCGTTAAATTCCTTTTATGGATGTCAACCCCCATATAGATAAGATAAGATAAAACAATGATAATGTACAAGATAATATGTAAAATCTGAGGCACACATAGAAACTGAAAATTGTAGAAATGGATAAAAGATGTAAATTTGATCTAAATTAAAAAAAGAAATTTTACTTAAATAGGTCGAGAGTGACCCAGATCAGAGAGGACAGATTGATGATGACTTGAGTAGATGGATATAAAAAACAAGTTGGAAATTTAGGCCTAAAAGGATATGAATGAAAATAAGTGATCACAGATGATTGAGAACAATGACAATAACCTCGAGAAGAAGGTTTGAAACACACAAATAGAAAGGATGAAAGAAAATAGAGATTGGGATGGATTGGATGGAAACATGACTCAGGTCAATGATGGTGAATTGGGTTGAGTTGGTGGTGAATGGAGACAGACAGAGTAAATTTGGAGTGACAGAGAAGCCAAATAATAGAGCTGAGAACTGGAAAAAGTAATAGAGAAGAAATAGACACTAATGAGGATCTGGAAATAGAATGGATGAAACATAGATTTGGGTCAACGGTGACCTAGGTGGAGCGATGACGACCTAGGAAGTGCTAAACAAAGATGAGGATGGATGGGCTAGATGGAAAACTTGTAGACAGAATCAATGAAAGAGGAAGTGAAGATGAGGCTCTTGATGGAATTTGAACCTGCAAAATGTTAGTACCTAAAAGATAATAACAATAATAGCATATGATAGCATGAATCAACAAAAATCAAAGTAAACCTCCCAAAGTCTCCACAAGTGATGCAAGACAAGCTCAAATGGACTCCAAGAAGGTTGAAACAACTGCAAGAATGCTCAAGCTCAAAGATAAGTTCACACAACGCAAGAAAAATCTGATTATGCCTCATTTTGGAAGGGGGTGAAACAAATTTATAGGGTTGACGGTGACCCCTGGGTGGGTCACCACCAATTGTGAGGGAACCATCCCTTTGGATGGTGGATGAGTGATTTATTTGAGATATGGGGATTTTATTGATTAGGATGAGTGTTTTAAAGCATATAGGTGGGTTAGGGTTTCTTAGGGAAGTGATATGGGTAGGTGGGAGATAAAGATGGATTAAATAAAAGCTAGAAAAAGCATAGGGATATGGAACTAGGTAGTTAGGGATAATAAACAACCTAGGGAGGAGAAATGAAAGCTAATTAGAGGTAATTAGCTAATGAGATGAGGATTAGGAAATGATTAAATGAATATTAATTAAAATTTAAAGTTGATAAGTTAATAGATAGGAAAGATGAGAATATGAATATGAATTAAAATAAAGGGGGTCTAGATAAGACCATGGTGATAGAAGTGAATGTGGGAAAGAAGGGTAGCGATACCAAATTTTGGTGTCTACATTTGCCCCTTTTTGTTGAGTGGTTTATGCTAGCAAGCCATGAGACAAAAATGATGAGAGACAAAGAGTAAGATGAATACTAATGAAGGATTGATGATGATCTCCCCCTCAAATGAGGGATCAATAACACAAAGGGGAATCGATGATGATGAGGTTGAAAGAGGTAGATGAAGAAGGGTGGGTGGGAGAAGAAAGATGGGTAAAATGAGAGGGTGAGGAAATATGCCCCAAGAAAGAAGGATCCAAATCAACAAAATTAAAAATATGGTGGTGATTTTAGGAGTCACATTGGTAGGAAACAAAGGTTAGGGTCTTTAAGGAGATGATGGTAATGTCTATGGGCTTGTGAGTGGTGAAAAAATCACTGTGAAATGGAGGGAATCCAATGGGAGACCACTCAAATGGATGCAAGCCATGGGGACCAATGGGTCATAGGAAGACATCAAACTATGCACAACCAAATGTGAAAATAATGTGAAATCCTTCATGTGTGAGGAATCATTTGAAAAGGTATGCATCCACAAAGGATGAAGATGGGAGTAATGGTGGTGCCTACAAAGGGCACAAAAAATGGCCTAAAAAAAAAAAATAAAAAAGTGATGAAATAAAATGCCCCAAGGGGGAATAAATATGGCCACAAAGGTGGAATTTGAGAGAAAAAATAGGGATAAATAAATGATGCCCTAACAAAGGACAAAAGAAGAAGGGAAAGCCAAAACAAGTTTGCAAGGTGAGTCGACAATGCCTAAGGCCGATCGAATGTGACCTAAGGGGGTCAATGGATGACTTGATGCCGATGGCTATATAAGCCCAAAGTCAATCGACAATGCTCATTTTGATGCTGCAAGTGATGATTTGAGAGTAGAGAGCTATAAAAGGAGATAGAGAGATGGAGGCCAGAGGAGCATCCAAGAAATTCTAGAGGGTGCACAAGATGGTGAGTAGTGAAACCCACACTTGTTTTTAATTTATTTTATGTTTTATTTATTTTTTTTGCATTTTTTAGAAAAATGGATGATGCCGGGGCATTGGGTGACCTGAAGAAGGGTCACCATTGAATTATCCTAAAGGTGGAGATCATCCCCTGGACGCATTGACCCAACATGGGTCAACATCGATTGGACTTGATTGGTAAAATAGGTTAATGATTTTGATTTTAAATGATGTTTAATGATGAAAAGATATGATGTTTATTTTTTGATTGGTGATTACAGCCCGAGAGAGACCTTATATGAGAGATCGTCTGACACTATTTGATCAGATGAGAGGGGATGTGGCCAATGTTGAGTGGGATCACTTAGTGGTTGTGGGGCTAGGAGGATTCCATTATTATCAGAGGATCCCATGGGATGTGGGGTTGATGATTGCACTGGTTGAGAGGTGGGATATGCATATTGACACCTTTTGGTTTAGGACGGGTGAGATGAAAATCACCCTGGAGGATGTGTACCACATCCGAGATTACCTATTCAAGGGGAGCAGATTGTCCCCATTATAAGATGATAATAGACTTGCAATATTGAAATGGATATTTGGAGAGATGATGCCCCCACAGATTATCTTGAGGGATTTTCATATGATTTGAGGTATGAGGAGGGGTACCACAAGCCGATTGATTTTCTTGATCATGATGGTGATTTCTTGTTATGCATTTCCTGACTTGGGGAGCTAAGTTCCCATGGACTTTAGTAGGTGTCGTAGAAAACATTTTGAGCATCAGATAATGTTTTCATTTGGCACATTGACTTTTCTAGTACAATAGGTATCCATGAGCTAGCCATGTATAGAGTGGGGAGGAGGTTGAGATTAGATGTAGGCTTCTTATACACACTGTTAGCCTATGAGCACATTAAAGTTATCCAACCACCGGGGGCTACCATGGGTCATTGGGGACCACATAGAGCTTACAGTGGGGTTTTGAGATGAGAGATTCGATTAGGATTTTGAAGATAGAGGAGTTAGAGATGTTGATTGGTATGGGACAAGTTGGCAGAGCTCGAGGGAGAGAAGATTAGATGGTGTCATACATAGACTTCCCTATGGCATGGGGGTGAGATGTAGAGTTAGTGGGTATGCGAAGGATGAGATGGGTGCAAGGTAGATGGCCATAGATGATCGAGACCATACAATTTGATAAATTACGAAGACAATTTTGGTCATCATTCAGACTGTCTAAGAGATCCGATCTCATATAGGTGAGAGGAAATTGATAGGGAGCTGTCAGTTCCTGAGATGGAAGATCCATTAGAGGAGGTAACAACACCTTGGGATGAGGATGATGATGTAGGGTTGGAGTAGGGTTTTTGATTGGATGACCACATCTTGGGAAGCTTAGGTAGATGGAGAGAGGGGAGATGAGGAGGAGGAGGATATGGAGGTTGAGGTAGAGGAAACTCCAGGAGGTGGTGGAGATGGGGATAGAGGAGAGTCTATAGAGATGGCATGATTACGTGTAGAGTTAGAGTAAGATGTGTGGAGAGAGGACACAACTATACAAATAGAGAGAGATGTAGTCACATAGGGAGAGGACCGAGTCACCAAGACAAGGACCGGTACCACATAAAGAGGGAGGCCTATAGGGCCCATTTTGGAGATTTGTGATGATCATAGCTTAAGGTTAGTGGGTGGTACATCGACAACATCATAGGGAGGAGGAGAGATGGCACCTCTCTGGCATGATTTCCATGGATCGATATAAGATCCTTAGCCAGTAAAGGCTAAGTATTATGAGGGGATTGTGATCAAGAAGATGCCACAGAAACTACTATGATATTGGGAGTATGTGTAGAGGTGAGTGAGTGGAGACTGGAGCCATGAACCATTTGAGAGCACAATGATTAGTGGCTCACCACATCGAGAGAGGGTTAGGGTGGAGGTGATGAGGCCGAGAGAGAGAGAGAGAGAGGGACTTTCCTCAGGGGAAAGAGTTTAGACTTTTGATGTGAACTTTATTAGTTTTATTGACATCTCTTCTTTGAGAGAGGACCCTTAGAGGTCGATGATGTACTGATACACTTTATTTTGGTGATATATATATATATATATATATATTTTTCATGGTTTAGCATGTGTATATTATGTGATGTTGATTATTTGATTTATGATGATGTGATTGCATGTTTTACTTATATTTGATGATGATGGTAAAAGTATAGGATGATATGTTTTATTTGATGATGATGATGATTATGATAATAATATGTTTTATATTGATGATGGTGATGATTATATGTTTACTTTGGATTTGATAATGATGATGAATGTATATGCATGGATGGATGGTTAATATATAATGTAGGATGTTTAAAAATAGATGTGATAAATGATATACATAGATGATGATGGATAAGAATATGCAATTAAATCTGAGATGGTAGGAAGATAGTATGTAGATAAGTTAAATAGAGTGAATGTTATGATAATAAGACAAAGAGGAAATAAAGATAGATAGGGAGAACTAGAATAAAAGTGCAACTCAATGATTGATGACCTATAGGTATGAACAAAGCTATGTCATATCAAGGAGCATGTGAGGAAAGGATGCCTCAAGCACATTGAAGGTAAAAAGAAGGGGATCTAAGTAACACAAGGAACATGTGACCAAAACAAATGTTAGCATATAACCAATGATAGTTAGTTATATCAAAGATCATAAAAAATGGATGGAATGAACTCATAAACCTAATGTCAACACGAAAAAGGGGTTTGTGATGTAACTTGTATGGGAAGAGGGTTCTATCATAAGTGGTGTTCCCTAAATCTATGCCCAACTTTAGGGGGGAAAGAGAAAAATGATCAATGCGAGAAGTTTTCTAGAAGAAAGTTGATCAATGCGGGAAATATTTCTTAGGATGCTGATAAAATAGAAGGTTGATCAAATGGGAAGCCTTTGATGCCATGATACAAAAGAGTAGCCATCCTTCGAGGGTATGGTCTACTTTATACATATATGATATAGATGGAAAGAATGATACACATGATAACTATCCTTTGAGGGATCAATCTATTTATTTTGGATTTCCTTTATTTTTTATTTTTTGATTTTTTTTTTTTTTACATGAACAATTGTCCTTCGAGGGAGCAATATGTTTTTGATAACTTTGATTTTTGATAGAAGCATCCATGAATTTTGATTTTTAACATGGGAAGAGCTGGGAATAGCTAGGTAGACCACTTAGAAGGGGACAATGAATGTACAAGAGACACCTCATGGACCCTTAGCGTGTTTCAATAGGTAAATAAGAGGGTGATGGATGTAATGATCATGGAGTTCTCACCAAGAAGGAGAACCTATCCATAAGGAAAATTCTATGGGTAGAGCCATGGTGCCCATATTTAAGGTCATGCCAAGGAAAGTGATGGTAGACCACATAATTCCAAATCATTACAATGATAGATGGAAGAGGCTAATGATGGAGGGATGATCTAAGGATATGACTAAGTGCTCACTGGTAGACATGCTAACAATAGAATGGTCACAAGTGCAATGTGTTAAGTGGTTCCACTTCTAGTTTACCATCAAGGGAGGCCAAATGATAGGCTCCCAACCCATACTTATGTGTGATAATGTATGGTCCAATCAATTGGGGGAAAAATTTCCACGTTGGCTCCTTTCTAGAGTAGTAACATTATGATTTTATTTAAGGAACAAGGTCACCAACATTAAATTCATGTTCTTTGAGGTGCTTATTGTAAGCAACATTTGATGTGCATTCTTGATAAACATGATGATGCTCAAGAGCAAGAAGGTGACATTCATCTAACAACTCAAGTTGTGTTAGATGCTCTTGGTGATAATCTTCATCAGAGATGAAGTCACAAAGAGACACACGCAAAGATGGAATTTGAACTTTGAGAGGAAGAATGGATTTAGAACCGTACATGAGAGAAAAGGGAGTAGCACCCGTGGAAGTATGAAGTGTGGATGCTAGTTGATAAGCCCAAAGAGAAAAAGGGAGATGAAGATGCCAATTATGACCTGACTGATCAATAGTTTTTGCAAGAATGTTACGAAGAGTCTTATTAGTTGCTTGGCTTGGTCATTAGCTTGAGGATAATATGGAGAAGAGAAACTAAGTTGGATATTGAATGAGTCACAAATTTTCTTGAGATATTTGTTTTTAAAGGACTTTTTTTGTTGTCTGTGATGAGTTTGTGAGGAATGCCAAAAGTGGAAAATGATATGTTGGTAGATAAAGTTAATAATTGGACTAGATTTAGTTGAGGTGAGGGGAATTTCTTCCACCCACTTGGTGAAGTATTTGGTTGCAGTGATGATAGAATGATGTTGTTGTGAAGATCGAGGATTGATAAGACCAATGAGATCAAGACCCCATTGTGAGAAGGGCCAAAGGTCTGAGCCTGGATGCAAAGCTTGACTAGGAATGTGAATAAGATTAGAATGTTTATTGACATTTAACACATTTCTTAACATACTCACAAAAATTCATGATTGAGGAAGGCTAATAATAGCCAAGATGAAGAACACACTTAGCAATGACTAAGCCACTAAAGTGTCCACCAAAAATACCATCATGGACTTCTTGATAACATGAGAAGATTCATGGGATTTAAGGCATCGAAGAAGAATACCATCAAATCCACACTTATAAAGAATTCGCCAAGGATAACATATAGTTACATGTTGAAGAAAATACCTCCTAGCATTCTTGGATAGATAGAGGGAATGATGGATTTAGATAGATAATCAAAATTTGGGAATACCAAAGATCCGATGAACTGGATTCAAAGATTAACATGAGGTAGGTCATGGAATGGTCGATCACTATGATGAACAATGACAGAAAGTTTTAGATTCTTTTGTTGTCCATGGGATGAGAGCTGCGAGGGATGCCATCATATCAACGAAATGATTGGATGATCGAGGAATGACTTGGATAGTGTAAGAATCAAAGGCCTCGAGGAAGAGATGAATGATGTCTTGATATTTTTGAAGAGTATCATTTTTACACTGATACTCACCCATGACTTGTTTGATGATAAGTTTAGAATCCCCATAGATATCAAGAATTTGAACACCTAGAAAGGTAGTAGTTTCAAGACCTAAGATAAGGGCTTCATACTCTGCCATATTATTCGTGCACTCAAAATTGAGCTTGTTTACGAGGGGAATAGAGCATCCCTAGGAGGAATGAGAACAACACAATGCCTCCCCCTCTTGACACTTAGAGCCATTGAAGAAGAGAGTCATTTTAAGGGTATCATACTCATGATGAAAGTGATTAATGGATTTATCTAGGAATTTCTCATGAGGAAGATGTGAACTAGGAAGAGGGCTTCAACTAATTGGTTTACAATAGCTTGGCCCTTAATGGATTTTTGAGAAATGAACTCAAGGTCAAACTCAGTCATGAGCATGAGCCATCGAGTGATACGATCATTGTGATATGGTTTAGAATGCATCATCTTAAGAAGATGAAAGCTAATGACATAAGTCTTATGATTAAGAAGATAGTGTCGAAGTTTAGAGGTGGAAAAGAAGAGAGTGCAACACAAATTTTCAGCTTTAGTGTAGTGAGTCTCATAGTCATGAAGGGTGTGAATGATGTAATAAATGACCTTCTCATGACCTTGGTCATCACGATGTGCTAACATAGCCCCTAGAGCATGATCAGTAGCAAAGATATATAGATAAAAGGATCCCCCTCACGTGGAGGTGTAAGCACTAGTGGAGACAAAATATATTGTTTAAGATCATCAAAATCCTTTTGAAAGTTATGATCCCAATTGAAGTCTATGTCTTTATGAAGGAGGTGATGAAAGGGTTGGAAATGATCAAAGAGTTGTAAGATGAAACAAAAAAATGATTGAAGTTGGCCTTGAAGACTACAAATTTTTTAAGATTAGAAGGAGGAGGCATTTTGATGATTTCTTTGATTTTTATGGGGTCAACTTCAATACCCCTAATAGACATGATAAAGCCAAGTAGTTTTCCAGTTAACACTCCAAATACACACTTGGTTGGATTGAGATGAAGGAAGAAATGAATAAGGCACTTGAAAAGGAATTTGAGAATGGAAAGATGGTTGTGGTGATGTTTAGATTTACCTAAAATATCATCGACATAATATTCTATGGTTTTTGGATGAGATCATGAAAAATGTAAGTCATGGCCCATTGATAGGTAGCTCTGACATTTTTCAAACCAAAGGGCATGACGTGGTAGAAAAAGGTCCCCAAGGAGTGATGAAGGAGGTCTTATGTTGGTATTTTGGTGATGAGAATCTGATTATAACCAGAAAAACCATCCATAAGAGAAAGCATCTCATGACTTGGTAAGATCCACAAGTTGATCGATGTTGGGAAGAGGGAAGTCATCTTTAGGGAAAGTGAGATTGAGATCTCAAAATTTAGTGCATATATGAAGCTTTCAGATGCTTTAGTGATATTATGATATTAGAAACCCATTGGGGATAGTCAATGGGGATGATGAAATTGGTAGAAAGAAGACATTGCAACTCCTCTTTGACAAGGAGGAAACTCGAGGGTGTATGCATGTGGTGAAGCTTTTTCTTAACCAGTTTTGTTGGGAAAGGTGATGATATTATGGATGAATGATAAAGGTCAAGACCGACATGTCTAAATATGACCATGTGAATGCCTAACTATGATGAGAGAGGAATGTAGTGAAAGACTCAAGCTCCTTTGGATCAAGAGATTGACCCATTTTGAGGATGTGAGGCTCTCTGAGGGAGTCTTGATATTGATGTCGATGGTGGATTCATTGAGAAGAGTGGATGTGTTAGATGGTAAGGTATTATGAAGATAAGAATCCTCTACCCCCATGGGAAAGAATGGCATCATCATCAGCACACTGAAGAATGTTGATGGTAGAAGAGTCTTCTTCTATCATCTCCAGATGGTGGAGGGGAAGGGACCTAGTCTGATTTTCACACTGATAAGTGACCGGTCCAAGGTGATGGTGGAGACTAAAAAAATTTAGAAGTAATAGACATGGTGTCATCATATCCATGGCCTCATGGGATGGTGAAGATGGAGAAGGAATGTCCATGCACATCTTAGATGGTGGGATGGGGTTGATGGGTTGCTCTTGATAGCTAACCCAAAATTTTCATGAGGCTTGTGGACATTGATCGATAATAAGGCCATGTGGCCCATGCTCATAACATCCCATGCCAAATCCCTTCCATGTGCAATGGTGGAGATAGGTGTGGGTGAAGGATGGTTTGTTGAGGAAGCCAAAAACCATTGGTATAAGGTTTGGCATGTGGATGATCAATGATGTGAGAAAAAGGGGTATCAAAACCACCATAGATGAGATTGGTTCAAAGATGTGGTGGATAGAAAAAGGAATGATATCCCCAACATTGGGTTGATACATTGGAGCTTGGTTGGGTTTATTAAGATGGTGAGGAGTGGGAAGGTGTTGAGTGTAAGAAGATGATACTCCCCAACATGATTTTTCCATTACTTTATCTAGGGAGTCATCGTTAGGAAGTTTGGATGAAGAAATGGATGAGCTGGTGGATGGTGCAGATGAATCATTCTTGGGAATGAGGACATCATTAGGTCGATAGGTCATGTTGCACATTTGGAAGGGAGGAGAGCATCCCGGGAAGTGTCAAGATCTTCCCCTCATGCTCATATTTAAGGCATCGATGAAGTGTAGAGGGGACACAATGCACATAACATGGATCCAAGGTCATCCAAGGAGAACATTGTATTGAAATTATCCTTCTATGATGTAGAAGACCTCATGGAGGATCTTCTCACCAATATGGATGGGAAGACAACCATTCCAAGGTGGGAGTGATAACGTCATTGAAGGCACGAAGGACCACGGTGTTTGGGTGATGGTGGATTTTGGGATCTTGAGTTGATCAAAGGTATGTGATGGGATGATGTTAATGCTTTCCCCATTATCGATCATGGATTGTCATTGAATGAAAGTATCATTGATCCTAACCATGATGAAAAGGGGAAGGTCATGTTCTTTTGGTGTGATGTCTGGAATCTCAAGTATCATCGAATGAGATGGACAGTAGAAGTTGTAAGTGATCCTATGAGAGATGCGAAGGATGAGCCTCATCACTAGATGTTGGAATATGCTTCAAGGATTTAGTGAGAGATCATGTCTATGGTCTGGTGAGATTTGGATGAGCTCGTAAAGTGACATCTTAACTAGGGCATGATGAATTTTTTGATATATTTTTCAATAGGTTAAGGGGAAGCTAAGATAGAAACCTTAGGTTTCGATGATGATGGAGATGGAGATGAGGTGAACTCCTTAGGAGGAGGAATGGTGAAAAAGGTCTTGGATTTTGGTTGGGATGTTGATTTAGGATCATGTGGACCGGATCGAGTGGCTATCAAACAACATTGATGAATAAAGGGGGACCATCCTTAGAAGAATCATCATTTGGAGGTGGGATGGCCACAAAATTCCATGATGAATGAGGGGACTTATGCATTTGGATGGATGAGGTAAAGGTGTAGATGTTGGAATGGATGTGGAAGGAGATTGGTTTTCCTCAAGAAGAAGGTCATCTTCCTCAATGATGTTGTGGACAATGGTTTGGAGTGCTTTGCAATGTTCAAAGTGTCATGTCTAGGGGTGTGATGATAGGCACAATGAGGTTGGAATCAAACCATGATGGATTCTTACTATTTGGGTCAAAGGCCTTAATAGGTGGAAGCGTGATGGCAGAAATTTGAAGTAAGTGTTGAAGGACCTCCGCATATGATTCAACCAAAATATTAGGAGGTGCCTTGTCTTTGTGAGATGTCTTGGTTTTGGAAGAAGAGGTGGATGTTTGAGATGATTTGGATGTCGAGGGTGGAGTTTGAGTATTTGAGGTTTGATGCTTTGGATTCATTTTTGATGATGGTTGATGTTCTAGAAGAAGAAGTGTTGGATGGTTTTGGCTTGGGTTGATTGGTTGGTTGAAGTGTTTTTTGATGAAGGGGTATGGTCCTAGAAGATGGATGTGGTCCTAAGATAGATGATGTGGCATTGGATTGTTTGATCTTAGGTGGGGGATGTCAATTTTCTTATGAGGATGTGAAAGAGACCTTTGAGGAAATGTGCCAAGGGTTCTAGATTTTTTTGTGAAGAGGCACCCTTGGGAGGGATGACAACAATCTCAACTAGAGGGTCTGAAGGTTTTGTGTTGTGGTTGATATAGGTGGAGGGAGTAATTTATGTTTGATGAGGTCTAAAGAAGGTGAAGATTGGTTTGATGTGGAAGTTTCTGATTGTGTAGATGAGATGGGAGGATCACTTGAAGTTATTGCAAGTTGAAGTGCTTTCAAAAATTATTCAAATGATGAGAGTGATGTGGAAGGAGGAGATGATGTAGATGTGGTCACAATAGTTGATGTAGTAGGTGTGGGTAAAAGTGTGGAAAGAGGAACTGGGATTGATGCTAAGGATGGTATGATGGGTAAAGGTGGAATAGATGTGGATAGGAAGTAGTTGAATCCAATGAAGTGGATGTGATAAGTGGTGAGGTAGTTGTAGGTGATGAAGTAGATATAGGTGTAGAATCGATAGTGGATGTAGAATGAGGTGGGGTGGTTGTTTCATAAATGTTTCAAGGGGAATCATTGATATACTTGTGAATGGGGAGATGTGACATGTGTGGATGTGGGAATAGATGTTGAGATAGATGTAGGTATGATTGGTGTGGTTATGGGGATAAGTGTTGATGGGATTTTAGATGTAGGAACAATGTCTAAAGAGGTGGATGTGATAGTTGATGAAGAAGGTGAGGTTGTTGATGGGGTAGGATCTTGATCAATGGTATGGATAGTGTTTATGGTATGAGCGTTGGGTGCTTGAGATGTAGAAGAAGTGGTGGCTTGAATTTTTGGTGCATGGTTAGGGAATGGTTGTTTGAAGATGTCAAGTGGTTGATTAGGAGATGCATTAGGATTGTCCACTTGAAGGTCACCTTGATCAATGAGTTTTTTGGACAAGATATTTAAAAGTTTGACATTTTTCAATATTGTGTCCACAAACTTGGTGGTATTTACAATAATGATCCTCATGATACCATGTGGGTTTTGGTCTTGATTCATCAAATGGTCGAATGGGGGAAGTGTGATAAGGTTAACCACCATCAACTTGTCAAATATTGAACTATATGATTCTCCAAGGGGAGTATAGTTGGGCGTAGGTCTAGGGGCTCATTGTTGAGGCCATGTGCTAGAGGTAGGTGTGGAAGAAGACTTAACAACCATGAACATTGGCCACACTTAGATTTATCATTGTTATGTGTGGATGGTTTAGTAAACTTGGTTTTTGGTTTGTTTGATTTAAGTTTAAGTTGGCCTTGCTCAAGGGCATGAGTCTTGAGTTTATGAGCCATGGTGAAGGATTCTTCAAATGTTTGGAATGATTGGATTTGCAAGGTAGATGAAATATGCTTCACAAAGAGCATGAGAATAATTGATAAGATTTGTGTGGAAGGGAGAATGATAATTGATTTATAATACCACCATCAAGTGAAAAAAGTCTGTGATAGAATCATCATCAAACTATCTAATGGCATATAAGTCATGATGGTGATCTTTGCATGATGTTGATTAAAAATGTTCTAAGAAGAGTTGCACAAGTTGGGTAAATGAGAATAATGAATGTTGGGGAATGCCATTATACCAATCCAATGTTGGAACAACCAAGGACATAGGGAAGGTGAAGCATGAGGTCCTGATCATGTGCAATAAGATAACATGCATGCCTAAACATATGAAATATGTTGTTGGGGATCTTCCTTACTATTAAACTTGGAAAACTTGGGAAGCTCCCAATGAGGGGGATAAGATTTGATTGGAACCGATGGATGAATAGGTTCATTACATATTTTCTCATAAGATAATGTAACCTTGGGTCCCAAGGTAGTGGCCTCAAGGCTAGCCAACCTATTCATTAAGGCATGCATGGGATCATTTGAAGTAGTTGGTTGGGAGATGAATGATTGTGGTTGCATGACATGAGAAGTAGTTCAAGTAAGGTTGTTGATAAACTTGTGGATGTGTGGGTGTTTGAGGAATTTTTGATGAGGTGAATGTAAGTCATGGGTTGAGATTGAAGAGGTTTTTGTAATGTTGTTGTTGAGAAATGGGAATGTGATGTGATTGTTGGGATTGGGTTGGTTGTTGTGGTAAATGATGAGTGGGAATGTAGGTGTGGATAGGTTGAAATTGTTGATGGAGTGGATTAGACACTATATAATGCAAAGAAATCATAAGAGGAGGTTGGGAAGTGATGACATTTACATGTATGTGTGATGTGAGAGGAAAATAATGGGTGTGTTGTTCAGATATGGGATGTGATGTTTGGGTAGATTGGATAGGGACACTAGTGATGATAGTGGTCGAAGAGGTGATAGGAATGGAAGTGGTGATAGTTGTATTGATTGGTGGTAGATTGGGAGGAATGGGTGTGACTAGCTGAGTGGTTTGATGAGGTGGAGGATTGGTAGAAGATGAAGCAAGCTCACATTGGGATATAACAAGCTCATTCATGGCTTGGGGGAAAACACCGCAAGTTGAGAAGAGAGCACTTGGGTGGTTTTGGGGTTAGATTGATAAGAATAGATTTTTGAAGTGGTGGACCATCAATAGGAAGTTGGGTTGAATTCCTAAGGAGGTAGTCATGAAGAGCTATGGGATTAGCATCAAGAAGCTCTTGGAACTCTAAACTACCATGAGGGATAATATGAGGCCCAAAAGCTTCAACCAATGCAATGGATGGAGGGGTGGCTGGTTGAGATGGGATAGATTGATGATATAAGAAAATATTGGTCTCATCTATGGTAGTAGTTTGAACAAGAGGTCCTTGATGAGGGACATTGATGATCAAGGTTGGGTGCCCATGGAAGAGGTAACCAAGGGCACAGATGAGACAACGACCATGGTAGATGTTTGAGATGAGATGAAAGAACTATTTGAGGCAAGGTTTTGTTCCATTTTCTTAGCTAAGGAGCATGTGATAATGGGCATGAAACAAAAAAGAAAATGATAGCAATGCTAATTATGGCAAATAAGACAAAAACAAGTAAATTTTTTTTTTGTTTTGATTAATTAAAAGATGTGAAAAAGAAAAGGGAAAATGGATAATGAAGGTACCTAGGAAATGAAATCTAGGGTTGGTTTTAGGTAGTTATGGTTGGGGATTCCTTGATATACCCAAAGGTATGTGAGGCCCAAGTCTATGTAAGATTTCTAACATGGCCAGAACACCACAACAAATTTCTTTGTTGGGTGATGAAATCCCAATTAGTTCCACCTGGTAGGAAATGTCTAGATGTGTGAATTGATTTGTGAGTTTGGTTGTGTGTGATGGAATGTGAAATGTAACCAATTAAACCCTACTTAGCTAGATGAACAAGCAAGGATGCAAAAGGTTCATTTTAAGCCAAATCCAAATGTGAAAGTTTGATGAGGAAAACACACAAGAAAGGGAAAATGTGATGCAAAAAGGAGAAAATAAGAAAAAAAGAAGAATACTTGGAGAACACTTTTCCTTTTTATTTGATATTTTAAAGCAAGTGAAGAGAAATCCAAGAAAATCTAGAAGCCCAACACGAACAAGAAAAAGCAAAATATTCTATCGCAATGTTAGTGGAAAATAGGAAAATGAAAGAAAATGCAAGAGACTCACCTAAAAGGGTGGTCCCACCAGGCGTGCCAAAATGTTGATCAAAATTTTCTCAGTTCTATTAGATTAGTGAAATATATACTAAATAAATCCAAACAACTCCAAAATGCAAGGGTTTAAGGTACCTTGAAGTATGATGGATGCAAATGGATGGGCACAAAGTGAATGACCTCATGCAAACTTGATGAACCTACACAACAAGGATAAACTAGAAAGAAAATGGATTAGATGGTAGATGAGGGGGTTGCCCAATGAATTTGGTTCAAGAAGTGTTAACTTCCTTATGCGTGGATGTCAACCCTCATATAGATAAGATACGAAAAGCAATGATAATGGACAAGATAATATGCAGAATCTAAGGCACATAGAAACTAAAAATTACAGAAATGGATAAAAGATGTAAATATGATCTAAATTAACACAAAATAAATTATTGTGACTTGGGTCAATGATGACCCAGATACAGAGGACAGTCGATCAACGATGACCTAAGAAGATGGATCTAGACAACAAGCTAGAAATGTAGATCGAAAGGATCTGAATGTAAATAAGGTGATCACAGAGGCTTGAGAACACTGAAAGTAAATTGCAAAGGAAGATCTAAAACAAAAAATAGAAAGGATGCAAGAAAAAAATATTGGGATGGATTGGATGGAAACAAGACTCGGGTCAATGGTGATTGAGATGAGTTGGTGGTGACTAGAGATAGACATAGTAGATTTGGAGTGACAGAGAAGCCAAATAACAGAGCTGAGAACTGGAAATAGTAATAGAGTAGAAACAGACACCGATGAGGATCTGGAAACAAAATGGATGAAACATAGAGTGGGTTGATGGTGACCTGGGTGGGAGTGACTGTGAAAGGGGTAGTGCTAAACAAATATGAGGATGGATGGGCTGAATGGATGGAAAACCTGCAGACAAAATCATTGAAAAGGAAGCTGAAGATGAGGCTTTGATGGCAGTTGAACCTCCAAAATGTTAGTACTTGAAAGATAATAACAATAATAGCATATGATAGCATGAATCAACACAAAATAAAAGTAAACCTCCCAAAGTCTCCATGAGTGATGTAAGATAAGCTCAAATGGACTTCCAAGAAGGTCAAACAAGCTGCAAAATTGCTCAAGCTCAAAGATAAGTTTGTACAACGCAAAAAAACTCTATTATGCCGAGGTGGGTTTTTTGAGGGGTAAACTAGTTTTATAGGGTCATGGTGACCCGTGGGTCACCACCACTACGGGGAACCATCCCTTTGATGGTGGAACTTTATTTAGATATGGGGATGATTAGTGTTTTAAAGCATATAGGTGGGTTAGGGTTTCTTAGGGAAGTGATATGGGTAGGTGGGAGATAAAGATGGATTAAATAAAATCTAGAAAAATAACAAAGATATGGAACTAGGTAGTTAGGGATAATAAATGAACTAGGGAGGAGAAAATGAAAGCTAATTAGAGGTAATTAGATAATGAGACGAGGATTAGGAAATGATTAAATGAATATTAATTAAAATTTAAAGGTTGATAAGTTAATAGATATGAAATATGAGAATATGGATATGAATTAAAATAAGAGGGGTCTAGATAAGACCATGGTGATAGAAGTGAACATGGGAAAGAAGGGAAATGATACTAAATTTTGGTATCTGCGGCCTTCTCAACTACTCATGTGCATATACAGATCCTTCCTTCTTTTTCAAGAATAGGTTTCCTTGCACTATATATGCCTCTGTGTATTTTTCTACCTGGAGAGTTTTCCAATGTGTTTGTTAATGCTTCTAGTACTATCCTTGATTATCACATGCTATATTATATCTCTTCAATCATAACGTGTCTCACACATAAATCAAAATCTATACCAATCAATTGCAATCTCTTCCACCATTGTCCTATAATAAAAATATCAATTGAAATATTTCTACTCATACTATTTGTAATGTGTTTATCCCTCTCCATATTTGTATCATGTTATGAATCCTCTACAACTCTACATGACTATCTTTGTTATAATTTGACATGTTTGAGGAATATGAATCCTTCACCATTTGGATTTCATATTCCCCTTGAAAAAATATTACTTAGGTAGCTATTGTTCTACCCCTCTCCTGTACATAGTTAAATTCAAAAATACAAAACTAGGACCTATTTACATGGCTTTCATTATTACCACTTTACATTACATATGTTTTTTTCACTATGGTTTGATGAATATCATATATTTTGTACTATTTATACACATGTGTTCAGGAGGTATATTCAACTTGATACAAGACACACACATCGTTACATGTTAATATGAGATATCTTTGTTCCTTACATTATTCTCTTGAGGGAATCACTCCACACTATATAGGTGATATTATTTCATTATAGTTCCTTTCTACTTCCTCATCACACTTGATTACATATATTGTGTACATGATATATTTCAAGGTAACACTACTAACACATGTTTCTTTTGGAACAATGACATATTTTCTTCACATGCTTTCTTATTACTTACTATATTACTTTTATCACCATTTGACATCATTGTTTTATATAGATGGTTTTAATTATTATGTTATTACATTTTAATTTCATTTTATGTGGCATGAGTCACTTTCTTGTCTTATGATACTTTGGGTATCCCATATTTATGGCTATATGAATTATTACATGACATTAATTATCTTGTATACAATTTAAGTTCTTTGATTGTCCCGTGATATCATAGGTGTCCCATATTTGTGACTCTATGCCTTGATATAACTCTTATTTATATGTAATCACTTTTGTGGGCTCACTGGATTGTCTTTATGTCTCTATACTAGTTTTATTACATCTTCGTTAATACTATTACTGCTTCTCTTGTTGTTATCACTGTATGAAGGCCAAAGATGTGTCACAATTTATTACACTCCTAAATCATCCGTTCAACAAGGGTATCGAGGAAATGAGTAGGAAACACACATGTATTGGAGCATAAGAGGTAGAATTAAAGGGACCACAATGAACCCTAGGGTCTTATATCTAGAGGACAATAATCCCTACACTAGGTCAACCTAGGTTTTCTATGCCTTACGGTCAAGATAGAATAAGGAACCTATTGAGATATTAGTGGGGTTGGGTGTGGAGAGGTATAAATTTTTTTTAACATGAATAATAAGACTAAAGTGAAAATTTATGGCTATATGCCTTATTACATGACATTAATTATCTTGTATACAATTTAAGTTCTTTGATTGTCCCGTGATATCATAGGTGTCCCATATTTGTGACTCTATGCCTTGATATAACTCTTATTTATATGTAATCACTTTTGTGGGCTCACTTTGGATTGTCTTTATGTCTCTATACTAGTTTTATTACATCTTCATTAATACTATTACTTTGCTTCTCTTGTTGTTATCACATGTATGAAGGCCAAAGATGTGTCACAATTTATTACACTCCTAAATCATCCGTTCAACAAGGGTTTTGAGGAAATGAGTAGGAAACACACATGTATTGGAGCATAAGAGGTAGAATTAAAGGGACCACAATGAACCCTAGGGTCTTATATCTAGAGAGGACAATAATCCCTACACTAGGTCAACCTAGGTTTTCTATGCCTTATGGTCAAGATAGAATAAGGAACCTATTGAGATATTAGTGGTTGGGTGTGGAGAGGTATAAATTTTTTTAACATGAATAATAAGACTAAAATGAAAATTTATGGCTATATGCCTTATTACATGACATTAATTATCTTTTATACAATTTAAGTTCTTTGATTGTCCGTGATATCATAGGTGTCCCATATTTGTGACTCTATGCCTTGATATAACTCTTATTTATATGTAATCACTTTTGTGGGCTCACCTGGATTGTCTTTATGTCTCTATACTAGTTTTATTACATCTTCATTAATACTATTACTGCTTCTCTTGTTGTTATCACCGTATGAAGGCCAAAGATGTGTCACAATTTATTACACTCCTAAATCATCCGTTCAACAAGGGTATTGAGGAAATGAGTAGGAAACACACATGTATTGGAGCATAAGAGGTAGAATTAAAGGGACCACAATGAACCCTAGGGTCTTATATCTAGAGGACAATAATCCCTACACTAGGTCAACCTAGGTTTTCTATGCCTTACGGTCAAGATAGAATAAGGAACCTATTGAGATATTAGTGGTTGGGTGTGGAGAGGTATAATTTTTTTTTAACATGAATAATAAGACTAAAATGAAAGTGGTGATAACTAAGGAGCTGATATGGGTAAGAGTATTATGCTAACTAACATCCAAACATGTATAATACTAAGCTAACATAACATAATGAAGAATGAAATGAAATTACCTATGAAAAATGAAAATAAATGGTTAGAGCACTCACCTTATACATATAGGGTGGTCATTGATGCATATATCTCTCCAAAGAAGCAACACGTTGAGAGAGAGTCTCTATTAAGTTGAGAAGGGGAACATCGTTTTTGTCCTAAAATCCATATATGTGACCTAATAATGCAACAAACCATCCAAGGAGAAGAGTATCCAATCCAATCTAAGAAATATGCAAGATGAACCAAGATATATGTGAGTAGATACGAAGATGACAAAAAAGTGAAGGGATAATGGAAGTCTCAATGATTCTATCTTCCTTTTCTTATGAGTTTCAAATGAGGTGAGGGTATATATAGGATTCCATCACCCACAGGTGATGGCGTCGGCCATGAGGAAATATAACAATGACACCATCACCCAAAGGTGATGGTGTCATCTTGTTTGTGAGAAAATTTTTAGGTGGACAAATTGGTGGGTATCAACCAATGCTCCTAGAATATAGGTCCCTCGCTTAAATTGTACAATTCCATTTATCATGTGTGAATGAAATGGAAATATGTGAGTGGCCTAATGACTGGGATGCAACAATAACACTCCGGTGAACTTGCGGAAAAATCTTGCAATTGCTTGCAAGGGAGGAATTTGTTGAGGAAGTAGGAAAGGGAGAGGGAAAAAGAAAGGGGGATCAATTTCCCGGAGTAAAAATTAGATTCCTACTGACCTTAATCAGAGTACTTCAACACACATATATGGAAAGAAAACAACTTTATTACTAGCAATAAGACAAGGTAGAATTAGGAATGCAAATTTTTGATAATTATCTCATCAAAAAGGAAAGAAAATCCTTTTTTGCTTCGTTGATGTTTTGAAAAAGTTGTACATAGTGGGAAATAAAAGAACATAAAGGAGAGAAAAGAGGAACATATTGGGAAATAAAGGAACATAAAGGAGAGAAAATAGGAATATAGTGGGAAATAAATTAACATAAAGGAGAGAAAAGAGGAAATAGATATACTCCTGAGCATACAAAATTGACAACCCTTAAGAATGGGGAAGTCATTACATTATATAGACTTAGAAATGACTCTTCACCTACCCCCATGTGTCTTTTCACTTGTCTTTTCCACTTGTGACTCTTGATATTCCTAGGAAAGAACGTTAAGTCCCCTTTTATTAATTAAGGGTAACTTCAGGATAATTTTAGCGGCGAATATTCGTAATATGGCGAAAATTTCATTTTATGAAAATTTGAAAAGGCGAATTATTCGGAGTGGGTCGGTGTCCTGTTCGCCTAAAATATATAGTATATTTTTTCTGGGGGGTCGGCTTCGCCTTCATTTGAAAACATCTCCTATAAAAACCTAGCTAATTCACCGGGTAGTATACCTCAAGTAGCTTAACAAATTACCAATACTGTGAAATTTTAACTCGCATACCCTTAAGCACCAGAGATTGGGACATTTAGTGCTTTGTGATTGTTGACGCCATAACAATTTATCTTTGATCGACGCGTGATGAGGAAGTGTTGACGCATGACTTGGGTAGTGTTGACACGTGATGGAGGAAGTGTCGACGCGCGTGAGGAAGTGTTGACGAGCAACTCAGGCGTGGTGACGCGCGATGAGGAAGTGGTGACGCGCGACATGGGCAGTGGTGACGCGCGACATGGGCAGTGGTGACGCGCGACAGAGGAGGTATTGACGCGCGACATGGGCAGTGGTGACGCGCGACAGAGGAGGTATTGACACGCGACATGGGCAGTGGTGACGCGCGACAGAGGAGGTATTGACGTGCGACATGGGTAGTGGTGACGCGCGACAGAGGAGGTATTGACGCGCGACATGGGGAGTGGTGACGCGCGACAGAGGAGGTATTGACGCGTGACATGGGCAGTGGTGACGCGCGTGACAGAGGAGGTATTGACATGCGACATGGGCAGTGGTGACACGCGACATGGGTAGTGGTGACACGTGACATGCGCAGTAGTGACGCGTGACAAAGGAGGTATTGACGCGCGACAAGGGCAGTGTTGATGCGCGACAAGTATATTGAGCATGGATGTGTGACAGGAAATGGGTTATTGACGTGAGAAAAGTGCAAAGTTGACACGTGACAAAGACCTCGATACATGGATACTTTTGATGAGAAAAGAGAGTCGGAAAGGCTGCGAGACGCGCGATAGGAGATTTCTTTATCGTCGCGCGTCAAGAAAATGAAGTGACACGCATCGGTCAGACCTCGGTGATGCACATCAACAAGGTTGTTGACATGCATCACTAAGGTCTATTGGCGTGACGCGTCGCCACTTCATTTTCTTGACGCGTGCGGACAAGATAAAATCTCCTATCGCGCGTCTGCGGCAGCCTTTCTGTCGCGCCACTTGACAATCAAGCGAAATTTTTTCATACAACCCCCAAAAAATTCGCCTTCTCGTGAAACCAGTTCTGGGGATATTCGCCAGGTATTCTCCACCTCTGATTTCCAAGAGGTCTCTTAAAATGAACCCTGGGTAACTTACTATATTTTATACTATAGTCACATTAGTTAATAAGATGAAAATAAAAAGTGTAACTCCCAAAGAAGAAATAGAATGTGAAGGAAGAGGGGGAGTAAAGAGAAGAAGAGAAAAGTTGATCATGCTATAGAATAAGATTCCACCGATGGACTCTTAAAAAGACCTTTAAGAGAAATATCAATGCACTTGAACTAATCACTATACCTTGTTCTGCGGTGCAATTTTTCATCCCATGGGATGTGAAAAAACTCGGTGACTTGATCCAATTTTCAGTAAAGGGAGTCGACGTGCTTGCATTCTAAATATCAAGACTAACAATCTCTTGTAGTGTTGGCTATGACTACCCTTATCTATGATAAAGAATCAAAATTATATTCATTGAATGAGAATAGTTTCTTAGCCTTCTTTTTGACTAGATCTTCAAAAACTTGAATATATCATCTATTGAAGTGTCTTTGTTATTTGGCACTCTAGCTTATGCTTTGGAACAACATGTTTCAGTTTTGGAGGTAGAACAATCAATGAATACACACCTGCAGCTCATGAACCATCATTTCCTTTTATGAAAAATCATAAAGGTGAGTCTAGTTCTAGGCCTTTTGCTTGGTTACTACCTCCATGCCCGTAGACACTAAAATTAGGTCACACTCCCCTTCACCCTACTAATATTAATTTAATTAAATTAATGTGTTATCCTCACCATATTTATTATTTAAATAATATCTACACAAACAATTCACTTAGACACCTCACCAAGCTAACTCAACCTAAGACCTATTCTTAGTAAGTTACCATAACTAATTGAGACTTACCCAAACCATAAAAATCAATTCATACATTCTCTCTAACCACATTATCGCATGCTCACAAGAAGCTCCTAGTCTAATACGTGGGATAATGACATGGGATCCAAGAAAATTAGGAGGATCTCCCTAAGTTTGGTAAACCTAGGAAATCCCACCTTGACCGATGTCGGTTAACACTAACCATCACCGGTTAATCTGGACCACCGTCGGTTACCCCTTTTAATCTAAAACAACCTTATTCTCAAGGTTGGAATTTGGAACTTGGAAATCCAACAAAGAAAGTTGACGAGAAAGAACGAGATCTCAAAGAGATAACACATCTTCAGAGAGCCAATTCTAGCAATAACTCACATCCAAGGAAGGAGATTGAGCATCTTCTCTTGCATAACCATCCAAGCCACATTCGGATCTATCTAAGCAAAGAGGAGCATACATGTAGCCCATGTAGAAGCTTTTCTTTAGTTGGTGATCACTTGCAGCCTTCAAACCCATCATCAACACCTCCATCCTTCACACATAGACATTTAGGAATGAAATCCAAGTAAGTACAACATCATACTTTCTGGTTATTTCATTTTATCATTATTTTATCATCCATTGTTTATCTTGCTCCCTATTAACCATCTCCAACATTTTATACCTCCATAGACCCACCAAAACCTCGCAAAAACCTATTCCAGTCACCCAATACCTCATCCCGACCAACCAAATCCTTTGTGCAATCACAAAGGAGACCAAAACCCCGTTCTGTGACGTTTCCAGATCTCACAGTAACTGGCGCCATGGTTATACCTAACCATGATCAGTCACCACCCTGATCGACGCGTCGGTCTTTATGTTCGCCCACATAGCCTTAAATAAAGACCTACCCACCTAATTTTACCTCACCCTCACTCACTTGTGACCTACCCGAGACCTTTATCAGACCTGCAGAACCCAGAACCAACCATTTGACCTGTGGATTCTATTCTAGCTTAACATGTTAGATTAGATTTTTTTTCTTATTGTGTTTTAAGTGAGATAACTAAATCATTTAAAAATAACAATAGGATTTACTTTTTTACAATATTAAATTGTTTAAAATAGTGGACTGATAGCCATCTAGGGAGTATCATACTTCCCGCATCTAGGTTACGCTAGGCAATTCCTTCGCCCATATTGTTTAATTCTTTTCGGTGGTCTTGTTTTCACAGGGTAGTTCCTCCTTGCCAAAAGGAAGCTCTCATGATCAGTGTGGATTCGAAGTCATACGTGTGCAACAACCCATCAACCAACATTTGAACACGCATTCCTCCTACACTTGTTACCCTATTTGTTTCATCAACAATTCAAAGAAACAATCTAAGAAAAAGGTGAAACATTTTGGCACGCCGGTGGGACCTCACTGTCGCCATCATGGTGGAACCTTCGGCCTCTGTGCCACTCCTCTCGAGCCCTCTCTGGCCTTTGCCATCCTCACCTAAACTCTAACTCTCTCCACCAATCACCTTTGACTCTCTAACCAATCCACTCAATCCACTTGATCTCGTGGCCCCACCTCTCACTCAACCACTCTCACCTATGTGGCTCACCAACCAAGCTATCTGACGTTCTCTTTTTTCCTCTTCCTCTTTTCTCTCTTCTTGTCCTTTTCTCCTTTTCACAATGCACAAATGAATTTCAAACCCTGCGGGTTTTCCACTTTTTATACCCTACCTGACTCAACCGATGTTGGTTACCCTTGACCACTGCCGGTCTGTTGCCCTAGCTAACCACCGTTGTTTCCTATACACCATCATCAGTTCATCCTGACCAGTGTCGGTTACCCTGCGTACTCATTGCCCTCCCATACCCCAACCTAGACCACTTTACCTTCACTTCTGGCCCTACACCTTCTTCAACCTCACCGCATCCACTGTTGAGGCCTCATTATTTTATCCCTACCTTGGCCTTACCCGTGCCATGATCTTGATATTTGGACCTGGACCCTTGCTAGTGACATTTGACCTCATGTGTTTACTATACCTTGTGGCATTGTTACCTATGTTGATTGACCTAATGACCTTACCTAGCCTATTGCCATGATTGTTTATCTTGACCCTACCTTTGGTGTTCCGAACATACCTAAACATTCATGCACCTAACCTATGTTGTGTTTCCTGACCTTATCCTATAACTTGGATACTAGATTCACTTCACCCTTTTTTGGATAAACCTATCGACCTTATACGATGTAGAGTTTTCTTGCTCTTCAACCCGTAGCGTGTTGTAGTTTATACGTGTGCGTGCGTTTGACTGCTACTACCTTTGACCCTGACCCATTACCTAGATCACTTGAGTAGACCTTTCACCCTCTTCCCCTACACCCACTTACCTTTTCCTCACATTTACCTTTTATCAAACCACTCACCACCTCAGCCTACTACTTTGTCAGTTCCTGGTTTGAGGGGGATCACCTTCACCCACACATGGGCCAACCACATCTTATTTTTGTTAGCGTTGCTTACCAATACAAGCTACACAACAAAAAGGGGAAAAATATAGACACTAAAATTAGGTCACACTCCCCTTCACCCTACTAATATTAATTTAATTAAATTAATGCATTATCCTCACCATATATATTATTTAAATATCTTATTTAAATAATATCTACACAAACAGTTCACTTAGACACCTCACCAAGCTAGCTCAACCTAAGACCTATTCTTAGCAAGTTACCATAACTAACTGAGACTTACCCAAACCCTAAAAATCAATGCCTACACCAAATTCCCACATGTTCACAAGAAGCTCCCGAGCCTAATACGTGGGATAACGATATAGATCTAAGAAAATCGGGAGGATCTCCCTAAGTTTGGTAAACCTAGGAAATACCGCCTTAACCGACGTCAATTACCCCTAACCATCGCCAGTTAATCTGAACCACCATCGGTTACCCCTTTTAACCCAAAACAACCTTATTCTCAAGGTTGGAATTTTAAACTTGGAAATCCAACAAAGAAAGTTGACAAGAAAGAAGGAGATCTCAAAGAGATAACGCATCTTCAGAGAGCCAATTCCAGAAGAACTCACATCCAAGGAAGGAGATTGAGCATCTTCTCCTGCACAGCCATCCTAGCCATGTTTGGATCTATCTAAGCAAAGAGGAGCATGCATGCAGCCCATGAAAAATATTTTCTTCAGTTGGTGATCACTTGCAGCCTTCAAACCCATCATTAGCACCTCCATCCTTCACACATAGACCTTCAGAATGAAATCCAAGTAAGTACAACATCATACTTTCCTGGTTATTTCATTTTATCATTATTTTATCATCCATTGTTTATCTTGCTCCCTATTGACCATCTCCAACATTTTGTACCTCCATAGACCCACCAAAACCTCACAAAAACCTATTCCAATCACCCAATACCTCATCCCGACTAACCAAATCCTTTGTGTAATCACAAAGGAGACCAAAACCCAGCCGTGACATTTCTAGATCTCACAAGAATCGGTGCCGATTATACCCGACCGTGGTCGGTCACCCCTGACCGACGCGGTCTCTATGTTCACCCACAAAGCCTTAAACAAAGACCTACCCACCTCATTTTACCTTACCTTCACTCACTTGGGACCTACCCGAGACCTTTATCGACTTACAGAACCCAAAACCAACTATTTGACCTGTGGATTCTATTCTAGCTTAGCATGTTAGATTAGATTTGTTTTCTTATTGTGTTTTAAGTGAGATAACTAAATCATTTTAAAATAACAATAGGATTTACTTTGTTTACAATATTAAATTGTTTAAAACAGTGGATTGATAGCCATCAGGAGTATCATACTTCCCGTATCTAGGTTACGCCAGCGAGTTCTTTGCCCATATTGTTTAATTCTTTATAGTGGTCTTGTTTTCATTACAAGTAGTTCCTCCTAGCTAAAAGGAATCTCTCATGATCAACTATGGATTCAGAAGTCATACGTGCGCAATAACCCATCAACCAACATTTGAACAGCATTCCTCCTACACTTGTTACCCTATATCTGTTTCATCAACAATTCAAAGAAACAATCTAAGAAAAATGTGAAACAATGCCTTCGCTCTAGTTGTTCCAAAGTCAGTTGTGGTTACCCTTCCAGTTCAAGCTTCTCAACCAATTTATTCTACTAAAACTAGAGGAAAAATGGCATTTTCTAAAGGTGGTTTGGATATGGGTGAATGGGTCTCTTCTTACAAGAGGCGGTCAGAATTTATTAGTCTGTTAGATGGTTCCTTGTCTAGTATGGATGACCTTTTATCAATGGGCATGTCTTGCACACTGACAGGAGATGTTATTTTTATTCAAATGGCACTAGGGATGGATGAACATGGGCTTAGGAAAAAAATAGTGAAAAAAATTCCTCTTTGCAGAGAGGATTTTGGGGTAAATGAGTTTGTCGTATTGGATGCCTAAAATTTATTATTATTGTCTCATCTTTTTTGATACAACTCTTGAGGATATATACAATCTTTATTTTCATGGGCTGGGGCCCCTATAGATCCCCAATTTTCCTTTTGCAAGATACAACAAGTACAAACATCTCATTAGTTTATAAGCTTTTGTAATGGACATAAAATTTCATCCAAGCAATAAAAAAATCTAATACATTGTATCAAATTAAAATTTATATAAGAAAATAACAAGTTTAAAAGTAGTGTTCATCATTCATGAAGCAATAATATCAAATAAAACATCAGTTACAAATGAAATATGAAAAGAATATAAAGTTTTAAGAATGAAAAGCTAAGCTTGTTTATCATTTTTCATGTCTACATCCTTTTCTTCTTCAACTTATTCTCTTTCTTCTTCTTATTTTGGTAGCCTTTCCACGTATGCATCATACCTTTGAAAAATATCATTGATTTCTTCTTCATCTGGCCCTGTATGGTGTTGGAAGATCAAAATCTTCCTATTTATTGCATCCACACAGTGACCCATTTTCCACTTAAACTCTAATGGTTTAGCCTCAACTCTGTAATTTTGTTCTCAATTTTCCTCATTGTTTTAATAACTTCATAAGAAAAGTCATATTTTTGAATGCTTTTCTCAAAATAACTAAACAAAAAGTCAGCCTTTATATCACCATAGATTTTTTCAAATTTTTCAAAACCATATCTTCAAGTTTTGAATCAATAGCATCTAAGGTATCATCAACCCATTTCCTTTTGGCTTCTATCTTTTCTTTGATTCCATTCAAAACTTCCACCTTGATCCTTGCTAACTCCTCCATAGCATGCTGAGTTCCCCTGAATTCCTGTGGCACAATCCCTTCTTTTTCAACTAATTCATCACTGAGTTGAGTTATATGGTTTAACTTGGGAAAAATTCCTTCAAATTAGAAGATTTTGTTATCACACTGCTTAATCAGTTCATCAATTTCATTAAGTTTATTTTTGATCTCTTCATACTTTGTCCTGGCTTCTTCAATTGCTTCTTTTCCCTTTTGTGTCAACCTCTCAACCCATGTGTCCACAACTTGAAATTTCTTAATAGCCTTATCAATCTTTTCCCTTCCTTTAGGAGTGTTGGTAGAGGTACTTGCTTGAGTTTGACTAGATTGCCTAATTAATTGTTGCATGCTAGAACTCAAAGCTCTGACTTGTTCTGTTAATTATTTCTTAGTTATTCTATCATCATCAACCTTTGCAACAAGTCACTTACTACCTTTGATACTCCATGTTTCAATTGGTCTCTTGAAGGATTTCCTAAGGGAATAAGTTGGACACTATAATCACTGGCTATTATATTTTCTCTTGTCTTTCCCTCATGAGGGATTGCCACTTCTAAATTTTTAGATCCCAGTGGATCAATATGAGTTTTGGTGAGAAATCTAGCCATTTTGGAGGTTCTTACTTGGTTTTGGAAAAGATAGAGTTGTGAGATCTATATCCTCCACAGGAAAATTTCCTTTTCTTCCTTTGAGATCATCTCTCCTATCTAGCCTTTTGTAAGAGTGGTCCTGAATTTGTTTACTTACAGGTTCTTGTTGAGGTTTCTTGGGGACAACCACCAACTGCTTGGACATCTCTTGTACATTTTGGACTGATGATTCTACCTTCTTTTCCTATTCATCTCCCATAGTTATCTCTTTATTCTCATCCTATGTTGGCACTTCCCCTGATTATTTTCCTTCTTGATCTTGAGTTTGGGGCTGGCCAATCTCCTTTTGAGTTACATCAGTGATTACAATATGTTTACTTCATTTCTTCAGCTGATGCAATCTCAACCTTTCTTTGGGGAGTTTCTTGAGTTGATATCTCTCTTGCAGGAACTCATTTTCCTTCCATGACCTCCACCTCCTTTGGAGGTCTTGAGATGACACATTATCATCTTTTTGCTCTGTTGATACCTCATGTTGTAACATGGTGGGTTGGCTTTCCATTACTGGTTCCTTAACTTTACCCAAATCTTGTACATCCACACTATCAACAACCTTATCCTTAATAGTTGCATCTTGTGCAACCTCTGCTATCTTTTCATCTATATATTTCCCTGTTTGAGATGGTTCACTATCCTTAGTGACCTTGAATTCATGGGAGGGATCCTTCTCATCCAATACCTCTGTACTTACATTTTTTCCACTAGGTACTTCTGGCTTGTTCAACTCGGATCTACATGATCTGTAGAGAATACCTCTGATGTTTGAACTCTAATTTTAGTGGTTGGCATATGAGTAGTTTTTTCTACTTCTTCACTCATTTGAAGATCACTTACATTCTTTACTATTTGTTCATCAATAAACATGTTAAATGCATCTAATGTGGTAAAATCCTCACTAGTATCAACATCCATTATATCTACCTGACTCTTTGTTGACTCTTGCAATTTTTCAAATGAAGGTACACTGACACTTTAAATTGACATGGATTCAGAATTTTTCACACCTTGATTCAAGACATCACTATCTACTGGATCAGATAAGACATTACCTTGAGTTGTTTGTTCCTGAGTTCTCCCAATTGTCACTCCCTCTAAAGACAAAGATGAAAATAAAGGAACTGATGCTACATGTTGTACTTGGGAAACATCAATCCTTTTTGTACTAGTGGTTCAATCACTTAATCCTTGGGCTTATGTTTCCTATGTGTATGATCACCTCTTCTTACCATAATTGGATCATAAAAACTTTGTCTCTTATGTTCCCTTTCAAATTTCTTAATATCTGGTGCCACCTTTCTTTCAACACTCTGTGATTTAGATTGGATGTTCCACTAGTTATGGCTCCTCTCATTATCTTTTCAATATTATGATATTTTGGCAACACTTATGGAGGGGCCCTTTGTGTAGCTGGACCCTTTCCTTTTGATTGTAGTGGAACTACAAAAGTGATAGTAGCATTTTGCATTGATTTTAGGAGCATTTCTTCAATTTTTTGCTTTAGAGTAGACATGGAAGTACTAGTTCCATTGGTAGCAGAAGTCCATTCATCCACTATTCTTTTGGTAGGCCTTCTTGAAGGAAATTGAGGGGCCTTTCCTCCCAAGGGATCCATTTTGTTAGCTCCTTCTTTCAAGGGAGGAAGGTCATATTTCAATTTTCCCAAATCCCTGAATTTATTAAGAACTCTTGTGCTTTGAATTGATAAATCAATTTTTTTAGGCTAACCAATTCAATGTTCTTCTCATTACATCAGTTATTTGGGCACATGATTCATCTGACTCCTCTTCATTCCAATTTAAGGGGGCCATTGGTTGTCCCTCCACCTTTTGATTAAGGTAATATTGACTCATAATATGTGGATCATCCACAACTCCCTCAGGGATAACAACAATCTTGAAGTTTATAATTTGGGTGAGGGTCATTCTTGAGAAGTCTCTTAGCTTGACCTCCTCCTCATCTCTGAAATTAATCCAATAATCCTCAAATTGAGGCTCATGTTCAAAAGTGTTTGCAATATTATTGAATACCCACTTGATGTCATAATTGGCCCTTTCCTCAAACCTTTCCATATCAAACCTTTTCATATCATCTTCCATTAATATGGCCTTTATAATTGAAGGGCAAGAGTACCTTCCAATCTTGATGGGAAAATTGATGTTTGTCTTGTGTTTTCCAATAATTAGTTTGTGAACTGGTGTCAATTGTCTTGCCAATTCACACAAGGCCATTTTGTCATCTAAATATCTGGGTAGCTTACATGGTTGGCCTTCAAATCCACTGACCCTGATGTATGTAAACTTCATGTATTGAATGAAATAACATCCATAATCCATTATTATTTGCCTAGCCTCATATAAAATCCTATACTATTCCCATTCTGGTTTAAACAAACATATAATAGGTGTAAAAATGCATCATTTACCAATCTTACATTTCCTTCCCAATTACTCAATTGTAATTGGGGAAAAATATCATGCATTTGACATTTTTGAAATCAGCACATGGCACAAGGCTAGGGAAATGCCTGTGGCCTGAAATGTTGTAGATTAGGTATGTCATCATGTAGAATTCAAGTTCTCCAGTGCCACCCATCTTAATATTTGTTGTTAATGCTATCATATGATCATGAAGTGCTTCGCAATGAAGGTTTCCCAAAAAATGTTCCCCTTCTTCTCCAAAACTATCCACATATAGGTGCACATCCACTCCTTGAATTCATTCGTTATCTCTAATCCAGTTGATTCGACTCAACAATACCATCACATCCTCTGCTTCCTCAATGAATTATGCCCTAACAAGTCTTTTAGGGATTCGAGTGGTTGCTTTATTCTCTGTTAAAATCTATTTGGTATTTATAAGCTAGGCATAGTCATTTTTCTTAGTTTCATAATCTTGTAGGGATAAGTCGATACCCATGGTTATTGGATTTTTAATCACAGAAATTTCAACATTATCCTGATGGCTATGGGTGTCAAAGTTAATACCACTTTGCCACTTCCATCCAGTACTTCCCTCTTCTCTGGATCATAATTCATAACACAGAGTCTTACCAGTTCTGGGAAGTGTATTGAGGGTGGAATAACATTGGCCTAGCTTGAATCACATCCATTAGTTCACTCTTGTTTGGGCTATTGACTCTTTGTAGGAATTCATCTAGGTCAGCATTCATCAAATTTGTATATGTGATTTTGTCTAGATCACTAGTGATTCGGAAGTAATAAGAAAACCCGACGACATGGTCTTCATCTTTAATGCCCTAGTTTTACTTTGAATTTCCTTACAAATGAATAAGAGTACAGGAGCATCTTAGTTATTACTAATTTTTAGGTGAATATCCATGCATTTTGGCTCTGGTTTAAAGAATTTTCAATCTCTAGTTCTCAATTCGTGTTCTACAATCAATCTCACATTGTTCTCCAAGAAATTCTACTAACAATGGCATCCAGATCTCAACAAATGATAGAAAAAAACTTAATGCGTTCGAAAACTTCAAAGTTCCTCCTTGATTTGTGTAAAAATGCATTAATGGTGGCATTCATTAATGCGTTGCATCATGGCCCTCCATTTTTCTTTTCCCAATTTTAAATATGATCCGTCCACGTGGAATAACCTTATGCAATGCGGGCTCGGGAAATTTTTGCACTTTTGCATCATGTTTTAAACGTAGACATATTTATCTACTTGACCTGATCGTCTGCCCTTGATTTCCATCTTGATTTTGACATGTGGTTACATCCCAACGGTGGCGAGTTGTGGGCCATTTATAAATATTTGTTCTCTTTCTCAATTGAACCCAAAGTTACCAATTTGCTTCGATGACCCGCTTCCCCACTCTTTACATGAGAAAGTGCCACGTGTCCTTGGTGGGTCTTGGGAGATTCTTTGCACTTTTATACTTTATCACCTTAGTGTCAAGAAATATAATCAGGCTCGATCCCCCACATTCAACCAACTTGTGACACATGTACTTCTTTGGAGGTGGAGTCAATTTCTGTTTTTACATTTTTGACTACAAATATTTGAAGGAATATTCGTCGGGCCTCGGGGCTAAGTTAGAAAATTGTTGATGTTATATAATTGTTGTAACTTTACAACTTAAATCCGTCAAACCACAACCAACTGGAAAATTCCACGTATCATCGGGCGATAGAGCCAAACATGAAATTTGCAACATGACCCAGAATGGTATATAGAGGTATTTTTCATGATTTAAAACCAATTCATGATCAATTTTTACAGGATCTTCGAGAACAATACGTCTAACATGATCCTCAACTGAAAAAGAGGAAAAAAACCTAAACATGGGATTTTCAGATGGATTTAACTCATATTTTCACATGGGTAAACTAGACAACATATTTCTTTTTGTACGGTGTGTTCAAGGCAAAGGGGTGAGATCATTTCGAGCACCAACAGTCCAAAAAAAGTTCTGATTGATAAAGTGATCTAAGTCCTTTGAATGATGGGTGGTTGATAAATCTCAATATTGACTTACTCCAAGATTTCCGAATGCTATTGAATTGCCTTGGTATTCTTGTGATCTCTCTTGTTGTGCGATGGCTCATATTCCACTGGATTCCTCTTTTTCACCTTTTCATAATGAGATGAACTAGAGGCCTTCTCAATTTCCACCAGGCTTTGAAGAGGAGATGAATGTTTATCTAGAGAGTGAATCCATACTAATTAGATGAAAACTCACCTCTTATTCTTGAACCAAACTCTTGATCTTCAGATCACTACCGTAGTCATCTTGTTGATGTCACCTAATTCTCTCGATGCTCAAAAACCCAAGGAAGAGGAAAATATTTCACAATTGGGTACTTTAGATCATATAGCTTAGTTCCATCATCTTTGATGCCTTCCTCGAACCAATCAAATCTAAACTTACTCATTTGATCCACTATCATTCTCATGTGATCTCTTCTTCTCACTTCGTGATCATCAACACAATTCACCCAATAATCCTCAACTTGTGGCACATGATGCAAGTTGGGGATGTGAAACATATCAAGGGTGCTTCGGATGTCAAAGTTAGTCCTTAAAGTATAAGAAAAGAGATTCAACTGAGAGAAATAAATTTCCAATTTGGATATAAGAGAATATTCCCAAGGAGATGGGGAAAGCTATAACTTTCTTATTATTTCTTTTGAGCTTCCCGTTGACATGTGCTAGTTACCTGTAAAGTTCAAACATGAAAATTTTGTCACTTAGATACTGAGGGAGCTTTTATGGAGTGAAGTTAAATCTGGCCACCTTGATGTATGAGAAGGTTGCAAACTGCGTGAAGAAGGATCCACATTTTTGAATCAATGAGGTAACTTGTGAGGATAACCTGAGTTGAGGGTTTTCTTCAAGTAGTGTCACCAGATACATGGTGAATACATCATTAAACCTCATAAAGGGATGGTTACTCTCTTTCAAAATTAGCTACAAGTATATATTATAGGAAGGTTCCTTATGAGATATGTTTTGTGTGAGATTCAAACCCCTGTAGGATCTTGTACTAGTGAGAGCATATACTAGATACGATGTCATGGAGAAATTTCTTGTGATCGGGAGCTGGAGAAATTGGAAGTGGATGTTTTCACTGATGATACAACCCCAATCAATCATTTTTTCCCTCTACCATGGTGATGATGAATAATTTCATCCATTCATGAAACTCCTTAGTGATTTCCTATCCCATCACCCAACTTAGAAGAATGATGACATCCGAGTACCCTTCATGAAATTTGTCCCTAGACAAAGAATTAGGTACTTAGAAAGGTTTTCTCACTTGTTTCAACTAAGACCCTAACATAAGGCCCTACAGATAAGAGTCCATATTTTCTTATTCACCCGGCGTGAACTCGTCGGGATGACAATCATGTTGCCCCAAGTTGGAATCTACATATTCTGTGATATCCCCTTGGGCGTGAGTACTACCAAGATCGAACCATCATATACCCATATGATTCTCTAGTATGGTTTATGTGTACATGTATTTGTTAGCAATGCAAAAAGAGTTAGAACTAACACCTAATAGTCCTAAAACAAAGCTAAATCAAATTCAATACACCATCATGCTTAGAGATTAATAAAAACTAATCTACTAACATCCTTGCATTAGAACATGAACAAATATTCAAACTAACATGTTAATCCATTAATCTCTATCTCTATTGAATGCTAAAAATGAAATGAACCTACTTAGATCCTTAGCAATCAAAGGTTTGATTGTATGTTTGAATCCCAAGGTTTTCAAGAATGGAGTCTTGTCAATCCATGGCTACAAGACCATTTGACATATCCCCATATGACTTCGAAACTTGGATGGATGAATACAAGAAATGAAAGTAGCTAGCCTCTCCAATGAAGAATGCTCCAAGATGACAAAATGGCTATAGTGTATTTGCTATATGCTTCACTTTTGTTTCTCAAGGAATAGTGTAAGTGTAAAGGTATGAGGAGGGCTCTTTATATAGCCTAATGGATAAAGTAATCTCTACATCCCTTTGCATGTGGGATAATAAAGATGTTGAGTTAGTTATGGATAAGGGGGTTTAGAAAGGGTTGAGTTAACCTTAGGAGAGTTTATCTTGTCCTTTAGTGACTCATGTGGATAAAGGGTGTTTATTAATTGATCAAGATGATTAATTAATAGATGTGCAAGCTTATAAATTTTTTTAGAGGAATATTAGCATGATTTAGACTATAGAAGGGAATTAAATCAATTAAATAATGATTTATTGGTTTAATGAAAGGGGAAATAATTAATTATTAATAATTAATTAGTTTAGATAGAAAGAAGGATTAATTAATGGAAGGTCATTAATTAGGTATTTTTGAATAGAAGACTTAATTAATTTAACGCAATGTAATTAATTAATGATGATAGGAGAGAAGATGAGCACTATTGACGATATGTCTCCAATTTGTGGGAAGGGGATAATTAGCACAATTTAAGTGTTTTAAATTGTTTAGGATAAATTATAGGTGTCTACATTTTCCCCTCTTTGGGGTGGCATAAGCGACGCCACTTCAAAGATAGCAGACGGATAAAATTTTGAAGGGGTAGAAGAAAAATTAGTAAAAGTGAGAGATGCCCCCAGAGTTTCGAAGGGGTGATGAAGGAAGACGATCGATGATCGAAAAAGGTGAGAAATGGAGAGGAGCAGGATGCCCTAGGTGAAGCAGAAGAATAGTGTCGATAGGAGGGTGATGTAGAAGAAATGAAGACAGGAAGAAAAAGAGAAAGATTTCATCCAGTGTATTGAAACAACTTTATTGTCATCATATTGCCAAAAGATCTACATCATCGGTCCTTATTAAAAATATAAGCATATGACAAAAGTAGAATGACATGAAAATCCATACTACGAACAATTTTCCATTGCTGAAAACACCAACTCCATGTAACATACAAAATGTAATGCAATACAAGAAAGTAAAAGATGCCTAACTCCTTGCAACATACATAATGTAATGCAATATGAGAAAGTAAACAAGCTAACCTAATAGAGAAACATAATGTAATGTTTTTGTTATCAAGATTTGATTATGACCTATGCGAATTAATGACAAGGGTTAAAATATGGTGCCCCAAGCAAGGATACATGTAAGGGGAATAACAAAGGACACTTGGGTCCTATGAAAAGTAATCGTGCACTATGAAACAATACCAAGCAACTCATTGTGCCCCAGAGTACAAACATAATAATCAAACTGAATTATTTGATGGAGATAGATCAAGATGATCCGCGAGTCACACACAAGCTCAGGTGAGAACCAAAGAGCGATGTTTTGTAGGATGATTTATATTGTTTTTGATTTTTCTCAAAACATATTTGAATGTTTTTGTGATTTTATATAAGTTTCTGAAGCTATGTATAGGAAGACAAAGAAGTGTGGATTCCCCAATGATAGATGGGATGTACAAGGGTATAATGCCACACATACGAGAAAGTGAAGATGTGATATGCCCCAAAAATTAGGTGGGAGTATTCAAAGACAAAATATTCACAGATAGAAGGGGGATCAAGGCCAATATAAAATAGGTTCAATCCTGAGGGAGCAAGGATGCCCCTAGCGTAAGCTGGCCAAGAAACACATGATAGAAAGGATGTGGGTGATTGATTTATTAAAAGGGGAAAAAGGTGTCCAAAAACATAGAAACAAGGACATCCTATACATATGGATGTTCTAAATGATTTCTAAAGAATAGAGGATGCTATGAAAAGATTTAGAAGTTGGTGATGAAAAAGTGATTAGCCCAAGGTACAAAATCATGAGACAAGACATGCGCTAAAGCAAGAGTTTGAACAAGGTCCAAAAAGTAACACTTGATAACATATTAATCCTATTTACTCATTGAGATCCCATTTGTGCATGTGGAAATGAATTACCTTTTGAAGGAAAGAGTTGATAGATAGTAAGTGAAGACACTAGCCAATGTGTAGGAGTGATTTAGTTTAAAAGGTGATTTGTGAATGGATTATGGAAGGAGAGTTGTACATTGCTCGCTGCTAGCTAGCTTCCATAGCCTTGACGGAGATGCATTTGATTCTAATAAAAAATTTTCTCTACTACCATGGGCATCCATAGCCCCGATAGAGATTATTGGAAATACCCCAAGAGAGAGTTATATATAAATGATTGATTTTGATTCTTTTTCTTTTTGAAAAATTATTTCAGCTCTCTTGTTTGACAAGGGGTTAAGAACCACTAATGGCTTGATGAAAGGATGTGGAAGTGATTGTGATGATGACATTGGCTAGTGTCAACAAATATGCCCAAAAATTCTACCCAACAAGTTTATTATATGTAGATAGTGATAGGATCTCTAAGAGGTCAGTCATTCTTTAATTTACCAAGGTTATGAAAGACCAATGTCAAATGGATACCATAGAGATAAATGTCACAAAATGCGTGTGAATAGGCTAACCACAATAAGATCGAAGGGATGAAAATGGTGGATGACTTGTAGATGAATATGAAAGAAAGGGAAGAAAGAACATCCATGTGTACGCAATACCTGATTGTAATGTTTGATATTTGTACCTTTGATTTTGTTTTTGTAATGTTTTAATGTTTTCTCATTTTTTTGTATTTTTGAACTATTTTATGATTTTTTTATTTTTTTGAAAGTTGGGACCAACAATGTCAATCTACATGATAGGATCCAACAATGATGTGTGTAACTTCCTTGATAAGGGAGACTAAGCACATTTGTTTATCAAGAGTGATATTATCCCGATCTTGATGATCGTGGTGAGTTCACACTCAACAAATGATTGTGATTTGTTTTGAAACATGGGTTTCATATGTGGGAGTTTGAGTTCCCTATCCATAGGTTTTATACTTTGTGCCATACTTGATGGGTATGTTGGTGTGAATTCTTGAATCATGTTTGATTTTGGATTTTATGATCATTGGAGTTGTTGGTAGCTTTGGATCTTTTCAGAGTTTTGATTTTGGCTTGATAAAGAACCTTTCTAGGTTTCTTATAAGCTAATACTTAACTTTTCTGATCCTGAGAAGTGAGGGAATAATGTGGACATTTAGAATTGATGAGAGGAATGGTAGTGGGATTTTCACAATATTTGGTAGAAGAATAGTGTGATGGATGAAAAGGATACACTCAAGGATTGAAGAATATGGGCTTGGGAGGTGAGACCTAGATAGAAGATGAAGGGATGTTAGGATGTGGCCCAAGAATAGAAGAAGAAGGGCTAGTAGGACATGACCCATAGATATAAAATGAAGGGCTACTAGGATGTGGCCCAAGAATAGAAGAAGAAGGGATACTAAGATGTGACCCATAGATGAAGATGAAGGGCTACTAGGATGTGGCCCAAGAATAGAAGATGATGGAATACCCAGGGCGATCCATACATAGAAGACAAGGGGCTAGTGGGACATGCCCCAAGAATAGAAGATAGTGGACTACTCAAATATGTCCCACAAACTAGTAGAGGGAGGGCTACCAGAAGGTGACCCACACCTAAATGAAGATGAAGGGCTACTTGGCATTGACCCCATAAGAGATTGTGATTCAGGAATTATGATAGACAAATATTGATTGGGTGATGAGAAGATAGGCCATGGATCAATGCAAGACCAAGTATTTTCATCACATAATGAAGAATGTGAAGGTGAGAGAATAAGAGGATGATAATGTTGCATGATCTGAGGATCTTCCTCTATTTCTTGATGAAAGGAATCAACCTTTTCCTCACCACATGTAGATGCATCAAAGTCTAAAGAAAATCCTTGCTCGTAATCTTCTAAAGGAATATCTTCATGTGCCCCTATAAATTCCCTGATTGTTTCTTCATTTTGAAAGAGGTCAATCGGTATGATTTGTTCATTGATCACCAGGGGTTGATTGGAAGAAAGAGGTTAACTTGGTGTGAAAGACTTAGAAGATGTTTGATGATGATTTATAGAAGAAGATGATGGGGATGAAGAATATGTGTATCTAGATGTCTCGGGAGTAGAAGAAGGTGGTGTGGACCTACCTACATGATGGCATATCATTCATAAACTAGTAGGATTAAGTCCAAAGTCTACACATTGTGATGCATGGGTCAATTTAGAAATTTCACTAGAAGAACTTTGAGTCACGCGAATCTTCAAAGAAGGAAGAATTTGTGGGGGTGATTGATGAAGAAGGTCCTGCGAATAAGGGCAGGACCGTGATTCAAGAATCACATTGGATGAATAATAACAAGAGTCCTGCAAAGAAAGAGAGGACCGCGATTCATGAATTGTATTAGATGTTTGATTGGAGGGATTTGGACTCACGTGAATATTCAAAGGAAGAATACATTTTTGAGGAGACTGATAAAAGGGGTCCTACGAAGAAAGGGAAGACCGCGATGTAGGAGTCATATTAAATGTATGATGAATAGGGTCCTACGAAGATAGGGAGGAAAATGACATAGGAGTCACATTAGATGACTTAGGAGTCGCATTAGATGAATTTGAATAGTAGTTTGGATCTGAATCATCATAAGAGTTAGAGGAAATATTTGGATTGAAATCCTTAGAAGAAGAGGAAATGTTTGGATTAGAATTAGAAGAAGAGTGGGGGAACTTGAATAATAATTTGGATCAAAAGTGTCCAAATCATACCATTGACTATGAGATGAAGGTGGGGAATGAGTTACCCGAATGGGTTCTCTAGCACAAAGAACTAATCAAGGTTTGGTCATGATGGGTGTATTTTGATGTGAACACCGAAAATTTGATTCCTTATTATCGTATGTATAAGGGACCTTACGATAATCAATCATTGTTGGCACATGTTGGGTTCAAAGGTCTAAACCTAGACTGTATGATCAAAAATTTTCAAAGTGAAGAAGGTTTCATGTTGATTTGGGAAGCATAACGACAACCAACTAGACATTTCATAAATATGGGGATGCTTGTATGATTTTCCAAAAGGGAAGCTAAGGAAAACATACATCGTGATGAATCAAGACTAATAATCCAACAAGGGATGAAGGCATAAATGTCAAAGGATTGATCAAAATTTTTAGCAACATAAAGGATACAAAGGAAATATTTCCAATGTTCGATTGATGCAAAAGTTGCTTGAATGTTTTTTCCAAGGTTTGAAAGATGTGTTCAAAAATGATCATGAACTTAGGAAAAAACAAGAAGATCAAGAGGATCAAAGACCCAAAAGATTGTCCTGGAAATGAATTTATAAGATGGATAAACACAAGGAACAATCACACAAGTTCAAAACACAAAGCCAAATTAATGACCAAAGAATAATGAATGATAAAGAATCAATGGATCAAAGTGATTATCTGAAATGGATATGTCGATGTGACAAATGAGACACAATCACACAAAGTTTGTTTGTTTTAAACCAATCAATCATTGAATTACTTCCTAAGTATGTTTCCAAATGATAGTTTCCATTTCAAGATGATTAACAAAATGTCACCATTTATGTCAAGTTCAAAGAAATGAACAAGGCGTAAGTAATAACAAGAAGTTAATGTGGTTCCCAAACAAAGTATACTAAAAGTGAGATTGAATTCAATCAAGACCTATATCCCAAAAAGTGGTAGTTACGATTGTGAACGACACAACAATACCACCAAGATATGTTAACCAAAATTTGCAAAAAGTAAGGTATTAATATCAAGATGATATTGATATAAAGCACACAAGTGGTAACACTCAACACTTTTCAAAATTGAGGTATTAATTGAAATCAAACTAAAGCTAGAGTATACCTAGGAATTGTTAAAGTGTATATAGCGTAACATCACAATATAGATATTTAGGTCAAGTTAACGAGAAACAAGACATAAATACCAAAATTGTAGAGACACGATATAAACAAGATAAAAATTCAAAGGAGATTCAATGTGATGAATCAAGCCTAACTATGATGACGATCTTGAATTGGGTATCAAGATAAAAAAGGCTACCAATGATATTAAAATGTCTCCACACACTTTAGACGTTTAACAACCCAACCGCAAACATGGATGGGCATAAACAGACACAAAAGTGGTGAAAATAATCAATTGATAACGCAAAGGTATTCACTCTTATTTTGATCAACAAAGTGTCAAAATAAAGTGAAGGAAGTAGATAAATTGGGGTTGAAAAATGCTAGCCTCACTTTGGCAGAGTTTCACCTCACCTTAGGGCAAGTGAAAAAATAAGCAAAAGAAAAACTTCACATGTTTCATGATGAACAATAGCTCTTAACTCAAAATTGGCTTTGAAATGGTCAAAGTGGGCTCTTGACCAAAGATATCTTCCTAGGTAGCTCTCTCAACTAGGTGTTACAAAGCTATCTTAAGTGAGCTTGATTTATCCAAAAAGTCACAATGAATAATTTGGGAGTATCTCAAATTTACTTTACCCACTTCAAGAACAATAGGAAACTAGTGTGTCTATGTGTACCATCAATGGGGTCGCCATATAGACAACTGGTAACACTAACTCACAAGGAACAACTAGTCAAGTAGATTGTGTGGGGCACTTTCCATTTCATCCACAAGGTTCCCTCTTACATGGAATACTTTGGGGTTCCTAGGACCACCCCCATTTTTAGCTTAAGGCTTATGCCAAAGGGGTTATGTACTAGTTTTAAGTGGGATGGACATACCCTTATCCGAACCTACAAATACAATGTTTTGAATGTGGTGTTCTTTTTATCTTGTTTAATTTGATGTGGTTTGCTTGAATACCTTTTGGAAACTTGCACGGAAAATGTATTAGTAGTTTGATTTTGTTTCAATTCCAACTTTATTTGACAAGCATTTTTGGTCCTGCACAACAAATTAGTAATTTTCCATAAAAATACTAAAGAGGATAAAACATCATTTCCAATTCTCAAGATCATCCTAAGATGCAAGAGAAGAGCATACGCGACGTAGAATCTAACTATGAAATCAAAAATGGAAAACACTTAGTTCAAATGAAATATTTATTCTTTTTAACAAAATTTGACATTCATTCTTGTAAGAACAAGCATTTTTCAAAACACAAAAGATAGATAGAAATCACTTCTGATTCCTAAGATCACCTAAAAGGTGTGAGGGAAGAGAATACATGAATCTAATCTCATGATTAAACATGCAATGTTCATTAACCTTTTAAACAAGTAAAATTACCATCAAACATGTAAAAACACCCTATAAAACAAAAGTTAGATTAAAAATAAAACTTGCAAGGTGTTAGTACATCAAAGACCAAATTTTCCAAAACATTTAGACATGTTAAAATGAGTGGTTTTATAAAAATGAAAACCTTAAATTTTTGGTAACTCAAAACTCAAATTTATGTTTCCATTACGTATTTCACTTCAATACCTTTCCAACACAATAAAAATAGAGTCATTTTGAGTTCGGGAGAAAAAGTTATGACCTCCGGAAGATAGGCTATGTACATAGTTATACATGTGCACACCCTTTAGGGTGTATGCGCGCCCATTTTGGTGTGTGCACACCATTTTAAGCATGTGTGCACCTTTGTGTAAAAAAACATAATGAGAAGTATGCCTGTGCACATAGAATGATGTGTGTGCTCCCTTCAGTGTGTATGCGTGCCCATTTACGTGTGCGCACACCCGGGAAGCAAAAAAAAAAAGGTTCACAAGCTATGACAGTGTGTGTGTGTGCTACCTAAGAGATGCCCGTGCTAGCATATGGGTGCCTATGCTGGTCTAAAAAAGGTACAATACTATAGTGGTGTGTGCACCAACATAATGGTGTCTACGCCAAGGTTAGGGTACCTGTGCCAATGTTAGGGTGCCTGCACCAAGGTTTGGGTACTTGCGCTAAGGAAAGGGTGCCTGTGCCAAGGTTTGGGTGCTCGCGCTAAGGTTTGGGTGCTGCGCTAAGGTTAGGGTGCTTGTGCCAAGGTTAGGCTACTGCACCAAGGTTAGGGTGCAAGAAAGGTTTGGGTGCCTGCGCCACCATGTGTAAAAAAAAGATAGTGAGAGTTATGACTGCATGCACAGAATGATGTGCGTGCTCCCTTTCCTGGGTGACATCAAAAATATGTCATTTTAAGATAAACAACTTCAAAAAATGTCAAATTTTCGATATGTTAGTCAAAATTGACAACAACCCATCAAAATTAAACCCCTAAACAAGACTCAACACATGCAAAGTTAGCAAAATCATAAGTTAACCATTATTTCACACATGTAATATTAGCAAAAGACACCAAAAAGCTCAAAACACTCCAAATTTTAGTATGTTAGCTCGAAATTGACAACAACCCATTAGAATTAAAGCTCTAAATGAGATCCTACACATGGAATATTAACAAAATCCTAAGAAATTGAACATTATTTGCCATATGTGTATATTAAGGGTTAGCCAAAAACTTGAAATAACAATAAAATTTGAGCTAGAATTCTAAGGGACTAAGGACCCGTCCCATCGGGCGTGCCAAATGTGTACATGTATTTGTTAGCAATGCAAAAAGAGTTAGAACTAACACCTAGTAGTCCTAAAACAAAGCTAAATCAAATTCAATGCACCATCATGCTTAGATATTAAGAAAAACTAATATACTAACATCCTTGCATTAGAACATGAACAAATATTCAAACTAACATGTTAATCCATTAATCTCTATCTTTATTGAATGCTAAAAATGAAATGAACCTGCTTAGATCCTTAGCAATTAAAGGTTTGATTGTATGTTTGAATCCTAAGGTTTTCAAGAATGGAGTCTTGTCAATTCATGGCTACAAGAACATTTGACATATCCCCATATGAATTCAAAACTTGGATGGATGAATACAATAAATGAAAGTAGCTAGCCTCCCAATGAAGAATGCTCCAAGATGACAAAATGGCTATAGTGTATTTGCTATATGCTTCACTTTTGTTTCTCAATGAATAAGTGTAAGTGTAAAGGTAGGAGGAGGGATCTTTATATAGCCCAATGGATAAAGCAATATCTACATCCCTTTGCATGTGGGATAATAGAGATGTTGAGTTAGTTGTGGGTAAGGGGGGTTTAGAAAGGGTTGAGTTAACTTTAGGAGAGTTTAGCTTGTCCTTTAGTGACTCATGTGGATAAAGGGTTTTTAATTGATCAAGATGATTAATTAATAGATGTGCAAACTTATAAAAGCTTTTTAGAGGAATATTAACATGATTTAGACTATAGAAGGGAATTAAATCAATTAAATAATGATTTATTGGTTTAATGAAAGGGAAACTAATTAATTAATAATAATTAATTAGTTTAGATAGAATGAAGGATTAATTAATGGAAGGTCGTTAATTAGGGTATTTGTTGAATAGAAGACTTAATTAATTAACGTAATGTAATTAATTAATGATGATAGGAGAGAAGATGAGCACTATTGACGATATGCCATTAATTTGCGGGAAAGGGGATAATTAGTACAATTTAAGTGTTTAAATTGTTCGGCTAAATTATAGGTGTCTACGAGTTTGTAATTATAATCACAAGCCTTGACCAAATCCATGCTTTGGAATGATAGATGATGACCACGGTAGCATACAAACCACTTGTATAGATTTTGTCTTTAACAAGCTCACATGGTCTGCCAAGCATCCAAATTTTAGGTCTTCTAAATCCATGTGAGCGACATCGTTTTCACCCACCTCCAAAAACTTAGATGAGAGAGATGAAGTGGGATCCAAACTAGTAAATTTGAACTTCATTTTAGCAAAAGATGATTAGGTGTGAGGAAAAGACGAAGATAGACACTTTTTGCACTTAAAACTTATACTTTGTATTTTTAGTAAGTAGAATTTGGGCCTACTTTTTTTTTTTTAATTTTTGGGATTTTTCAATATCCCAAGATTCCTAACATACCATATACATGTTTTTGGGTCATTTTGATGATCTTTTCCAATTTTAATTTTTAGAAAGTGGTTTTTTCTTCTTTTCTTTTTACTTTTTGTCGCTTTTTTGCTTGGTTTGTCTTCACTGTTGAATTCTTGATGCATTGTCTCTAGAAGATTCAATGTTTCAAAGGTTTTGTATTTATAGTAAGTATAAAGAATATATAATTACTATTTTATAATTTATACTCCCCATTGTCATTTGATGACATTTTTTTGGAATATGCTTGCTCTCTAGATCACGTGGTCGAAATTTCATCACAAACCATCTGCCGAAATGATGGGAAATAAAAAAATTACAATTCTCGAGTTACGAGAATGAGGTTTTGTTTTTGTATAAAATCAGGGACATAGATAAATTACTATTATATAGGTCTTGAAGGTGCACGGATCATGAAGCTACTATGAAAATTTCGTGTAGAACGGACCACTTGTTTGGAAGTTAAGAGAAAATATTTGTTTTAGCTATCATGGCTGTCCTAGAAGATTTATTTAGTTATGATACTAAAATGGAAGGTTATTTTTAGTTTTGTGATGTCTCCAATGGATTCCTGGGTCGTACTAAAAATGAATGGAGAGGAAAAGACAAGGGGGCGATTTTTAAAAGATGAAAAAGAGTTATTTTTAAGACAAGAAAGCTTGTTTTACTTTTTTTTTTTTGAAAGAAAAGCGGGTGGTGTAATTTTATGGCCAAAATGTCCAAAGACATTTGGGAATGTAGGTGAAATAAAATGAACCCCTCTTCCCAGGCTTGACATGTGGTGGAGGTTGATAAATGAGCATGGAAGATGGGGGAGGAAGATTTTAGCCCCCAAAGGACAAGTTGGGGGTCACATGCATGACAAAGGAAGGTATAGGAGTGGGAAATTTTTTGATATCCTAATTTTACCATAAAATTGAGAGAATAGGGACAGAAAAGTGCACCCTAGGCTTGGGAGGCTCCATACTTAGGAAATTTTACAAAAAATGGGACTTGGAAGCACTTGAGATTTCTTAGCACGTGATGGAGAAGAACCGGGTCACATGAGGGGTCTAGAGGCTTCAGTTGGGAGTAGGGAAAATTTTAATGTACCTAATGTCCCCACTATCTCACTTTCTTAGACAACTAGGAAAATTGGGATAGTTGGGAAACTAAAATGCACCATGCCCCAAAATGTGAATTTTTTAAGCTGCTTTAGAACTAAGAAATAGACTTTCTTGGAGTGTAGGAGGTATTTTAAAGTGAAATTGTATATTAATTTTATTAAAAACTAAATTTTTAGAACAATGGAGTGGTTTTTAAGATTGGAGTATGCATCCTTGTCTGAAAATGCATATTTTTCTTTTTGTCCCATGAGGTGAGTCTACACAAATTGCTCGCATAGAGAAGCGCTTAGGTGTTGTGAAGGATCTGATTTTTCCATCATGTATAGAATTGAAATATATTTTTGATGGTATATTTTTTACCTATTGAATTATCCTAGAACTCCTAGAATCTTTAGTTGAAGGAAATGTAATTTTTGCAATCTTGTTATTTCCTTAGGCCTCCAAATACTTACTTTCATTGTTTTGATCCTAACACCTTTGAAAATTTCCAAAAATTCTTTAACCTGTACCAATAAATTTTAGACTCTTTAAAAAATACTTGGATGACCTTAGGCCTATTGATCAATTTTAGAGGATGCATACCTTGTTTGAGAAGGCTAGGGGATAGCCTTTTTAGCCTTAGTGCAAATTTCCATTTTTGACAACATTTCACTGAATGAGCTGGGTGACCTTATGGACACATGATATACACCTAGGAAGGATTAAAATGATATTAAAAACCTTTGAAAGGATGGATATGACATGAATCATAAGGTTGGGTGATCCGAGAGGATGACTCGGGAGGGGTTAAGGGAAAATTTTCAACACAAGGGTACAATTGTCATTCTTTCACCTTAGTTTTTACAATTGAAAAAATACATGACAACATGGCCATAGGTGCTAAAAAGAGGTAAGGTGTCATGAAAAGTGAAAATAGTGTGTCATAGATCATGAATGTGGATAAACAAGGTGCCAAGTGATGAGATGCAAACAAGAAATTGTGAATGTGATGTGCATGAGACCTAGGAAGACAATGATACCTAGTGCAAGGAAAACTAAGGCCAAGACCAAATAATAAAACTCTCTTTATGTACTATCTCTAACCCATAATGGTTATGTGAATAACCATTCCCCATTCCCAACAGGCCCCTTAAGGCACCCACTCTATAAATAGATGCATCAGTGACCCTTATCTGCACAAAGGAAAGAAAATCCGTAACACCGATCATCGAAAGTAAGTACATAATGAAGTGTTGAAAGAACTAGCTAAAATGAAATATACCCACCAATGTTTTCCGATAGCGTTTCTCATCTTGTCACGGGTGGGTGCAATGTTACAAGAACCCTAGAGAAGAAAAATCAAAGGAAACATTAGAGGATCATCAATAAAACAAGACAAAAATCACCTAGCTAGGGGCCCTTGGGATGGATATCGTGATGTCTTAATGTCATAGTGATATAGCCAAGTGGTAGATAACATTGCTGAAAAATGTAAAAAACCATATGGTAGAAGCTACAAAGAGAAACTATCATAAAATTGAAGGTGTAAATAAAGAGAAGATGGATGATTATCCCAAATGGAATATAACAATGTTGCAAAGTGTAAAAATATAAGGTAGATGCTATAGGTAAGGTAATTTGATAAATACAAGAAAAGATTGTGAGGTTAATTGAGGATTTACATAATGCCTCCATAAACCATTGGGAAAGACCGAGGTGTATAAAGATAAAATGTTAATAATATTGTTGAAGACGATTAATGAAGTAGTGAATTTGAGAAGGAAAAGGTGAGAGATAGTAGTTGACTTGAAAATACCAAGTTCCCTCATGTGTGAAAATTCTTGAGGAATTAGGAATTCATTGGTTCTTTAAAGATGTGGCCTTCATTAGTTTGAAGATGATATGTGTTAGGACCTATGATATCTTTGATGAGGTAAGAAACCCACCATTTCGAGCATATTTTCCTTCTTTGTCATGTGTATAATCAAGCTTAAGGACAAGGTCACCCACATCGAAAGTATGCAGATGAACAAGTTTTTTATGTTGTTTGGAAAGGTGTTATTTATGATTCTAATTATGAGTGTAAAATTTGTCACATCATTCTTATAATAGGTTGAGATCATGGAGGCACGCTTCATAGAGTTCCTTGTCTGGAATGATACCACGAAGGGAGATGCAGAGTGAAGGGAGTTCCACCTCGAGTGGAAGGACCGCCTCACTCCATATGTAAGTGAGAATGGGGTTGCACTAGTGGCTATACAGAAATTGATGTGCTATGCCCATAATGTAGGAAATATATTCATATGTCAATCTATGCGTGATTCACAAATTGTCTTTTTTAGGATCTTGTTGAGAATTTTGTTTGTAGAATTGGCTTATCTGTTGAATTGCAAATGATATGATTTTCAAAATAAAAGTTTGATTTTTAATTTAGTGCATAAATTATTCATTTATTTGCATTTTAAGGTCCCACCATTTTCATATATGATGGTATGGGGAATTCCAAGGTGGAAAATAATTTGATTGAGGAAAAAATTGGATGTAGTAAGGCTAGACATGATGGTGAGAGGAATGGATTAAAACCACTTAGTGAAATATTCTGTGGCTATGATGATGAAGACATGACGAGCCTCGGATCGAGGTAGTTTTCCAATGTAATCCAATCCCCATATAATAAAGGGCCAAGGAGCTATGACTGATTTCAGCTCAACCAAAGGGGAATGCATCAAATCATCATGATATTGACAAGGTCGGTATTTTTTGGTAAAGGAATAAGCGTGAGATTATAATGTTGGCTACTAATAACCCATACGTAGGAAATTGAGTGTAAAGAGAAGATGATCTGCTACAATGGCCACCACAAGTTCCCCCATGCACTTCTTCTAAAACAAGGGGAGCTCCATCTTTGTTGACGCATAAGTGTAGGGTACCTTCAAAGTTAAGATAGTATAACATGTCTTCTTTAAGTATGTATTTAAGATATTTTTGGAATATTCATAAATGCATTTGAGGGATAGTAATATTTGGGTAAGTCTTGTATTCTATAAACTGGTGGATGTCATTATACCAAGGGTCATGTGTAAGACCGCGTGGTTTAATTTGACAGACTTATTGGATGTTAGGAGGAGGTGAAGTAACCGAATTTTAATGAATTTGTATAAGATAAATCTAACGAGAATCATCATGTGACTAAAACTAAGTGGCATACATGGCCAAAGAATAATCCAAGGCATTCCGTTTACATGGAATAGATTCAATGGTAAATGAGGTGAATCGTGGTGTTAATTCCTAAACTAGGTCATGATAAGATTTAAGATTTTCACTGTGACATTGGTATGCGCATCTAACCTATCAATACACCAGATGAGTATCCCCATGGCATGAAGATAGGAGATACCCTTAGCTAAGGAATCTTACATACCTAAGATAAGAGCCTCATATTCCTCCATGTTATTGGTGATCTCAAATTTGAGTTGATAGGAGAGAGGGAAGGCTTGGTCCAGAGGGATTAGTGAGTACAAAAATTACCCCAAATCCTTGTAGGAACTTTTCCCCATTAAAGTGTAACATCCATGTATCCTCATGGAGAATGATGGTGACCTCCTCCTCAATGATCATGACCGTTGAGGAAGCATTTCGCTACCGACATCAAAGGAGTGCACCTTAAGACCGGTCAAAAAGATATATTAGTAGTATTTTATGGAGATATCATTATCTATTCCCTCAATGAGGATGATGTACTCATTGGGTAATGTGTCATGAATAGGTTAAGGAGTGGAGATGGGGGTGGTATCTAATTAGTTTGCTATGACTTGGCCTTTTACCACCCATCGTGTGATGATACAAAGGTCAAATTTCATATGGAGAGCCATCCATTTTACAACATGATCCAAGGGGAGGATGGAATGTGAGAGGAAGTACAATAGATGATACATATGGATAATGACGTACACAGTTTGATATAGCATATAATGATGTAGCATTATAGCTGCATAGTATATGGCCAAGAAGGATCACTCGGTGGATGCATATCATGCTTCATAGTCTAGTAAGGATCAAATATTATAATAATCAACATGATCCTTTCCTTTTCTTCTTCTTGTGTTAGCATTACCCCAAATAACATAAGAGTGGAAGAGGTATATAGTAGTAGAGGTCAATCTATTGAAGGAGGCTGCAATTTGGGTAACAAGGAAAAAGAGTGCTTCATGTTGTCAAATGCCATTGAAAGTATTTGGTCCATTCAATCTTGGTTGATTTTTGAAGTAGGTTATTTATGGTGTGAGTATGATAGGTAAAATTTGAGAAAAATTATATGATTACCTCAATTTTTCCAAGAAAAGTATGTATGTCTATTATGGAGGATGGTAGTGGCATGTCGAGAATAGATTTAATCTTTTCTGGTCAACACTAATACCACACTTAAATAGTAAGAATCCTAGTATTTTTCCTAGTGTCACCCCGAATATACACTTTTCAAGATTGAGGTGAACCTTGTATTTTAAAAAGGCATCCTGGAGAAATTTCCAAGGCATGATCATAATCATTAGTGCATCAAGATTTGATGAGTAGATCATCAACATAGACTTCAATTATTTTTTATATGAGGTCATGAAAGATGTGTGTCATGGCATGTTGATATGTTGCACTAGATTTTTTTGAGTCCAAAGGGCATATTTATGTAATAATAAGCTCCCTAATCCCTAGTGAAGTTGTTTTTTTATGATCTTCAAGAGTAATATGAATTTTATTATACCCCGAGAACCCATCCATAAGAGATAACATCTCATACCCTTCTCGTTGGCGAGAAAATTTGTCGGGGGAAAACTTATGGGTTTCTTGCCAACACTTTGAGAATATAAGTCCCTCTACTTAAATGGTGCAGCTTCCATATATGCATGTGTGAGTAAGGTGAGTTTTATCTAGGTTGGCCTTGCAGGCCGGGATCAAACATGGGAACTCCATCGACCACTCGTGGCAAAGCTAGAAATAGCTTGCTAGAGAGGAATTTATCAAGAGAGCAGGAAAGGGAGTGAGAATATGAGGTAGGGGAACTAATGCTACAAGTAGAAAATTAGAATCTTGCACACATCAGTTAGAAATTTCATCACATTCATTAAAATTAAGAAGAAAAAACTCTGTAAATAACAACAAAGTTGATTATAATTTATGAGCACAAAGTATCAATAAATCCCTTAGTAAAAAAAGGCTATAAACTCCTTCTTGTATTAATGCTTAAAAAAATGTTGTACATAGTGAAGGAATGAAGAAATTAGAGAAAAATGGCTAACTCTTTTCACTCACAAGTAAGCAAAAGCTCTCTCATGAACTTACAAGAATACAACCAGCTAGAATAATTTTAGAATTAGAACCCCTTTGAATGAGGATCTCATTACAATTTATGTAATTTAGGAAGTATCTTCACCTATCCCTCATTGACCCTTTATATGGCTTGAAACTTTTCACATTCTTAGGAAAAATTTAAGTCCCCTTTTATAACTTAAGGGTGACTTATTACATTGAAAGTAAAGTCATTTTTAAGTACTTAAGGCATTATGAAAAAGTGCAACCCAAAAATAATTAGAACATGGAGGAGAGATAAATTTGGGGGAAGGAAGAGAAGAGAGAGAAGAAGAAGAGGAGATGTCATTCTTGATGAAGTCTTGGTCTTTGTTGATGGAAAGCTCCAAATGTAGTGAAACTTTGAATCTTTGAAATCCCTTTTCCCTAACAAAATCCTTCAAATTGGCTCATGGATGCTTTGTATTGAGTGTTTAAAAATGCTATTGAATTTTTCTACTAATGACCACAAATTCCACTCTTTGTATGATACAACCGTGACTTGAACCATGTAGTAAGTGTTGAAAGACACTGTCAGGGTCTCCTAAGATGAGTTCTAAAAGATCCATGAGAGATGCCAAAGGTGCTTCTTGTGAAAATGTTACGACCCACGGGAATTGAATCTTGGTGAAGGCAATATTCAGTGACAATGCCCATTCTATAAGCTTGAATCCCGCCATCTCTTGAAACTTACTATACATGGGAAGGGAAACTATTTTTGGAAAGTGTCAAGATTTTTCCTCTTTGGTCCCCAAATGGTGATGTCAACTTGGATGTTCAACTCTTAGTATGCTCCTTTCATGAAATCCACTCTCTGGAATGACTTACTATTTTTAGTAAGTGCCTACGAGACCACTTACTATTTTTAGTAAGTGTGAAAATTCAACTTTCTTGAACCTTAACTCAATATGAAAACTTGAATTCCTTCTTCTCCCTATGTTCCCCTCACCTTCTGGGCTAATTTTTTATTCCTACCAGTTGCTTGTGAGACTAGTTACTATTTTTAGTAAGTGTCAATTCTGGATTGAGATGACCATTTCGATGATTTTCACCCGTGATACCTCCTATCTATTCACCACCTCCTTCGCAAGTTCTTCGGATGGTGGCTTACCCAAAATAATAGTCTCCCATGTAAGAGGCCTGCTATTTTCAGTAAGCGTTCTTCTTGTAGTTGGATCATGATGGAAAAAAGTTTTCTGATATGTGTTTTTTCCCAATATCACCCCTCGAAAATTTTAGGCTCACCGATCAATAGTTTGTGAGATTTTAAAATTTTAAAATTTTCACCTGGTGGCAGCTACGGACTCGGCAACCATTAAAGGAGCTTGAAAATTACAGGTCTATTTTTCTCCTCCGATTACAGTGAGAATTATATTTTTGATATGGGTTTTTATTTCTCATTCCATAGGTGAATTTTTCTTTAAACCAATTTTTGTTTTACGGGAAATATGACTTTTGTCTTTGTTGTGTGCAAGAGGAGATTTCTTCACTGCAAATAGTCCTTTCTTAAAATGGGAGGTATGTAGGTGAGGTTTTTATGGAATTTGAGAATGATGAACACAAAAACAAATGGTTCTCTCGATTTGTTTACTAGTTTGCAATATATGTTGGTTTCTTCGATTCACGACTACGAGGTTTTTGAATGGAGTTCTTCATTTCCTTCTTTTGTTCTTTGATCTTATGATTTGTTATTCCTATGAAATTGCTTTGTTTTCATGGAGTAATGGATTTTTTGGCTATGGAGAATCTAGTTTGGAGTGCAGAAATGGTGGATTGGGATTTCTCTGTAACTTTCTTCCAGGTAGTGAGTTTCATGGGCAACAATGGAGAAACAACAAAAAAACAATAAGAAGTGGAAAAGGAGTTAGAATTTTTAAAATTTTGAAGCTGGGGTTGGGTGCATTTTTGTCTCCTAATGTTCCTTAATAATTAAGGGATGAAGGGGACATCAAATTGCACATCATGCCTCCTCGCGACACTTTTCAAGATCTAGACGATTGAGCATTAGGGCTAGGGAGCTGGAGAAAAGCACCTGGGGGCTGAATATTGCATTGTAGAAGGTTGCATTGATGACCTAGGGGCCATAGGGGGATGGGTGAATTTTCATGTCCCTCATGTACCTTTTAAAAAGGGATAAAAGTGTCATTAGTTTGCACATCACGCTAGGTTACGACACTTGACACGATCTGAATGATTGAAGGGATAGGCTCCGATGAGCTCCTAGGGGCCGAACTGGCGATTCAGAGGGTTCCATGGGTGACCAGAGGAAAAATAAGGATGGGTGAATTTTACTATCCCTCATGTCCCTTTTCTTAAGGGATGAAAGGGACACCAAAATGCGCCAGGATCTTGGAGCTGACACGTGTCCACTTGAGAATTTGGCTAAGTGTTGAATGCGTTCCTTGAGAAAACTTATGACGGTAATAACTCGGGCTACCGAATTAGTTTGGAGGTGAAATTTTATATTATATTAACTGAAAAAAATAAATTAATTGAATGGTGATGGTTTGGAGCTCCAATTATGACTGAATCACCTTAAAATTCTCCCTTTTTTCGGGATCACCAGTTATGCATCGAAAGAATGAGTTACCTAGGGAAGTGTATGATGTTTCACAAGGTCTTGTTTTTTACACCATTTAGGAGTGGAAAATACCTTCAATAGGTACTTTTTGGGATCTTCAATCTTTACGAAGCTCCTATAATCCTTTCTTGAATCTCATGTACTCCTTCACGGTGTATGTTCCTTTAGGCCCGAAAACCCACTTTTACTAAATCAACTCCAAAAAGGCTCTGCTGAATTGATCCCAATGCCTTCAAACCCCTTGGAAAATTTAAATCCTCCTTTTTTGATGATTCTTTTCCTTTTTTATCCACTTTATATTTTTATTATGTCTTTCCATGGACACATGTTTTTTTAGTAAGTGCACTACGGGTGTCAGATTGCAACAAAACAAGTCTTGAGATTCTGGGTTTTATTATGGGGTTTTATGCTCCAAATTTTGGGTACTTTATTCATTTGAACAAGTGGGAAAATGAGATTTTCATCAGTGGGGGTAGAATACTGAAAAAAACACAGCCCTCCATATCCCTAAAAATAGGGACTTTATGGCGTGAAAACTAGTTTACGTGAAAATAGATTTTTCAAGGATCATTCCTCTGATTTTCGTGTGATTTTTCCGACTGGAACCTTGAGAAGTGAAGAGGTAGGTCACTATATTTTTTGCTACTTTTCTTCATGACAGCCATTAATGGAGTCTTAAATCGTTAGATATCACAGAGGTGGTGATGAAGGAGAATGAAGTTATTTACGATTGAGAATGAGGGAGAGGCTAGAAAAAATCATTTGGGAGCTGACTTTTGGGTGCATGAGGAACTGAAAGGCTTAATTGGGTTGGGGAATTTTGTTTCCCCTATGTCCCTTTTCTTAAGTGATTAAAGGGACATAAATTTCCACTTTGTACCTCATCACGATACTTGGCGATCATCTGTGTAGGAGAGGGAAGGCTCCAACTTAGCTCTCGGGGCTTAACTAGAAAACGGGAGGTCATATTAGTGTTATGGGGGCTCAAAAAGGGTTGGGCACATTTTACTGTCCCCTATGTCCCTTTTCTAAAGGGATGAAATGGACACCAAAATGTGTGAGGATCTTGGAGTGACACGTGTCCACTTTAAAAAATGACTAAGTATGAGAACTTGAGAGCAAACTTGTGAAGGCCATATCTAGAGTTCTCAATGGAGTTTCAAGGTGAAATTTTATATGAATTTGACTTAAAATAGCCTTATGAATCCAATGGTGTGGGAAATATCTCTTTATTCCTCCATTTATTCTATGAAAAATAGTATTTTTGTTATATCTCCCTAACTAAGCATGGAAAAAACTAGATATAAACCTATTGCGCCAAAGTGTTGTGAAAAATATGATTTCGCCATATTATAGATAGAAAAATTAAATTTCTGATGATGTATTGTTTAGCTCCTAACTCCATCTAGAGCTCCTGGAATCACTTCCCGAAGCTCAGTAGCTCTTTTGGCCCTGTGCACTACCTAGGCCTAAGAACCTTGTTTCGATGAATCTTCCCTAACTCCTCCGAATATTTCTTGAATCTTCCAAAATCAATACCTTGATGTTACTAGATATTTAATTCATCTCCATGTTTTATTTCTCTCCTCTGTTCCTCTCCAAGGGGTTGCACCAATCCTGGGAAGGCCAGTGGTAGCCCTTCCCAACATTGCCCAAAATTAGCATTCTTCAAGAACTCCTAAAATCACCTAGGGGATTGACTTGAATTTCCTAATTCACCTAAGGGACTGAGTTAACATCCAATTAGGGGTCATTGAAAGGACTAGGTAAGGCTGGTGCTGGGGATGAGTAGACCTAGGGTGTCTTGGAAAGGTAAAACTTGAAAATTTTGACACAGGGGTATCGTTGTCATGCTCAAAAATTGTAAATTTTCCCATTGCACATTTGCATGACAACGACTTCCGCAACATTGTGGAAGGTAAAGGAAAGTTATCCTTAGAATAAGAAAGGTTAAGGTTTATAAATTCAAGCATTTTCTAAGGTAGTTGTCTTATGAACTCGAGGTGATATTGGACACCCATTCAAAGTAGTCCACCTTACGCATGAATTTCATGTCCAAGAGCTTGATGATTTATTTATGACATAGATTGTTGATCTTGGAGGAAATTTTATTATATTTTTCGAATAGGTATGAAATCCATATAGGTTTAATGTTATGAGATACAATTTTAGGATCAGTACCAAATATATCTTAATATCCCCATGTAAATACCTCCTTATGTTTTTGTAATATTTCTATGTGACACTCACGTAAGTGAGGAAAAAAATCACCAAGCATGAATACATGTGTGGGATCATCATCAAGTTGTACACTAATGGTTGATTCATCCAACATAACATTTCTATCTTAGAAATGATATGGGGCATTGAGTAATTTGTCTACTTCATCTTGGCTACGATCTATAGTAGCGGCATAATTATAAAAGCACATAAGTTTATTAGAGAAGTTACCAAACTTGTGATGATGTCAACGGAGCTTATATTCTTAGGAATATAAGAGTTCTATAATATCCTCATCATTGTCTAAGGTAGGGAGAGGCCCATGATATTCTACATTGATTTTGAGGTCTATGTATCACTTACCATCTCTATGTTACCTAGAGTTGGTTTGTTGTACATATGACACCCTAACATCTAAGGTGACCTATTTAGGTGTAGAATAAAAAATGGACATGATGGGAGCACCGGGACCAGTGTTGATTGCAGAGGCTAGCTTAGAAGCTACTATAGGTAGAAAATTTGTTGTGGGAACATGATATGAATCATATTTAGATATTTTCTCAATGACCCAAGGGGTATTGAGGAGTGGTGGATCAATGGGAGGAATGTAAGGAAGCATTTCTTCCTCATCCTCACTTGTCACTAGTATCATAAATAGGGGTTCGTAAGATGTATCGATGGTGTTTGATTCAAGTTGAGAAGATCTGTATTTGGGCCAAGGCACATTAGTAGTAAAATACTTACAAGTTCATAGAATCGACCATTGAAATGATATAATATTCATCGAAGGTAATCACTTTTCCTTTAAGATGAGGCACTTACTCCTTAGTTGAAATACCAAGCTTACTAAAAGATCTAGGTGAAATGGGAGAGCGATTGGAAAAGATTTGTGTAATTCCTAGTTTTTGCATTCTAAGTGATTAGAGGATGAGGTATTTTTGTTGGCTCCTCTGTAATAGTTTGAGGTGGAAACCGATTGCAAGGTAAAATAAGCTGGAGGTAACCATTGCACGATTTCATTAGATAACCTATTTTTGTTTACTATAATTTGAAGATAAATAGGTTCTTCATTATCTAAATCTACTAATTGTATTTAATTTTTCAGACCTAAGATCAAATAATTCAGAGATATGGATTTCTTTGGATCTCGGGAGAAATTGGAATTAGGAAATGTTCATTAGGAAATGGTACTAGGATATCCCAAGGATTGGAATCAACATCATGTCTAAAGTGTTGGTTTTTATGGATGAATTTAATATATTGGTACCCAGATGATGAGGCGCACACATTCAATGTGTCCATGGTTGGCCCAATAAGAGGTTGTAAGAGAGAGGATGATCTAAAACCATGAGCTTGGTATGAACCATTTTGGGTCCAGTTTGTGATGGGAATCCAAATACATCCTATAGCTTTTGTTTGGTTTTTTCAAAGAAATGCAAAGTCAAGTGAGTAATATTGAGGTCATCTATGGAATATCCGAGATTCTTGATGAGGGAAAAAATGCTAAGTTAATTCTTGATCCTTCATCCACAAGGACAATACACACTTGCACATCATGAATTATAAAACTAATGAGCAAGGGAGGATCATCTGCATGAAATATGAATTCATCATTAATCATATTATCCTCCAAAACTCCAAGGCCAAAAACCTAGACGTGAGTGTTGCAAGGATGGTTTTATAGTCTCTATGTGGTGGATATTTGCATTTCAAGATGTCCAAGGAATATTATGATTTAAAAAGAAGGATCCTCAAATATTTACAATTGTTAAAGGAGAAATATTAGATGTGAATCTAAGGTATGCATGAGTTCCATGAAAGGCATTTTTATGTAAGAGAATTTAGCTCATCTAAGAAGTTCTAACTAGGCTTGGAATAGATTCCATAGAGATACCATGGTGGTGGCACAATGGAAGGCACATCCAGATGTGATGGTGATTTATTTGGAGCCATCTTGTCAGAAGAAGGTGGGATAGGGTCTTTACTTGGTACTTCTTATGACACCATAGGTGCAGATTTTCCTATAGGAGTAGGCTCCACCATTGGTGGGTCTGGGAAGTATCAAGTAATGGTGGATTATCAGAGGATTTATTTGGTTTGATAACATGATATTTATGGGTAGGTTTACATCTATATTTTACCTTAGCCATATTGATATATTGAGAGTCTAGGAGGATTTGATTATTGTAAATATCTATGGTGCCCACGATATTTTCCATGGGGATTTTATGACGATTGGATTGAGATTTCTCTAAAGATTGATATTTCTCATAACACTCTTTTATAAGGGTAGATGAATCAAAAGAAGACCCAAGGAAGAAATCAAGGGTCACCTTCCTAAGGTATTTACAATAATTATTAGAATTTCCTATAATGCCATGCCAATGACAAAATAGATCACCCATAAAGTTAGGCAGAGTCTATTTTGAAGGAGGAAATATCCAATTTGAGTGGGAAACATGTGGAAAATTTTGGCCCAAGATAAAGGATTATCGGGGTAGGTGAAAAGAGAATCTTGATGTGCTTCCACTCCTTTTTCTCTAGGAGGATTCAAAGGTTTTATTACATGCATGTGTTTTTGATTTTAGGTGATGAACTGTGTGATTCTTACTAAAACAACCCACTTGAGACCCAAGAAACAACCTAGGGTTAGTTAGGAAAATTATGGAATAATTTTTTTTTAGAAGTGTCTACAACTGTGTCAGTTAAGAAAAAAGTGTCACTAACAAGTTCTAGAAAAAGTTTAACCTATTAGAATATAATTTTATTTTATAATAATTATCAGAGGTCACAAGGTCCAAATTTAGGGTTAGAAGTTTCAGTTAGGTTCAGGGGGTAAATTAACACCATACCCACTCTCTAACAGGATCAGAGTTTCAAATTGATTTTTCTCAAAATTAACGCATTCAAAATTTTCCTGAATCATTCCCATTGAATAGGAATTTTCTCACCTTTCAAACGATATAAAGAAGTCCTCCTAACTCCTTGTAAAACTCCAATTATGGGCCGGTGGGCCTTGGGGTAAAATTTTTCCCTAAAGGGACATGTGTTGAGTGGGAAGAAAGACCATTTTTCATGTTGGCAGGTCGCAGGGTGGTGTCTGGAAAATTTCTTGCATGGGGGGAGAAAATTTCAATTTGTGCCTCCGCCTCCGCTGTGCCCCCAGAGACAAATGTCAGGCTCCGAGCCAAGCGAGGGAGAAAATGAGGAAAAGCCAGGGCGACAGAGGTTTTGTGGAAGTTTCACTAAAGGGAGGAAAAAAGAGATAAATGCATGCATGGGACTGCATGTCCATGAAGTAGATTTTTCCAAGGCAGGGGCATGAGTGCGGGGCCGTGGGGGTAAAAATGAAAAATTTCTAAAAAAACAAATATTCAAAAGGGACAGAGTCTGCGAGGGTTCCGCCCCTCCACCGTGCCACGTGGCAACCTACGATTGGGTGTAAGGTGGTAAGGTGGTGGGGGAATTTCAAAATTTTCCCCAATTTTTTTCAAAATTTTTCTAAATTTTCTAAGGGAAATTATTGGGCCTCGGGCCCGTCAGGGAAAATTTTCCCGCTAAGGAAAACTTCAAAGGGCCATAACTTTAGCTAGAAAGCTCAGTTTTGGGAAAACGAGGACTTTCTGGAAATATCTCGAAACCCTCTTTGAATAAGAATCATAAATTTTACATTTTGATAAAGTTTTAGAGGTCATTTATAAGAAAACATCCTATAAGATTTTTAAAAGCAAACTGGTAATTTTTAACTTATAAATTTGGTTCAATTTGATCTTCTCCTTCACTCAACATGCCAAATAGACATGGAGGATTATTCGAGAAGGATTTAGGATGTTTTAGGAAGGTGATTTTACTTGATTGATTCCAATTTGAATTTTTCCAACAATTGACAGAAAAAGACTGCAAAATGACTGTGAAAGGTTTAGGCCTAATTTTTGCAATATTTCAAATGATTTCCTTAAGTATTTTTGTAAAATTTGAGTTCCTTGATATTATAGACGCTATATTTCAATATTGATTATTAATTGCAAGTTCAAACTATGCATTTTAAATAAATTATTTGCCAGTTTTAAAATTTACAATGAGATCAAATTAAAAGGGGTCCATCTAACTTTTTCATCATTCAAGTATGGAAATTCATTTCTCATCTAGTCTAATACATTCAGTTGTTTTAATCAAACCATTCTAAATCAAAATGCAATATTGAATTCAATTTTTATACATTTCCAAAAGAGACAAAAGACTGTATTACTCTCACATACATTTCTTCCTTTCAAACCAGAGATTCCAAAACATTGATACAATCAGATTTAACTTAACAATACAGTTTGGAAAGAACATTTCATTCATTAATAGATTTCCAAAGACAATTTTTACAACTCCTTTCTTTATTTCCTTCCAAAATCATTTATTGATTACACAGCAGAGTGTTGCATTTTCTTTCACATTCTTTCAAGCAAAACAGAGTCTATAAATTTGTCACATTTCAAATTTACAACTTTCATGTCTTTCTTTCAAAATCCATAAACAAAGTATGTCTCTTTCACAATTCGAATTACAGCTTTCATATCCAAATACAAACATCTTTCCTTCACAAAAATATATTACAATTTTCATCCACTTCAAAGTGGGAAAGGTTACAAAAGAAAATTATTTCACAAGGGACAGTCAAATGTCTTTTCCTTTGCTCGAGCAACAACATGAAGATCCTCCATTTTTAATTTTGATCACATCAAAAGTGGGGAAAGGCAACGCTCTCCACCTAACCAAGACATCCACTAAAAAGAGAAGCCATCCTTCATCATTGGCCCTGAGCCCCAACCAAAATGTAATAAGAAATGGATATCAACCCATGACAACAACAGGCTTCCACAACACACAACATTCTTTCAACATGCATATTAAAATTAAAACAGAGTTCAACATAAGACAACAGTTTACAACTGCATTTGAAAACATTCAAATAGAAATCAGGCTTTATCATGCAAGCCAAATGAGAAAGGAATATGGGGAAGCTACTTATGCCTCCCAAGGGGAATTAGGCATCCACCTGTAACAAACCACCAAAATAATTCATCACACATATCCTTATGCCCCCACAATCCCTTATGCCCCCCACAAAGTAAGAAATGCAAGCTATTTATTTTCCATGGTGGATCCCAAACCCAAACTCCATCCACAAGAATTATGATGCTATTGAAATTCCCTTATTACCCTCCACATGAATTCCCCATAGCCTTATCCTACACCATTCCTATGAGAGTCTACCCAACTAGCTAACAAAATACAAAAAAACATGTGCCATTCATACATACACAAAATAAATAACAACATAAGAGAAGAGCTAAGCTCCTACCTCTCCATGGTAGCTTTTGTTTCCAAATAGTAAGCTTTCAATGCAAAAACACAGTCCCAAAATCAGCAACCAACAAGCATGCAAAGTTCTCCAAATCTTCTCCAAGCAAGAGCTCCCAAACAACAAGAAAATGTGCCCCAAAAGGAAGTATGCAAAAGTTCAACAACCCAAAACAAAGCAAAGAGTTTGAATTTTATAGAAGAGGGAAGAGAAGAGGATGATGTGGATCCATGTAGGATGCCACATCACACATCCTCAACTCCAACAAAAAGACAAATTTCATTCTCCCAAGCACAATAAAGAGGTGGGTGAAAAGATGACAAATTACTTGCACACTCCAAAAATCCCACACCCCAAAGTACTAAATTAAATACAATGTAAGAAGAGTGCAATAAAAACAATGCAACATGATTAATAAAAATGCATTTAAAAGGTCTAAAATTAACCTTCCAACCATAGGTATGGTTGGTAAATAAACTTAAGAGGTATGAGACAAGTTTTACTTGTCCCAAAAGCCTCCAAAAATAGCCCCCAAGGACAAATTCGAATTTCCAAGGAGGCGAAGTGTTTCATACTCCAAAATTTGACTTACACAGCTCTTACGCAAATCTTAGACATCCCTTACATATTTAATACAAAGAGCCAACAAATTTGATTATTACTTTCTTATATCCAAATTTTATTTATTTAACTTTTGATCATATGTTTTCTCACATTAATCTACCACAATTTAATTGAATAAAAGAAGGGACACATCACTAATAAAATACATACAACAATAAAAATAACCACATTAATAAAAAATACAAAACCCCTTGGTAACATTCAAAGGTGATTCCCCCATGGGAATCCCTAACAAAACGACACACACACACACACAAAACATGTTGCCATGGTGACCATGTTGAATTCATCTAGAATTCCAATGTGGTTGGTCTCCAATCCCTCGATGTTTGTTGTGATATTTAACCTGAAAAACACAAATACCTCCTTCGGCCTCGTGGCCATATCATAACATACAACATGATATAAATATAATAAAAAAATCATCTAAATATGTCAATCACAACAACATCAAATCAATTTAACAAAATCACTTACAATTTATATCAACAACATCAAAGTAACAACTATATCATTTGTAATTTAATCAACCACTATATCATCATCATATAATGTCCATTTTCTAGTCTACTCATAACATCCAAAAATCACATGCTCGAACAACATTCACCATATATCCATGTCAAATAGTATATCATCATCCATATATGAGTGTCTCTATTAATCATCGTGCGTCATAACCAAATAAAGATCAAGATAATCCATGATCCAACATCTAACATCATACTAAATCAAAACATAATAATGTCCATAATGTAATCAAAAGTATCAAGATCGGTGTCAAAAGGTTTTAAAGGGAAGTGGGCACTACATCCCCCTCCACTTAGACTTGACTTCCTCCTGGAAGTCACTGGAAAAAATGTGGAGGCGAGCTCGTAATAAGGTAACATCCTCCCATGTAGCTGTAGTCTCATCATATCTATCCCACTACACCTAAACCTAATTAACCTCTTTGCCTCGAAGGCCCGGGGTTCTGTGATCTAGGATGACGGGCTCCACCATCACCTACCCCGATCCTGCACCTACAATGATGTCTAATCTAACACATGAGAAGGATTTACAACATATATCCTAAGAATTGAAACATGAAACACATCATGTATGCGAGAAAATATGGTTGGCAATGCTAGACGGTAGGCCAAAGGGTTGATACACTCCAAGATCTTAAAAGGACCAACGAATCTAGGAACTAAATTAGAAACTTTTCCATAACGAATAGGGCTCTTGTGTGGCCTAAAATGAAGGAACACCTTCATGCCCAAATCAAAACTATAGTCGATCCTATGTTGATCCTGCATACTTCTTTTTCTGTCATGTGCCTCCTACAATATCTTCCGATCAACACCACCTGCTGCTCCATGTCCTACAAAAGAGATGGTCCAAGAGATACTATGTCCTCTAACCTGTCCTAGCTAAGAGGTGTTCTACACTCTCTACCATAAAAATCCTGAAAAGGAGCCATGCCTATAGAACTCTGGAAACTATTATTGTAGGAAAACTCCACTAAGTACAGGTACTTCTCCCATCTAGACTACTGATCCATCACATACATCCTAAGCATGTCCTCTAAAATTTGATTCACTCACTTAGTACATCCATATGTCTCGGGATGATATACATTTCTGAAGTTGATCTTCATCCGAAGGACATACTACATGGTAGTCCAAAAATGTGAAGTGTACAAAGGATCGTGGTCACAAATGATCTTCTACAAAATCCCATGCAACCTGACAATCTCATCAAAATATACCTGTGTCACTGCTCTAGCTATATAAGTGGTCTTCACTAGAGAAAAGTGAGCCACTTTTGTCAATTTATCAACTGTGACCATAATGGTGTCATGGTGATATCTCGACATCGGTAGCCTAACAATGAAATCCATGGAAATGGTGTTCCACTTCCATTTCGGTATAACATGAGGATAAAGAAGGCCAACTGGATGATGATGCTTGATCTTAACTCTCTGGCACTCTAAACATCGTGAAAAAAACTAGGCCACATCTTGACGAAGTCCTCTCCAATGGTACAATTGTAGTAAGGTGGCGTACATATTCTTTACCCTAGGATGGGTTGAATAGGGTGCATGATCTGCCTCTACCAAGATGTCCCGCCTCAAGCCTCCATCTCTGGGAACATAAATCCAGCCTCTATGCTAAGAGAAGACCATCTTCCTCTAAGGAAAAACCATTAAACTTCCCCATCAAGGGGTCTCTGAGACTCAATCTCTACTTAGACTATAATGTACAAGTTATTAAGAGGAAGCTACTAAAGAATCCTTCTCCATAAATGTGCTCACTTTGAAATATCCATAACCACATGTCTCCATCTCGCTAAGAGAATTTACTACCACATCCTCCTTCCCTTCACATGCTCGATATCCATGTCATACTCATAAAGTAACTCCATCCAATGTTGTTAACGAGCGTTGAGATTGGGTCACGTGAAGAGGTGACAAAGAATCAAGTGATCTATCCTGAGTGTGAATCTCTGACCAAGAAGAAAGTGCCTCCATTGAACTAAGGCATGCACAACTACCGTAAGCTCAAGATCATAAGTAAGATAATTAAGCTCGTAATCCTTGAGTTTGGGAGACTCAAAATCCATTACTCTTCCCTCCTGAATCAACACACCTTTGAGCCTTGCTAAAGAAGCATCCGTGTAAACAAGGAACTCACCATGTGGATACGGAAATGCAAGAATAGGTCATGTAGTGAGGCATTCCTTTAGTGTCCTAAAGGATTGCTCGCATCTGTCTAACAAACAAAATTCTTCCTTTTTCTCCGAAGGGAAGTGATAGGGTGCACAATCGAGAGAAGTCTTGAACAAATATCCGGTAGTAACTGCTAATCCCATGAAGCTACACACCTCAGTCACCTTAGTGGGTGCTTTGGCCAATCCATAATGGATTTAATCTTGGAAGGATCGCGATGATACCTTCCTAGAAATGATATGACCCAAATCCGCACCTCTATCTTAAATAATGCACACTTCTCCAAGTTCTCATAAAGCTTCTGCTCCTAAAGATACTGAAGAACCTGGCAAAGGTGCCCCTCATGCTCCTCATGCGTACGTACGAGTAAATCAAAATGTCATTAAGGAAGATGAGTATGAAGTGATCTACGAAGGTCCTGAATACCCCATTCATCAAACTCATAAATACTATGGGGGCATTAGTCAAACCAAAAGGCACCACTTTGAACTCATAGTGCCCATATCTCGTATGGAAGGTGGTCTTATGAATGTCCACCTCCGAAATCCTTAGCTAATGATAGCTTGACTTAAGATCAATCTTAGAGAAAAAATGGCTCCCTTCATCTGATCAAACAAGTCATCAATACGTGGAAGGGGATAACGATTCTTGATCGTTGCCTTAGTCAGCTAGTGGTAATCAATACACAACTATAAGGATCCATCCTTCTTCACAAAGATCACCGGTGCACCCCAAGAGGATACCCTAGGATGGATAAGGCCTTTCTCCAAAAGGCCCTCAAGCTGCAACTTGAACTCATAGAGCTCTGGGGTGGTCATCGATAAGGTGCTCATGAGATAGGATCTGCTCTAGGAACTAGATCTATATGAAAATCAATCTCATGTGGGGGTGGTAACCCCGGTAGCTCCCCTAGAAAGACATCTACAAACTCTCTCAAAATGGGATGATCATCTAGCGATGGTCCACTTTGGACCCATCCTCTAATTGGTCAATAAGCGTAGCAACATACATCGACAACCCCGTCACACACACCACTTAAGCTACATAACGGAGATGGTGTGAATAGAAATGGGTCTCCTAACCCCTAATATCATCGACTCAACCCCTAAATCATCTATACAAGATATAACCTTGTGGTAACAATCCATCTGGCCTTGTGTGTAGATAACCAATCCATACCCAAAATGACTCCATATAAGCCCAAAGGAAGGACACAGAGATATGAGGTAGTGGTGAAAGGTCCCAAATCCACTACACTCCTTAACTAAGGATTCTACAAGGATCTTGGCCCCAGAAGCCATCTCAACATCCCAACTATGACCATGCCTAACTGCCACCAACCTGCATCACTCTACTAAAGATGGTGCAATGAAAGAATAAGAAGAACCAGAATCAAACAATACAAAGGTAGGAATACCACCAATGCTACCTGTAGTCTTAATGACTATAATCTGATGCTTTGCCTAGTGGTTCTCAACCACTACATAAATCCTGTGGCTACGTCCCATGTTGCCAATAGTTGGCTTTGAGATTTGTGTCTTACCCTTATTATTAGGGTTACGTAGGGTCTCTCCAAAACTATCCAAGTAACTCCACGTTCAAAACATCCTCTTGATCCTCCCCAATGAGTAGCACCTCCACTGGGTGCTCACGGAAGCCTATGGCATGGATCCTAATGATCCGGATACGGTCTACTAAGGTCTCGCGCTAGCGAGCTCCCTGGTGACCGAGCTCTAGGTCTACCCTATGTCTTGATGGGACCCTAGGAGTAGGCCCCATACTCCAACCTCTCTGTACATTAGATCTCTATGGAGGTCTATGAGGTGGAGTGGGACTAACGCTTTGTGGTCTAAATTATGACTGGGCTGAACCTTGTCCACCACGAGGAAGGGGTACTAACCCCCTCGATCTACTATCTTGCATTTCTTGTATGTAGCTATGGACTTAGTCTCTAGCCTACTAAGTATTCCCTAAGTATCCTCTACTATATAGGCCTTCCCGATGGCCTCAGCTAATGTCTGTGGACAATGGATCCTCACTTTGCATCTCCAATGTCTAGATTCGGGACCTAGATGAACTTTTGAATCCACACTTGCTCATCCTGCATGTACTCAACATAATGGAGTAGATCTAGAAATTGAATCTCATACTCTACTACTGAAAGAGATGCCTATCGGAGGTCATAGAACTCATCGATCCTCTACTTGTATGAACCTTTGTGATAAATATCTTCTCCTAAATCTCTCCTCAAATAGCTCCTAGTCACCTTTGTATTAGAATCTACATGAGAGATTCTTCTCCTCTGTCATCCACCATACTCCTGCTCCATCCCTTAGTAGATGGATCGCAACATGAGCTTTCATGTTTCTAGAACAAGGAAAAATCTTGAAGCAACCACTCAATCTCACTAGCAAGGCCTCTACCTAAAATCCACCTGTGTCACTAGAGTAATGTGATGACCAAATCTTCAGGATCTCCTTGATATGATATGTAGTTGTGGTCGACAACCTTTAGGTCTCTTTGTATGCTCATCCCTAAGCCTAGGGCTCCAAGACCTCTCTCTATGATATGAAAATATGTCACAATGTCCCCTCGGTGGTGATGCTTCTTTGGCTAACTCCACACGGGAGTTCTCTCCTCTATGTTCCTTGCTGGGTTGAGGAGATACTTGACCCTCAATGAAAGGGGCTCTATCATGGTTGGCTGCATGTCCTCCTAATCCTCCACATAGAGTGGCATTAATATCCCGAAGAGTTTGTAAAATCTGAGGTAGGATGGCTGCTACACCCCCGATCTAGTGGTGGTGGTGGTGGTAAATCGAGTCTCTATGAAAATTCCCCTGCCCCATCATCGTGCCTCTTTGCACTGAGACCAAAGCGAGAGTTAGTTCATTTTCTAATATTTACTCAGTTTTTTTCCATGTTTACTAAAATATGTAATTTCTAAACTAAGTTATTTTTAGATTTAAAAATTTGCTAGGTTTAAGTTTCATGTCCCAAGTTTTCTAATGTGCCCAATGGTCAAGCTTTTGAACCTTTGTTACGATACCAAGTGTGATGCCCACTAAAACAACCTAGGGTTAGTTAGGAAAATTATGGAATATTTTTTTTTGTTTAGAAGTGTCTACAACCAGGTTGTAAGACAATAGTTGTCACTAACAAGTTCTAGAAAAAGTTTAACCTATTAGAATATACTTTTCTTTTATAAGAATTATCGAGAGTCACTGAGGTCCAAATTTAGGGTTAGAAGTTTTGGGGATAAATTAACACCATACTCACTCTCTAATAGGCTAAGAGTTTCAATTTGATTTTTCTCACACTTAACACATTCAAAATTTCCCTAAATCATTCCCACTGGAGAGGAATTTTTCTCACCTTTCCAACGATATAAAGAAATCCTAACTCCTTGTAAAACTCCGTTATGGGTAAATGGCCGGGCCACTGGGGTCAAAATTTTCCACAAAGGGACACATGTTGAGTAGAGAAAAAGACCATTCTTTGGGTAGGTGGCTCATGGATTGGTGTCTAGAAATTTTCTTGCACGGGGGGAGAAAATTTCAATTTGTGCCTTCACCTCCCTGTCTTTGCTAGGGACACGTGTCGGCCTCCAAGCAAGCGGGGAGAAAATGATGAAAAGGCGAGGGTGGCGGAGGTTTTGTGGAAGTTTAGCCAAAGGGAGGGGAAAATAGACAAGCACACATGTGGGCCCATGCATCTATGGAGTATATTCTTCCAAGGCGAGGCGGAGTGCGGGGCCATGGGGTAAGACGAAAAATTTCCAAAAACAAAATTTCAATAGGGACGAGTGTCTGCGAGGGTTACGCCCCTCATTGTGCCACACGGTAGCCTCTAATTGGCTATAGGGTGGTGCGGCAAATTTCAAAAATTTTCGTCAAAATTTTTCTAAGTTTTCTAAGGGAAATTATTGGGCAAAAGGCCCGCATGGAAAATTTTCCCAAATTTTCCCAAGGAAGGAAAACTTCAAAGGGCCATAACTTTAGCTAGAAAGCTCAGTTTTGGGAAAATGAGGACTTTCTGGAAATCTCTCAACACCCTCTTTGAATAAGAATCATGAACTTTTAGGGGTCATTTATAAGAAAACATCCTGCAGGATTTTTAAAAGCAAATGGTAATTTTTAACTTATAAATTTGGTTCAATTTGATCTTCTCCTTCACTCAACATGCCAAATAGACATGGAGGATTATTCTAGAGAAGGATTTAGGATGTTTTAGGAAGGTGATTTTACTTTATTGATTCCAATTTGAATTTTTCCAACAATTGACAAAAAAAGACTGCAAAATGATTGTGAAAGCTTTAGGCCAAATTTTTGCAATATTTCAAATGATTTCCTTAAGTATTTTTGTAAAATTTGAGTTCCTTGATATTATAGCATGCTATATTTCAATTTTGATTATTAATTGCAGGTTCAAACTATGCATTTTAAATAAATTATTTGCAGTTTTAAAATTTACAATGAGATCAAATTAAAAGGGGTCCATCTAACTTTTTCATTGTTCAAGTATGGAAATTAATTTCTCATCTAGTCTAATACATTCAGTTGTTCTAATCAAACCATTCTAAATCAAAATGCAATATTGAATTCAATTTTTATACATTTCCAAAAGAGACAGAGACTGTATTACTCTCACATACATTTCTTCCTTTCAAACTAGAGATTCCAAAACATTGATAAAATCATATTTAACTTAACAATACAGTTTGGAAAGAACATTTCATTCATTAATAGATTTCCAAAGACAATTTTTACAACTCCTTTCTTTATTTCCTTCCAAAATCATTTATCGATTACACAGTATAGTGTTGCATTTTCTTCCACATTCTTTCAAGAAAAATAGAGTCTATAAATTTTCCACATTTCAAGTTTACAAATTTCATGTCTTTCTTTCAAAATCCATAAAAAATTATGTCTCTTTCACAATTGAATTACAGCTTTCATATACAAATACAACATCTTTTCTTTACAAAAATATATTACAATTTTCATCCACTTCAAAGTGGGAAAGGTTACAAAAGAAAATTATTTCACAAGGGAAAGTCAAATGTCTTTTCCTTTACTCCAGAACAACAACATGAAGATCCTCTATTTTCAATTTTGATCACATCAAAAGTGGGGAAAGGCAATGCTCTCCACCTAACCAAGACATCCAATGAAAAGAGAAGCCATCCTTCATTATTGGCCCCCGAGCCCCAACCAAAATGTAATAAGAAATGGATATCAACCCATGACAACAATAGGCTTCCACAACACACAATATTATTTCAACATGCATATTCAAATTAAAACAAATTTCAACACAAGACAATAGTTTACAACTGCATTTGAAAACATTCAAACAGAACTCAAGATTTATCATGCAAGCCAAAGGAGCAAGGACTATGGGGGAAGATACTTATGCCTCCCAATGGGAATTAGGCATCCACCTATAACAAAATACCAAAATAATTCATCACACATATCCTTATGCCCCCACAATCCCTCCTTATGCCCCCAAAAAATTTCCTTATGCCCCCACAAAGTAAGAAATGTAAGCTATTTCTTTTCCATGGTGGATCCCAAACCCAAACTCCCTCCACAAGAATTCTAATGCCATTGGCATTCCCTTATGCCCCCACATGAATTCCCCATAGCCTTCTCCTACACCATTCCTATGGCAGTCTACCCAACCAGCCAACAAATACACAAAAACATGCACCATTCATACATACACAAAAGAAATAACAACATAAGAGAAGAGCTAAGCTCCTACCTCTTCATGGTAGATTTTGTTTCCAAACAACAAGCTTTCAATGCCAAAAATACAGTCCCAAAATCGGCAACCAACAAGCATGCAAAGTTCTCCAAATATTCTCCAAGCAAGAGCTCCCAAACAACAAGAAAATGTGCCCCAAAAGGAAGTATGCAAAAGTTTAACAACCCAAAACAAAGCAAAGAGTTTGAATTTTATAGAAGAGGGAAGAGAAAAGGATGATGTGGTTCAATGTAGTATGCCACATCACACATCCTCAACTCCAACACAAAATACAAATTTCATTCTCCCAAGCACAATAAATATGTGGGTGAAAATATGACAAATTTGAATTTCCAAGGAGGTGGAGTGTTTCATACTCCAAAATCTGACTTACACAGTTCTTACAAAATCTTACACACCCCTTACATATTTAATACAAAGAGCCATCAACTTCTGTTATTGCTTTCTTATATCCAAATTTGATTTATTTAACTTTTGACCATATGTTTTCTCACATTAATCTACCACAATTTGATTAAATAAAAGAAAGGGACACATCACTAATAAAATACATACAACAATAAAAATAACCACATTAATAAAATATACAAAACCCCTTGGTCACATTCAAAGGTGATTCCCCCCATGGGAATCCCTAACAAAATGACACACACACACACAAAACATGTTGCCATGGTGACCGTGTTGAATTAATCTAGAATTTCAATGTGGTTGGTCTCCAATCCCTCAATGTTTGTTGTGATATTTAACCTGCAAAACACAAATACCTCCTTTGGCCTCGTGGCCATATCATAACATCCAATATGATATAAAAATAATCACAAAATCATCTAAATATGTGAATGACAACAACATTAAGGCAATTTAACAAAAGAACTTACAATTTATATCAACAACATGAAAGTAACAACTGTATCATTTGTAATTTAATCAACCACTATATCATCATCATATAATGTCCATTTTCTAGTCTACTCACAATATCCAAAAATCACATGCCGAACAACATTCACCATATATCCATGTCAAATAGTATATCATCATCCACATATGAGTGTCTCTATTAATCATCGTGCATCATAACCAAATCAAGATCAAAATAATCCATGATCCAACATCTAACATCATACTAAATCAAAGCATAATAATGTTGATAATGTAATCAACAGTATCAAGATCAGTGTCAAAAGGTGTTAAAGGGAAGTGGGTACTACAAACTAAAAGTACATCTAAACTCATGCTTGAGATGTTGTCTTTTGGATTTCTAGAGGGATTCCTCTAATGTGTTAGAAGAGAAAGGATTGAATTTATATTGGAGAGTGGGATTAAGGGCCTTAAGGTAGATTTTCATAAGCTTTGATTATGAATATTGTGATTGACTTATATGGAAATAATTTTCCATTTCTTAATAAAGCCTTGTGTAGATTCATGAGCCCCTTTCTTAAGGTTTATAAACCTTTGTAAAGTGTTTTCAGGAGGTCTTGTTGTTCAAATTTAGATATGAGAGCCTTGAATAAGTCTTCTAAGTCAACTATCAAGTTGGGAGGAAGATGGTGATACTATTATAGTGCTTCGCCTATGAAATAATTTTCTAGAAACTTAGGAGTTGTGTAGGTATTTGTTTGAATCCATTCTTTGTAGAGATTTCCAAAGGTCTTAAGATAGAGGAATGGATCCATGGAGCCATCGTAAGAGATGGTAGGGACAATCTCTCCCAATTCCATGGAAGAAATGTATGGAGCTAAAGGTTCATTTTGGATAGTTTGTAACATATTGCTCCAAATTTGCAGAGGAGGAATAATATTATTATCTGCATCCACCAACGGAGGGGGTTGTAAGAAGGTATGCTAGGTGTAGACATCATTTTTCACCCCTAGGTGACCTGATGCACATTAATCACACTATCATTATTCAATTTATCATCACTATCCTAAGTATATTATAGTTTACCATCATAAACACTCATTTACTATCATAAAATATAATTTACCCTCCCATAACCACCTAAAAAAATGTAGCCTAATTTATCCTACCCATCTTAAAACCCTAACCTCTTCCTACACTGATTCATAACCTCTCATCATTAAGAAAAAACAACAAACCTCACATAGAAAGTTGTTTTGACCATTTGAAATTATTCTGGTTTATTTTCAACTATTTTTGACCACAATTGATGGTTATCCATGATCATTGGTGATCGTTACATGATGTCGTTGATTCTATTTAACCACCATATTCCTCTATTTATCAATTATTCAAAGATTGGATTTAGGAATGGATTGTTGCACCTCCATATGACATCACTACACTTGGAAATATCAACACTTTATTGTCAGTCCTTGGAGAAATATCATCAAAAACTCTACAATGATTTTGGAACTCTATCACCCTCAGAACCACTCAACAAGGTTAGTATATTTTCATTTTTCTTTTCAATCATATTTTATATTAATTATATTCTATAATCATTCATCTACACCATCCTCTATAACAAATTTACATTGTGTCTTTCACAAAATCATTTTTAAATTTTTGGAATACTTTAAATTTTTAATAGTGATTGCCGTCGATTCTGATGACCTTCGATCGGTGCCCTAATCATATTTTCCTTCATTAGCCTTTCAAACACATTTATATATATATTTTTCTAAACCTCACATGTTTCTAGCATCCCTCTAGTCTATCTTAGCACTGTCAAACTTCATCTTGTATCAAAAAAATATGTTTTATCAAATTTTACCAAAGTAAGCCTTTTTCCATGATCTCCCCAATCACCGTCAATCTCTGTCTTTTTAGTCATTTCTAACAATTATTGTTATCATTGTGTTGTCATTAATTTCAAAGTATGATGTTGTCAAGTGTTATCATTGGGTTTAATTGATGTAAAAGAGCTAAGGGACATGAATGTTGATTGGTAGTGTCATGTCAAGTTGATTTTCTTATTATGATTTCATGGAGTTGCATGTGTTCTTGAGTTTTATAGTGGCTTGTAGGAGTGTGATAGTGACTTGCAGAGGTACGGAGGATGTTTTGATGATGTCATGCAGTGTGTTGAAGGTTATTATAGGTTTTCAAGGATGGATAAGTGATGATGAGGTCATATTTGGTGAAGCAAACATGTTCAAGGTTCTTTTTTTTGGTGTCTAAGAGTGCAAATAGGGGATGCCATGGTATCTAGGTATACAATATACCTATTCTCTATCTCTATGTGTTATAATGAGGCGTGTAGGTATTATTTCAGCTTGGAAATGCAAATGTAAGTTATTTTAGAGATGTGGTAAGTAATTTATACCCCATTGGTGAAGTTTGAGGTCATTACTTTGAGTATTTTGCATGGAAAGTGAGTTTTAGGTCTATTCCTAGACCTAGCCCTTGAGAAAAGATACCCTAGTATGGTGGAGTCATAATTTATGAGTATATTTGAGAAAATGTGAGAATTGGATAATGTGTGACAGGTTTATATGAAGGTGTGGTCCAAATTTCAGGTCTTTTTGTTGAATATTTTGCAAGTTATTGCATTTTTTCCCTTACCAAGTTTTGGAAGTGAGAAACCAAGGTCAAATTTGGCCTTTCTGATGCTCATTGACACGTGTGTGATTTTCATAAGGATCCAAGATCTGGGGATAGTTTAAGATGTATACAAATAAGGTTTTCCAAGTGGAATGAGGTCATTTGATCGTCATAGTTTTATGAACAATCGTTAAGAAGGTAAACAACTTTTAAACCCTCTCAAAACCCTAGTTAAGCAATGACTAGAGAGAACTTAGTTGTAGTGGCCCAGAATGGTTTATTTGATCAAATTTGATGATTTTAGCTTGTAGATGAATCCTCTATATTTCCCAAGAGGTATTTAGAGTTTGTGACATTATGTAAGTCCCACTCGTAAATTTAAATTTCTTTAAAATTTCAGATTTGTGCTCAAATTGTTCATTAAACTTGTTACTAATTTAGATTTTGAGAAATTATGGGAGTTTTTATAAATTTCCATGATGGTTTCAATCATGTTTTTTCCTTGGTAGGTCTCTTGAAGTCATTCTTACATGATTGGTTTTGGGCAGTTTGAGGTGACCTAGTTGCGAAGTTTTTGGAGGTGTTACAATCAGATTTATGACATTAATTGAGTTTGGTGAATACCCCAAGGTCATGATATTTCCATTTGTATATTAAAATTTCATGGATGAGGTCATTTGATGTGGTTTTGAGATTTGTTTTTGAAGACTAGTTTTGGGGCAGCTTGGTTGTGCTTGTTCTCAAGAGGGTTTCATAAGATAAGATATTTTTGTAGTGTAGTTCATGGTTTTGGAGTTTTTTTAAGGCTTAAAAATATATATATATTAGTGGTGTGTGTGCTTTTTTGAAGGTTTTTATTATTTAGAACATTCTAATTTTGGTGAGTTTGTTGTTTGGGTGTTTTAGGGTTTTTGAGTCCTAATGGAGGTCTAGATGGTTATATATGGTGTTAGAAACCTATATGGTATTATGTGTGATGTTATTATGTTTTGGGTAGTGATTATACTCTATTATGGATGACCTACACATTTTAATTTCATGAGACATGTATAAAAGCAAGTTGTGTGGCTCATTTAAGCTAGTTTAGAAAGTGGGAGAAAAGCTGTGAGCTTGATGTCCGCTTGAAGGAAGTGAAGGAGGTATTTTTGACCATGAAGAGAGGGAAATGAAGATGTGATGATGTTATAGAGTGTATTATATTATATGGGTGAGCTAGGTGAGATGTTTAAATAAGATTGAAGAAGAAACATGTGTGCAAGGAAGGATAGAGGAAGTTTTGAGAGAGATAGAAGGAGAGTGAGCTTCATTGTGTCATCATCAGTTGTTGAAGAAAAATTTTAGAGATGGAAAACATATCAGATGGATTTTTTTGGTGCTAAGTCATATTTTGTGGTTGGATCCTCCTTGTATGGTTAGTGCTATACTAAATAAGAGGTTGGTTCTCCTTGTGGGGTTGGTGCCTCACTAAACCTAGGGTTGGTGCTCCTTGTTGATTTGGTGCTCAAATAAATTTGAAACAATGGCTATATAATTTTTTTTTCAGTGGGTTTTCTTCCCCTTGAGGGTTTCCCACTTAAATTTTGTGTTCATATGTTCTTATGTTTCATTTTCATGCATGGATGGTGTTGTGTTTTCATGATTCATGTTAAGTTGGTTTCAATGATTAGACTAAGTGGAATTATTTATAAATGCTAAAGTAAATTTAAATGAAAGTATTAAATTCCCATTGATTCACCCCCTTTGAGTGCTTGTGCTTCAAAAATTTGGTATCACAATAGGGCCTTTAAATAAATCTTAATAAGTTTGAAGTGATCCTATAAAGCACAAGATGGCTAAAAAGTTGAGAAGAGAATGTCAAGAGATAAGATATGTGGTTAAGAAAGATGAAGAAACTATCAAGGATCTCAAAAATCAGTTAGAGGATGCATGTACAAGTCTGAAATCAAAGGAAGCGAGTGTGATAAGTTAAGGACTAACCTTTGTTATTTTGAAGAAAATAATGATAAATAATCAAAGGATAGTTACAATAGTGCTTATGATGATCTTGGAAATGAAGAGGTTGAGGAAGACTTGCATGTAGAGTTGGTGATTCAAATAAGGAAGAACTACAAGTTAGTGTCAATTATCAAGGGCTATGAGACCCAAGTTGAGTCTATGACATTAATTCTCAAGACTAAGGAAGAATAATATGTCAATATCAAGACAAAGGTAGAATCCATGAAGGTTAAAGAGGATTATTTTACTAAATTGGAGAACTTGAAGGTAGAATGGAGAAATCATATAGTAGGTTAAAGACCTATGAGAAGTTGGAGAAGAAATCTAAGGCTCTAAATGATATTTTGAGTAGTCAAAAGTCATCTAGTGAAAAATTAGGTCTTGGATTCATTGAAGATATCAAAAGAGCTATGAAGGTGTCCATAAAGGTCTTGAGGATCAAAAGGAGAATGCTAGTACAAGAAAGGTCCGTCTAAAGAGAAATGCAAGGTATCATCCCATCAGGTAGCCCAATGTTATGACATATGCAATTTTGTTTCATAGTTGTTATCATGCATGTAATCAATATGGTTATAGATATAGAAAATGTATAATGTCTTCCAAAATGTGTATCCACAGGGAAAATGAAGGAATTATCATTCATGAGGTATGTATTTTGTTGTTTGTTACCAATGTCACCAAAAAGGTCACATTTCTAGGTTTTTTCATCTTGATCCATCTAGACAAAACAAGAATTTTGTTTCTCCCAAAGTTAAGGAAGTGTGATGCCTAATCCAGTCAAGTATAGAAGAGTATTTGACCCTATTAATACGATCATGAAGAAGCCAAAGACTATGAAAAATGACTTAGATTATGTAGATGAAGTAAAAGACAAGGAACATGTGAATGTCATGATCAATCAATCTTCAAGTCAAAAAGGATTGTTATCCCTGATTGAGACTAAGCTAGTGGTTGAGAAGAGTCATGTGCATTTGAATTCCATCCAGAAAAAGGAGGAGAAGATAGACAAGGTGTATTTCAAGCCTAATGTGCCAAAGAAGAGAAAAAGGATCTTAAGGACTGACTGCAAGTTGGATAATAAGGACACAGAGATTTGGGAATATCTTGACTTTGTGCTTTTTTAGAGATGTGTAAAGGTATGGTTTGTCTTCTCAAAGATTATTGAAGAAATCTATTAGAAAATTAAAGCATAGGTATGATCTACCAAGAATTTTACACGGTCAGTAATGAAGATAAGAAGTTCCATAAGCATGGGTATGAAGACCTAAAAGTATATATGGTAACTTGGTATGTTGCTATTCTTCAATAAAAGGAATTTTGGGCTCTAGAAGATTTATGAAAGGTATGTGTTTGAGGACCGAATTTGAAGTCCTAGATCTTCCTTGGATTATGACCATATGTTTTGAGTTACTAAGTAGGTTTGAAATCTTGACAAGTCATGATATACTATTAGAAATCTATATCAATTAAATAAGTAAGGAAAAGGATAAATGTGTGTTCAAGGTCTGCATAAGTCATATTGCAAGAGAGGTGCATCAATAAAGTTTATGATAACCTAGTTAGTCCCATCCAATTTCATGAAATATCATTATAAGGGACATTCATGATGTTGTAAAGTGTTAAGATGGTCTTATTATGACTTGAATTGCTTGTCACTATGTAAATAATGTAATAAGGTTTGTAAATAGAGTAGTAAGTTCAAAATCGGGGTTTGTATGCTCGAAACAATATTATTAGAACACTTAAGGATATTTGTGGTAGGATTGTAGGGATATATGCTAGAAAAAGTGATACGGTATGTAATTTTATGATAAAGTTGTTTTTATGAAGGCTGTTGGGGTCGATGGTATGTTAAAGTCATGATATAGAAAATCTTGGCATGAAGAAGTGAAATAATTCTAGGTATGATGCTTACAAGGTATGATTAAAATAAGGGGGATTTTATTGGTCCCTTGTTGTTGGTTCAAGGTTGATGTCAAGGAGATAGGGGATTATATCAGATTCCTTGTTGACACTAAAGATGAAGTTGATGAAGATACAAATTGCTTTGTGTTGAGATTCAAGTTTGAATCTTCTATTTAGGTCTATGCTATATTTCCCATGGTATGAATTCCATTTTGGATCCATAAGAGTATCCTTGAGACCATAATGAAATAACATAGTGAGATCCGAGAGTGAAGAACATGAGCGATTACGAGGGTGCAAAAGGTATCCTTGTCTTGACATGCTCATGTACTATTCAAGAGGCATGGAAGCTCAATGTAAGTATTGTAAAATATTTTCTAGCATATCATATTGAAGAAAGACATAAATAGAGATAAAAATATTGGGTTGTTGAGTCTCTTAGCATGAAGTGTTGAATGTTCCCTGTACATGAGTTGTAATTTCTCAACTCGAAGAATGAGTGGTATCATCCGCTACAACTATATGAAGATTAAATGAGGTATGTTTTTGATCTATCTTGTTCAATTCATGAAGTCATGGTGTAAGGTAGAGGTATGTTACTAGGATATGTTCACTAAGAAGATATGGTGTTAAGACCGTCTATTTGAAATCTTGTTTGAAACATTTATATTTTGTGGAAAGGTATGTAACTCTTGATAGCGTTGAAGTTATGATTAGAAACTAGTGACAAAGGGAAAGATTTGGGAAGACAAAGTTGAAGAGACATGGAAAATTTTCCGTGTTGGGAGGTACAAGTATGATATGGAAAGGATTGAGATTAAATGTGTCAAGACAAAAATGTTGTTAAGTAACTGAGCATGCAAGGTATGTTGATGCTTGGAGCTCCATAAGTTTGTATAAGATGCAAAAGTTTGTTCTCCAAAAGGTTTTATAGGTAATGAACCAGGTTGAAGGTGTTTTAGAACTAGTACATGTAAAGAGAAGAATGAATGAGAAATGGGGTACATCAATAAGGTGGTGTGAATACCTAGAAGGTAAATTCATAGTACAATGTTGTAAAGTAGAAGCATCAAGGTGCTTTCTTGATCAAAAGAAGTATAGAGATATTGCGAGTAGTTGGTAAAAACCTAATTAGTCCTATGATAATCAATAAATTGTGTTATAAAAATATGTATGATGAATTTTTATATATGTTTAAGGAATGTTGAGTTGTTATAAGAGCCATTGGTGCATTTGATAATGCATGATCATGATGAAAGTTTCTAAAATTCAGGTTTATACGGTGACATCAAGTATAGTGAAAAATGAGTATTCAGTTTTTATTGTCTAAGTTTGATGCTATAAAAGTACATGATAAGGTTTGATGGCTTAAGGAACATGAAGTAAACCTTAATGAGTTAATTTAATGCTTAATTGTTGTCTTGGATCATGCCTTAAGAGTTATGTTTGGTATGTGAACTTCAAATACATGATTCTAGTATATAAATGTTACTTGAAGAAAAAAATGTGAACAAATTTGAGTATGAACAAGTGATAGTGTGTATTGAACTCCTATTATAAGAGAAATTGTATTGATTTATCTCAAGGGGAGTGTGGCTACTCTACTTTGTAGGATTCAAGGTATGAAATTTTTTTCTTGATTTCTTCATAAATGATATGAGTTTGTGCATTAGATGAGCACATTTGGTGTAGTCAAAGATGAAGATGTCCTATTCTATCTGAATAAGGTCTGTTAAGATCATATGAAAATAATTTTTCTCAAGGAAATATTTTAAAATTTGTATAGGTCTAAGGGTGAGTTAAGAAGAGTTCCATGAGAAGGTATATTGTGTTAAGAAGCCATGAATATGTGTATTCTTTTTAGTGGTATGATGTACCATGAAAGTTTGATTCATTGAAGTCATTATAGAAAGATGAGAGGTATTGGTAGATGAGATGAGATTTTGGCATTAGAAAAGATGATAAAAGTAAGAATGAGCATTTGTTTCGTGTCTAAGGTCATGTTAGAGAAGTCATGTTTCTTAGACCAAGAAGGGGGTAAGTAGGAGCTATGAAGGCATGTATGAAGTCAAGAAAGTCATAAGTGGCATGATAAGTTCAAGGTATCATTAATATGAATTTTTTTATTTGTCATTAATGTCAAATGGGGAGAATTTGCTGATGGCATGAGAGTACTTTAGGGGGAGATGTTTCTTTGTGTGTTTTTCCACCAATGACAAAGGGGATATTGTTTTCATTCATGTCAAATTATGATGTTGTTACTATTTTTATTTAGTGTCATTGATGTAAAAAGAGATAAGGGACACAAAGGTTGATTGGTCTTGTCATGTTAAGTTGAGTTTATTTTTGATATTACATGGAGTTTCATGGGTTATTGAGTTGTATAATGGCATGCGAATGTGATAGTGACTTGCAGAGGTATGGAGGATGTTGTGATGATGTCGCACAATGTGTTGAAAGTTATTGAAGTTTTTCAAGGATGGATAAGTGATGAGGAGGTAATATTTGATGAAGAAATCATGTTTAAGGTGTTTATTATTGGTGTCTCGGAGTGCAGATATGAGGTGATGACATGGTATCTAGGTCTACACTATACCTATTATCTAGCCCTACGTGATCTAATGAGGTGTGTAGGTATGATTTCAGCTTGGAAATGAAAATGTGAGTAATGTTAGAGATGTGATAAGTTGTTTTTATCCCATTAGGGAAGTTTTAGGTCAATACTTTGAGCATTTTGCATGGAAAGTGAGTTTTTAGGTTTGTTCCTAGACATAACACTTAAGAAAGCATGCCCTAGTATGGTGGAGTTAAAAAAATTATAATTATATTTGAGGAAAGGTGATAATTAGATAATTTTTGGAAGGTGTATATGAAGGCATGGTCCAAATTTTAGGTCATTTTATTGAATATTTTGTAAGTTATTAAATTTTTACCCTTACTGAGTTTTGGAAGTGAGAAACCAAGGTCAAATTATTTCTGATGCTCATTGGCACATGTGTGATTTGCATGGGGACCCAATATATTTTGGATCATTTTATAGGTATAATAAGGAGCTTTTTCAAGTGGAATGGGGTCATTTTATCATCAAAATTTTATGAAAAATCGTTAAGAAGGTAAACAACTTTTAAACCCTCAAAACCCTAGTTAAGCAACGACTAGAGAGAAAATCATTGTAGTAGGCAATAATGGATTGTTTGATCAAATTTTATGATTGGATATTGCAGATGACTCCTCTATATTTCTACATGTGGTATTTAGAGGTTATGACAATATGTGGGCCCCACTCAAAAATGTAATTTTTTGGAAAATTTTAGTTTGTGCTCAAGTTGTCCATTAAACCTGGTAACTAATTTAAATTTTGAGGAAGTATGGGAGTTTTTATACATGTACATGATATTTTTAGATCATTTTTGTGTCCTTACGAGTTTTGTTAAAGTAATTCTTACATAACTGGTTTTGGGGAAGTTTTGGGTAGTTTGAGGTGACCTGGTTGCAGAAGCTTTTTGGAGGTGCTACAATTAGATTTATGACATGAGTTAAGTGTGGTGATGACATGGTTGCAAAATATTTTGGAGGTGCTATAGTAAAATTTATGAAATGAGTTAAGTTTTTTGATGACCATGATGTCATGCAATTTAAATTTATATAGTACACTTGCATGGATGAGGTCATTTGATGTGGTTTTGAGCCTTGTTTCTGAAGACTAGTTTTGGGGTAGTTTGGTTGTTAATGTTCTCAAGAGGGTTTCATGACATTAGATGTTTTTATAGTGTGTTTCATAGTTTTGTAAATTTTTGAAGGCTTAGATGACATGTATAAGTTTTGTGTGTGATTTGGTGAATGTGGTTTTTCTCTAGAACATTTTTTTTTTTCCAGTTGGCTATTTTGGTGCTTTAGGGATTCTTGAGTCCTAATGGAGGTATAGATGGTTCTAGATGATGTTGGAAACCTATATGGTTCTATGTGTGATTTTTTTATGATGTTATTATGTTGTGGGGAGTGATTTTAGTGAGATAGGTATAATATAAAGTTGTGTGGCTCATTTAAGCTAGTTAAGATTATGTGAGAAAAGTGCAAGCTTGAGGATTTGTTAAAGGAAGTGAAGGAGATATTTATGACCATGAAGAGAGAGAAATGAATATTTTATGATTTTAAAGAGTGCAATTTAATATGGGTGATATAGGTTAGATGTTTAAATTATCTTGAATAAGAAGCATGTGTGTAAGGAATGCTAGGGAGAAATTATGAGAGAGATAAAAGGAGAGCGAGCTTCATTGTGTCATCATTAGTTGTTGACGCAAAATTTGAGATATGGAAAATATATTAGATGGATTTGGTTAGTGATGAGTCATCTTTTGGGTTTGGATCCTCCTTGAAGAGTTGGTGCTCTACTAAATCGGGGTTAGTTCTCCTTATGGGGTTGGTGCCTCACTAAACATAGTGGTTGGTTTTCCTTGTTGCGTTGGTGCTCAAATAAATTTGAAAAATGGATATATAAAGTTTTTGTTAGTGTTTTTCTTATCCTTAAGGGTTTTTCTTAAATCTAGTGTTCATACGTTCGTATGTTTTATTTTCATACATGGATGGTGTTGTGTTTTATGATTCATGTTAAGATGGTTTGAAAGGTTAGATTAAGTGGAATGGTTTATAAATGCTAAAGTAAATTTTAATGAAGTTAGTAAATTCCCACCGATTCACCCCAATGGCTGTGCTTCCAAAAATTATCATATTTTCATCAATCTATTCGGCCTAATCATTGTCTTAGAAGATGTATTCTTTGTAGATGTTTGTTCTAGGTTTATTACACCCTATCATAAGTATATACGATCTCCCAATCATCTAGAAGTGTTTAGTGTTAGAGAAGTTCAACATCATCCATGAAATCAGCCCATGTGCCATTTTCCTCACTACCGACATCGAAGACATTGAGGAGAAACATGAGATCATACAAGAATAACGTGAATTCATGGAACAATGTTGGTATCACTATTTTGAGGAATTCGATCTTACCACATATCTAGATTGGGCCACTTACAACCCAGAGTAATATCTATCCATCCCTCTTGAATTATAAATTACATTTTCATTATTTTACGATCATTATAAAATCACTCGATCATTGTATAACACAAGTTAACACCCTTCAAGGAAGCCTTTTAGATTTTGGGATTGGCCTTTTCCAAGAAAATATTTACATCCTTATATAATATTTTTTTAGCTATATTTATATATAAGCATTCTCACATGGAAAAAGGAGGAGCCTCTTGCATTGTCTATACCAGTCATCCCGACATTGCATTTTCGGTCAAAGTATCGGTAATCATGCCTTTATTTGATTTTTTTTGTATTTCAACATAATAATAACTAACTGAAATTCACCATAAACACTAGGAACCAAATTTTGAGATTGGACCTATAAATGTGATTTTGCATTTGGGTCATGTTAGCTATTATTTTAGATTGGGATAAGGTCATTTGATATATGAGCTTAACTATTACCATGTTAGGATACATAAAAGAAGAATGAAATTTGTTTTCGGGTTTTTTTCATGATTATCATGTCCATTAGGGGAGTTTTAGGAGATCCATTTTGATCAGTCCGTAGGGAGGAGTCTAATAATGGTCTGAAAATATTTGGTTAAGACATGGAAGGGTCATTTCCGTGGCATCGATAGATATATTTTGAAAATATTCATCGTTTTTAGGGGTAAATTATTAGTTGTCATTGAGATTATAGATGATGGATCGGGATCTATATTGTCTTTGAGTGACACCGCTCTAGATGATTAGAGAGATAAGGCTAGAAAAATAGAGTTTTATGGGTGAAATTGGGATGACTAGGTAGATTAACGCTTATAGGATGAGAGCTATAAAACTTAGGATCATGAATAGAAGATGTAGGCACAAAGGGATATCCCATAGAGAATTTTAAGGGGTTTAGTTGTGTGAAAAATATCCTCAAAGGTGACATATTTATAACCTAGAAGTTGAAAATAAGGCTCTAGAAATATGTGCTTTAGAAATAATCGGCTCTGTATAATTATTACACAAGGGATGATGGCATAAGGATATAGATTCAAATAAGAATAGAAAAAATAAAAAATAAAAAAATAAAAAAATAAAAAAATAGGATCCATTGTGTAATAGGGTTTACATAGGGGCTGAAGGTGTCTAGAAGTAGATGTGACAAAACTAGATAAAATAAACCCTGGGTGATGGTGTTTGTTCAAAAAAATTCTTAGGGTTTTGGGGATTTTTTAATTCCTAGCTGAAGCTAAATTGAAATATAGTTGTTTTTAATGAGTTGTGCTTGATCGAAGGTGTGTAGGATTCACACCATGTTCACTGAGTATGTATGTGAGCCAAAGATGTGTCTCAATATCTCACACTCCTAAATCATTCATTTGAAAAGGGTATTGAGGAAAAAATTAGGAAACACATATGTACTAACAAACAAGGGGTAGACTTGAAGGGGCTACAATGAGCACTTGGGTTGTATATCTAGAGGGTAGTAATCCCTACACTAGGTCAACATAGGGTTTCTAAGGCTTGTGGTAAATATAGAGGAAATAACCTTACTGAGATAGCGGTGGTTGGGTGTAGAGAGGTATATATCAATAATAAACATACATAATAAGACTGAAATGAAAGTGGTGATAACTAAGGAGATGATATGGGTAAGAGTACTATGCTAACTAACATCTAAACATGTACAATACTAAGCTAACATAACACAATGAAGAAGGAAATGAACTTACTTATGAAAATGAAAAGAAATTGTTAGATAACTCACATTGTACCCGTAGTTTGGTCACTCGATGTATATATCTCTCTAGAAGTAGTAGAGAGAGAGAGAGAGAGAGAGAGAGAGAGAGAGAGAGAGAGAGAGAGAGAGAGAGAGAGAGAGAGAGAGTCACTATTAGGTGGAGAAGGGGAACACCGTTCCTATCCTAGACTCACTATAGGTGACCTAATAATGCAAGAAACCATCCAAGAAGAAGAGTATCCAATCCAATCCAAGAAAGATGCAAGATAAACCAAGAGATAGGTGAGAAGATGTGAAGATGGCATAAAATAATTGAGATGATGGCAATCCCAATGATTCTAGCTTCCTTTTCTTATGAGTGTCAAATGAGTGTGGATATATATATATATATATATATATATATATATATATATATATATATGCCATCACCCATGGGTGATGGCATGAACTATGAGGAAATATAACACCTGCACCATCATAGGTGATGAAAAGAGGTAAGGTGTTATGAAAAGTGAAAATAGTGTGTCATAGATCATGAATGTGGATAAACAAGGTGCCAAGTGATGAGATACAAGAAAAAAATTGTGAATGTGATGTGCATGAGACCTAGTAAGACATGAATACCTAGTGTAAGGAAAAATAAGGCCAAGACTAAATAACAACACTCTCTCCGTCTCTAACCCATAATGGTTACATGAATAACCATTCCCCATTCCTAGAAGGCCCCTTAAGGAAACCAATCTAGAAATAGATGCATTAGTGACCCTTATCTGCACAAAGGAAACTTTTAGTCTCGGGTATGAAAGTTGAAAAGTGAAAAATTAGGTGTATAAAATCACTACCATTGTTGTTGTTATGGTTATTTGTCTCTTTCTCGCACCATGGTCTTCACCATACACAACCCATTTTGTAAGTACATATTTTTCAAGGTGGCAACCAATTTAACATTCCACACTCTTCTACCTCTTTTCAAGTATATAATACACACGTATACATATATTATTTTGAGTTGAGTTCTCAAATAATTTATCAAATTCAACTCAAAAGAGGGGGAATTCATTAGGGTATATTCTACACCTACATGCATACTTCTAGGTTTAAGAACACATTTTTGCAAGGAAAAACTCTCATAAATATTTTTAGATACCAAAATTTTACAAAAATTACATAAAGGCAAGATTGTACATAAAGGTCATGATCATATAAATGTTCATGACCCTACCATACATTTCTACCCTAGGGGAAGTTATACTTGGTTTTTAATAGTTTCCTATTTATACTTATGGATATAGGTTTTGGAATTATATTAGACTCAGTTAACACAATTAATTATAGTGTAAATGAGGCATGAATATTTCAATCCTTCTCTACTTCAGTACTCAGTTAAAGTTACAAAATATAGGATTTTGCGGGCATGAGTCTCCTTCTCCATTATTAGTTTAACATCCTACACACTTCTACTCAAAAATACAACACATAGAAAGGGAATGGAGGAATGTATTATCTTTTACACCTTATATCTATATATAAAAAATGGGCTTGAATCCATCCACAACTGTGTGGCTTGTGTGGTTGTATAAGTTATTGAAGAAACTAAGCTCTTTGTAGGAATTATTTCCTATCCTCATTCAAAGGGGAAGATATCATGGTTATTGAAAAATTTGATACACAACTTTCTTCCTTAAGGGGTGCATTGGTACCTCTCTCTATTAATGTGTATCTATCTTCTATTATGTGTTGAGTTATATGCACCCAATACTATGGTTTCTCCTTCAACACAATTGGGGACTAATCACCCACAATCATTTGAAAATTAAAAAAATCCAAGTCTCCAATTGCAAACAAGGAACGAGATCTCCTCACTATGCAAAACAAACATGTGTATTATTTCCATGTTTTACATCTCTTTATTTCACCTTATACACATTTCAAATTCTATATTTACATTTGAGTTACATTTCAAATTATACTATAAACATTGACTACATTATGTGTTGCAAATTTCATCATGGTGCATGTCAACACCAACACACTTAGACAATAAATACTTTCTGCAAAGAAAAATGTGTTTACAAACTCAAGTACCATTTTTATTTAAGCATGTAATATTAGTTTCATACTTAAAGGGTAGGTAAATGTAAAGTCTCAAATTTGACAATTTATCAAATTAACACTGCTAGTGTTTAACACTTAATTAAAATTTAGGTAAATTTAATTAGGTGTAGGATATATTAGAGTTGATTTACAAATATAAAAATAATGGTTCAATATAAGAACTAATTCATATTCACAACTAATATTAGATAGGAATAATTAACATACAAAAAATTACACTAACATATAATTAAAAGCATAAAACAAAGGTATAAAAGCATTTAGCTAGTTTCCATATATTTATGGAAGGATATAAGACTTTGTAGAAAAGAAATTGGAAGAATTGAGTCTTAGAAACCATTAAAAACTGGTCCGGAACTATGTCTACACCTAGTTCAAGACCATACCATATGGTCCAACCCCTTCTATATTTTCTTGGACCTACTCTAAACATGACTCTACAAATTTCTAGGTTGTTAACTTCTTGGATTTTTTTGTTGCTATCAAAACCAAGTTGTCACACATGCAAAAAGATCTCAAAATGGACTACACATCACCTCAAACCTTATCCATGGATAAAGAGTCATACAAAACAAACATTATAAGGGTTTTGGGCACCCCCACACACCGTCGACATTGGTACTACTCGAAGAATCTCGCAAACCGTACATCATTCTCCACCTATCATGTGATATCTAGATAGATCAATCATATTTGAAAATTTATTTGACCATGCTTTCTTTGACTTGGATCTTGCTAAAAACACTTAGAGAGAGGATGTTTAGATGCTTGTAGATGAGAGATATGACTTCCTTGACCTAGTTTGTAGCTTTAAACATGATGTGGGTGCTGCCCTAATGAATTTAGATGTGTAATACTAAGATTTTGGGAGATTGAATGTGTTTTGTAAGTATAAGAAGTGAATACTCTATTGTATTTCCTTAGGAATTCCAAGTTAGAAAATGAGGTAGTATTTACTTGCTTATATAGGGTTATATAGATGATTTTTCTAAGAAAGGATGACCTAGATAAAATATAAGACCCAACAAAAGATTTGAATTTGAAAGTGCAGTTGGAAGACATGTTAGTCTAAGACCGTACAAAGAGGTCAAGACCATATGGTATGGCTCGATCAAAATGTACGATTCGACTAGAAGTAGGGAATATTCCAAATGAATTTTGGAGCTGGTGAGATGATGTTTCTCTATAGGTTTTGTACATTTTATTCTTAGAGCTTATCAACATGTCAATGTGCAAAGATAAAAAAACTAAACAATGGACCTCAGAAAGTGCTAAGTGGGAATAGAGAAGTGGATTTTGTCATAGTAAGAGTGCATAACCAAATCAAGTATTAACAAAGTGAAAAATACCAAAATTGAGTGTCTACATTTTCCAACTTTGATTATGAAATTGTAAATTTCATGCTTAAAGAAAATTGAAATTGATTTAACAAAATATCAAAATATGCTAAACCCTAGATATGTAGAGTCACAATGCAATAATAAGAAATGAAGTACATGATCTGACGCAAGCAATAAGTAAATAAAAATTAAAACCATAGGTGCAAGAGAGAGAGAGAGAGTAGAATACTTATCTAATTTCATAATAAATCCTGAGCTATGTCGAGTTGGAAAATTGATGAGAAACCAAACCTAGAAAATCATGGAATTATCGGATATGCTGAAAATGGGATGCTTGGATTGGGTTAGGGGTGCCTAGGCATTGGAGACCGATTCTAGGTGCCGCAACTACGAAAAACCTCATAAACTAATTTTTTTGTATCACAAGTTGTTCATTGGCCTTCATTGTTGATCACATGTAGGTCATTGGAAGATTTCCAAGTTCACTTGTAACTGCAAAACAAAAGACTTCTGTAAAACCTGAAACACATAAAATACTAAAAATAAAAACATGTAAATGGGGAGTCAAACTGACTCCAAAGGTCACCGACAGAGTGAACTTACAACTAAGTTACGTACTACATTACAGACTCCATGTAGTTCTATGTGCGTGTGTGTAGAATTGTGCAATAGGAAGCTCTTATACAATATGCACCGAATAACGAGCAATAACTAGATGTAGCAATGTAAATAGATGTGTGGATGTCAAAATGAACTTCCCCTCCTATGAAGTGTATGTAGAAAAATGCAGTCCCTTGTCCCTTGAATGATAGCTAGATGGATGTTTTGATGCTCTTAAAATGCCTTTGGATGTAACCTTAGGTGGTGATAGTAGATGCTTAGAGCTTGGTCCTTTATTATAATCACAAATTTGTATTTATATGATTCTCTTGTTTGAATTTCATAATTAACATCTAAAAGGATAACCACCAAGAAAAAAATATGCCCAAAAGATAAAAGAGGCCCAAAAGAGGTGAGTAAGATAAAAATATGTCAAGGGCACCCATAAGGGAGGAGGGCACCTAGTGCTAGTGTCTTGGCTATGAATTGGTGTCCAGAGCCAACGAGGATGAAGCAATGCAATTTATACTAGGAAGTGGGGTGTGTAAGACCACATAGAAATCAAGAAAGTAAATAAATAGGCCAAATATAGATGTCAATTACTAGTTTTATCACTCAGGAATCATATGAATAGTGGTATGTGATTAGGACCTAGAAATGTACCCAAGTGCGTGATTTAGTGTCTACATTTTCCCTCACTTTATGTTGTTGAGTGAATACTTGATAACATAAACTGGATAAGAGATGCATACTTGATAAATATGTAGATCGATGGTGAAAGCATGCCAAGGAGATGAGAAAAAGCACGAAATGATAAAATGAAGAGTGGAAGCTAAAGAAGAGAAATTGATCATAGGGGTAAAAGTGTATGTGTTATGTCACATTTTACCTATTGTGATTGTCACTTTTCGCTTGATGTGGGGATGATTCTTGTTACGTATTAAGGAAAACATGTAAAAAAGAGCGCAAGAGTAGTCAAATTCATGTATATGTGAAAAATTCAACCCAAGTATGTAAAAATGCAAAAAGGAACATGTGCACATGATCTCGTGATGAGTAAAAAGGATAGAAAAGATCCTAAAAATGTTTTATAAGAAAAATTTTTTTGGGTGATCTCATGCAGAGAACAAGTTTTATGGGCAATCTCATGCCAAGTGTGAGTTTTTTGGGTGATCTCACACCATGACGGAAAAGTATTGGGGATAAAGGTCTAGTGTTATTATCCATCCCTAACTTCTTCCTGAAATTATACACCACTAGAGATGGTGTGATCCTACTTTATTCTAATTTGATCTAATGTAAAATAGAAAAAGGATATATAATGTATTCTAATTGATGTAGTCTTGTGCTTATTTTGTGTAAATTGCTTTGTGTAAAGCTGTGCCAATATGAGAAAATCACTTCGTAACTACCTCTAGTCATAGAAGCCCAGTGAAAGTCGGGAGTTCTTGGAGCTCATGTATGTATCTCCGAGTGTTAGTGTTTGTGTTATGCTAAGCACCCAAGTTAGATCCTGTGCCATTTCTATGACTGTAGACTATGTTGTGCCTATACTATGTAGGTATGAACCGTGACTTTGTACTACTTTTGAATGGGGTGACTGATTCACCTAATGTATGCCCCCTCATTTGGGGTGCATACGACGTTGCTAGGAGGATATAACTCAAAGGAGGACTAGAATGTGATCTAAAAGTGATACCCTATAGGGGGATGGAATGTGCTTGGTAGAAACCAAGTCACACTAAAAACGGTGGCTGGAAACAAGTGTTAGTGTAATCAAGAAAAATACAAAAATTGAAGACAATTTCTAATCTATGAAGCAAGAGGAAAATTTAGACCATGAAAAGTGGGTTTCAAACATGGGACATCACTCAAAATATCTCAAGATAATCAGGGATGAAGCAACCAAAATAATACAAGCAATGAATAAGAAATACATAGGGAAAATCCTGTTGGAAATTTGGACACTAAGAGGGGGGTGAATCGGTGTCTTCTCAAAATTTGAAAATCAATTGAATCCACTTAATTTGTGACAATAAAACCAAATCAACATACACAAACAACTAACATGGGAGAAAAACCCACTAAAACCCAGAACTAGATTTGGATGAGAATGTCCTTCAAATGTTACATTGATTTCATTGTTGAGCTTCAACTCAATATGGAGATGTAACTCTAAAATTCAACCAAGGTGCTATTCAGTATTTAACAAGCTTCAAATTTCCTAGAAGCTTCATCTTCCAAATTCATTCTATAAAAAACTAACCTTTAGTAAGCTTTAACTTACATGGAAGAAACAACTCTCAACATGTTAAGATGGAACCTACACTTGTCCAAGATTTTGATCACACTGAAATTGTTGTCTCATACAACTGATAGTGACCACTAAATTTTCTCACTCTTATTCTCAGTTCTTCTCCTAATTCCCCTTTCTTCTAAATAACCTAATCAATAGCCAATGTCTACATATTCTACTCTTAACTTCCTTCAAACTATAATCAAACTTAGCTAACTCTCATACACATTCTCTTTCACTCAAATTTCCTTTTCTCTTCATGAATAGTTCTACTTGCATTAGTGGTCTTCAAGTATGATGTATGAACTACAAATATGATCTCCTCATGTCTAACCATGCACTATTCTAAATGAGAATCATGCATTCTTACTCCTAGCTTACCCTAAATTAAATTTCATCTCACCTCCTTCATCTTTAAGGCACCTATCTCAGCAAAATCTTCATGTATCATCAAGCTTTGACAAGTCTTAATTCATACCTCCTAGTCTATCTTCACTAACCAATTGTCTCTTGACTACACTTCTTTGTTGCATACTCTAACTGATATTCACATCTTCATAAAATTCATCTTTTCATAATCCTATGCTTTTTCATATTCTTCATTCAAAGACAATTTCATCTGCTATACCCTCATGTATGTTTTTCACCTTATATCCTTAGCACAAAGAGATAATTTTCTATCAAGCTCTATACCTTTGAAATTACAACTTCAAGGACCATCTTATTTATAGTAAACCCCATATTCTTAGAATCATTCAATCATTCTCCCATTTTTATTTACATCAAAATTTATTACTCATTATTCTTAGGTTCATCTCATGTATAATAATTCATCATTAACTCACTATTCTTTGGTTAATCACTGCAACATTATTCAACTTACATTAGCTTGAAGCACTTCATTTCACCACTCTTCTCATCTCAGTTTCATACTCTCATAGTAATGTCACTTTGTCAATGCTTCAACATGTGTTTTTCTCACATTCATTTTCAACACGGTCTCATACTCACCATCTCTTACTCTATCAAGAAGATCAACATTTACACAATATCCTCTCTTTCATACTAATACCTTTCACATTTCTTTAAAAAAATGAGTCTCTTTACATTTATGCCTCTTATGGCTCGACCAAGGAAGGGAAATAGTCACACATTGTAACTCCTATGTTTTTTCATTTATGTAATTTTAAATATTTATACACCTACATATGTTCAAGTCTCCTTCATGATGTTTGAGTTTATATATTAACATGTGGCATTTCTTTAATTTCTCTGCAACCTCATCATGTCAACTTATATTCCTAAAAATAACCTCTTCCACCACAGAAGTAATGAATCCAATAATAAAATCCAACATAATCATTTTTGGCAATGTAGGAGGGAGTTATATTTGAGATACTCAAATTCAAATATTCCAAAAAAAATCTGTTGCTCTAAAAACTTCACCTCTTCGCTATTTAGGAAATTATTCTATTTGAACTCAAATCAAGACTCAAAGATTGCAAGACAACTATTACATGATTGAAACACTCTGAATCAGGCTTGATGGAGACATAATTTATCAATATTTCTAAGAACGAACCGGTCATCACCATTGAATCATTGTCTTAAACACATTAGAAAGCATTTTCAAGTTCTTCTTTAATATTTTAACTATTAATTTAAATCAACACTTACAAATGTCAAGATCTGTCATCACTTCAATTAGAATCAAAACCAACTATCATTGTTTTAGGCTATCCTTTGATCTTATGAAGTAAAACATGAAGTCTCACACCCTTAAATATGGAGAAAAAGCACAAAAATCACTTGCAAGATTGTACAAAGAGATGAAACCCTGTCTTTGAGAAAAGTGTTAAGGAGAAGGAAGGAGACACACCAAGGTCTATAGTAAGACTCAAAGAATCCATTAGATGACCCTTAGACAAAGATAATTTAAAATTTTCAAGCAATTCCACCGGTGTAACTTGGAGATTCAAATATTTTTCTCATTCAAACCCTAGTAGGAGGGTTTCTTCGACTGAGCATGCCTAAGAAGGCTCAACAATACTCTCTCATTCAATTTTTGATGGATTTAAAAAATTCCAACTTTTAGGGTCCTTTGCAATGATTTACCAACTATTTAAAGCTTTGTTTCACCTTGCAGCAATCAAAATCATCTCTAGTAGCCAAAGAAACATAGTACAATATAGAAAAAATAATGACAATTCACCTTATACCAAATAAAAGTTTTTTTAAGTCACTTTTGGTGCATATAAAAAGGTTAGAGGAGTCATCTAGAGTCTTAATAACTTGATTAAACATCACACTTCTTCTTGAGACCAAAATCCACCTTTACAATTGTCAAACAAAGCTTACATAGTTAACACCATAGCCACAAATGAGCTTGAAACACTTCAATACACTATGACCTGTTTCAAACTTCTTGAAGACATGAAAAAAATATGAGGATCACAGTAGCATTCCCAACATTTTGAAAGCATGCATTATACTGGTAAGGACCATCAATTTTTGCAATTCAGGCTTCATACTTGATGAGTAGACCTAGTAGGCAGTGTGTGAACCATGAAGGTCTATGACACAATTTCACAGTATTAGAGAAATTTTGAGCTTAGATAATTCAAAATGAACATGGATAAGGAGTCTATTCCCTTTTCATCATCAACAATTTTTCCAGGTACACACTTCAAGACTGTCTTGCCTCTCACCATGACTAAAAGATGCAACTTGTCACTCACAGAAGGGAATTGAAAGGAAAATGCTAAAATTGATAAGCATTGAATACATAAAAATATTGGAGACAAAATTAAACAACATTGAAACACCTTAAAATATATTAAACAACAAATCAATTTTACCTCCATTGATTTAGAAGGATACTTGAGAGAGAGAAAAACAGAGTTGGAAAATTGATGAGAAATTTCTTGTTCTTCCACCTTTGACCCTAATTTTTGTTGAAAAATCTCAGGATTGGAATGCTATTAAAAAATTACTTACATTATTTATCTAAAGAGGATCCATAATTTTTCTTGGATGCTAAGAAGACATGGTTATAAATTTGCATTCCTTAAGAAACTAGTTTTAGAAAAACTTTCATAACTTCCACAAACCTCTTCAAAACTTGATGAAAATTGATACAAAGCAATAAAAAAACCCATATACACACTCCATAGGTTGGTTAGCCATAAATTTACATGTAAAACTCTAACCTATCTCATTTACCTCAACATTCACTACTAGTCATCAAAGGTAATTTTTGTGAACATTTGAATTTTGCATCCAGGAGCTAAAGTAATCCTTATGGATGCTCATACATGACCTAGGAAATTTTCCTATGATCCTCCCATGCTTACCTAGTCTTTTCATGACCTACATTGAGATCTTACACCTCATTAGGCTCTATAACTAGGCCTAAATGAGCCAGTTCCAACTACGAATCCCAACATTTGACCTGTTACTCATTCCAAAGATCTTGAACATGATATAATCATCATGTATGGCCTATAAACCACATGTTTCAAGCTTACCAACCATATCCATACCTCCAGTGGTCTCTTAACTCTCTGTTTAAGCTTGCAACACCCTAAATTCATCCTAGAATTAACTGAAACCTCTTTATGAGCTCTAACTATCATTGAGAAGGAACTACCAATCAACCTTCATGGCTATGACTGAGATTCAATTCACCATTCACACTTTTTCCATCAAATCCACTTGAAATAAATGAAAACACCAATGACCAATGTTCAACAAAGCCTGCAAACAATGACATATAATAGAAGACAATGAAAAACAATAATAAGCAAAGTGTTTGATAACCACGGTAGAAAATAGTTCATGCGAGACAAATACTAAACATGAAGAACCCATTAGTATGTTAAATATATAAAATGTATGTCAAAGCATGTATGATTTGATATAAAGTAGTGTGCTAGTAAGAATAGGAAGTATTATAAAATGAAACAATAACACCTTTAATGTGTATGAAAGTAGATGCCCCGGGATCCTTGGGAATGGTAAGAGGTACGGTGCCAAGAATCCATGTTGCATGTAAAGAACTATGTAGATTTTGCATTCATAACTAGAAGGAAAGTGAACACACATCTGTATATAAAAATATAATGACATAGGAAATATCCATCTAACATAGTAAACAAAGTGTAACATGTGTGTATAAGAAAACATGAACAATGTGCAACCAAGATATGTAGTATGATGTGAGTGTGAATAGAATGGAATGAAAAGTGAATGTGGTAGGAGAAACGTTCTCCGAGAGGATGTTTATGAGCATGAGATGAGGTTTATTTATAAATGCCCCCTCAGTAGTAAAGAATGAACCATATAACAAGAGTGTATCATCGGGAAATGGGTTGAATTGTGTGTGTGAGATAAATATATCAATAAATCATAAATCTTAGAGAGTGAGTGAGTGTGGTGAGGTTAATTTCATATTTATACCCTCAGCAGTCAAGTATGAACCATGGAACTAGAGTGCATCATAGGGAAGTGTTTTTTGATGAATGTGCGCTAGTATAGAAATGTGTAGTGTGTGAGGTTCATGAATGTAGTATTCCCTCAATAGTCAAGTGTGAAACTTAGCACAAGAGTACATCATGGGTAATTATTATACAAGGTGTGTGTATCAATGTATATATCAATGTGTGTATGATGAAGGAGAAAGAATAGATGCAAAACATGAAGTTAAATAGTAAAAATGCTAGACGCTGATAATGCAAGTAGGGGGAAAAAGTAAGTATGGTGCCCCCAAATGTATGATGATAAATATTATATCTAATAAAAATGAAGGGTAAGGGTCCTCCACCCGATGCTTGTAGAGATAAAGGCATGTGACCATGCTTTGAGATTGGTGATGTATGAGACAAATGATGTATCGGTGAATGAAACCTATGTGAAGGAGACTCATGATCGCGATAAAAATATATTTGAAGGAAAACAAGGAGGTGATGTATACCTATGTGAAGGATACTATAGAGGTGATGAACACCAATGTGAAGGAAATTGAGGAGGTGGCATATACCTATGTGAAGGATCCACCTGAGTGGTGTACCTAGAATGATGAGATGGACTAATAGACCAATGAGATTGAGTAGGATGTGTGTGAACATGAGATCTAGGAGTTGAGTGTGATTTAGATTTGAGAGGTCCCAGGGACCTAGATGCTCTAACGAATTCAACAATAACCTCAAGAGTATGTTGCAGCCACATTTTGTATAGAGGAATACCATTGATAGTAATTCCTTGCTTGTTGTGAATAAAATTTAGACACAAGTGATTCATGGAAATGATATCTTGAGTAGCATGGATCCAAGAAAGATAAAAGAACATGTCACACCCTTTGATTGAAGGTTCCACAAGAAATGGAACAAACATGGTAAGAGGACCAAATGTGACTAAAATCTTAACATAGCCATAAGATTTAGGATTTGGATATGAAATATGTGATAATTGGATATTCGATAGAAATAAGAACTACAATAGATCATACACACATATGGATGAATCATTGTATTATTAATAACGTGAGGCCCGATAGAAGAATTACTATGTAATGTGTCATAAGTTAATGAATCATGATAGTAATGATAAGAGAATGTAATAAATGATAGAGATGCATCAGTTCACACAACTAGAAAATAAAGAGCCCCGATGAAGGAGACGACACTACTTGATATGTATGATTGGATGAATAGTCAGAAAATTTCTTGTCATGTTTAGGAAGAGGATAGTTGAAGATATCGAGATTGTTATTTTTTTGATCAACATATATACTACAAGTTTAGAAATATTGATTTCATTATTGTCAATGAGATCTTGAATAAGATGCCTAAGTTTGAAAGATCGATCGGAGAAATTCCCACACATTGATGATAGTAACATCTAAAATTTTCATTGTAATTGTGACCTTTAGGATGATATGGGTCCATATTAAGTGGAGGAATCTTAATAAGATTGATCTCAATGAGTTACATAAATAGAAAATGTGGAGCACAAGCTAATTTAGTAAACGTACGCTTAGGAGGTTTCCATTGAAGCTTTTCAGGATTGGAGATAGTGTTGACATGAGATTTAGATTTAATAGGTTTAGTAGATGGATTGAAACTAGATTTACTTTGAAAGTGAGTATAAAATGAATCCTTCTCATGATACTTAAGCTTTCCCATATATATTAGTTTACTTTCACGTAGCGTAAGGGTATGACATAAATGATCAAATGACAGAGATGTATCAAAGATGACACTATCCCTGCAGATGTAGAAATAGACTTTAGACAAATAGATATTGAGTTTGAGTCTGTGACCAAATTAGACATCTTAGCTAATTTTTTTCTTATATTGCAAGACATAATCCACTAAATTCTCGTTAGATCCTTGCTTAATTTGTGCTAGTTGAGCATAATATATCTTAGAGATGATATTGATAGAGAAATGAGTGAGAAAAGCATCAAATAAATACGTAAATGAAGTTACCAAATGGAAAGTTAGATCATAGAACTAACACATAACATAGTCTTGGATATTTCTAGGAAAGATATTTGCTAATAAAGTATGATCATTTACATAATCTAGACATGCCACATGAAATTCTTGGAGATGCTCTTGAGGATCACCATGGCCATTGAAAATGGGCAGCTTGGGAGTGAAATTTTTGGAGGAAGTGCATAAGTGGAAATAACAAAGTGCGAAAGGAGTATAAATTAGTAAAGTGGAATCAAGAGATCGAGATTTTGAGAAGTAGCCATTTGAAGTTGTTGAATTTGGGTATTTAAATCCTAATATAACAAAGTTAAATTAGGAGTATTAAAATAAGAGACAAAGGTTATGTAATAAAAGCATTGGGTTGAATGATGAGAAAAGTAGTAGTGGGAATGGAAGTAGGAATATGAAGGGGTTGAGTAGAGGTAATGGAAGATGAGGAATAAATGATAAGGGGTGAAGAAACAACATCTTGAGAATTTTTAGCAGTAATAAAATCATACAAAATATGCGAGAAGATGGGTGGGATTGTCATGCAAAGATTGAAAAAAGTTGGTAATATTGTCTAATTTCTCTTGATCAACGCAGTATACTCATCATATGAGTGATCACTATTAGATCTTTTGATGTTTTTGAGAGAAACATTTTTATAATTAGTGAGGGGGTTATCATTTTTAGCCGTTGATTTAGAAACCCTATGGGAAGATGGAGGGAGCTCTATATGCTCAAAAGACCCAAAACAACCACTACGGTGACAGGCATAAGAAGATAGCCCTAGAAAAAGGTTGGAGCTAAGTGATGGGTTCACCAAATGATTTAACAAAATGTCAAAATATGATAAACCCTAGATATTGTAGAGTCATAACACAATAATAAGTAATGAAGTAAATATCTAATGCAAGTAATAATGAAATAAAAATTTAAACCCTAGGTGCAAGAGAGAGGGTAGAATATTTAGCTATTTTTCAATAAATCCTGAGGTATACCAAGTTGGAAAACTAATGAAACATGAGAACAAAATGTCACAATTGAATCTAGAAAATCACAAAACTATCGAATATCTTTGGGACTATGGCACTGGACTAGGTCAGTGTGCTTAGGTACTGGATACTACTTTAGGTGTCCACAATCTGTGAAAAACCTCAAAAAATGATTTTTTTGTGTCGTAAGTTGTTCGTTGGCCTTCACTATTGATTTCTGTAGGTCTCAGGAAGATCTTTGAGTTCACTTGTAATCTATAAAAAAAATACCTCATGCAAAACCCTAAAAAAATGAAATTATAAAAAGAAAAATATGCAAATGGGGATTCAGAGTGACCCTAGAAATCATCCACTAGAGTGAACTTATGACTGATTTCTACACTACATTTCAAACTCCATGTAGTTCTATGTGCGTGTGTGTAGAATCATGCCCTATGAAGCTCTTGTGCAAGATGCATCTGACTATTGAGCAATAACTACATGTATGATATAAATATATGTGTGGATGTAAAAATGAACTTCCCCTCCTATGAAGAGTATGAAAAATGCAGCCCCTTGTCCCTTAAATGATAGCTATATGGATTATTTTATGCTCTTGAAATGGATTTGGATGCAACCTCACGTGGTGATAGTATATGCTTAGAGCTTGGTTCTTTATTATGATCATATATATTTTTATTTAAATGATTCCCTTTTTAAAATTTTGTAATTAACATCTCAAAGACCAATCACCAAGAAAAAATGATTCCCAAAAGATAAAAAGAGGCCCAAAAGGGGCGAGTAAAATACAAAGAAGTCAGGGGCACCCAGAGGGGACGAGGGCGCATGGGTGTCGGTATCTCGACTAGGCGCGGTGTCTAGAAACAAGCAGGATGAAGTAGTAAAATTCAGTCTGGGAAGTGGGGTGTGCATGACCACAAATAATGAAAGAAAGAAAATAAAGAGGCAAAAGAGATATAAATTAGTAGTTTTCTCACTTAGGAATCATATGAATAGTGGTATGTGATGAGGACCTAGAAATGTACCCAAGTGCATGATTTAGTGTTTACAGAACCTAAGTAAGTAAACATAATTTTTCTTTTCTTGAATGTTTATTTTGTAGTTGCATTATTATGCTTGGTGTTGGCATGCTCCATAATGAAACCTATAACATAGAGTTTAGTCAATGTCCATAATAGATAATTGACCATAACTTAAAGATAAATTGTAATAGAAAAGAATTACATTTGCATATATTTAAAGTGAAAAGATGTAAATGAGGAAAGAACAATTTTTTTTTCTCATTTTTTTCTTGTGCGTGGGGATTTATATTTATTTAAATTCACTCAAGGGATGGGGGTGATCATTCCCAATAAGTTGTGAAGAAAAATAAAGTTTTAGATGCATACAACCCTACATTGAAATGTGCAAGAGAAAGAAGAATAAAGAGGTACAAACGTACCCCTAGAAAAATCAATAAGATAGTGTATCAAAGTTATTCAAAACTTTGGTATCTTCCTCTTAACTTATAATAGGAGAGGAAATACTCCCCATGAATATCTTAGTTTCTTTATGTTGTCATCAAAATTTTTAGCATGAAAAATTCACAAAAGTTTCCATGACAACCTAAGCCACATTTGAAAATCCTTCTCCTGGTCAATGTAAACTTGTCCCCCAACCAACTCAGTCACTGTGTTACCCTAAAAATGGAAAGAACGAATGTGCTAATGTGATTTTAAATTGTGTTTCATGTGAATGGTATATTATTCATGTTTATCCATGAATATATTTGGATTTAAGTGAAGAAAATTACTTTTAGAGGCTCTAAAAGGGTTATTTTGGCTTTTTACACCTAAAGAGAATCCTCTGGGAACGTACATGAGAAATATAAAGCATAAAAAATTGTGTGTTAGAAAATGGAAATCATTTGAGGAATATTAGGAATGTTGTGTAAGAAAAATAATGTTTAAGAACAAGTTATGTAACATTTGGCTAGTTGTAGCATGATAGAAGGAAATGAAAGTAGTGAAAATGCTAGTTGGCTTGTACGGATGTATCGAAGCCTTTGGCTGATTTGGAAAAAATAAAATACTCATTGGAAATATAATAATACCTAATTTATATTGAAAAATGTTTCAATATATTCTAAGGAGCGTATTTTTATGTTTTGGCTTAGTAGTGTATATGAAGATCTTTAATCCTGGTGATGACTCAATTGAATATTATGAGATTTCCAAGGATATTTTTAACCTGATTCAAAGGTAAAATAATATAAAATTAAACCTTCTACATGTTACATAGGATAAGTTGGACAAAATTACATATTTCTCACCGGTGGCAGTTTGACCTTGGTAACCGCTCATGACCAAATTTGAAAAGATGTTTGAATTTCAAAAAAATAGGTGTAAAAATGTATGAGAATTATGGAAATGGATTTCCTAGGATTTTTCCACTCAAAATGATATAAGGTTTTCCTATGAAACACCTAGGGAATCTCTTGAGGCAAGACAACACTTACGACAAGCTATTTTTAACAGTTCAATAGTGAAGGCAAGCTTCCAAAAGTGGTAATTTCACACTTGGAGACCCATGATGTACAATTTTACCTTTGAAAAAATTAAAATGGGACATGGGGGACACAATAATGTGCCACCATGGTGAGAGATTCATGTTTTGAAGTTGTGTCACTTAAAACCTCACTTGAAGTGTTAGAAAGGTGTTATCCACTCACAAGTTAACTTGGCCCCTTCCTCATGATGGGAAGAACCTACTTGCACTTATGAGGGGTTGATGTACCATTTTAAAATTTCCAAAGGGACATGGGGGACACAAAATTTTTCCACCATTGAGGAGGGAGAGTTTCTATCACTTGAGTTGCAACATGGAGTGTTAGAACATATTTTCAACCTCATTCTTCAAAGTTGCCCCCTTCCTTATGATGAGGCTAACCATGGAAAATATTTCAAAAGATGTTGTAAATTTTTACCCTTTTTACCTTTATAAATTTGGTAAGGAAAATATGGGTTTCAAGACCCATTTAGTAAGTGTGGCGATGAAGGATGGAAACTTTGCATCACTTAAGTTACAAATTGGGTGTTAGGAAATGTTTTCAATCTCACAACCTCATGCCCCATTTTCATGATGCCTCCACCCTTGGGAAAATTTTCACACCCTTGATGTCCCTTTTTCCCTTACTAAATTTGGTAAGGGACATGGGGACATCTGAGACCCATTTATTAACTTTTAACCCATGTTCTCATCTCATCTAACTCGCAAGTTAACCGGGGTGATTAATGAGTGAGTTATGTAGGTTTGAGATGAGGGGTGAGTATAATAATCATAATTAGAAATTTTTAAATCATTTTTCATCATTTTAACTCCCTCCATTACTTTTTTATGGTGTTATGTTGCCAAAATTTCCAAGAAAATCCATTGCTAAAACTGCACTATTGCTCACATCTCTTTGATCCTTGCTTCGTTTTCTTTGAAACTTGGTACATAGATTGCATTATTAAAAACATTGAATACAAATTAAACCTCATTTAGATTAATTCCATAATTTTTTTACAGCATATCCATTAAAATTTTAGCAAAAATGTTTACTTTTCAAATATTAAGAGTTATGTCGATTGAAAACTCCTAAAAATTAAAACATGGAACCACATTGAAAAACCTAATCTAACAAGACAATTTTCAGTTCAATCAGACACCCAAAAGGCACAATTCTATTTTTAGTAAGTTGGAACTAGATTCATGATAAAATTAAAAATGTTAAGTGTTGAATATAAAGAAACAATAATTTTGAAACCTTTATGTAATTGTCCAAGTCCGGAACTCAGAGAACCGCAAAACTGAAAATTGGGAATGTTGGATTAAAAATAGAAATTAAGGGTGAGGTGTGGCTTACTAAAAATAGTAAGTATCTAGATCAAGTTCAAGTTTCACACACATCTTAATCCCCCAATTTTATCTCTATTTTGGAATGATGCAATCATCTTCTCTTTCCCCGAGTTCATGAATGATAAAGAATTAGGTGACATAAAAGTAAAGAACCATAGTTGATAAATATTCGAGTTCAACTCATTCAGAAAAGATAAAGATGGAAGATGATGTATATCCTTTTGTCAAGGTATAAAAGAGGTATAAGGTTGAGGAATATCCTCCATAATAACTTGAACTAGGTGATATTAACCCTTCTTAGTATCTTAATCATTCGGTAGATCTAGGTGTTCCTTATTGAAGCAATTGAATAAGCTCATCTTATTCATGATTTGGTCTCCACCAAGAACATTAGATGCCTATTTTAATTTCCATAGCTACTAATCCTTTTTCATATGTAAATGAATTAATTATATAATAATTAAGGAAAATGCAACAAACAGTGACACCTAACTTTGAGGCCATCTCAAAATACATAGAGACTAAGAGGGTAAGAGAGCACTTGAAACTTCCTATTTCTACATTGAGGCTTTCAAAGCTTAATATGTTGAGGTGGCACATCCATAGGTAAATAATGTATGGGAGAAATGAAACCTGATGATTATGTAATAATGAATGTCTCTTTGGGTCAAGATACACATGAAGGTGACACTCACTTGTTCAAGAGGTCTTCAATTGAGGCCCTTCCACTGAATGAAGAATATAAGAAAAACATTGATCAATTATAGGATCATGTTAAGAATTTATCTTCATATGTACAATCTTTTTTTAAACCAGGATAAACATCCTTACCTCTAATTGAAGAAATATCTCCCATTTGTAGCTTTGATTCCTATAAAATCAAGAGAGATCAGGTGTTCACCATATAGGGAAGAGCCAATGATAAATTTGTCGACATGATTATTGAAGAGAGGAAGAATTTTCTACCTAAGGTGATCTCACTATTCCAATATTTATTGGATACTATGTCAAATATAAAGGATACTAGGAGAGATATTGAGAAAAATGGCCATTTTAGAAAATCTTCTCCCATTGGTCTCTGAGATGACCTATCTTGAATCTTCCTTCTTAGTGAATCAAAATGTGTTTTCATCCATTTCTAAGAACTTGTCCCAAATTTGGTCCCGTAAAATGATTTCAAGGTGTGACTTGTTGAATGATTCCATTTATGAGCTTGAGTCATGTGGATAACATGTATCTGGGATATCTAATAAGATTATCAAAAAGTGTGAAATATTTGGGAACATCTTCACTCAATGAGAAAACATCCTCAGAAATACTCTTGATTTCATTTCAAGAGCTGGTCCAGATAGCTGTAGGAGAACCTTCTTCATTCAATGAAAATACTTTAGAATCTCTCACAGAAATTAGGGGATCTATTTCCAATATTTAAAAACATCATGAGTATTGCTTCACACAGTGCAAAAATGCTTGGTAGCATTCCTTAGACTTGGCTCAGTACTTTGGAACATGTGCTCATCCCGCATTACGAGAAGGAAACATTTGCAATATCTCAATTCAGTAAGGAGGTCAAGAGACTATATTTCATCAACCAAGATCTTCTATGGGAGCCTAGTTGAGTTTACTATTCATCAAAGGAGTCTTATTCATAAAATAAATAGTCAACTCCTTTCTTCCTCTCCCCTTCTCCCTCTTTCTTCTCTCCCCCATTCTAATTCTACATTGTTTTTAATCATGGTATTTTTTCTTATTCACTTAAGTGACTTTCTAAAGTTGCATTATACAAGTTCCTTTTGATTTATAAAGGGGACTTATTAACTCACTTCTAGGAAGATGAAAATTCATAAGTGGAATAAGAAATTCAAAAGTCATTTCAGAGGTAGATGAAGACATAATCTGTAATGCTATAAATTTGAGTGGATTATCTATTCCAAAAAATCTTGAAAGTTATTTTTACCATAGAAATTGTGGATTATTATAGGTTTTTGATATTTTTATCACCACTACACATGAAATAAGAACTAAATTTCTTCAATTTACTTTTCTCATGCTTTCCTATATTCTCTCCATTTTACATATTTGTAAGCATAATCCTATTGAATAACCAAGAAGGAAATTTATTTCCTTGATTGATGAATCTAAAGAATAGTGTGTCTCTAATTTTATCAGTCTTGTTAGTTTATTACATTGTTGTTTTCATTTAATTGAATGTAGACCAAATTTGGTTATTATGTGTGAACTTTGCTAGTGCGTACTCACAACAATAACCATCTCTTTCATAATTTACCGAACTCTCCTTTATCTCTCATCACTAAAAATTCCTCCCTTATCCTCTCATACATGATTTTTTCCACATGCCCAATTAAGTGTTCTGTGTGATCCCACGACCTATTTTTCCACCCCAAAAAATTAGGATAGTTTACATTCAATAATGGGAGCCTCCCCATATCCAAGAAAGAAGGGCTAAGCTCCATGACCATTGGTGGAAGCACATAATTTTAAACTTGATAAATTATTTTACCAACAATTTTTGGTGACCCTACCAGGGGAGATATTTTCCTTGTGCACCCATAAAGATCTCTAGAAAATATTAAAAAGTACATATTCCAAAAAATGAAAAAAAGGTTTTAAAAAAATTCATATTTTTAAGGTGAATTTATCAAGGAATGAATCCATGTCACATTTGTTTCCCACATCACAATGATGAATTTTCAAGATTGGTGTCCATCATCAACAAGTGACAATAACCATGAAGAAGAAGATGAACACTAAGACCTAAAAATTTATGATCAACCATAATTTTGGACCAGATCTTACAGGGGTAAGGACTTAGGAACAATGAAAAGGTCTCTTGCTTTAAAAAAAAAAATGCAATCAATCAAATAAAATAAGGTTACTAGAATTTCTACAGTATTCATGGAAAAAAATGTCTAAAATGACAAAAAAATTTGTCTATGAAGAACTTGTCATCAAATCTTGGTGGCTCCAATTCAAGAGGAATGTTGCCAAAGGAAATAAAATGGGACATGAATCTAGTGATGATCATGAATCCAAAGATAAATGAAGAAGATGCGGAAGAAGTACAATATGTTATATGAAATGAATGAAGATGAAGAATCTTCTGAAGGTAATTTTCTTAACTCCATGTAGTTGATTAAGAAACTCAAAGCATTATCTTTTGTCTCCCTTACTCTAGATGATTTTATTGCATATGAGGATGAGGAAATTGTAACCTTGAAAAGAGAGTACATGTAAATAATTTTGAGTGTTGCAGAAGGAAATTTATATCCCCAAATAAATCTTGAAATTCTAAATTATCTTTGTGGCTATGTAAGAAAAATATGGGAAACATGAAGCACTCCATACAATAAGGAGGAAGAAGATATTTTTCCTTTGGAAGGAGATCATGATGATCGTCCATATTATAAGGTGTTTATTCCTGAAATATTCTTGTGCAATTATGATGATTTCAATATCCTTGAACCTTCTAATGAAATTCAAAACAACATTGGAGGATGATGCAGAAAACATGAAATTTGAGCCTCCATTCATAAATTCATTTTGGATTGAGGCACAACCCTCTAGATAAATAATGTATACAAGATATGAAGATTATTTTTGTATGCAGATGAACCAATGCTTATCAAGGTCCCCAACAAACCATGAATATATTCAAGAAATGAATTATTCATACTAGATTTAAGCTATCCAAGAAGATGAATATGAGGTAATCATTGATGATTTTCTTTCTGATTTGGTCTCTGCTTTTGATTCATGGATGATCGGTAATGAAATGGAGAAAAGGAAGAATCCTATTTTTCTCTTTAAACAAGTTTGGATGAACAAATGGAGCAAGACATATTTGAGGAGCTGATGTCATTACCTTCACTAAAGCGATGATCACTATAACGACTATGGAGTCTTTCCTTTTCCTTGTGAGAAAGAATATTTTATAAGGAAGGATCAAGATGGAGATAAATATTTCTCTCATGTTGTAATTCCAATGTTGTATACTTCCTCCTATCATGTGAATGATCTAATGTAACTTGAGATGAAAGGCACACCATTCCTATAGAGTTTTGATCTCTTCTCCCTATCTGAAAATGATAAAGACTAAGTATTCCTAAACTTGCAAGAAGGTAACTCATGGATGGAAATAAGTATGTATCGTAAAGAGGATAATTTTTCAAATGAATTTTAGACATGAATATATAATATTTCCAGCCATTTCATTGAGGCTCAATACAAATATTTCTTAAAATAATATGATAACAAGTATAAGACATATTTGAAATATGAATCCATGTAAGAAATCATGTAGATTGCAGAAGAAATTAAAGACCCTCTACCTAGTATTGAGTTCTTGACCCAAGCCATGGAATTGCAAGATAAGTATGATTTCATTTGTGTTTCTCCATTTGATGCACAAATTTCTCATGATGGAGAAGAGAAACCAAGTAAGCTCAATGTTTCCTTCAAAGCCCTGAAGGATGATTATGAATGAGAAAATGGGTCTCCTCTTTGCCACTATATGAAGAATATTGTATTCATGGTGAATGTAAAGAAAAGAAAATGCTTGAATCTCCTATGTATAATTTTAGTCATGAAGATAACACCTCCATCATTGAAAATAATATCAATGTCAATGTTGATATGAATTTAATGGAAATTAATTGTTCATTTAGAACAATAAAGTGAAAATCTATAAGAAGGTTTTGAATGGGAAGAAGGCCAACTTACTCTCACTATTTCTAAATACCCTATTGATTTTGAATAATTTTCCAAGTTATAACCTTCACCTATTGGTGGTGAATGCCTTCAAGAAAAAAATATACATTATATTTATGAAAACATGGAAGAATGGTTTCTCATATTCATGAAACACCAAATGGAGACTCCTAAAGGAAAAACCTTTAAGAATGTAACAAAGTGTTCATTGGATGCAAGAATATTTTCCATGTATTATTAGCATACGAGTATGGAATCTTGGTATTTATCCTTCTTCTCAAACCACACAAAGCCATCAGGAAGATCATGGTATGATCGAGATAATGATCTTCAATCTTCGAAGGTTTGAATTAAACCCATTGTTACATGATGGTACGTACTCCTCCCAACTCATTTATAGGTATGTGTACATTATTCCCTCACCTTTGTATATTTACCTCCCTTGTAACATAGTTTCCATTTCTTTTGTGTGTTTGTTTCCATTTTGGTGTGTTTCCATTCTGTTGGTGTGTTTGTTTAGTTGTGTTTATGGTGAATAAGTGACTGTATAGCCCAATGGATAAGGCATTGGTCCACACACTATCTTGAGATTCTGGGGTTCCTTCTTGTCATGTCCTCATTATGTTTGATCTAGAACAAGTCCCCATGATAGAGCCAAATGTTTTCATGACAAATTTTTAGCATGAAAATTCAAAATTTTTCCATGACAACCTAAGCCATATTTGAAAATCCTTCTCCCGGTTAATATAAACATGTCCTCCAACCAACTTAGTCACAATGTTACCCTCAAAATGGAAAGGAGGAATGTTATAACATGATTTTCAAGTGTGTTTCATGTGTATGGGATGTTATTAAATTTTATTCATGAAACTATTTGGATTCAAGTGAAGATAAGTGCTTACGGAGGTTCCAATGGTCTATTTTTGACATTTTTGCACTTAGTGAGAATCCTCCAGAACACACATGAAAAATATAACACATCCAAAAAGTATGTGGTAGATAAATAAAATAATTTGAGGTATTTTAGGAAATTTATGCAATAAAAATTAGGTTTAGGAACAAGTTATGTAACTCTGAGCTAGTTGTAGCATGATAAAAGGAATGAAAGCAATGAAAAAGCTAGTTGTCTTGTTCCATATATTATAGGAATATTGGGATGATTTGGAAAGAAATCAAATACTCTTTTCAAGATAAGAATACCTAATTTATAGTGGAAATTTTTTCAAGAGATTCTAAGGAGAATATTTTCAGATTTTGGTCCGGAAGTATAGACAGTATCTTTGATCTTAGTGATGAATCAACTACAGATTTTGAGAGTTACAAGGATAATTGTAATATAATTAAAAGGCAGAAAAATATAATATTAAACCCTATACCTGATCCATAGGATAAGTTGGTAAAAATTACATTTTCTCATTGGTGGTAGTTTAACCTTTCGAGAACTACTCATGACAATATTTTAAAATAGGCATGAACTTCAAAAAGGAGGAATAATAAAGGTATTAGAATGGTTGAAATGGATTATATAGGTGTTTTACACTCAATATGGTATACTATTTTCTTATGAAACACTTAAGGAAGCTCTCAAGCCAAGAAGACACTATGGTAGGCTATTTTTAACATCATGATGATGAAGGGAAGTTTCCAAAAGTGGAAATTTCACACTTTAAGACTCATGATTTCCCTTTTTAACTTTTAAAAAATTAAAATGGGATATGCGGGAAACAATAATGTGCCTCCATGGTGAGATATGCATGTTTTTAAGTTGTGTCACTTAAAACCTCATTTAAAGTGTTAGAAAGGTGTTATCCACTCAAAAATTAACTTGGCCCCTTCCTCATGATGGGAAGATCATAGGTACACTTATTAGGGGTTGATGTCAATTTTTACCCTTTCCAAAGAGACATGGGAGAGAGTTTTTTCCACTTAAGTTGTAACATGGAGAGTAAAAACATGACGAGGTTACCCATGACACATTTTTCAACACCTGTTGTCCCATTGTCTCCATTATACCTTACTAAATGTGGTAAGGGACATGAGGGGGTGTGAGACCCATTTAGTGAGTGGGGTCATGGAGGAGGGAGACTTTGTGTCACTCAAGTTACAAAATGGGTGTTAGGAAATGTTTTAAATCTCACAACCTCATGCTCTTTTTCATGATTCCTCCACCCTTATCTCATTTTAACACATCTAATGTCCTTTTATTGCTTAATAAATGTTGTAAGGGACATGGGAACATCTGATACCAATTTAGTAACTTTTAACCCATGCTCTCATCTCATCTAACCAGGGTTAAGCGGGGGTGAGTTAAGGATTGATTAGCTAGGCTTGAGTGGAGGGGTAAGTATAATAATAATATGTAGCCATTTTAAATCATGTTTCATATTTTTACCTTTCTTTATTGCTGTTGGTATCTGTTATGCCACCAAAATTTCTAGGAAATTCCATTGCTAAAACCACACTTTTGCTCATATCTCCTTGATCCTTGCTCCATTTTCCTTGAAACTTGGTCTATAGATTGTGTTCTTGAACACCTTGAAGATGAAGTAAACCTAATTTTCATTGATTCTAGAATTTTTTTCTTTTAGATCCCAAGAATTATGACAATCAAAAACTCCTAAAAAATTAGAGCATGAACCCACATTGAAAATTCTAATCTAACAAGATAATTTTCACCTCAATCGGACACCCAAAGGAACACTTATATTTTTATTAAGTTGGCACCATAGCCATAATAAAAATAGTAAGTGTTGAAGATAAAGAAACAATAATTTTGAAACCTCCATATAATTCTCCAATTCAGCAGAACTCAACAAACTGCAAAATTTGAAAATTGGGAAAGTTGGCTAAAAATAGAAACTGAGGGTGAGGTGTGACTTACTAAAAATAGTAAGTATCCAGATCAAGTTCAAATTTCACACACACCTTCATCCCCCATTTTTATCCTGATTTTGGAGTGGTGTAATCATCTTCTCTTTCCCTAATTTCATGAATGATAAAGAAATAGGTGACATCAAAGAAAAGAACCATGGTTGATGAAGATGTAGGTTCATCTCATTTGGCGAGAGAAAAATAGAGAAATTGGTGATGATTTTGAAGTATCTCCATCTGTGAAGGTCTACAAGAGGTCTAACGTTAGAGAACATCCTTCAAAATAACTTGAACCAAGTTATATTGATCTTTCTCGATATCAAATCACTCGTAGATCTCGGAGTTCCTATTGAAGCACTTGAATCAACCCATCTCTCAGTCATGATTTGGTCTCCCACAAAGCACATGAGATTCCTAGTTTCACTTCCAAACCTTCTAATAATTTTTCATGTGTAAATGAATTACTTGAGAATAATCAATGAAAGTAAAATAAGTAGTGAAACCTAACTTTGAGGAACTCTCAAAATACATAAAGACCAAGAGGGCAAGATAGCACATAAAACTTCTATTTCTACATTGAGGATTCCAGAGCTAAATATGTGGAGGTGGAACATAACAAGGTAAATAATCCTATGGGATAAATGAAAAATTGATGACTATGTAATGATCAAGGTCTATTTGGGTAAAGATGCACATGAAGGTGATGCTAACTTGTTCAAGGAGTATTCAACTCGGGTGTTTGCACATAAAGAATAATACAAACATAAAATTGATCAAATAGAGGAGCATGTTAAGAATTTTTCTTCATATGTACAATACTTTCTTGAACTAGGCTCATCATCCTTACCTTTAACTAAAGTAATCTCTCCCATCTGTAGATTTGATTCTAAGACAATCATGAGAGCTTAGGTGATATTTTATTAATGTGAAATTAATCAACCATTACAATGGAGTGCTAAAATATTTATACATATTTGACAACAATATACAAACAAATAAATGGGTTGCATAGGTACAACCAAAATCACAACAAATTCCAAAATACATCGAGAAGCAACAATAATTAAATACCAAATGAATAATAATTGTTACAACTACGTAACAATATAACCTATGCAATAATATGAAAAATATTGTTATAAAGTTTTATAACAATATATAAACTAATTACCTTATTAAATAATTAAATATTTAAGGTAATATAATGCATAAATTAACCTAACATTCCCCCCCTTAATTTTGCATTGCCTCAAGGGATGAGGAGAGGAACTCTCTGAACAACTCAAACTTGTCATGTGTAAGTGACTTTGTGAAGATATCTACTTGTTGTTCAAGTTGTTGGAAAAATTGAAGTTGTATATTGTGCTTCAACACATGTTTGCATATGAAATGAACTTGTACTTCAATATGTTTTGTTATTTCATGAAATAATGGATTGTGAACAATTTTGAGAACACCTTCATTGTCAACATACATGGTGGTTAGTTTTTCCTATGGTATTCCAAGTCCTTATAGTATGATAGGTAGACAAATCGCTTCACGACATCTTCTCTGAGAATGATACTCGACTTACGTGGAAGAATGAGAAACAAAGTGTTGTTTCTTTCTTCCCTATGATATTGGTCCAGATACCATAAAGAACACAAATCCTGAAGTGGATTTTCTATCATCAATGTTACCTGCATGATCTGAATTCGAATATCCTAACAAGAAGAATTTGTCATTCTTATTGTATTCTATACCAAGATCTACAAATACTTTGAGATATCTCAAGATGTGCCTTGTTGCTTTCCAATGACAAACTTTGGGTTCATGCATGAACATGGATATATCGCTACTGCAAAGATGGTATACGGTCTAGTGTAGGTCAGGTAAATGAGACTCCCAATCAACTACTAATAGAGAGTGGCATTTACCTCAGAAGATGGATTTGGATGAGATAAATGCAATTTGTTCTCCATAGGTGTAGAAATTGGTGCGCAATCCATCATATTAAATTTCTCGAGCATTGTCTTGGTATATTTCATCTGAGAAACAAATATGTGCTTCTCTTTCTGCCATACTTCTAATCTAAGACAATAATGCATCCACCCGATATCTGTCATGTCGAATGATCGATTAATATATTTCTTCATTGTATCGATCATCCTCACTAAACTACAAGTGATGACTAGATCGTTGACATAGAAAACGATAATCAAAATCTCCGCACTTGAGTTTTTGAGGTAAAGATTGGGATTGTATGGATTTCTAACAAATCCATGTTATACGATATGCTCATCAATTTTGATGTACCATGTCCGGGGTGACTATTTGAGGCCATACAAAGATTTCCTGAGTCTACATACCTTTACTTATTGACTAGGTACCATATCTCGCAGGTTAAGCTATGTAGACTTCTTCTTGTAAATATCCATTCGGGAAGGAACTTTTTACATCCATTTGATGGAATTTACAACCAAATCAAAGGCAACTAGAGAAAAGATCATCATGATCATCTTGATCTTAGTTGTGAGAGAAAATGTCTCCTCATAGTCAATGTCTTCATTTTATGCATACCCCTTTGCTACAAGTCTTTCTTTATACTTGTCCACTATCCCATATAATTTTTACTTCATTTTGAAAATACATCTACATCAATGGGTTTCTTCCTGGTGAAAATTAGACAAGTTTCTAAGTGTTATTTTTCATTATTGACTGATATTTAGAGTCCATGGCATCTTTCCAAGATTTTGATTGTAGGGATTTCTGGATTGTAGAGGGCTCATCGGACTCGATAAATCTACTCATCAAAGAAAAGTTAACTTCTTCTCTAGTTTTATTGCAAGTCCGTGGTCTTGTAATGTGCTAGTACACCACTTGGGCATACGTTGAACTATTCCCATGGGTCATGGTTCTATCATATATAGACAATCATCCCCATCATCACTTTCAACATCGGTGGGAACATTAGCTTCAATTTTTTTCAACTAGTGAAGAATCTACATCGGTTGAGTCCGGAGGAAGAGACTCGATTCCTTCTTCTAAAATAACTCAACATCTCTGCTAGTGTAGACTTTTATGGTCTTTGGATCCATCAATCTATACCCAAGATTCTCTTCATTGTACCCAATGAAGATGAGTTTATTTGACTTCATGTCCAACTTCTTTCTGTTTTGCTTGTGTATGTGCATACTTGATTTGCACTGGATACTCTAAAGTGTGAAATAAATGGTTTCTGGTTTGACCATGCTTCTTATTGTGTTACTCCATCAAGAGCAACTATGGGCATTCTGTTCAATAAATACACTGCTATCTTCGGTGCTTCTTCCTAGAATGTCTTTACAAGTCCAGAATAATTGATCATGCATTGTACCATTTCCATGATAGTATGATTTCTTCTCTCAACAATACCATTCTGTTGTGGTGTGTGTGGAGGAGGCATTTATTGATGAATCCCATGAGTTTTTAGGTAGTCTTTGAACTCATTATTGGTGAATTCCCCCTTGATCTAAGCAGAGAGTTTTGATGTGATGAATAGTTTCTTTCCTAACTACTACTTTGAACTTCTTGAAAGTTTCTAAGGCTTCACTTTTCTTGCGAAGATAAAAAATCCACATTTTTCTTGTATAGTCATCAACACATAGCATGAAGTACTGAAATCCAAAATGACTTGGTTGCATCGGACCACAAATATCGGTATGAACTAGATCAAGCTTACCATGAGATCGATATATAATCTTTGGAACAAATATCTATGTTGTTTTCTGTGAGGTAGTGAAGACATTTGTTTGTATCCTTCTAAAGAGATGGTAGCCCATGTACCATATTGCACCGGTGTAGTGTCTCGAGATACTTGAAACTAACATGACCAAGTCTTTGATGCCACAACTATGCTAAGGTAGAGTTATTAGCCACAAGTGCCTGATCATCTCTATGGAAAAAATCAAGCTGGAACATGCATCCCACATTGGAGGATTTTGCAACTATTTTTGAGCCTTGTGATTTATCTCGAATTAAACACATTTTCTTGCCGGAATGAGTATAAAAGTCAATTTTTAGGTTGTGATCTAGGAGTTGACCGACTGAAAGCAGATTCTTTGTCAACCCAAGGACATATAAGACATCTGATAGTATACTGATTTCCTAAACCAAGTGGTAGAGAAATGTTCCCAATCCTCGAATCGTATATGAAGAATCATCTCCCAACAAAACATGGTTTTTTGAAGGTGTGTTCCTAATTGAAGTAAACCAATCTTTGTGGCTGGTCATGTGTCGAGTGGCTCCCGAATATACATACAGACATCAATAGATGATGTGTATGGTTCACTTGATCGAGCAGTGTATAAGAAGTCTTCATTATTTGAATGTTCTTCTTGTTCAACAATATTTCCTTATTGATGGGGTATTCTTTTCTAGTTCCCCTTTTTATTGCCTTGATTATAGTTTGAATGTCCCTTGTGTGATTTTTGTTGTGGAGGTCCAAATTTGATTTATGAACCTTTCTTGTAAGTATCATACCAAAAATATTTTAAGTGATGTCCACTTTTACAAATTAGACATTGCTTCTTCTTTTGTTTGTCCCCGTGATAATGATTATGATGTTGGGAATTTTGATAGGAATTAGGTTTTCCTTTTCCTTTTTCTTTTCATTTTTAATGTGAAGAAAGTGTCTACTCCTCCTAATAATCCTTATTATGCATGGCTTCCTCTTCTTGTAGTAGTAGGTTTACCAGCTTGTCAAAACTACATGTTATATCTGACACATTTAGTGTTGTGACAAAAATGTGGTAAGAAGAGGGGAGTGCTCTCAAAACAATGGGAACAAGAGCATCATTTGTAATCGCTTCTTACGGGGTTAGAAGTGAAGCCCTCAAGTTTGTGAATCTTCTTAAGAAGGCTTAAATTTTCTCATTCTACTTGAACTTTAGTGTATGTAATTGACTCTGTAAATTTAGTATGACTTTCTTGTTTTTTGCCTCATATACTATACACAATTTATGCCATGCTTCTTTGGCTGTTTTGGCATCTCAAATGTGGGGTTGCACATCATTGAACACTCCAAACAAGATGATGAGTTTTGCCTTTTGATCTGCTTTATCAAACTACCGTTGTTGTGTTTTATCAATAATTGATCTGGTCAAAGTACAATTCACAACAATCTAGATCTCTTCAAACTCAAGATGTGTCTTGATTTTAGTCTTCCTTGTAACATAGTTATTTACTCTGAGTAGTTGTGAATCTAGAATAAAACATTTAGAGGCATTAGTGCCCATTTTATAGAAATAATTGACAGGGTTTGGCTCTTATCACTCCGGTATAAGGTCTCCTAATCTATATCTTGTCGATCACCGATATACCAAACCTTTGTATATACGTGACCTTATGATATACCCGGAGCTAAATGGAATAAGATTTCCCTTTCTATATACCCGGTAGTACATGAAAGAGGTGTTGATGTATGTGAAATAATTCAATATGTGGTACCAATAAAGATTGAAAAGGGTCTGTGATTATTGACACCGGCTCATAGAAATATATTCTTACGCGTGTGTAACTTTACTATATACTTGGATAATTTCTTAGTATGAATTTATGTCGTGTAATCATTCATAGATGGATGGGATGGATCATAGTGTGTGCATTGTGTCCTTATTACTCCCCATTGATTTAAAGGGTTGATGCCTAGACGATGTTGTTGCAGCTATATTAGGTGTTAAGTGTAGTAGTATTTATGATGACTTTACTCGTAAGTGCTTCCTAGAGGCACTGTATATACCAAACATTGCGAATGAGATCTAGGATCTCGTGAGTGTTTTAGAACCAATTTTTACTATTTTTATTACAAATTTGTGTCAATTTTTGAGTAGTTACAATATTTTTGGTTGACTATAGCAACCTGCAAATTAGTACAATATATTGAAGCATGCAATTACATTCAAAAATTTTAGAAAAATTGAATGACAGACAATTTTTTTTTGTTTTGCAGGCACTAGTGGCCTGTGGAGCCCAATACAGACTTGCTGAGCAAAAAACCATAAAAACTAGCTCAAAATGAAGTTTTTAGGTAGCCCTCCTTTGGCAAAATGTGCTCAGAATGCAAAAATATGCAGAGTGGAGGGAAAAAAGTTTTCCCTAAAATAGGGTTTTTCTCACTAAATTTAGTTAGTTATAACTAAATTTGAATTTACCACTAAAGTTAGTGGTTCCACTAAATTTCCCACCAAATTTGGTAGTGGGTGAGGGAGGGGGATTTGACCCCTTGACCTCTCTTGATGGGAAGTGTCTTACAAAATTTATGCTAGCCACTTGGGCGGCTAAGCTAAACAAGTATGTATAAAGAGCAAATTGTAATTAAACACTTCCAAACTATAAAACCATACCTCTTTAAAAACTATAGTTTGGGAAAGGTGGTTTTGAGCAAAAATTCCAGCAAAGAGAAAAAATGACAGCAATTTTGGTGAGAATGAAGGCGGTTTTGAGTGTGTATGGTGCCTTAGATCAATTTTCTTCCTTCTTTTGAGCTTGTAATCTCTTCCTTGGTGTATTCAATCCTCCTCAACCTTAATTACAATGAATAAAGGTGGTTTTGATGAATTTGATGGTGGTTTTGAGGAATTTGATGATGGTATTGCATGGGATGGGGCTGGGAAGTTGTAGAGGCAACTTTGGCTCTCCTTTTCTTGCACAAGCTTCTCTAATGCTCCTCAAACTCTGCTACAATCCTCCAATATCCTTCACTTGGTCTGACACCAAATTTAATTTCATAAACAAGGATGGAAGCCTGTATATTTTATTAATGTGAAATTAATCAACCATTATAATGGAGTGTTACAATATTTATACATATTGGACAACAATATACAAACAAATAAATGGGTTACATAGGTACAACCAAAATCACAACTTCCAAAATACATCCGGGAAGCAACAATAATTAAATACAAACAAATAATAATTGTTACAACTATGTAACAATATAACCTATGCAATAATATGAAAAATATTGTTATAAAGTTTTATAACAATATAAACTAATTACCTTATTAAATAATTACATATTTAAGGTAATATAATGAATAAATTAACCTAACAGAACATGCTAAGGTAAATAATACTATGGGAGAAATGAAAAATTGATGGCAATGTAATGATTAAGGTCTATTTGGGTCAAGCTACACATGAAGGTGATTCTCACTTGTTCAAGGAGTCTTCAACTCGGGTTTTTTACACATAATGAATAATACAAGCATAACATTGATCAAATGGAGGAGCATGTTAAGAATTTTTCTTCATATGTACAATCCTTTCTTGAACTAGGCTCATCATCCTTACCTCTAACTAAAGAAATCTCTCCCATCTGTAGATTTGATTCCAAGAAAATCAAGAGAGCTCAGGTCTTCACCATGTAGGGAAGTGAAAATGATAAATGAGTGCACATGATTATGTAAAAGGGGAATAGTTTTCTACCTGATGTGCTCTCACTATTCCAATATGTCTCAGCTACTATGTCAAAGATAAAGTATACTAGGAGAGATATTGAGAAAGAAAGGGCCATTTGGGAAAGTCTTCTCCCATTGGTCTCTGAGATGACCTATCTTGACTCTTGCTTCTTAGTGAATCATAATGTGTTTTCATCCATTGTTGAGAACTTGTCCCACATTTGGTCCCACACAATGATTACATGGCATGACATGATAAATGAGGCCATTTATAACCTTGAGGCCCATGGAGAACATGTTATTGGGATGTAAAATAATATTATCAAAAGTGTGAAAGAGTTGGGAAAAACTTCACTCAATGAGAACACATCCTTAGAAAGAATCTTGATTTCCTTTTAGGATCTGGTCAAGATAGCTGTAAGAGAACCTTGTTCATTTAACGAAAATACTTTGGAATCTCTCATAGAGATTAGGGGCTCTATTTCCAATATTGTAAAATATCATGAGAATTGGTTCACATAGTGCGAAGGCTTGGTATCATTCCTGAGACTTGGCTCAATACTTTGGAACATGTGCACATCCCGTATCTCGAGAAGGTAGAATTTATAGTGGCTTAATTCAAGTAAAGATGTCAAGGGCACAAAGTTCATCATCCAAGATCTTCCGTGGGAGCCTATTAGAGTTGATTCTTCATCAGAGGAGACTTATTCATCAAATAGTTAGTCAACTCCTTTCTTTTCTTCTCTCATTCTCCCTCCTTTTTCCCCCTTTCTGATTCTTCATTGTATGTAATCATGGTAATTTTTCTTATACACTTACGTGACTTTCTAAAGTTGCATTGTAAATTTCCCTTTTGATTTATAAAACAAGGACTTATTCAGTCACTTATTAGGAAGATGAAAAGTCAAAAGTGGAATATTAAATTGAAAATTCATGTGGGGGGTAGATGAAGAGATAATATGTAGTTTTATAAATTATAATGGCTTCTCCATTCCAAAAAAATCTAGAAAGTTATTTTTTTGTAGCAATTGTGGATTGTTGTAGGTTACTAAGATTTGTATAACCACTACACAAGAAATAAGAGTTGAATTTATTCCATCTCCTTTTATCATGCTTTCCTCTATTCTCTCTATATTCTACAACTTTCTAAGCATAGTTATCTTAAAAAACCAAGAAGGGACTTTGTGTCCTTGATTGATGAATCTAAAGAATTGTGTATCTCTATTTTTGTTAGTCTTGCTAATTTATTACATTGTTGTTTTCCTCTAATTGAATATGGACCAAATCTTGTTATTGTGTGTGAACTATGCTAGTTCCTAATCACAACAATAACCTTCACTTTCCTAATTTATTCAACTCTCATTTATCTCTCTCATCCTTGTAAATTCCTCCTTGTAATCAGACAATCCTTTTCCATAGGCTCAATAAATTTTTCCCATGTGATCCTCAACCTATTTGGCCACCCCAAAAAATTAGGATAGTTTATATTCAATAATGGGAGCCTCCCCATACCAAATACTAAGGGGCTTAACCACGTGACCATTGTTGGAAGCACATAATTTTCAACATGAAAAATTATTTCACTAACACTTTTCTACCTTATATAACCCCGAGGATCATACTTTCACGCAGACAAATCTAGACCATATTTTGCCACTAAGGAAATATAATAAAAAAGAGAATATGTGTCCCAAAAATATCCAAATATGTTAAAAATATGAGTATGAACTAAAAACATTGAAATACGTTAAAAATTTGATAACAATGCAAAACTAGGAAGGATACCCATGCCCCAAGATACCCGAAACTAAAAGCTGAAGCCAAGTGTTGGTGCAAAGAAGAAATGAAAAATTTCATGGCTCTTGTTGTAATATGAATTGAGTAATATGATTGTGAAATGTTTCTATAAACCTATATATGCAGCTGAAAAATCTTCTGAAATTACGCTAGCTAGAAACTTATGGGGGACGCGGGGGTTAGGGGACTGTACCATAGAGTTTTGCACAAAGGTTACAATTTTGACCCTATATTTTTTTGCCAAAATTATATGTGTATTTAAATTTCTAGGTGCATGTATAATGTTTGTACCTACATCTTGCACAAAAATTCTATCTATATTTGCTAAAAATGTAGAATAAACTTGGTTAGATGCCTCTTTTTTGAGGCATGTGCAAAAACCATGTTTCAGCATGTGTCTCGGAAGAAATAGGTGTATCTTGGTGAAGAAGGTATTTGTAAAACTAAGTGGAGTGTTGAAGGGGTTACCACCTTGGATAACTTGTACCTATAAAAGGAAGGTGTTTGCGCATGCTTGAAACCATAGTGTGCAGCAAAAAAATTCTATAAAAGAACAAGTATAGTAGTAATAAAAAAACTAGTAGAAACAACACATGTAGAAAAACAAAAACATCAATGTATTCAATGGAAAACATTTTCATACAAGAGAATACGAAATAATTTTTAGGTTTAATAACATGGGACACCCATAGTGTCATAAGAAAATCAAGGTGCATAGGTTTAGAAACAATAGAATTGTAAACAAGATAGACACAATGCCAAAAACATGGGACACCCATATTTTCACAAAATATTCAAGGCACATAGGCTAAAAGCAAGGGAAACAAGAAACAAAAAACAAACACACAAGCATGTATACATGAAATGAAAGTGTCAAACATGATAATATGATGTAACAACCAACATAGGTGAGATATACGAAACAAGAGATGTCAATGCTACACAAGACACATGTGTTAATCTTGTTAATATGAAAAGTAAAAATACACAATGTATATAAATGAGCATAATTGAGGAAGTTCAAATGAACTATAATAGAAAAATAACATCTATAGGATGTGGAGGGATGTGGAAGGTTTTTCCCCAAGTGATGAGAATATAAGGATATATTAGTTCTCCAATAAGCATGTACCAATATGGGTTTTCTACATTCAAGGCAATATACCAAATGAGCACATGTATAAAGAGATAAGGAATGCCATCTATCAAATTGTAGTGAAAAACACACATGTAATATAAAGTTCTATCAAATCAAGTATAATGCATAGTCCTTATTTTGTAATTTTACAAATAATTGAATTATCACAAGTACATATCTATGTATAAAAATGTGGTTATCACCGAGGCTACCAAGTGTTATCTAGGAGACTATTATGCGAGGCCTAGAGGCCTAAGGTGTAGTATCATGTCGCAAAAGATGGATTATAGAGGGAGACGAGGGGACCACGAAGAGGTTATACACATAGGGGTTGATATTTTTGTTATGGTATATGGATCGGAAGAGGTATTGGTAGTTTGTAGGTGGAGGATCAATAGGCATGTGAGGTGTATCATTGCATGTTGCATTTTCATGTGAAATTTAAGGTAGAGTGGGATCATGGAATTTTTGGTCTCAACATTATCAGTAGTGCGCTCTAAATATAGAGTATGCTCATCCCATTCAATAGTGTTAGAATTGATAATATCTTGAATAAGGTGATGTAATTTTTAAAAACTATCGGTAGAGTACACAAAACATTGATGATAATCACAATGGGCATTGACATTGAACTTCTTGTTGTTAGGTCTACTCATATCAACCTCAAATGGTGGAAGCAAAGATATGATATTTCACTCAATAAATTATTTAAATACCATGTGAGGTGGACTTGGAAAGCAAGTAAATTAGCAATTTACAGGATAGTGTTGTAGCTTAGTGGGTTGTGAGATAGCATTGATGGTATCTTTAGAAGTAAATTTGACCTTATTAGGCTTGATTTTGAATGTGGGTTTATTTTAAAACATAGTAATAGATTTGGGAGGAGGGATGACAATGTACTTAAAATGGGAGGGTCCCATGAAATTAGATGAAGAGAACCATGATGATAAAATTACGGTCGATGAGGGTTATGGAGAGGTGAGTAGCAAGGAAACCAAGGTTTCCCAAGAAGGATATTGTAATAAGGATTATTGGGGAAAACATAACATTGGTGTGGAAAAACTTAGGGCCAACATTAATGGGTAGAATGAAAAAATGAAAAAATTGTGATGGGTGGTGTTAGATCCTTTAATGGTAAGAATAGTAGGATAAATATCTTGAAATGAAAATACTGAATTATGTACACAAGATATGGTATAAACATCAAGAATAGAATTTTTATTGATTAAAACACATTTTACCAAATTTATTTCCACAAAGACTTATACATATTTTGCATGCCTATTGCTAATAGTAGGTTGAGGTGGAGGTATCGTAAGAAGATTAACACCATGGTAAGACATAGCCTTGGGCAAGATGAATGAAATATGATTAGTAGGAATATTAGGATGTATCTGAGTATCATGGAGGATTTGGAAGAATTAATCTTTGCATTGGGCATGTCACTCAAGATATTAAAAGAGGGATTTAACATGATCCTGAGAGAATTTTATGATGAGAAGAAAGAAAAAGTACAAGCCAAGAAAAGGGACATTTTCCCAAATAGAAACCCTAAGTCAACTAGGGTTTAGATATTAGTAGGCCTAATATACAAGGAATGGGTCCTATATTAGGTTAAGGGTTTGATCAAAAGTGGGTTCAAAAAAATGTTTAACCCTTATTTTAGGTCAATTTAATTAGATGTATGATATATTAAAAATTATTTACAAATTTAATGAAGATGATTCAACACAAAAACTAATTCAAATTTGTAACTCATATTAGATAGGAAGAACTAATAAACACCAAATAAAAATAACATATAATTGAAATAAAAAACAAAGGTATAAAATAACTTAGTTGGTTTCCAATGATTTCTGGAAGGATTTGAGCTTGTGTAATAGAGAAAGCGGGAGAACCAAACATGAGAAACCATTGCAAACCTGTGCGGAACTACATCTACACGGGTCAATACTGTACCATCAAGTCAATACCATACCATATGGTACAACCCCTTCTATATAGTATTATACCTACTCCAAACCAAACTCTACAACTTTCAAGATTACTTGCCTTCCTGGATTTGTCCATTGTTTTCAAACCCTAGTTGTTACACATGCAACGAACCTAGCTAAATGGACTAAACATATTCTCGAACCAAATCTATGGATGAAAAATCTAGAAAAATAAACATTATAAGGGTTTTAGGAACTCCTATGCACCAAATATGTTGACACTACTATGAACATGCCTCAAATCACACTTCGTTTTCCACCTAACATGTGATATCTAGATAAATCAATCAAATTTGGTAGTTAATTTGACCATGTTTTCTTTAACTTGTATCTTTCTTAAAAACTTGGATAAAGGATGTTTGGATTCTTATAAATGAGAGATATGACTTCCTTGACTTGGTTTGTAGCTTCATACCGATGTGGGTTCTTCCTTAATGATTATAGATGTGAATTCCGAGATTTAGGAATCTTTAAATGCCTTCTATAAGAGTAAAAGGGAGTGCTCTAGCGCATTACCTTAGTAGTTCCATGTTAGAAAATGACGTGGCACTAAATTTCTTATACAAGATTCTCGTAGATGATTTTCCTAAGAACGTTCAACACATATAAAGTATAAAACCCATCGAAATATTTGAATTTGATAGTGCGGTTTGAAGAAATTTCATTCTAATATCATATAAAGAGGTCATGACTAGATGGTATGGCCCTAACCAGATTGTACGGTCCTAGTCGGGAGCAGGGGAATATGTCAACTAAAGTTTGGATCTAGTGAGATGACGTTTCTCTCTAGATTTTGTTCATTATATTCTCATAGTTTATTGACATGTCACTATGCAAGGATAAACAAGCTAAACAATGGACCTCATAAAGTGCTAAGTGAGAATGGAGAAGTGTATTTATCATAGCAAGAGTGCATAGTGAAATGTAGGGTTGCAAAGTGTAAATTACCAAATTTGAGTGTCTATAGTTGGTTTCAACTGTTCTTCTTGGCTAAAGAAAACACCTACATCATATCCCCACTGAGTACATCTTGTTATTTCTCTCCTAACTCGCTTATTCCTACACACTTATGCATTGACACTTTCTTAATAAAAATCTATAAAATCAATGTGTATCCTCTATCTATCATGATGTAACTTCCAAATTTTATCCACTTATCCAAAACCATACGATAAGGGTAGAATGTGGAATCTAGTCTTGGAAAAATGTATGGACTTGGACCGACACATCCTCAATTCCATTTTCAATTTAAATATCTTTTTTAGGTATTTTTATTTTCTTGAGGCATCATTTACATGAAAAATACCTTAAGAGCCCTATATAAACAAGTTTATATCACATGATCACTAATCTGGCACTCTCATGAGATCTCATTGCAAACACTAGCACAAAATACACCCAAGGCTCCTTAAATGTTCCCAAAAATTATGCACATCCACTAAGGAAGCCGCTACTACCTATAATACATAACATACAAATATCGCCACATTATACATCATTTTTGTGTTGGAAATAGACCCTTTTGTGAATTTCTTGCAATAAATTGTGTCGATGGTTGTGGTGAAAATACGACACAACTATCGATTTTTATTTGTGTTGCATTTGCACCATTTTTGTGTTACATTTACATTTTATATTCATGATGCTATCCAGGCCACTATCCTAATCATGAGTAGCATAAACACGATGCAAAGCCCCTTCATTTTTTTAAAAATGAAATATAATTATTTCAAATATTTCCTATTCATGATGCTAATCGAGCCACTATCCCAGTCATGAGTAGAGAAAATGTGATGCAAATACCCTTGAAATAAAAATATAAAAAAACAATATAATTATTTCAAATATGAAATAATTATATTACATTGTTTTAATATATAATTTGTGTGTGTATATAATGTTTGTAAATGTAAAACAAAGTTGTCATATGTAAAACTAATATTGAATACCACTGAAACAAACACAATTAATAAGATCATAGTAACATTTACATAAATTAATGAGGATAAAAAATATAAAAATGTAAATATAAATTACAAACATCAAATCATGTTTTAGGTAAATTAATGAAAAAGATAACAATGTACTCATAAATATGAGAAAATAGTTAATTTCTCATTTACAATATAATAATATGAATTCAAATTACTATATATAAACTACTACCGTGTGAACTAGTTGAATCACCAATTACTCATCGTCATCATCATCATCATCATCATATAGGATTTTGTTGTCATCATCATCTAAGAGCTCATTATCATCATCATGATAATCTATGTGCTCATTGTTTGTATTGTTTGAACTATGCTCCATTCTATGTAATGATGGGTTTTCATAGTTGTAGTCAGGATCATCATCATCAATATCCTATCTAAACTCAAGGCCATCAACTAAAAGTGAAGGTTTATTCACCTATAATAACATTATTTAATACTTATTATAATATTTCAAATTTTTTGAATAAAATATTTGAAAATCAAATTTTGTTACCTACTTGATTTTAATAATTATTTAAGAAATTAATTGTCTTACCAACACAAACCAATGAGAAATTTTCCATTCGTTGAATGCATTAGTGTTCCATCCAAGGGATTTGAGTTGTGCCTGCACTTGTTTAGTGGATTTGAAGTCATACATATTCTCCTGTAAAAAATATTTAAAGTTAGAAATATAATTGAGATATGAATTAATAAACATTGTATACTACATTATTGAAATAAAATTACCAATTTGCAAGTAGCCTTATCTATGTTCATTTGTCTGGAAGATGAGTTATGAACTTCCCATGAATCATCACAGCTTGGTGGGATTTATTGTAGATACTTTGGACCCTTGTATTGATACTAGCAATATAATATGAATATTTTTGATTTAATGAATTTGAAAAAATGCTTTTTACATTTTTATATTATCGTTTTCAAAATTACTAGGATCTCATTCTATGTCTTGTTTAAGCCACTTGTCAAATTTTATATTTTCCATGAATATATATTCATGATGACAGTTCTTTGTGCTAGTCTATCATCATATATATTACCCCCTGTAATTCTATTGCACATTAAATTGGTCATAAATTATTATTAAAAATGAAATATAAAACATCATTTTTTTCATTGTCATACCCATAAATGTCACCTCATCCTCCTAAGAGCCTATGTTGCATTTTTTCAAAAATTATTACATCATAGTAGGCACTACCAAACTCTTTTTAGTACACGTAACCAACCATTTATTACATTTAATTGGTTGTGATTTGTATTCCAAGTGGAAATTTTTAGTAAATAGTACTTTTTCTCACATAATAATTCTTTTTTGAAGTACCTAAAAGAAAATAACGAAATTAAAATAATTATTTTTTTGAAAAAATGATAACATGCAAAAAATAATTAAATTAAAATAAAATGTAAACTAATACTTACTTTCCATGAACATCTTGTAATATTTTCATGTCATGGTTCACATACAATTTCACATGCAAACTCCCCCATACTCGATACTTGTACTCATTTAGTGTTAGATGAGATGGTTGGTCCTCATAATCAGGTGGAGATTTTGTATCCCCTATCATTGTTACAAACAACACCTACTCAACACTTATCGGGGTAGTCTCCTATTAATTAAATTAATGATCACCAAATTTATGAGGTTTCATAAAAGATATTGGCATGGAAGAATTTTTTTTTGTGATTATACAATAAATAAAAAAATCAAATAAATTATAAAAATAATTTATGAGTATGCATGCAAATAATATAGAAATGAATAACATTTTACCTTCTTTCCTCCCTTGAAGTAAGGGCATCATGATAGGATGCCTTGGAAATTCCACCACTTTTTTGGATCGACAATAATGAGATGTATGATGTTGTGATAACAATGGCACTAAAGAGGATATGCAATTATACATTAAATCAAAATTTCAACAAGTAAAAAGATCAAATTAATTTTAGAATCTAACTACACATAATATAGAAAAAATAACATTTTACTTCATTTCCTCCCTTGAAGTAGGTGAAACATGATAGGTTACCTTAGAAATGTCACCACTTATGGATTGTTGATCCCGAGATGCAAGGGGATGCGAATAAAGTTTCACTAAAGAGGTGGATATGTAATGATATGATAAATTTAAAAATATAATAAATTTAAAACCCTAATAAATTTATAATCATGACTACAAATATTATTAAAAAATTACCTCCTTCATTTTATATTATCATGTGATATAAGAAATTCAGTCTCAATAATATCACACGATAATCAGTAAACACATATAAAGATTATGGTACATATTTGAATCTCGTTGTCCATTATATAAATTTCAAGGCATGCCACAAGTGTCATTTGGAGGGGAAGAATACTCCTTTTATATATTTGATATGACAACTTCATGTACATTGTGTCACAACCTCGAAAATTTCCAATCCAAAACCCATGCAATTTTTTTCCACGTGTGTCCTAAAGTTTCCATAGAGTGAATTTGGGGTTAAATCCCATGGGATATATAATGTGAGACACTATGTGGAATTTCATTTATTACCATATAATATCAAGCTACAAGGCCACTAGTATCCCAATTTTAAGGATCACTAATTCCAAAACGTTCGTGAAATATACCTGTAGACATAAAATCACACACATATTACTATTTTACTATGTCGTCAATATGTTGTTTATATGCATGGATCTTAAGTAAGAAAAGTATTCACTGGTGAAAAATACTTTGTCCATACACTTGTTTTGATTGTTTATATTGTCCTTCTCTCTCATACATGTCATTGTTATACCTAGTTTTGGTTAGGTCATAGGGATCCATGTCTGTCATTCTTATCACATTTGTTGTCATTTATCTCGGAAACCAACGCCAGGAGATCTTTTCCATTCTTTGCGATCCTACTCTCTTTCTTCTTTTTACACTTTTTGACATTTTTGTTCATCCTTCATATTGTTACTATCCTTATCCTGAACTCATAGTTGGCCTTTTGGATCACTAGTGTTGAAATTCAAACAATAGATCCATATATATATATACACAAAATACACTCTATTATTCGGTCGACAATTCTAACGAGCAATATAATCTTCATACTATCTCTACCATTAAAGGGGACTACATTTTTTGGATGCATAGATTGCATAGGAAGGGGTAGTGCTCAATTCTATACCACACATATTTTTATTTTATCTAGTGCAACCCACTATCTTGGCATCATTGGCACAAGGGAAACCTAAGGAAACTATTACACACACAAACACAAAGAACTACATGGAGTTTGGAATGTAGTGCAGTGCTCAATTATAAGTTAACTTATTGGGTGACTGTTGAGGTTAGTATGACTTCACATATTGCATTGTCATTCCAATTTGATGTGTTTGTGAGCTTTTGTAGGTAGTTAGGGTTTGTGTTGCAGATACATGTACCCTCGTAGATCAAAGAAAAAATATCGATAATTAATAGTAAGTGATAGAAAAACCCTAATGACATAGAATAAAGTAGATTCGACATTTTACGTAGCCGCCAAAGGATTGCTAGAACAGTCACCAATGTTTGGGCACCCCTGTCCAACACCAACAACCCATATCTGACATTATTCTTAGAATCTAGATTTTACAGAGAGTAGCTGCAACAAAGTTCTAACCCCATTCAACACTTGATGCCACCCATATCAGTTCCACATTGTGTAAGATTCAACTAAGTCATCTATCTTTTGCATTTTATTATAGTTTTTCATTGTTTGATTTTTTATCCTTTATTTATATATTGTATTTCGGCATATTAGTTACTCTATAATTTGATTTAATTCAAATTTTATTAAATCATTTGGTGAACTAATTTTTCTTCAAACTTATTTCCATAGGATCCCTAAAACCCTCATTTATAAGAAGAGGTCCTCCTCTCCTAAGCACCATATGGCCGATACATTCTTGAACCCTATATTTGAGGATGATCTTATGTAAGATGAATTTTTGACCTTTACCGAAACCCTCAATGTGATGCTTCCTTCCTCCAACAACTTATTGCTTTCCAAAAACCCATCCTTCTAACTTTCATAACTCTAGCATTTACATAGTCTCTCTTGACCAAAAATTTACTTCATGTTTTCCTTGCTCTCCCATAGTCACCCATGTTGTTGCACCTTCTTCCACTCCTCTTATAACACATGATAATATTACTAGAAATTATTTTCTTGATTATGTTCTTGGTTGTGATAATATGGATGCCAATACTTCTACTTCTAATATTGAAAATGTACATATGCATGATGTTATTTCTCCTAGTAGTCAATATGAATGTAAAGTTGTATCTCCTACTCTTCCTAATTCTGAAAGTGTTTCTAATGAATGCAATGATAAATATGATATTAGTACTCCTACCACTTATTTTTATGCTGATGATAGTCTTGATGAAATACTTGCTTGTGAAAATATGTCTGATAGTGATGTAGACTATGCTTCTGATCATGAACATGTTAGTAATGATGTTACTTCTCTTATGACTACTGAATGTGAATTTACTACTCCTCTTTCTTCTCTTTCTGAAATTGTTACTCATGATGATTCTACTCCTAGCACTAATACACCTCTTATTATAGATTCTGAGTCTACATATATCATTCCCATAGATCCTCTAATTTATTCTCCTCCTCTTCCACCTCCTTCTCATCCTTCCACATCCACTTCTTCTTCTCACATTCCCATGATCACTCACAATGGAAAGATACAACCTCTCAATATGCCTCTTACTTCACCTACCATTCCTTCACATGATATTTTATCTCTCATGCATGTTGTTGGCACGTTGCAATCTCAAGTTCATACTCTCACTCTTGAAAGTAAAGCCTATTATGCTTCCATTGATAATAATTCTTTACATGGCAATCATATTCCTAAAAAGATTCACAATTCTACTTTCCCAAAGGACTTCATCATGCCTAAATTGTAAATTTTTGATGGCACTGACAATCCTTGTTTACATCTTAAGCATTATCATTGTACTATGTCTAATTATTCTAATGATCACTTATTACTCAAAGTATTTTTCATAGTCTTCTTGATCATGCTCTCTAATGGTACACTCATTTTCCTTATGGGTCCATTAGCACTTATTACGTTATGGATGATGTTTTTCTTAAGACAATTTCTTTCTAAAAATGGTCCTAAGGTTATGTATGAACGTTTTCCTTCATTGCATCAAGGAAAGAAAGAACGAATTGTAGATTAAATTTTACACTTTAATTCTTGTATGCATCAATTATTATTTGAGCCCATTGATTTAGAATTTTTTTATATTTTTCATGGCTTAGTTATGCATTGAAATAAAAACTCTTATATGATACATGTGAATCTTTTACTCTCTTATGTTACAAATTTATTGATTTAGAACAAGATTTAATTGTTGCACATGTTATATCACCCCCTTATACTTCTTCTACTACTTCTTCATCTATTACTTCTTCTCCTCTTCCATCCATTAAGATTCCTCCATGGTCACCATCTCCTCCTCCGTGTAAGCATCATTCTTCTCCTCCACCGTATTGGCATACACCTAAGTCTTCTCCACCTCCTACTCGTGAACCATTGTAATTCTCACATAATGAAAAACCTCATGATGTCTTGCATGCTTTACTTGACAAGTTATTAATAATATTACCTTCTACTAAGAATCATCCACCTCACCACTTGCAATGCTAGTGTCACCACCCTTTCTATAATTTACATCGCATGAATGACCATCTTGATAATTATTGTTATGCTCTCCATGATTGCTTGTAATAATTACAAGAAAAATGTGACATTTCTTTCTACTTTTCCTCTCTCAAGCACTCTCTTTCTCCTATCCCACATAAGCGTGCTTCCACCTCTGTTCACTTATCTCCTTCACCTCCATCTAAAGTTGTCATCCATCCACCTCCTAAGGTTATCATCCATTCGCGTCCTCCATCCAATCCACCTATGGTTGCATCATCTCATTCTTCAAAAATTGCTACACTACCTCATTGGCTTCCTAAGCCTCTTTCTTCCACACTTCCTCCCACCACACCTTCTATTCTAGGTCTCATTCCATTTGACCTCCAATTTGGCACTTATTCTCATGTTGTTGTTACTTCACATGCTCCATCTATGCCTTGTAGACCTCTTAACCTCTGGTAGATGAAATTCACTCTCCATTTCATTACCCTATGACACACTCTCGTGTTATGGTTCACACTTGAATTTTAAGGGAATACTACATCAATGAACGTATCCTTTCACAATTCATGCATTTTTCTTCATGTCATATCTTTTTAGCATCTCCTTGTAAGTCATAAACCCATTTCTCGATGACGCACTCTTATTATATGGTTCATTCTTGACTGTTTAGGGGCATTTATAAATGAACCACATCCTCACACTAGGGAAATTTCTCATCTTGTCCCTCTCTTCATCATTACCATCACATGCCATTAAAACCATTGTTTTACATTCTCTCATCATAAAAATACCAACACATCATTATTCCATTATGTTATATTCTCTACACACCATTCTTCTTTAACACTATCCATTATATTTACATCACATACATATATTTATATTCATCACATACTATGCTCTTCATTCTCATTCAAATAAAAATCCTATTATAATCATTACTTATCTATTTATTTCCACATCATCATGCATTTCAAATTAACATAACTATTTCAATAATTGTTGAGCCCTTGAAATAAACAAGTACTTGAGGTGCGGAGGGTTGTGGCATGTGGACGTAGGGTGTGAAGGCACGTGCATAGGTAACTTTTGGGAATGTGCAAAGGCTCGTGCCTAGGCGGGAAAGGTTCATTACTTAATCACTTTTAGATTATGGATAAATATGTGTTAAAAGAACACATGAAGAGGTGGCAAAATTCAGTTATGGATAAAGTTAAGCTATGAAAACTTGCAACTCAAGGAAAGTATATTCCCAGGTATCATTACAGTTATCATGAGAGGATTAGGAGCTGTAAAAGTGAAATATAGTTATGGATATTTGACATATGCATGATGAGGATACTTGAGTAGGGAAAGCCATGATGGCATTTGGCATCTTCTTGGGTAATGATGAAGTGATTAGAGGAGATTCCTTCCCCTTCCTTATTATGTATTGTTTTACATGGAAAGAAGTGTGGTGTGTGCCACAAGAAGAAAAGAGAATGTATGTGCATATGGAGAGTAGGAGATAAGAAAATCATGGATGTAATCTATGTAATGAAGCTCTTTTGTAAGAAATATATTGGGACCTTGTTGTTATATTAGCTCCATTCATGGTTTCTTTAATGTATTTGGCTACTGTAATATTGAGGAATTAATAAAATGGGAATGTTCTAAATATTTGAGTCATGGATCTTGATTTGTATGTTTTATTTTATGTTTATGGATCCAAACCCTTATGTTCTTGATGATGCTCATGGTCTAGATCTGATCCCCTTTGTATTTTGATGTTATCATCTATATTATGGTGTATTTTTGCTTAGATCCAATTTCCTTATTTTTATTTTAGAATACATGTAGTTATATCTGTGCATTGTACCACTAATGGTGTTAAAAATTCTTACAAATCTCACATAAAGGAGGGGCTCGGTACCTTCCTGCACCTTGGGTGAGCACCTAGTTAGGCCAGGTGATAAGTTGGCATTCCTAGGATATTAAGTGATTAGAAAGGATGACTACATTTTAGTTCCATTACCGAGACCTATTTTGAAGCTATTGTAAGAATGGTATGTGATGACAGAATGTTTGACCTTGGAAAGCATCGAGACTTGGCTTAAAATCATAGAGGATGATTTTTCTCAATGATTTAACACTAGACCTGAGTTTGATGCACGTAAATGGGTAGAGGAGCATTTGTATCATGAGATTTATGAGACATTATTTTGTTGTTTTCCGTAAGAGTTGTATGAATGGCTATCAATATATGCATCAAGGAAGAGTTGGTATTATAGACCCCATATTTGGACCCAAGAGGAGTATCAGAGGCTACATGGTGCTGATCTAACTTGGACTCATGTTGTTGATCACTAGTGGAGAGGTGTGTTGATTAGCTATACCTTGGAATACATAATTTCTATGTATTATTTCCCAATGATTAATGAGTTTGAGTTCTTGCGGGAGCCAAGAGGATATTTCTTGCATGCTATGCCATTAGCCATTAATATACTAATCTTCATATGAGTAAGGAGGCATTTCCTATGGTTGGCTAACTTCCCACTAGGCGTGAAGCGTAGAAGCTGGTGTAGTGAGAGATTACAGATCCTATGGAGGAAATAGAGAGAGAAGAGAGGCTACTCAAGGATAATGAAGCATGAGAATGGGAGTTGGTGAGACAACATGAAGTTGCTAGAGTGATGGATTTATGGAGGTATACATTGCGGGAAGGATGTGAGGTTCACGTGGAGAACATGGGACTTGAGTAGTCTTTGCTACCCCATATTGGAAAGCACGAGAGAGAAATCCCTTGAATTATTGTGATATATAATCAAATGGAGAAAGGAGGAGAGTCATAGGCACACATCTTAGCCCATCCAGTGACCAAACCTTAGCACCTAGTTTTCCCGTATCTGAGACAAGTATCTTTAGTTCAGTTGGTGTTGGTAAACAAGTAGCATCATGTAGATACCATTTTACATCACACCCATCTATGGCCACGTAGACATTTTCGGTGTTTGGAGGTATTTTGTATGGCACATCTTTTGGGAAAAGTGTGGGTACAAAAATCTTGAGTATCACATATGGAAGTTTTTCCACATCACAAATCTGTCAACATGTAGTTTAGTGTGATGGTGGGTACGCAGAGAACATATACATTAGGACCCTTACCTGTTTGGAGGTGGATTTGGTGGATCTAGAGGAATAATAGATAGTGGATCTAGTGGATCTAGTGGTAGAGGTAACACCAAAGGTAATCAAGGTCATGGATCTAGCAGAAAGAACCACAACACCATCAGTAAATGTTTTACGAGATGTCTCTACACTTTTATGGTTACAAGGGCATTGAATATTTCATGGAGTATGTACACAAGTGCAAATTATTATGGCACGTAAAGGGAATGACTACCCCAGAGCAGAGATTCTAATCTCCAATCCGAGTAAGGAGGCATTTCCTATTGTTGGCTAACTTCCCACTAGGCGTGAAGCACAAAAGTTGGTGTAGTGAGAGATTGCAAATCCTACGAAGGAAATAGAGAGAGAAGAGAGGATACTCGAGGATAATTAAGCACAAGAATGCGAGTTGTCGAGACAACATGAAGTTGCTAGTGTGATGGATTTATGGAGGTATACATTACAAGAAGGATGTGAGGTTCACATGGAGAACATGGAACTTGATTAGTCTTTACTACCCCATATTGGCAAGCACGGAGATAAATCCCCTTAAATTCTTGTGAGATCTAATCAAATGGAGAAAGGAGCAGAGTCATAGGCACACATCTTAGCCCACTCGGTGACCAAACCACGGTGCCTAGTTTTCCCGTATTCGAGACAAGTATCTCTAGTTTAGTTGGTGTTGGTAAACAAGTAGCATCAGGTAGATACCATTTTACATTACACCCATCTATGGCCACGTAGACATTTCCATTGTTTGGAGGCATTTTGTATGGCACATTTTTTGGGAAAAGTGTGGGTACAAAAATCTTGGGTATCACATCGGAAGTTGTTCCACATCACAAACCTGTCAACATGTAGTTTAGTGTGACGGTGGGTACACAGAGCACATCTACATTAGGCCCCTTACCTACAACCGGAGGTGGATCTAGAGGAATAAGAGATAGTGGATCCAGTGGATCTAGTGGTATAGGTAACACTAGAGGTAATCAAGGTCATGGATCTAGCAGAAAAGGACCACAACATCATCAGTAAATATTTTACGAGATGTCTCTACACTTTCATGGTTACAAGGGAATTGAAGATTTCATGGAGTATGTACACAAGTGAAAATTACTATGGCATGCTAAGGGAATCACCGCCCAGCAGTGGAAAGTAATTCAGTTTGCAACTAAGTTGCAAGGATGCACACATAACTGGTACTAGAAGTATGACCCCCATCGAGTGGTGGTGTATTATAATGCACTACGTGATGACTTCTTGGAGGAATTCCACATTCTTGAGTTTGAGGTTAGAAGAGAGTGTGCAAGAGTATGAAACATGATTTAAAACTCTTCTGTCAAAATTATCTTATGATATCCATCACTCTCAGCATGCTCAATGGTTCATTGGAGGATTGATCACACCTTTCTAATGAGCACTTTCCCACAAGAATTTCACATATCTTTGCAAGGCCTTGGAGGATTCTTTATGCACCTTTGAGGCAATCGAAGCATTGACATTTAAGTAATCCCATTTTTAGAAGCATAGATTGTTGCCATGATGAAGCGGCTTGAGAAATTATCCGTGAACTCAACTCATGATACTTGTAGCGGACTATGGTGCACGAGTTGTGAGGTAGAAGGACACCCAAAAGACATTTTCCCACGAAAGATGATATGCACTGTTTCACTAGATTGTGAGATTTGTCACAAATATCATGATCCAAGATGATTCAGATGTAATAGCGCGTGCTCCATAAGAATGTGTCCTCTTATTATAATATTTTCTCATCTACGACACATGATATAAAGGACTTGATTGATAGAAAAAATACATGATACCATTGATATTGGTGTGTTCTAGATCAACATTGGGGATGATTCTAAGAATGACAGTAATTAGTTTGAAGGGAACACAGATGGAGGAGATTGAGGAATAGGATTTTGTGGAGGATTCGGAGGTCATGATAGTCAAGGAGGTAGGAGTGAATTTCCCCATGGAACTGTTACAATTGTGGATCTACTGAACACTAAAAGTGTGAGTGTTTGGATTTGTTACAATGCTCATGGTGCAAGAAGAAGCATAAGTATGAGGAGTTCCTTGAGTTTCATGAGTACATGATCCAGAACCAAAAGAAGGATAGAGGCACAATAATGGTTAGTGTGAAGTGGGCTGATCCATTATGGATGCCTAGGGTAGTGCATGCCTCTGAGTTGGAACCTATCTTAGTAACCACACCTTTGGAAGAAGCCACACATACTAGGGAAGAACTAAAGCAAAGGCCTCTCATTACAAAAGAAGAGGTGTTACATGGGAAGTATCCTGATCCAACTCATCAGAAGGAGGTTTACCAAGAGACCATGGAGGTAATTAGAAACATGTAAGGGGAGATTCATTGTTTAAAGGAGAAATCCAAGAATTTGGAGTAGAAAAAAAAGCCGAAGTCCCTCAAGAGGAAATGAATGAGGTCAGAGAAGTGTGTAGGATGTTGCACCAATAGAATATTATCCCTCTGTTAAGAGAGTGGATGAGAGAAAAAGTAATGCGCACTAGACATGAGCATGAGAGTAAGGTCTTGCACACTAATCTACCCCCTCACGTATTGACTATGACAAGGAAATAACAATGAATCCAGTTGTGGATGGATGGATTTTGAGCAACATCCGATTGACACAGCACCGAGGTTAATGTTGTCACTTTAGATGGGTGGAATCAAATGGGAAGACCCCATTATAAACATCTTCAAATGTGTTGTATATGGCAAACAGGACAAAGGCTATGCCTGTTGAATTATTGAAGGATGCATCCATAACCATCCGAGGGGAAAAGTTTATTGGAGACTTTGAAGTCTTAGTGCTTGCCAAGGAAGATAAATTTCCATACCTACTTGGATGCCCTTGATGCTATAAGAATAATGCTGAATTGCACTTTAAAAAGGATACTTAAGTTTGAAGAACAAGGAGTGCGTCATTATTCTACTTACGGATGAGAATTATACGCCCTATATAGATCCTTTGGGAGAAGAGGACCTAGATAGAATCTATGTGCACACCATTAGAGACCCCGAGATTGTTCATCCATCAAGAGAAGGAGTCATTCAATGGGAAGATGCTTAGTCTATGAGTGATACAACTAGCATTGCATGTGACAATTGGGCACATGGGACCTATGAGTTGATTGGAAGATAGTTGAAGGGATATTTTACTCGAGTTATCAGAGCACACATAGTGAGACACCCGAGAGGATAGAAATTACAAAGTTATACTAGGAAGGTAACCTTGATGTCTTTTAAGCAAGATGTAGGAACAATGGATTTTTCGGATAGAGAGGAGGAATATGCTAACTTATACCTTATGCGGGATGGCAATGCATTGGTGGGTGACCCTTTAGGAAAACCTTCTAGAGTGGTGTAAAGTAAGAATCACGCTCTCTGGTAGGTTTCTAAGGAGCAATGTACCCTCTGCAATACATGAATATCATGGGAAGGATTTTTCCTCATTCCATGTCCAAGAGTTTGAGAGAACCTAGATGATAAGTGTGGAATCCTTTCCTCCTTCATTATGGGTGCATAAGTTCTATTCCACCTTGCAAGGCTGCACACACATGGTATATTCATTTAGAGATGCATCGTCAAATGGGAAACTGGGAAGAAATAACAACAAATATTATTCAAAATTTTGAGTTTCAAAGTTCAAAGTCATCAGTGAATGAGGCATTGTAGGTAGTAAAATACCTTACTATGGGAGATAGTTCCATGTTTGATGACCGGATTCTAGAGTTATCATGAGAATTTGAGTTAGGGGCACTTCATAAAAGAAGAACTAGAAGAAGAGACAGAGGAGTTGCAACTTGAGCATGCCTAATTGGAGAAAGAAAAAGGAAAGTTAGTCTATTTGATAGACGATGAGGAGGTGGAAAAGTTGGATGTTACCCATATAAAAGGTATGCACAAAGTATTAGATAAATTAGATGACAAAGCACACACATACCCCGAGCCCTTGAAAACAAAGAAATTTAACATCGGTATAAAGATAGAGCCGAAGAAGATGCCATTGGAAGTCTTGGATGAAACAAGAAGTGTTGAAAATAATCTATCTACTGCATGATTCAAAGATTTATTCCCACACGGGTCTTGTTGTCACCAAATAACTACACCCCCCGAATGGCTAGGCTATACGTAGGATGTTTGGTGTGATTAGGACACATTGGATCACCTCTCAAGCCGTGGGGCTTGGACTCAAGGTGAAATTATGGAGAAGGCCGACTTCCTTTTCCTAAACTAAGTGTTGTAATACTCCTATCATAATAAAAGGACTACCTAGTCCTAGGATAACACTTTCACGGGTCTTAGGGAAAGATATTTTTAGAAATGAGACTTTACTAGGGATGATGATGGACCAAATAAAGTGATGTTTAATCTCTGGAAGGGTTAATGTGGGTAGGATGCTTGCATCGTTGGCCACCTTCACCTATTGTGACTTGGAAAGGGTACAAAATACCACAGACTGACATACGTTCCTTCGTTAAACTTGAGCATACATAAGAGAGATCAAATTTGATTCAATACACAATTAATTTATTATGAGGAAAGAACACATGCACATGTTAAACATCCATTTCACTGACTATGAATAATGATAATACAACTTTTAACATAGAAGGAAAATAAGATTTTCACAACTGAAATAAAAGATAATCACATTACTCCCTCACAACATGAAATAGATAATCTAAAATAAAGGTAAGCTAACCACTCACACTAAGGAATCATACATTCAAAAGTAAGTATTGATTAACCATCTAACACAATAAATCAGATTTCCAATGGCAAGGTATAATTCTGAATATAATTAAAAGGTTTTAAAAATCTCTAAAGCACTCTTCCAAGCTTGAAGAGAAACTTCACACAAAAATGATCTATATTTTTTGTTCTCTTTCCAATACTTCATGCATTCAACTATTTATAAGTTCTTAGGCTGAGCCATTACAACTGGGCCCTTAACTAACATTTTACTAAAAATAGAAATGTCATTAAATTAAGGGAACATGCTCCCATGAAAATAGCAAGTTTGTTACAAGGGTTTGAATCAGTCAACCTTGCAACTTTGACAAATCGGAGATTAGATATGTCTTTTCATGGCCACTCAACTTTGGCTTGGTTCATCTACGCCTTCCTCTTCTGTAGGTTTATGTTGTTCTCCATCCCATGCATCCATTCGATGCTTATACTCGATGAAGTGCTTGATGATCCCCTAAATTTCTTCATCTCTAGGTCCACATGCATAGTGATTCACAACATCTGCTATCTCAATCTCTTTTGTGATCTTGGCTAGCACTCTTCAAATTTTACTCACAACTTTCTTCAGCCTCCCTATGAAATTTTGGCACAAGACCAATCGGTCAATGGATTCACTGCTGAAATTTTTGGTGACTTCATTGTTATGCTTCAAAAATACTTTAAATTTTCCTTAATTTGATCCTCTGGGAGAGTGTCGATGTTTTCATTGAAAAATTTACAATTAGCAACATCAAACTCTTTTAAGATATCATTCAGGGCATCTGTGATCTCCATTCATTTATCATCCAATTTCTTAATTAAATCGCAACACTTGGCACTGGAATTCCATGGCCTTTTGATATTCAAATAACTTTGAGGCATCATCGATCACCTCTTCTTGAAGGAGAAAGTATGGGTCTACTTCTCTTATTTCACTCCATGTTGCTAGATTCAAATTCAAGTTGTTATTATCCTCAGAAAATTCTTTGTTCATTTTACAAATAGTAGTTCTCCCATCCTACAAATCATTATATATCCCGACAACTTCTTTGATTAAAGGATTAACTTCATGCAAAATTCATTCCATCCATCCATTTACTAATCTCCCTTTCTAGCCTAGCTTTTCAATCTCATGATAAGAAATTTCATCGATAGTAGATGAAACTATCATAGCCATAGTAGTTGAGACTTCAATAGATGGAGTAGGTTGGGTTACTTTCCTTAGAAATGCAGTGAGTTGTTTGACCTTGAGTTTGAGCTCATCTTTTGTAGCCTTATCCTTGTCATATTTTTCAGCAGAGCCCCAAGAGTAGTGTGCACATCTTGTTTGGCTCCTTCGTGAGTGGATTTTCCCAATGAAAATCTAGAGATCTGATAATCTATTGCTTTAATTGTTTCCTTATTTTTTCCCTCGAATGAGACTAACCTCTACAATTCTCTCCCTAGATGGATTCACTATCAGAATCAAAATAGTCCTTGGCCTCTTGGCCTGTCTTTTTGGTGTATGCTCCAATATACTGAGATCTATGACATCTCCCAGAGGCACCTTCTTCTTCTTATTTGGATTATGTATAAACAACCATTATGGGATGGCTAATGTTGATGAAGATGGAATAGTAGATCCGATACCTAAAACATTAGTCATGACAAGAGCACTAGAAACATTAGTTGGCATTTGGGTAGAAGTGGAAATGATGGATGGGGTGGACGTAAGGACAGCCATAGGAGTTGATAGAATGATGTTAGGGGATGAGATGGAGGGAAATGGAAGTGTTAAGGGAAGTGAAGAAGAAATGGGTGACCGATAGTTTCTCCAGCTGAGAGAACTAGAAGGGATGAGAATACTTGGGCCATAGAAGGAGATGGGAAGGAATAAATTATTATGGAGGTGGAAGGAACTGATATTGGAAGTGACAATGGAAGAGGAGGAAGAGATGATGGATCTTGTGAGATACTAGGAGAGTCACTGAATTCAACCACTTCTATCACAAGTGTTGTAGGAAACATGTCCTTAGAAATAGAAGCCTTGGAGAGAGATGAGCCACCAACAACAAATGAAATATTTTTTGGAACTGTATAGGTTTTTGGGTTGACCTTTTCCTTTTATGGGTGCTGATTTGCTTATGGTTAGTGGGGCCTCTATATTTATAGGTTGCTCTACCCCCTTAGGTGAGATTCCCAAGGTAACCAACCAACTATAAGTTCTCTATAGAATGGGCCCCACCCTCTCCTTTGTATTGCAACATTCCTCTACATACCAATCAATCCATGACAATGGTTGATTGGCAATATTATCATTTTTATATGCTTCATCTAAAACCTCATCATTATCTTGCATATCTTTTGGGACATCAGCTATACCAAACTGCCGAACTTCATCCAAGGTCAACCTCTCATAATCCCTTTGTCGGATGATGTATTCATCTAAAAAATGAATCCAAATATCCTCTAATTAGGGCATATGGGAACTGGACTGTCCTATTTTCCAAATTTACCCCAATAATCGAATTTGGTCCATGGATGAAAGGTTTGCAAGGTTACTTTGGCCATTTTGCATCCACATTTTTGGCCTTATGAATATTCAGGTAGGTATATTTCCGATTGAAATAGGGAATTGCATTCTTGCTTTGTGGTATTTGTTATGAATTTAATGATAATCCAATAATTGTCGAACCAATTCAAGGAAAACCCATTTATCAATAGGAAATCTTGGTAATTTTTGGGAGCACCTACGAAGCTGGGAATCTGAATGTAAGTAAATGTGGGAAACTAAAGGTAGATAGCTCCCCATTCTCGTACTTCCTTGAAGGCTTCGTCAAAAATCCTTTGATTGTATAACTCCTTATTGAAATGGTAGAGGATAACCGCAAAGAAGGCATCATTGACCCTACGAAAATGCCTGCTCCCCTCATTCAGTGTGAGCTGAGGATAGAAATCATAGATTTGGGAGGTGCTACAAATACCTTTAGTATTCAACCCAATGAAATATCCCATAGCAGCAGCCACATAAACCAAAAAGGATGTCATATAGAAATTCTTTGTAGAAAGCACCTTGCTCAACTGATAGAAAATGGAGCTATTGATATGCTCCCCCCATTGGATAAATTCCTTATTTTTCTTGATGGTAGTGATGTATAAGAACATCCATTCCTGGAATTCCTTTACAGAGGGAAGACCTGAAATTTTGCTTAATAGCACAATGATGTCGTTGACCTCCTGAATGAAGTCTTCCCTATACATGTTCTTGATAATTTAGTGACATTATTGGCCAAATAGCTTTTCATCATGAATTTTGTGCATACTTCCACCCCCTTGTCCCAATTTTCTACTATTGACTCTGGAAATTTTTTGGCATAATCTTTGATGTCTAGAAGTTTGATCGAGATCTTTGAAGAAGTCAAGGTCCAAATGGATTACCACCTTATCATCAACATCTTTAACTGTCATAGATTCCTCATCAAAGTGAGTTGTTGTGGCTAAAATGAACTCTAGGAAATGCATGGATGTGGGAAAACCGGTAGCAAGGACAAGCCCACTATCGTATATGGCCTACATCCATGGTTTTTTTTTTGGAGCCTTTACCCTTTCCTAGAAATCCAGAAAATCAATCTACCCTAGGTCGGTGTCTCTTATATTTCCCAAGTCAGAAGACAAGCAAGAGTGAGGAGCAACTCCAAGAAATGAATACTTCATCTTTTCTTTTCCATTTGATGTGGAAGTAGAAATTAAGCTATGTATTTTGGAACCTAATGAATTCTTGATTCCCAAAAACCGAAGTTGAAAAGAATCCTGAAATGTAATACTCTAAAAATGATAGGTCTCGAAATCCCATGAAAATCATCAACTTCAAAGCTAAAATGGACACCTCAAAATTTGAAGTGAAAACCTCCTAAAATGGAGAAGTAGGAAATTCTAAAAACTGACCTTTGAAATCCTGAAAAATGAAAGTTCTGAAGTTCTAAAAGCAAAAGTTCCGAAAGACAAAATTTCCAAAGTTGCATGGTTCACAATAACTAAAAAGATCCAAAAAGCAAAAACCTCAAATCTCGAGAAGAAAAATCCTTCAAAAAGGTGACTTACGAAATCTTGAAAACAAGAGTTCTAAAATTCTGAAAAGAATACCTCCGAAGTAGTGATGAACCACCAAATCTCCAAAATCTAAGAAGAAGGTTTTACAACCACGCTAATATCCAAATCTGAGAAGAAGATTTTCCAAGAGGATCCTTTGAAAAATTTGAATGCCTATGGAATCTCAATACATAAAAATGGTGGACAATGAGTTTTTCATTTCAAAAGGTATACAAAGGAGGAACCAAAGAAAGACAAACAAGGAGGAAACAAAATAAAAGATCTTAAACCAAAAGGAAAATAACCAAGTTAAAAATACCTCAAAAATGAAACCAAAAGTACAAGAAAATAAAATGTTAGAGAAATTATAGGTGAAAATGACAAGTGGAAATGAGTTTAAATAGGAAACTTGATATTAATGGTGAAATTCCAATCCGTATGGAGGTAGGTAAAAAAATATATCAAGGACTCCAAAATCAAAACCCGAAAGCCCAAAATTCCAAAATTTTAGAATTTTAGGGTTTGAACTTGGAGATTGGAGATGAAAAACGTAAAATGGCAATTAATTTTCCAAAACCCAAAAGCCCGAAAGTCTGAAATTTCAGACTTTTGAGATTTTAGACTTTGGAAGTCCGAAAGTGAAAACTCAAAAAAGACCTAGAGAATCCCAAAACCTGAAAGCCCGAAAGTCTGAAATTTTAGACTTTCAGAATTTTGGACTTCGAAAGTCCGGAAGATATTTTACCAAAAGTGTGACCAAAATTTCTGAACCTTGAAATCTTGAAATTCAGAAATTTCGGACTTTCGGGGTTTCAAATTTAGAACTATGGATAAAAATTTCCAATCATTAAGAAAAAAAATACGAACCCAGAAAGCTCAAAAGTCTGAAATTTTGGACTTTTAGGTTTTCAAACTTCAGAATTTTGAAAATATAATTTCAAACTCATGCCATTAAACTCTTGCAAAACACTTCTATACAAAGGATTTTTTTCAAAAAAATTTCTGACTACTTTCTACATCTTCTCTCAAGGTAGATTAAAACGTTAACATTTTTGGTGACCTCCAAGGAATGCTTACCTACTAAGCTTTTAGACTAGTAGCCTTAAGAAAAACATTGGGAAAAGGAGTCTTAAAAAGAAAACTAAAACAGAACACACAAGAAATGGAAAAGAAAACAAAAGATGTGTAAAGCACTTGGAGGAAACAAAAATGAACACTGTACAAGGGCAAGACATTCTCAAAAGCAATCTTTGAGATGTATCCCATTCACATGAATGGGTAGTTATTCTCCATTGAGTCGGCTAAAAAAATGAATTCACCTGTTTTGCAACAAGAGATAACATACAATCCACTCTAGAGAGAGTGTCAAACTTGGTATGCCTACTGGTTTGGCTTTGTCTTCATCCCATTTGAAAACCAAGTCTCCTTCTTGAAAATTCCTATCAGAAGATTTCTTGTCAAAGGATTTCTTAACTTGAGCCTGATGTTGGCTTAAATTTTTCATAGCCTTTTCTTGAACTTCCTCCAATTCCATGAGTTCAAAAACATCACTGTTAAGGAGCCATTTTCCATAACTTGAGTTGATGAGCCAATTCCAAAGAAGGTAATTCCAAGGAGAGTGGAATATTTTCCTCCCTCCCGTATACCAACATAAAAGGTGAGTTTCTAATGGAATTTTTAGGTGTGATTTGATCCACCCATAAGGAAGTCTTAAGTTGTGTATGTCAGGTCCTTTTGTTAGCTTCCATCATCTGTTTGATGATCCTTATGAGATTCTTATTACTGGATTCAACCAACCCATTTCCTTGTGGATAGTAATTGGATGAAGTCTTGAGATAGATTCCATTCGAACTTCCCACTTGATTAACTTTAAATCAAGGAAATCCATTGCATTATCAAAGATGATGGTAAATGAAACTCCAAACCTGGTCATTATATGTTCTAGGAAATCAAGGACTACCTTTTCATTACTTTCTTTAAAGCCACGCCTCTGTCCATCGAGTGAAATAATCCGTTGTGATAAGAACCCATTTGTGTCCATCACTGGAAGGAGGGTTAATCATCCCGATAAAATCCAACCCCCATTGAATGAAAGGTTGATCTACCTGAATAGGGTGTAGGGGAAGGGCTTCTAGTTTATGTTTACCTGTAAAAAGGGCACATTCCTTACATTTCCTTACCCAAAGATGAGAATCCTTGAAAAAATCTAGCCAATAATAACTAGCTCGCATAATTTTTGTGGCGGTTTTTGAGCAGAGTAATGTCCCTCGAATAAACTATTGTGAAATTATTCTAAAATTTTGTTCAATTTCTTTGGTTTTTTATGCAAGAAGCACACCATTCAAGTCTTTATGGAAAAGAACATTATTGATCAAGACATATGGAATAGTCTGGAGATGAAAAGCATTTCTTTGGACTTTATCCATTTTTGAAGGATATGCCCTGAGAGGAGGAAATTTTACATCTTTGTTAACCAATCAACTTGATAGTCACCTTCATCGATGTTTAAGAGTGTAGCATCTTCCACACCCTGGTCTCCATGTCTACAACAAACTGCTAGTATAACCCTTTACCCCTAACAATTTTAGTGAATTTAATGTGTACATCATACTCTATTACTTTCATGATCCAACCTACACATTTTTCATTCATTTCTTTGTTCAATCAAAAAATCCTTGACGCTAGGATGAGAACAATCAGGTGTACTTTTTTGTTGGATAACATGTGCCTAAACTTCTTCAGAGCTTGAATGAATAAAAAGACCTGTTTATTAATGAAGGAATACTTGAGCTTGTATTCTTTGAGAGACTGACTGAAGAAGGTAATTGGTTGTTCCATCAGATTGTCATTTTGCTAGGTGAGAATCCCCAAAATACTTTCCTGACCCATGAAAGCATATAGAATGAAATATTTGTCAAACCTGGGGTTTACCAATGTGGGGGTTGGGAAATGTCCATTTTGATAGCCTCAAAACTCTCCCTCCTATCTTTCTTCCATGAGAATAGAATGTTCTTTTCAGCATGGCTATGAGTGGTTTAGCCAATGTTGCAAATTGAGGAATGAATCTTTGCATGAAATTTATGGTTCCCAGTAAGCTCTAGAGACCTTTCTTGTGACTTAGAAGAGATAAGGACATAATTGAATGGATCTTAGCTGGATCAATAGATAGTCCTTCCACTGAAATGATGTGTCCCAAAAATTTTCCTTCCTGAACTGTGAAAATGCACTTCTTAGGGTTCAGTGAGACCCCAAATTCTCTACATATTCGATTTTTTTTAGATGTGTGATATGATCTTCGGCATGCTTATAATAGAAAATTATGTCATCAAGGTCAACTAAGATAATATCGTTGATTATTCCTTTAAATTCCATACCCATGGATTGTTGGAAGGTAGCCCCTATATTGGAAAACCCAAATGGAATCTTGTTGTAAGCATACGTGCCCCACTTGGTAGTGAAAGCCGTTTTGAATTGATCAGATTCTTAGACCAAAATATGATTATACCTTGAATATCCATCGAGAAAAGAAAACCTTTGAGCCCCTGCCACTGTTTGAAGAATTTTCTCCATTAACGGAAGAGGGTAGTGATCCTTTAACAAGGTGCGGTTCAAATCCCTGAAGTCCACACACATTTGAATCTCTCCATTCTTCTTCCTTACATGAAACATAGTTGGCTACCCATGAGGAATGTTTGATGGGAAACATTATGCATGCCTCGATAAGATTGGTTATCTCTTTCCTCATTATTGGCTCAATTTTAGGATTGATTGGCCTCTGCTTTGATGAACTAGCTTAGAGTTTGGATCCAGCTCAATGGTATGTTGAGCTAAACCAGGATCAAAACCACGTAGATATTTATAACTCCATGCAAAAATATCATGATATTCTTGACATAGTTTAATGAAAGATTTCTTTTCTTGAGTAGTGCATACCTTACCAATTTTTAAAAGTTTTTCACTTACCACCTCGACCTCTTCAAAATCCTCTTCCTTGACCACCATATTAGTGCTCTGTCATTTGGCTTGATCATCTGAATTGAAGATAGATTCCAATGTAACCAGGCCTTTTGGTAGCTTGTTTCCTTTTAGTTGTATAATTTGATCACCGTAAGAGTTTTGAAGTTTATCTTGATGTTTGGTAGTGAACTCTACTTCTTGCTATAGGAAGAGAACAATCTGTTGATCACTATCGAACACCTGCTAACTACTTACATTATCTGGTACTATGGGATAAACCACCATTTTGACCATCTGCTGCTCTTCTTTCATGATATCCGTAGGTACATTATATTAGGAGCCAATAGTAGCAAGCCTGTTAGCATCTTGATTTTACTTTTGGGAATTGCATGAATTCCAAAAGCTTCGAAATCTTCTATCAGGTCCCAAACCTGATTTTTATATGATCTCAATAGATCATTTTTTGATGCACTACGGGTTATTACTTGGTGCACAACCAATTCACTATCGCCAAAGATAGTCAAGGTTTGGATTCCTCTTTTCCAGGCAAACTGAATTCCTTGTATGAGAGCCTCATATTCGGAAAAATTATTAGTACAACTAAACTGCAACCAAAAGGAAGAGAAATATTTGTCTCCTTCTAGAGAAATCAACATAACCCCTGCACTCAGATCCATTTTTACTTCTTGAGCCATCAAAAACATTTTCCATAGTCCTTTTATATCACTTGATGCTTTGACAAGTTGAGGTATGATTGTATCCTCTTCATGAATGCAGTATGTCCCCAATCCTATTTCTTCTAGGAGTAGAAAACTAGATTCTTCATCTACTAATAAATCAACATAGGGATCATATTGGTGATTGATACTTACTTCATCAAGCACTATGTCAGGAACTTATTTCCGTGAGAGTAGTTGGCTCATGATCTATGTCTTCTTCATCTGGATCACCAATGGCATAATTCCCATTTATGGGTTTGGCGGTGTATGGTTCCACATGATTATGAAAATAGGTTCATCTCTTATAGTCACCTTTTCACGTACCGATTTGTAAGGATCATATGTGACTAGTCTGATGACAAATAACCACCCATATTGGTAGTGAAATCCCATGATAAGAAAATGGAAAAAAGGGGAGGGAGATCAATAAAATATATGTCTTACATGAATGTCAAACTAGGACAAGAATGGATAGTAAGATGAAGCCCCTTAATGACCCCCATAGTTTGGACTGCAGTACTGTCTAATTAGACAAATCCTCTTGAAATTGGAGTATATGGAATTCATAATACATATGCAATCTATTTGGGAATTACGAAACTACTGGCTCTAGAATTGATCATAAAATTGTGCACCAAATGATAATCGATAATCAACGAGATATAGAATGGTGAGGCTTATTGGCATTAGAAAACACTTTTTTTTCAAGTTGGCACAAGCTAGTTGCCACTGCTAATTCTTGACTGTATGATCTGTTGGTAGTGCCAAAGTTTTTCAAAGCCTCATGTAGCAAGTTCCTTTGAGATGGGATTGAGAGCACATCCCACATCGTGACACTCAAATTGGTCTTCTTCATTTTCTCCACAATGTTGAACAAAATTTCCCCACTTTGCTAATACCTTTTGGGGAATTAGAGTCTTCTTTTGGAAAATTCCTATTATGCATTGTGATACTTGAAGTCCCATCCTTCTTTGTAGACTGATTCGTGGATACTTTTGGTGATTTCTTCCCATGCCTTTATCATCTGATATTTGTGTTGGGACTGTGAAATAGATGCTTGGTCAGTTTTGGAAGATTGTGGGTCTATTGCCCTCTTCTTGGAACATGTGTTGGATGCTACAGTGGAGGCATCAGTATTCAAACCACAAAAGTCTTCTATTTGCCAATTTAGTAGTGTAGTTTCATCAAAAGGTTGGTCTTGACTTTTGTGAGTGGATGGTCTAGTGGATGATTCAGGTGGAGTGGATATGCTTTGGACCATAAGGGCCTAACTCAGAACTCCGTTTGGGAAAATATTTTGGTTGTGAGGCTGAGAACAAGGATAACACCACTCATAATCTTGAATGAGGTTATTTTGGACTGGTACTATGGCTTTAGATGAACTGGTAATAGAAGGGTTCCGGAAGTTCAAAGGATTCACGCTTGTTGCTTGGCTAGTAACCTAGTTCTGGGCCTAATTATTTCCTTGAAAAGGAGGATGATTTGCTTGATATTGGGATTGGAATGGTCGAGCATATTGGGACTGTTGCCTTTTCATTACTACAAGCTCATTTTTGAAGGTCTGCAGCAGTGATTTGACTTCAAATAGATCATTTGAAGAGGTTGGGGCAAATTGAGCTGGTTGATTAGAGGCTGCTAGGATAGGTGTAATGATAGGTTGATTATTTGTAAGATCTAGAGAAAATGGCATGGGTGGTCAAGGAGCTATCTTTCCAGCCTAAATCAAGGAATTTTTCACATTTATGGCTATGTCATAAGCATCAGGTAATGTAGTCCCCCATGGATTGAATCATAATTGCTACATTGCTATTCAAAGCTCACAAATAGTACAAAAATGCATTATTTGGAGAGGGCTTAATGAGTGCCGAATCCTATTCCAAGTCCTGTGAAATCGGAAGTTGAAATCACTCATGTACTCCTTGGGAGCTCTCTTTATGGTGGTGAGATATTCTAAGAGTGATAGGTGATCACTCTTGTCTTTGAACTATTTTGCAGAGCTTCTCTCCTAACTCATCCTAAGTGGTTATGCTACCAATACGTAACCCTAAAAACCATTGAAGTGCTTTCCCCTTAAAGGAAGTGGCCAGAAGTCTAACAAAAACATTATCCTCTATGACATTATGTACTGTACAGATGTTGGCTACATCAAGAATGTGTTCTACTGGAGTAACATGAGTTTCTCCTATGTAAAAGGATAAAATTTTGAGTGTCGCAATAGGTATAGGTTCACGTTGAGCCAACAGAAGCGGATTGTTTGCATTGAAAGGGGGAAAAACTTGGTTTCATGCCATAACAACAAGAGGTTGATTGTTCCTTGATGGAGGAAACCTTCGTATGGAGGAGTTGAATGACCTCTACGAGATAAAGTTGCATCTAATGGAGTTAAAACACTTTTGCTTCTTCTCTTGGGAGGAGACATGGAAAGGTTTATATGCTAATAACTTCCATGCTTTAAATAATCTCTCATCTAAATTCTTTGCATAAGTGAATGCATTGAGATTTGGAATCGAGAGATATAGATTCACCAGGTAATTTGATTTGTGTTAATGAGAAGAGAAGTACCAAATCTGTCCCACTAAACATGCCAAAACTATTTTCCCAAATCACTTGCACCCTCCAAATGGTCGGGCTATACATAGGCTGTTTGGTGTGATTGGAACACATTATATCACCTCTCAAGATGTGGGGCTTTGACTCGAGGTGAAACTCTAGAGAAGACCGACTTCCTTTTCCTAAACTAAGTGTTGTACTACTCCTAGTGTAATAAAATGACTACCTAGTCCTAGGCTAACATTTTCATGGGTCTTAGGGAAAGATATTTTGTAGAAATGAGACTATACTAGGGATGGTGATGCACCAAATAAAGGGATGTTTAATCTCTGGAAGGGTTAATGTGGGTAGGATGCTTGCATCGTTGACCACCTTCACCTATTGCAACTTAGAAAGGGTACAAAATACCACAGACCGGACATACGTTCCTTCGTTAAACTTGAGCATACATAAGAGAGAGATCAAATTTGATTCAATACATAGTTAATTTATGCACATGTTAAGCATCCATTTCATTGACTATGAATAACAATAATACAACTTTTAACACAGAAGGAAAATAAGATTTTCACAACTGAAATAAAAGATAATCACATTACTCCCTCACAACATGAAATAGATAATCCAAAATAAAGGTAAGCTAACCACTCACACTAAGGAATCATACATTCACAAAGTAAGTATTGATTAACCATCTAACACAATAAATCAGATTTCCAATGGCAAGGTATAATTCTAAATATAATTAAAAGGTTTTAGAAATCTCTGAAGCACTCTTCCAAGCTTGAAGAGAAACTTCCCACAACAATGATCTATATTTTTTGTTCTCTTTCCAATACTTCATGAATTCAACTATTTATAAGTTCTTAGGCTGAGCCATTACAGTTGGGCCCTTAACTAACATTTTACTAAAAATAGAAATGTCATTAAATTAAGGGAACATGCTCCCATGAAAATAGAATTTTTTTAAAGGGTTTGATTGATCAACCCGCAACTTTGACCGATCCAGAGCTTAGATCTATCTTTTCATGGCCACTCAACTTTGTCTTGGTTCATCTATGCCTTCCTCTTCTACATGTTTTCTATTGTTCTTCTTCCCACGCAGCCATTCAATGCTTATACTTGATGAAGCACTTGATGATCCCCTGAATTTATTCATCTCCAGGTCCACACGCATAGTGATTCACAACATCCACTGTCTCGATCTCTTTTGTGATCTTGGCTAGCACTCTTTGAAGTTTACTCACAACTTTCTTCATCCTCCCTATGAAATTTTGGCACAAGACCAATCATCAATGGAGTCACTACTGAAATTTTTGGTGACCTCATCATCACGCTTCACCAAATCCTTGAAATTTTCCTTAATTTGATCCTCTGGGAGAGTGTCGATGTTTTCATTGAAAAATTTACAATTAGCAACATCAAACTCTTTTGAGATATCATTCAGGGCATCCATGATCTCCATTCATTTATCATCCAATTTCTTAATTAAATATTGTAACACTTGGCACCGGAATTCCATGGCCTTTTGATATTCAAATAACTTTGAGGAATCATCGATCACCTCTTCTTGAAGGAGAAAGTCTGGGTCTACTTCTCTTATTTCACTCCATGTTTCCAGATTCAAATTCAAGTTGTTATTATCCTCAGAAAATGCTTCATCCATTTTACAAATAGTAGTTCTCCCATCCTGTAAATCATTGTATATCCCAAATGACTTATTTGATTAAAGGATTAGCTTCATGCAAAATTTGTTCCATCCATCCATCCATTTATTGATCTCCCTTTCTAGCCTAGCTTTTCGATCTCATGATAAGAAATGTCATCGATGGTAGATGAAACTGTCATAGCCATAGTAGTTGAGACTTCGGTAGATGGAGTAGGTTGGGTTACTTTCCTTAGAAATGTAGTGAGTTGTTCAACCTTGAGTTTGAGCTCATATTTTGTAGCCTTATCCTTATCATATTTTTCCAGCAGAGCCCCAAGAGCAGTCTATACATCTTGTTTGGCTCCTTTCGCGAGTAGCTTTTCCCAATGTAAATCTAGAGATCTAATAATCTGTAGTTGTAATTGTTTCCTTAGTGTTTCCCTGAATGGGAGTATCAACCTCTATAATTCACTTCCCAGATTGATTCACTGTCAAACTCGAAATAGTCCTTGGCCTCTTGGCCTGTCTTTTTGGTGTATGCTCTAATATACTAAGATCTATGAAATATCCTAGAGGCACCTTTTTTTTCTACTTTGGAGTCTATCTAAACAACCATTATGGAATGGATAATGCTGATGAAGATGGAACAATATATTCGATACCCAAAACATTAGTCATGACAAGAGTACTAGAAAAATTAGTTGGCATTTGGGTAGAAGTGGAAATGTTGGATGGGGTTAACATAAGGATAGCCATAGGAGTTGATAGAATGATGTTAAAGGATGAGACGAAGGGAAATAGAAGTGTTAAGGGAAGTGAAAAAGAAATGGGTGATTTGTACGTACCCAAAACCATAGGGTAATGCACCAGCTTTGGAACAACGTTACACGTGCCCCAATGATGATACAGGTCTCCTCGCAAGGTGTTCGGGATCTAGAAAATCTCTCCAAGTATGCGTTAACATCCCACATGCCCCACTTAGCCCCTGCGTGCTTTGCTTTTTCCTTCCCTCTCTTTTCTTTTGCTTTTTGGTCTTCAGTGATGAAACCGCCACCCTGCTCGGGCGGCGGTCCTGCACGCATTTTTCCAAAACGTTCCTTTTATCGCGACTCACGTAAAAATCAATGTTTACTAGCTTTTTTCACCGCCTTTGCTTGTATTTATGATTCTGGTTCCCTAGAATAGTGTTTTGGCATTGTTTATGGTTAAAGAATTCAATTTGGTTTTCACCTTTTGGTAAATGGGATTCTATAAATAGCTAGCTTGTGCTCAAGCAAATGGCCCCTCAAATTTGCCTCTCATTTCTCATTTCAATAGCTTAGTCTTTCAGTTTTTCTTAGGATTCAAAGTTTTCATTTGTTGCATGGATGCTTAGCATTGTTTTGCTATTCAGAAGCCACATAATCTTCTTGTGCTAGTGTTGTCTTTGTTTCATACAATCGGTTAGAGTAGGATAGTTTGATTTCCAGTTAGAAGCCATTAAATTTACAGGTTTTGTTCATCAAATAGGATAGCTTTAGGTTTTGGAAATTTTATGTTCTATGACTCAATAAATCCCACTAGGAATTACATAATCCAAGCTCTGTTCTCTTGCACTATCCCTCTCCTACTCATATTGTATTCGAGTCTACATCGATAGCTTCCATTATTCTAATATCTATTTCTATTGATGCTAGCATTACATGCTTTTCTTGATCCACGTGAGCACAGAGGAACAAGGAGATCACACTTTGAGGGGAAAAAGCCACACACCATCAGATTCACCACTGTTATGTAAAATCTAGGTTCAAACTTTCAAAGTTCCGCATATCAAATAGAATAGTAAATCATTTCATTTTAGTTAATATCACTTTCGATATTGCCGGGAAGTGTGGGGATTGATAGTTTTCGAGAAACTATGATTCACTCCTCACTTCTGAGGAAGGATCGGGGGTCTTTCAAATAGATTAGATCAGTTATTTGGTTATTTAGAATAGATTTACAAACTGCACAGACAAGTAGCTATACTCGGTTGCTTTGTTTGTTTTAATTATGTTATTAGTTTAGCTGTCAATTCCTAGATATATTAAATAATTTCTCTTTTAATGTTGTTTGATAATTTAGAGGAATATACATAGATATATCTTACATAGTTAATAAATTTAGCCATTAGTTAGATTTGTATCATTTCCTTTTGCATGATAATCACGGGACCTAGGGAGCCCAGAGAATACATATTCGAGCCAGTCATGCCTTAACCCAACCTTGTTTCAGCAATAACTGATATAGATCAGAATCTTAGAATTCAATTCATCCGAACAACAACAGACTTACAACAAATCAGCTCACAGTTAAGAGGGTTAAATATAGAAGACAACCAAGCACACATGTTTTGGTCAAACCAGCCAAATTATAGATTACCCTAGACAAATATCCGCATGAATGTAGAAGGGCTTAAAAGAGAGCAAAATGCTCGGTTATGATCCTTTGGTCCCATAACCAGACGTAGGAGACATTCTCACTGACATAGACACTAGCTTAAGAATTCAGGTTGCAAGAACACTTGTAAGGTACTCTGAGAAGATTACACAACTTATAGTTCTAAATATAGAGGCTGAAAAGGCATACGACTACTGGATATTAGGGATTAGGGATTGATTCTACATATGACCATAGCAGGTCCACAACAACCACGAATCTACGGTTGTGATCCATAGGTCCCACAACCCAACAGACCCACGGGACAATCTGACATTGATGCTAGTTTACGCACATTAGTATTTAGATCAACTCCACTTCCACCTATCATCATTGCATAGTTATCCTTGTTAGATATAGCAGCTAACAAAGCTAAGGATTTCTATACTAGACCAAAGAATGACCATAGAATCCACTATACCCATAATCCATCTTATGACCTTTTTTTGGAGACATACACGAAACAATCCTAGGTCATTTTCCATACATCCCACAACCCATAGATTGAATCATGCCGAGAGATTGATATTGATTAGAGCCTTGAGTAGTCATCCTCACCAACCGATCTATCACACCGGTTCATGTTAGGAGGGCCTTCTTTGCTTTAGATTCACATAGTCCATTAGTGCATGTCAAAGACATAAGATTACCCAATTAATTTTTCCATATCCCATGTATATTCCATCCCCACCGGGTGACTCGGCATGACCTCGAGAGGTCAAAGGTGCGAGGAAGATTTACTTTTTTAGATTCCCACGCTCGCTTGACACTTTTCCATCGTACAAAATTGGTGAACTTGATGTGAAAGACACAGTTCTTTTTATTTTATTTTTCACTTCTTCCATCCAAATTTTCTCTTTTACATTATTCTGCGGGTATTCATATACCCCCAAATATGTCGGGGTTTGATGCATATGGTAGACCTCTCCTAGGTATTGAAGCATACTACAATCAACTAAATAGACAACCATCATCCTCGCTCTCAGCATGGGGTGACAATTATTTAGCTAACCGATTGTCAACACAAACTCTACCTCTAAGGACTAGATATAGTTATTCTTTCCAAATAGAGGAGTTGGATCAGTTCGGTCAAATGTAACAACGAGGAACCTTTGGGCTCAAACAATATGACGTTTAAAGGAGAATCGGTTCATCTCCTCGAGATGTTGCTTAGACCACAAATTAGCAAACAATCGGATGCATATTGATGAACATTTAGTGCATTATACCGGGAATGAAAAATGTTCTCGGAGTATGTACCCAAATATAGGAAGTTTACAAACATGAGGCCAGGAGGTCTCGTTTCACGAAAACACCTCCATGCCACTACCTATAGGAAATGCCCTCGGTGAAACTTGGTAGGGCAACGATCAGTTCATAGTAGGGTACCACATGCCTATACAACCTCAAGATATACAACAAATGCCACTAAGGAAAAATACTGTGACTTCACCAAATGAAGTCATCTCAACTTTAGTAGAAAAGGTTAGAGGATTAGAACTTGCTCAAGCAAGTCAAAATTCTCAATTCATACAGGCAGGAATTTCTAATCCTCCACACCATCCTAGCCAAGTAGACCTCCTCACAGGAATAGGCATGTTGGGCATGCCTCCTCAGTATTCACAACAAATGCCAGCTAGAACCACCGTTTCTAACACCATTCCGGTAGAAAATATGATACCTCCCGGTCTAGTACAAAGTAATCCATTCCTAGGCAATACTCCTCCATATTTAAACATGTATTCCAAATCACCACAAGGAGATATGTTCTCTTCTCCCAGCATGTTTTCTCAGCCACATGGATTTCCTTATGTCCCAGCAAATGCATACGCTACGCCATATCAACAAACCCTTCCACCTCCACCTCCTCAGCAGACGACATCGATGGTTGAAACCTATGCGATAGGGACTTATTCAGAATATTTGAAAGAGCCCTTAGAATTCACTATACGAAGCACCATGCTTCCAAGACCTCTTCCTGATTTACCCAAATATAAAGGGAAGGGACCCGAATGCACATATCAAGGCCTATGCCACAGCCATTCGAGAACTACTCTCTTGTGATGGGGTTGTTGCCAAAATTTTCCCCAAAACTTTAGAAGGCATCACCCTTGATTGGTATTACAAAATATTTGAAGCCTCCATCCATTCGTTTAAACAACTCATTTGAGTTCATCAAGGTGTTTGACATGAACAAATTGTTGAGAACAGGAATAAGGGAATTCTTGCATATTAAGCAAGAACACAATGAATCTGTCGCTCACTTCATCCAAAGATGGCGTACAGTCCTTTATTATTTGGAAAACACTCCAAACATGGACCAAATGGAACTATGTGATTTATTCCTTCATTCTCTCAGCAGAGAGGTAAAGGAAGAAGTCCATAAGTTCCCACTAAGGACTTACGATGAAGTACTTGAGAGAACCCTCCGAATAGATCAAGTGGAATAGATAGTGGTCACAAGACGTATGGAAAAATGGGAGGTTAATCACCCCTAGCTAGAATACTACGACTTATCCTACTACCACAAACGTTAATCAAGGACCTAAAATCCTTAACAAAAATTACGGCACAACAACAGATGGGGTAATTGACCAAACTAAAAAGGCCAATGTTGTAAATACTCCACCACTGGTTAACAATCAACGGAACAACAACTTTACCCCGACAATCAATACAGTGGATTTTAATCATCCACAACAACAACAAAAAACAATGACAGATCTAGACACAGGGTCTAAGCCAAAACTCAACTAGATATCAAAACTAGAACCAAAACCAAAAACAACAAGTGCAAGACTTTAATCCTAATGGTCAATGGTTTAATCAGAGTTTTGGACCACAATATGTGCCAAACCAGCAACCTAGGAATTACAATCCTAACTTGTATTGTGGTTTCCACAAAATTCGAGGCCATGACACTAGAACTTGTTGTGATTATAATAAATTCATGCAACGTCGCCAGAGGAACAAAGACAACTTTTCATAGATATGTTCTTGGTAGATCCTACATCACCAGTGCCAAATACTTTTATAGGGGTAGTTTCCCCTCAAAATGCACCCCTCAAGATCTTCAACGATCCACTCCCAAATCACAATAACAAAAAATTAAATCCAAATGGGACAAACTTGAAGCCTCGACTTCACTAAATCCACCTATTGCACCACAATTAGGGAGTCAGCCATGACCCAAGATAGTCAACTTAGTGGAGTTAGACACCGAACTACACATAGAAGCTGTAACAAGGACATGAGAGTATTCCTCTCAGCCAAATCCAAGTTACCCGCTAGAGGCAGATAACATCCAACAAATATTAGTAAAACCCATAGGTGCCTATGATTTAATTAATGACCTAACAAAAACCTTCTCTCACATCTCCTTTTTAGACTTATTGAAGAACTCTCCTACCCACAGGGCTGCTCTTTTAGAAGCATTAGGTTTAGGTCATTTAATTAACATCACTCCACCTCCCGAAACACAGGTAAACCATATAGACTTTGATATCCACCCTCCGGGGCAGCCGGATATGGATACCGAGTTCATATTGACATAAACAAAATGCCCACAAACATTGAGATTGCACGCAGAGGTGATCCAACCTTACATTTACAAGTGTGGGTTTATAACAACTACGTTAAATGCGTAATGGTTGATGATGGGGCAACGATTAACATAGTCCCCTTCTCTTTCCTTCAAAAGCTAGGGTATGGAGAAACAAATTGTTCCACGACTCGGAATATGCTAAGAGGCTATGGTAGCCTCAAGGCCACTTTGATTAGAACTATAATACTACTAGTCACCTTAGGAACCAAAACAATCCTAACTGAGTTTTGTATTATAGATCGGGAAACCAACTATAATATGATCCTCGGCCGACTATAGATACACCGTATGAAGGCAATCCCTTCTACATTATTTCAAGAAGTAAGATTCTTACACTTAGGAAAGGTATTTGTAGCAAAAGGTGATCCAAAACCATTCGATATACACCTAGAAGACTTGAAGAAAAGGCCAAGCATTCACTCTGAGTTTGAACTCCCAACAAACCAACTTAACAAACCAACCGATGCGAAACCGGAAGAAAATTTGGTACCTACAATAGAAATAGAGACTATGAACCTAGTCAAGAATATCCCAACCCTCAAGGATGAGGCTAACATTGTAGAAATAGTATCATTAGGAACTATGGAAAAAATAGTCAAATTGCTAGAACAGGATCTACCAATTTTCCTGCCATTTGATTATGTAGGTATGGGATATACCTTAGGAGTTGGTTCTCTGCCCGTGAGAAGAAATCTGCACGGTAGAAGTAACTAAAGTAGAAGAAGTTGGCGTAGTAAATGTCTTGACGTCCATCTTCCCAACTAAATATTGGACTCTCCATTTTGATGGAGTTAGATGTCATTATGGGGATGGAGCAGGTGTGATCTTTACTTCTCCTGAGGGAAAGATCTTACCATTTGCCTTTAAACTAAATTTTGAATGTACAAACAATGGCGCTAAGTATGAAGCCCTCCTCTTTGGCCTCATCTTAGCTAAGAGGATCGGCGTTAATAACATTAGAGTGTTAGGAGACTCATAATTAGTAACAAACCAAGTCTCTGAGGTATATGAGACTAGAGATAAACATTTACAGCTCTACAAAACAACAATATTAGATTTGAGCAAAGAATTTGATTTTATATCAATTGAAGCAATCCTGCGAGAACAAAATCTTCTCATAGATTCGATAGCAAACCTCACTTCACATTTCACTCCAAGCAGTGAGTTGGAGGACACCCGTTTCATGGTATCCCTTCACACTGAACCATTAATAAAGAAAATGTCAAACCCTCTTTTAAAAAACATAGATAAGAACAAATCTACTAGCTTAGATCACGTTGATAGTGATAGAGCTACTCTTGATTACTTAAAAACCTATGCAGCGTTACATCTCACCCATAACGTTGTAGATTTGTCTCTAATCCCACATTCATCTTCTTACTTTGGAAATCCCATGATAGAGCTTCCCCGTAAAAGGAACTCGACATATATGCGGTAGAGAATGGTGAAGACCTAGAACTACCTCCAACCCCCACGAGTTTGAAGAAGGTAACGCTTCTTTAATCGAATAAATGATCAACATTAACATCGGAATGGAAGAAGAACCAAATTTTTGAAACTAGGATCTTCATTAACTCTAGAAGAAATAGAGATACACACCTGAATCCTCAAAAGAGAACATCAAAAGGATTTTGAATTTAATTATAAAGAAATGACAAGAATTGCACCACACATCATGGTACATAACCTCGTTACCAAATCAGATGAAAAAGCCAATTAAAAAAATCGAGACCAATGAAACCCAAGGTAGCTCTCAAGGTGAAGGAAGAGGTAATGAAACTCCTCCAAGTAAGATTTATCAAACCGATCGATTACTCTCGGTGGGTATCTAATATCATTCCCGCTCTAAAAATAATGGGAAGATACGCATTTTCATAGACTTCCGAGACATTAACAAGGCATGTCCCAAAGATGACTTCCCATTACCATCCATTGATGTCATCATTGATGCAATAAACTAGATTTGGGGCACGTCTCTCCCAACTAGAAAGCTTAGATGAGGCCAGGTTAGACGCTGAATAGCGGCATAGCGTTTATCTTTGACCGGATGCCGGAAATATAACAAAAAGGTCTATGAATGAGATATATATGAAGGAGATCTAGTTCTAAGACTAGATAGGATTGACAAAAAGACCGGTGAAGGAAGGAAATTTCGGCCCAAATGGTTGGGCCCATATCAAGTCATGAAAGACTATGGAAATGGTGCATATCTCTTATGTACATTGGAAGGTGAGGAATTTGGTGAAACTATCAATTCCCTACACCTTAAATGATTCTATGCATAAGTGACCAGCACTATTTGTATAATTATATCTACATTGCATCTTCATGTAGTTAGGTTCATTTTGTCCACTTGTTTCATACAATTTTGTGATCAAGGAACTTATTCTCAAAGAAATTCATTACAAACTTCTGATGGTATTGACATAATCATTCAAATCATACTTCTTCACTTTCATAGTCACATCACCTGTTTTGAATCATTTCATCAAATAAAGCTAGATATGACAAAGTCTTAATGGTAACCATACCAAGGTCTGCATGATTATCCTCACTTTTGGTTTCTTCCTAGGATAGGTGTCTTGCCTATGGTCTGTTCTAGAAGCTTCATAGTGTCACATCTATCCCATACATATATCTCTTTGGAAATAAGAACATACTAACATTTTGCTCAAATAAACAAGTCAAATATTGATCAAACAAAAATTTTAATTTTACACATTTTCTTGGCCTACCAACCTTCGGTGATGAGCTTGTGTCTCTTACTAGTGACGTAGGGTTGGGAAAGAATGGGAATGCCCTTACTCACCTATACCTTGTCCATGGTGATAAGCCCACACTTCTTACTAGTAGCATGGGGCAAGGTGTAGGGGGTCCTCTTGACAAAAACGTTAAAGGTCATAAGCAAACAATTCAAATGAACCTTTGAAATCTTGAGTCAAAAACAAATGAATTAGATGTCCAAAATTCCAAGAGAGCTCAAACCCCCGAAAACTAGATTTTGTCTACCCTGTGGCCATCTACGGATCTAAGTCTAGATAAACCACAAAGTAAGTAACATTCTAAACTATGGAGTCATTAGAGTAGAATAGGTTTGTAGCATCCTAATTTGGTTCCACCAAATCTTTGTCTATCTCTCATCACTACCATTCAACAAATTTCATTGCTTGTGCCCTTTCTAGCTCTCGGTGATGAGCCCTCGCAACTTACTAGTTACATGGCGTTAGGAGTGGGGCAAGTTCATCTACTCATCATCTTGGTTTATCATCTCATTTTGTCAAAACAAATGTGAAGTACCAAAAAATTGCTTACGAAACTAAATTTTAAGATCACATTATGTCTACATTATCAAATATCAAGTATCACGACATACAAAAAGAAAGAAAGCATTTGTATCATTTGTTCTCCATTGCATACATTCTAAAAAGCATATAAAAACAACATTATAATTTACATGCGGAAACAAATCACAAGAACATAGATACCAAGAGTTTGATCCAAAAAGAATATATATATATATATATATATAATCAAGTTTCTATACAATTCCATCATGCGCTAAGCATGGTCAAAATGCTCAAAGAGCCCGGGAAATACAAAATACATCATACAAATAATCTAAGAGAGCCAAGTGGCCTCTCAACCCCTATGAGATCCCTCTGAAGGTGCACGCCCACGTCTAGGACTCCGGCTACGCTCGATGCTTTGAGTGCATGGAGGGATCACGATCCCGAGGAGCAAGCTGCGTGATCTCACTATGATAGTGACTCCTAATCATGCGCTCTTTTGTCTTGTACCCGACCAACTCAATACGAAGGGTAGTCACCATCTTGGCCACATGCCGGTAACGGGGAAAAAACGTTGGTATGCCTACCAGTGCTGTGAGGGCTCCCCTACATCCACGAATAGCTCTGCATGGGTCTTCTCCATGGGGATCATCGGGGTATCATTGCATACACAGTGAATCAAGTCTCGCCACTCATCAGTAGTCTCTGCAAACAAAGGAGAAAATGAATTGGAAATAATCAAAAGATAAAAACAAAAGTAAACAAATGGAGAGATAGCGACTAAGAAAAACCTAACTAAAAATAAATATTAAGGGAAGGATGATAACTCACTTAGATCTCTAGGCCTCCAAGATGGATCTCTAGGGTCAGCACCTACCACAGATGTTGCTGCTGACTGAAGTCCTACTCTTATGGCCGGGCAACATATTGTCCTACTACGGACTCATCCTCCTTGCTTACATCCTGAGAAGGTGGCTCCTCTAAAACTAGAGTCACCCTCTTCGCACTCTGCTCCGCCCTCTCCGCCTGTAAGATATCCTGAGTGTCATGCCACTTAGGATTGCTGTCCTCCTCTCCACCCGACTCACTGACCTCAGCCTCGGTCTCCTCCTCCATCTCTCCCCTATGAACTCCTTGGACTCAGAGTCTATATCAATGGGGTCATCGTTGTTGTGGGCGGGACCGATGGTAATCTGAAGTAAGGGTGCCTGAGGAGCACCGGCACTCCCTCGAGCACGTACCACCCATCTAGCTATAATAGGAATGATAGGAGAAACAACTGTCTAACCCAAGCCTCTAGGACCTCCCTAGCCTTTGAACTGATGCGAATACGGCACCTTTGGAGGAAGCATATAAACGTAAGGAAGACCAAATTGCTGAGGAACTTGAGCAAAAGGATGTGTCTCCACCTTCCCCATCCTATCCACAAGCTACCTGTGGTAGAGAAAGAGATCAAAGTGAGGGCCTCCTCACCCCATAACCCTGCCATGGCCTGATAGGGTGTGGCCTCCATATCATCAGTAGTCAAGGAGGCGACTGGCTGGTGGGGTGCTCTAAGCACCGACATATCTATCCATCTGGCTACCCTCACGGCTCCGAATCTGCCACCTCTACACCTCTCCCATAAGGGATGAAACACTCATAGACCCAGCTCATAACCAGGGTTGGATGGCTCAATGACTGCCCTTGTAAATGAACCACCCGGTACAGATCATGATAAGTGGTCCCAAGAATGTTGGCTCCCTAGGCATAAATCCGACCATGTCCCTCAATCTGTGCAACAATGGGGGACCAACAATAAAGTAAAGTGTCTCCTCCCTTGTCCCCGATCAATCTTGAGGCAAGGATCCCCATAATGGCCTGACAAATCAAGGGGATAGGTAGGCTAGGAATAGATCAAACCCTCACCCCCTTCTTCGAACCAGTGGAGATAATTACGTCTCCCATATATGAAGCCCACTGTGCTATCTAATCCCGTGACCTTGCTGTCTCAAGTGTGAGCTGTCTCCTGATGATCGGGACCCCAAGATGTGGTAAACATCCTCCAAAGTAATGGTCCACTCACCCCTGACTCCTGGTAATCGAAAAGTGTTCCGATCAACATCCCAATATGAAAACAAGTCACAAAGTATGTGACTAGAAGGTGCAACATGTGGGACCCATGATATTTAATATACCGGCCCTCTAAAGAGTGTCCTGCTCATCCTAAGAAAGTGCATCCAATACTGCTAGAAGCCAGTCACTCTCTCTCTCTCTTGGCTCCACCTGATATACTCCTCCTTCGCCTGCATACACCCAAAAACACACAAAAAGGAGTAAGTTAGTATTCAAATCACATTGGAAAAATCACTAAAACATATAAGAATGCTAAAAATGCAAAAACAATTTCAAACAAGTGTTCTTTTGGCATTCTGTGAAGAACCACCGCCCTGAGCAGGGAAGTGCTTCCGTAACCACCGCCTTAAAGGCGGCACCAGTCTTATGTCGCTTCCCTGCTCAAGTCATCAAGGTGGCGGTCGTGTCCCAAATCTCCATGTAGGTCACGTGCCCTAAAAATGCCTAAAAATGCTAAAAACAACTATTTTGAACAAAACAGAGCATACCCATTAGGCGCCCCCCCTAAGTGACCCTATTAAAACTGACATTTTCAAAAATAATCCCCCCATGACAAAGATTTCACCATTTTAACATTTTGGGGATAAAAATGGTAAATCGAGAAAAAATAACCTGTGATTTCGCGGGTCGGTGTTCCACTCATGGAGGCATGATCACAATCTCATCCCAAACATTTTGACTATACTTTCATCAAAAACTGTCACCTTAGGTCCCAGAGCTCAAAATCAATCAAATCGACATGCATAAATGAATAGGAAAATGGGCCCACTTTTACATATATAGCATCGACTTGTTTTGAATGCCCCTTTTACATGTTTGGAGTGCCGACATAGGTAATTTCTTATCCCGCATAAATGGTACGTCCTCATTTCACATTATTTTAGTATTTATTTTTCGATCTATTTTGTCTATCTGCACTTGAGTCCTCTTTTCATTTTATAGGTAGTGGGAATCTTGGAGGGCGTCATTTCGACACACGGACGTGTTAGGTATAAATTCTAACTTCCCATTTCGGGACCGCCATACTCGGACCCACTGTTGTATGCCTCTTCATGGCTAAAATGCTTCTCCGAGGGGGCAATATGTACGTACCCAAAATTGTAGGGTACTGCACCACCTGGAACAATGTTACACATGCCCCAATGATGATATAGGTCTCCTTGCAAGGTGTTCGGGATCTAGAAAATCTCTCTAAGTATGCGTTAACATCCCACATGCCCCGCTTAGCCCCTGTGTGCTTTGCTTTTTCCTTCCCTCTCTTTTCTTTTGCTTTTCGGTCTTGATGGCGAAAACCACCATCTGCTCAGGCGGTGGTCTCGTGACCCCGCCTAGTTGCGGTCCTGTAAGTGCTTGTGGCGGCGATCCTGCATGCATTTTCCAGAACATTCCTTTTATCACGACTCGCATAAAAATCAATGTTTACTAGATTTTTTCACCGCCTTTATTTGTATTTATGATTTTGGTTCCCTGGAATAGTGTTTTGGAATTGTTTATGGTTAAAGAGTCCAATTTGGTTTTCACCTTTGGGTAAATGGGATTCTATAAATAGCTGGCTTGTGCTCAAGCAAATGGCCCCTCAAATTTTCCTCTCATTTCTCATTTCAATAGCTTAGTCTTTCAGTTTTTCTTAGGATTCAAAATTTTCATTTGTTGCATTCATGATTAGTATTGTTTTACTATTCATAAGCCACATAATCTTCTTGTGCTAGTGTTATCACTAATTCATACAATCAGTTAGAGTAGGATAGTTTGATTTCCAGTTAGAATCCATTAAAGTTACAGGTTTTGTTCATCAAACAAGATAGTTTCAGGTTCTAGACATTTTATGTTGTATGACTCACAATAAATCCCGCTAGGAATTACATAAGCCAAGCTCTGTTCTCTTGTGCTATCCCTCTCCTACTCATATTGTATTCAGTCTGCATCCATAGCTGCCATTATTCCAATATCTATTTCTGTTGATGCTAGCATTACACACTTTTCGGATCCACATGAGCGGGAAGGAACAAGGAGATCACTGAGGGGATAAAGCCATACACCATCAAATTTGCCACCACTACAGTAAAATCTAGGTTCAAACTTTCAAAGCTCTAGATTAAAGCATATCAAATAGAATAGTAAATCATTTCATTTTAGTTAATATCACTTTCGATATTTCCGGGGAAGCTATGGGGATTGATAGTTTCTGAGAAACTATGATTCACTCCTCACTTCTGAGGAAGGATCAAGGGTCTTTCAAATAGATTAGATCAGTTATCTGGTTATTTAGAATAGATTTATAAACTGCACAGAAAAGTAACTATACTCGGTTGCTTTGTTTGTTTTAATTACGTTATTAGTTTAGTTGTCAATTCCTAGATATTTTAAATAATTGCTCTTTTAATGTTGTTTGATAATTTAGAGGAATATACATAGATATATCTTACATAGTTAATTCAGCCATTAGTTAGATTTGTATCATTTCCTTTTGCATGATAATCACGGGACCTAGGGAGCCCAAAGAATACATATTCGAGAGCCAGTCATGCCTCAAACCAACCTTGTTGCAGCAATAACTAATATAGATCAGAATCTTAGAATTCAAGTCTTCTGAACAACAACAGACTTACAACAAATCAGCTCACAGTTAAGAGGGTTAAATATAGAAGATGACCAAGCACACAAGTTTTGGTCAAACCAGCCAAATTATAGATTACCCTAGAGAAATATCCACATGACTGTAGAAGGGCTTAAAAGAGAGCAAACATTTGGTTGTGATCCTTTGGTCCCACAACCAGACGCAGGAGACATTCTCACTGACATAGATACTAGCTTAAGAATTTAGGTTGCAAGAACGCCTGTAAGGTACTTTGAGAAGATTGCACAACTTGTAGTTCTAAATATAGAGGCCGAAAATACATATGACTATTGGATATTAGGGATTAGGGATTGATTCTACATATGACCATAGCAAGACCACAACCATGAATCTATGGTTGTGATCCATAGGTTGCACAACCCAATGGACCCACAGGAAAATCTGACCTTGATGCTTGTTTAGGCACATTAGTATTTAGATCAACTCCACTTCCACCTATCATCATCACATAGTTATCCTTGTTAGATATAACAGCTAACGAAGCTAAGGATTTCTAGACTAGACCAGAGAATCGACCATAGAATCCACTATACCCATAATCCATCTTATGACCTTGTCTGGAGACATACACGAAACAATCCTAGGTCATTTTCCACGCATCCCACAACCCATAGATCAAATCACGCCAGAGATCGATATTGATTGGAGCCTTTGAGAAGTCATCCTCACCGATCGATCTATCACACCAGTTTAGGTTAGGAGGGCCTTCTTTGCCTTAGATTCGTAGATTCCATTAATGTGTGTCGAAGACATAAGATTGCCCAATTAGTTTGTCCATACCCCACGTACATTCCATCCCCACTGGCTGTCTTGGTATGACCTCGGGAGGTCGGGTGCAAGGAAGAGTTACTTGTAGATTCCCACACTCGCTTTTTACTTTTCCATCGTACGGTGACCCAATAGTTTCTCTATTTGAGAGAATTGGTAGGGATGAGAATACTTGGTCCATAAAAGGATATGGGAAGTAATAAATTATTATGGAGGTGGAAGGAACCGATATTGGAAGTGACAATGGAAGAGGAGGAGGAGATGATGGATCTTGTGAGATACTAAGATAGTCATTTACTTCAACCACTTTTATCACAGGTGTTGTAGGAAACATGGCCTTGGAAATAGAAGTATTGGAGAGATATGAGCCACCAACAACAAATGAAATATTTTTTGGAACTGTATGGGTTTTTTGGGTCGACATTTTCCCTTTTATGGGTGTTGATTGAATTATGGTTGGTGGGGCCTCTGTATTTGTTAGTTTCTTTATTCCCTTATGTGAGATTCCCAAGGTAACTAACCAACTGTAAGTTCTCTGCAGAATGGGCCCTGCCCTCTCCTTTGTATTGCAAAATTCCTCTACATACCAATCAATCAATGGAAATGTTTGATTGGGAATATTATCATTTTTATATGCTTCATCCAAAACCTTTTCATTATCTTGCATATCTTTTGGGACATCGGCTATACCAAATTGGAGAACTTCATCCAAGTTCAACCTCTCATAATCCCTTTGTTGGATGATGTATTCATCCCAAAAATGAATCCAAATATCCTCTAATTGGGGCACATGGGAACTAGACCGACCTGTTTCACCAAATTTACCTCAATAATCGAAGCTAGTCTGTGGATGAAAGGTTTGTAAGGTTACTTCAGCCATTTCTACATCCACATTTTAGGTCTTATGAATATTTGGGTAGGTATATCTATGGATTGAAATAGGGAATTACATTCCCACTTTATGGCGTTTGTTTTGGATTTGATGATAATCCAAAAATTGTCAAACCAATTCAAAGAGAACCCATTTATCAGTAGGACATCTTGGAGTTTGTAGGGAGCACCTACGAAGCCAGGAATCTAAATGTAAGTAAACATGGGAAATTAAAGGTAGATAGCTCCCCATTCTCGTACTTCCTTGAAGGCCTCATTAGAAATCCTCGATTGTATGAATCCTTATCGAATCGGTAGAGGATAAATGCAAAGAAGGCATCATTGACCCTACAAAAATTCCTACTCCCCTCATTCAGTGTGAGCTGAGGAAAGAAATCATACATTTGGGAGGTGCTGCGAATACCTTTAGTATTCAACCCATTGAAATATCACATAGAACGACCACATAAACCAAAAAGGATGCAATATAGAAATTCTTTGTAGAAATCACCTTGCCCAACTGATAGCAAATGGAGCTACTAATATGATCCCCTCATCAGATAAATTCCTTATTTTTCTTGATGGTAGTGATGTACAAGAACATCCATTCCTGGAATTCCTTTGTAGAGGGAAGACCTGAAATTTTTCTTAATAGCACAATGATGTCGTTGACCTCTTGAATGAAGTCTTCCCTATACATGGTCTTTGGTAATTTAGCGACATTCTTGGCCAAATAGCTTTTCATCATGAATTTTGTGCATACTTCCACCTCCTTGTCCCAATGTTCTACTGCTGACTCTGGTGAAATTTTGGCGTAATCTTTGACATTTGGAAGTTTGAGCAGATCTTCAAAGAAGTCTGGGTCCAAATGGATTACCACCTTATCATCAACATCTTTAACCGTCATAGATTCCTCATCAAAGTGAGCTACTGCGGCTAAAATGAACTTTGGGAAATGCATGGATGTGGGAAAACTGGTAGCAAGGACAAGCCCATTGTCGTATATGGCCTACATCCATGGTTTTTGTTTGGAGCCTTTACCCTTTCCTAGAAATCTGGAAAATCAATTTTCCCTAGGTCTGGTGTCTCCTATATTTCCCAAGTTAGAAGATAAGAAAGAGTGAGGAGCAACTCCAAGAAATGAATACTTCATCTTTTCTTTTCCCTTTGATGTGGAAGTAGACATTAAGCTTTATATTTCGAAACTTGATGACTTCCCGATTCCCAAAAAATGAAGTTGAAAAGAATCTTGAAATGTAATACTTTGAAATGATAGGTCCTGAAATCCCGAAAATCATCAACTTCCGAAAGGTCAAAATGGACACCTCTAAAAATCTGAAGTGGAAACCTCTTAAAATGGAGAAGTACGGAATTCTAAAACCACGATATTTGAAATCCTAAAAATGAAATTTTAGAAAGCAAAATTTATGAAGTTTCGAAAGAAAAAGTTCTAAAGATAAAAGTTATGAAGTTACATGGTTCCCAATAAAAAATCTCTAAAAGGTGAAACCTCAAACCCGAGAGGAAAAATCCTTCGAAAAGGTGACTTCCAAAATCTTGAAAATAAGAGTTCCGAAATTCCAAAAAGAAGACCTCTGAAGTAGTGAGGAACCACCAAATCTCTGAAATTTGAGAAGAAGGTTTGCCAAACCACACTAATCTCCAAATCTAAGAAGAAGGTTTCTTTGAGAGGATCCTATGAAAAATATGAATGCCTCTGTGGAAGCTCTAAACGTAGAACATGGTGGGCAATGAGTTTCTCCTTTCAAAAGGTATATAGAGGGGAACCAAAGAAAGAAAACCAAATAAAAGATCTTAAACCAAAAGGAAAATAACCAAGTTAAAAATACCTTGAAAATGATGCCGAAAGTACAAGAAAACAAAATGTCAGAGAAAAGTATCAGGTGAAAATGACAAGTGGAAATGCGAGTTTAAATAGGAAACCCAATATTAATGGTGAAATTATGATCCATATAGAGGTAGGTAAAAAAATAAATGCATGAAGGACTCCAAAAATCTGAAACTGAAATCCTGAAATTCTAAAATTTTGGGGTTTGGACTTCAAACTATGAAAAATGTAAAATGATAATTAATTTTTGAAACCTGAAAGCCTTAAAGTCTGAAATTTTGGACTTTTGAACTTTTCAGACTTCAGAAGTCCGAAAGTGAAAACTCAAAAATGACCCGGAGAGTCCCGAAACCCGAAAGCCCGAAATTCCAAAATTTCAGACTTCGAAAGTCCGAAAGAGATTTTAGCAAAAGAGAGACCAAAAGTTGAACCACGAAAGCCCAAAAGTCCAAAATTTCAGACTTTTTGGGTTTCAAATTTTGTAACTCTGGATAAAAATTTCCCATCGTTAAGAAAAAAACTCTGAACCCAAAATCCTGAAAGTCTAAAATTTTGGACTTTCGAAATTCAGAATTTTGAAAACATAATTTCAAACTCGTGTCATTAAACTCTTGCAAAACACTTCTATACAAAGGATTTTTTTCAAAAAAAAAATTCGACTACTTTCGACATCTTCTCTCATGGTAGATTAAAATGTTAACATGTACCATAAATTAAAAGGAGTACATCCCTCATTGGGAGAAAGGAGGATTAAGTTAAAATAGGGTGCACACACCGGTTGAGAATAGGCCTTAAAGGATGAATCTGAATTCACATGTCAAAGTTGAGGTGTAGATTGATAAGATGATAAGATTTAGTATCATTTAGGAAATTGAAGAATCGAGTGGGTGAGCCCAATGGTAATTAGTATTAAAATTTATGTAAGGATAAGGATTTTTATCAACTATAGAGTCTTGAATGTTGTGTGTGTCATAGATCCTTTTCCAACCCCATTTATTGAGAACATCTTGGAAGGATTAGCAGGGTGGGAGATCTATTCTTTTATAGATGGGTTCTCATTCTATCACTAAGTAAGAATTGTGAAGGAAGATTAGGAGAAGACCAATTTCACGATGGAGTGGGAAAGTTTTTCCTATACCATTATGCCTTTTGGATTGAAGAATGTGTCTGCTATGTTTCATGCATTGTAGTACAGGCCTTTCAAGACTTCATCCATAAGTTTCTACAAGTTTTCTGGATGAGTGGATGGTGTATGGGTTAGTAAGAGACCATTTTGACAATCTAAGGTTGATGTTTGAGAGATGCAAGTAGTTGAGTATCTCACTTAACATTAAGAAGTGTGTCTTTTCTACCTCATTTGGCACTTTACTTGGTCACATCATATGCAAGGAAGGCTAATTGATGAGACAACTTTGTAAAATTGATTGTTATCTTGGGTTTGGAGGAGCCAACCAATCAAAGTGTTGTGCGTAATTTTTAGTGCATGTGGGATGTTATAGAAAATTTATCAAAGGATTTGCCAAGATTACCACGCCATTAGAGGAATTGTTGAAACATAAAGGCAAATTCCATTGGGGTGAAGCACAATAGATGGATTTTAACACACTAAAGGAAAGACTTACCACTACACCCATCTTTTATTTTCCCTCTTGGGATAAGCCTTTCCAGATACATGTAGCTTTGTCAAGTATGGCAATTGGATCAGTCTTAGCATAACCTAGACACGGGATTGTTGAACATCACTTGTGTTTTTTTAGTAAGAAGTTAACTCTGTAGAACAAAATTATACGAGGCATTGTCAATGATCTACATGCTGCAAAAATTTAGGTAGTATTTTCTAGAAATGCATTTCATTTTCTACACATACCATATGGCATTAAAGTAATTGGTGAACAAGCCCATTTTGTAAAGGCGCATATGCCGATGGGTCTTATTGTTTCAGAATTTTGAGTTTGCGATTGTGGTGAAACCAGGGAAGAGAAATTTGGGACTGACCATTTATCATATATTAAATCAAGAGAGGATGCATAGAGAATTGACAACACAATGCCAGATGCACAAATATTTAGATTGCAGCGCATCCACTCTGACTTGGAGGATATCGTTGATTTCTTACGAACAGGTGTGGCACTAGAAGGAATGAAGGCTTTGGAGAAAAATTAGTTGGCTTTACCCACCACACCCTATATGTTGATTGATAGAGACTTGTACAAACTAAGTTGAGATGAGGTTTTGTGCCGATGTGTGTTAGAACATGAGTATACTACAATCATATAAGTAGATCATGGTGGCATTGCGGGAGGTCACTATGCGAGAAATGCTACTGCGCACAAGATCTTATTGGTAGGCCTTTGGTGGGAACAATTTACAAGGATTGTATTAAATATTGCAATTCTTATGATCTGGAAAGGTATACGGTAGCACATCATAAAACTATGCCCTACCACCCTTAGGCTAATGGAACTACTAAGCCATTTAACAAGATATTAATCCACACGTAGGGTTCATTTTAAGAATCCTTTGGTAAAATGGAGGTGGAAAATCCCTAACAAATATACCTGGAACCACTTTCGCGTAAAGGTGAATTTTCCAATTTTTGAGATCAAAATTTTCCTTGATATTATTTGAGTGAGAGTGAGGTCCCGAACAAAAAAATAATTATGTGGAAGAATAAAAACAAGTATTGTTCACTATTGATGGATAGTTGTTGCCTAATAATGAGTGTTGTATGGTTTTCATTGACGACGAACAAAATTTTGTCATGTGCCAACAAAATAATGATGTCACATGTCAACAAAATTTGTTAGCGTGGGACAACAAGTGTTGATATCGTGTTATAAAAAATTTTTTTTTTTGACGTGTGACAACAAGTTTTGTTATCGCGCATCACAAAAATTTCTATCATGTGCCCAAGGCTCAAGAAACCCTAATTTTTCCTATAAATACCCCACCCCCCTCATTTTCATGTTTACACTTCCCGGCTCCCAAATTTTCTCCATTCTCCCAGCACTTACTGCTACATAGGAATCATACGTCTCTACACCAGTGGTCCAACCAAGTTACCAAACACAAGATTCTCCAATCAAGCTCAAATACAATGGCTACTACAAGTGCAACCCAAGCTCAAGACCAAGATCCAATGGAAAATCAAGTAAACAAGCATTGGTCACCACCCAAGCCCTACCCAAGGGAAAGATACAATACATAGAACTTGTTGTGCCCCCACATTTATATAGTTTGCAAATGAATACAAAATACAAGGATTTTCTAGAAGCATGTGATTTTGATGGGCTTGTTAACATGCCCCAGTTTGAGATTGATCATGATGTTCTAAACTACCTTCTGTCCTCATACAATACAGAAGATGGTAATTTTATTATTATTGTGGATGATGGTCGTACATTCAAATTCAAGTGTTGATCTAGCTGATATCCATCGGTTGACATGCCTTCCATTTAAAAATTCACCCATAGTAACAACCAAAGCAACCCTCATTGAAAATGATAAGAAGTACCTCGAATCTACTTTTGGTTTCCATGTTGATTGTACACGTGTAATCTGTTTTCAATTTTCATTTGAATTTTTTTTATTTTGATACAATTCAAATTGATATTAATTCAATGAATTTTTGTAGCTCATGTCAATAAATCAAGATGAGGTGTGGATACGCAAGGAATTGCACACCACTTTCTTGCTACCATGATTTCTTTCTTTCAAGCCAAAATTGTTTTGTAGGGTCGAAAAAGATATTCCAAACTGGGCTATTGCATACATTCTTGCAACGATGGAAAGTTAAAATTTGATTGGTGCACTTTTTATCTAATAAGATAAAAGATGACATTACAAATGCATCAGATTTTTGAAAAACCAGTTATTCACTCCACAAACTATCTCCTTGGCCTTTATTACGAGGCTATTTTTAATTTAAAAGACAAACCAACTCCTACTTGCAAGGATGAGACAATGAAGAATTTTCAATTCCATTTCAAGAACAATAGGTATATAGTTTATATTTTGACATTAGACTTTGGTTATTGTCTTGATTATGTACTTTTGATTGAATCTTTATGCAGTACTAACATTATGTACTTTTGATTAAATCTTGACCGTATGCAGAGAATATTTTTGGAGGCCCTTCCATGAAAAAAGTGGCATCAAGAGGAAGAGGCCAACAACATGTTGAGGTGTCGGGAGATTCACAATCTGAAATGGAAGTTCACTCATCACCAAACCCCAAGTGTTTGCATTAGTTAAATGATAGAGACGTAATACCCTAACATTTACTATTTACAAATTACCATTTTCTATTTACAATTTACCATTTACCATATTGAATTGACATGCAATTGATTGTTGCTGCATTTGCAGGGACTTTGCACTATACACATGCTTCTCAATAGTCTTCACCAACTCACTTAGTTCAATCATGTGTAATTGTTGATTCTCAACACCCTACTCCTACCATCCCAACCACACACAACTCAAACACAACCAATTACTACTCCAACATGGCCACCTTTGGTTCAATGACAAAGTTACCCCTCAACAACAAGGTATGATTTTATTGCTTTAGTACAAGTTTTGAATAGTTTTTCATATAATTTCATAGCTTTTGCATAGTTTTAACAATTTTTCATATAATTTAGTAATGATTTTGTTGATTTTTCTTGGACTTTGTAGTACATTGCAGTCCTTTCCATCTATACAAATAAATGGCACCACCACATCCTCCACCATTATGATTCAAAATTCCAACCAGAGGTTCAGGTAAAAAGAACATTGGTAAATGCATGCCAATTCCTCCGGCCCCTAGTGGGACACTAAACATTGCCTCCTCATTTCCAATTTCGACCCCTCTCTCTTGGTGGCTTGCCCAGCACAACTGGCATATCATTTTAAATAATATAACTTTAGATGAAGATTACTTGGGCATTGATAGAAATGACCCAATAGGATTTTTCAATACACGTGAGATGATTCAAGGCCAATAGGTATATTTCTATTTCAACGTAATTTATTCAATTTTTTTACATTTCACTTTCAATTTCAATATTTGAATATTGATTTATTTTATCGCAAATAGGATTAGGCCACCCAAAGGAAAAAAAGGTAGTAGAGATGATACTCAACCCAAAAGCCCCCATACCTCTCCATCGACATCATCTTCTTTAGATATAGATGGTGAATAATTTGTTATCATTTCCTTTGGAGAACTTGATTGGTTATGATTTTCAATCCCATGTCCAAGAGTTTATTATACCTCATATCAGTCAACTCATAGAATGGGAGAGAAGGGAAAAAGTACTAATCAATGAGATAATAAGTTGTTATGAAAATCATTGGCAAAGGGACAATTTATATGTTGTAGTCCAAAATCAACCTGCGAAGATGGATGCCTTACTCACCCAAGAAAGAGGTGGGACTGTCACATATAACAACAATTATAAAGACAATATTTTAGATAAAGCATTAAACAAATTGGAAAATATTAGTGTTGAATCCCAGGCCTATTTCAACAAATGGTCTAAGGACAAGGATCTGGTGGAAATTGCAAATGCCGAAAGAGATAGAGTGGTCGTAAGTATTATCACTTTGAAACAATATTTTTGTTAATTTGAAATTTTCTTATTTTACTAATATGTTTAATTGAGCTCACTTTTTTTTGTAGTTGAAATATGAAAATTTGAAGAGTCAAGAAAAGGTGTTCCAAGTTCACTTGGAAACCACTAAGAACAATTTATCACAACAATGAAGATGAAAGAAAATATTGTTTTAGTTAACAAACAAAACAATACACTTAAGCGGATAATTAAAGAGAATGGATTTGACCCTGAGATTTTGTTCAAAGAAAAGGCAGCTATAGATACTAGTTTGGTATCCCATGGAGATGTGACAAAGGAAGAACAAACAATCGTAAATAATCTAAACAGTGTTGGAAGATCTGATTAGTTTTGGGATTATTCAAGAAAAGAATACATGAGGGCAAGCCATTGGGGAAAGGGGCATAAAAGATGCCAGTTTTTCTGGGAAAAATTTAATGATTGAGGGTTGAAAAATTGAAACTTTAAATTTGAAAATTTGAAATACTTTATATATTGAAGTATGAAACTTGAATATGTATTTGATTTTAAGTATGTTGCAATCTAGATTTTTTATATCTTGTTATATATTATATATAGAATTTCTAGATTGTATATGGTGTTTATGTTTGATATGAATGTGATGGCATTATGATAATGGTTAATTATTTGTTTTAAGAAAATTCACTCTACTTGTAAAATTCAAACTTTGTATCAGGTTTCTTCACATTTAAACCTTCTGAGAATCTTCTCTCTACTTGTAATGATGATTGCATTAGATGTGGATGATGACATTAGAATAGATATGGATGATGATGAATTGTATGTGGACGTAGATTTAGCTTCAAACATGATCATGGAATATGGATGATGATAATGGATAATTGTTTTAAGAAAATTTGGAATGTGGTATGATAGAGACATCTTAATAGAGTTAAATCTTCTTCTCTCTACTTGTAAAATTCAAACATTGTATCAGGTTTCTTCACATTTAAACCTTCTCAGAATCATCTCTCTACTTGTAATGATGATTGCATTAGATGTGGATGATGACATTAGAATAGATATGGATGATGATGAATTGTATGTGGATGTAGATTTAGCTTCAAGCATGATCATGGAATCTGGATGATGATAATGGATAATTGTTTTAAGAAAATTTGGAATGTGGTATGACAAAGACATTTAAACCTTCTCAAAATTCTTCTCTCTACTTGTAATGATATGATGACATTAGAATGGATATATATGATGATGAATTGTATGTGAACATTGATTTAGCTTCAAGAATGAATATGATCATGGATGATGATAATGGATAATTGTTTTAAGAAAATTTGGAATGTGTTAGGACAGAGACATCTTAATACAATAAAATCTTCTTCTCTCTACTTGTAAAATTTGAACTCTATATCAGGTTTCTTCACATTTAAACCTTCTCAAAATATTCTTCTCTCTACTTGTAATGAATCAATGATATGATGACATTAGATGTGGATGATGACATTAAAATAGATATGGATGATGATGAATTGTATGTGGATGTAGATTTAGCTTCAAGCATGATCATGGATGATGATAATGGATAATTTTTTAAGAAAATTTGGAATGTGTTAGGATAGAGACATCTTAATATAAAGTAAAATATTCTTCTCTCTACTTGTAAAATTTGAACTCTATATCAGGTTTCTTCACATTTAAACCTTCTCAAAATCTTCTTCTCTCTACTTGTAATGAATCAATGATATGATGACATTAGATGTGGATGATGACATTAAAATAGATATGGATGATGATGAATTGTATGTGGACGTAGATTTAGCTTCAAGCATGATCATGGATGATGATAATGGATAATTGTTTTAAGAAAATTTGGAATGTGTTAGGACAGAGACATCTTAATATAGTAAAATATTCTTCTCTCTACTTGTAAAATTTGAACTCTATATCAGGTTTCTTCACATTTAAACCTTCTCAAAATATTCTTCTCTCTACTTGTAATGAATCAATGATACGATGACATTAGATGTGGATGATGACATTAAAATAGATATGGATGATGATGAATTGTATGTGGACGTAGATTTAGCTTCAAGCACGATCATGGATGATGATAATGGATAATTGTTTTAAGAAAATTTGGAATGTGTTAGGATAGAGACATCTTAATACAATAAAATATTCTTCTCTCTCTCTTAATATAGTAAAATATTCTTCTCTCTACTTTAAAATTTGAACTATATCAGTAGTTTCTTCACATTTAAACCTTCTCAAAATATTATGATGAAACATTCTCTCTACTTGTAATGAATCAATGATATGATGACATTAGATGTGGATGATGACATTAAAATAGATATGGATGATGATGAATTGTATGTGGACGTAGATTTAGCTTCAAGCACGATCATGGATGATGATAATGGATAATTGTTTTAAGAAAATTTGGAATGTGTTAGGACAGAGACATCTTAATACAATAAAATATTCTTCTCTCTACTTGTAAAAATTTGAACTCTGTATAGGTTTCTACACATTTAAACCTTCTCTAAAATCTTCTTCTCTCTACTTGTAATGAATCAATGATATGATGACATTAGATGTGGATGATGACATTAAAATAGATATGGATGATGATGAATTGTATGTGGACATAGATTTAGCTTCAAGCACGATCATGGATGATGATAATGGATAATTATTTTTTTAAGAAAATTTGGAATGTGTTAGAGACAGAGACATCTTAAAATCTCTGATAAAATATGATTGTTTTCTTCTCTCTCTTTAAAATTAGAACTTGTATCAAGTTTAATCATGCGGAGAAATTTGTTTTTAAATCTTCTCTCTCAAAACTTCTTCAAGATTTTATGTAATGAATCAAAATATTGATATGATGATTGAGATGTGACATTATGATGATGACATTAAAATAGATATGGATGATGATGAATTGTATGTGGACGTAGATTTAGCTTCAAGCATGATCATGGATGATGATAATGGATAATTTTTTAAGAAAATTTGGAATGTGGTATGACAGAAACATCTTAATACAGAAAAATCTTCTTCTCTCTACTTGTAAAATTTGAATGTGTGATTTTTACATGTAATTTGATATTCATCCCACAAAGTTCAAACACTTCATCAAAGCATTTGCAAAATAAAAAATAAATTAAACATGATTGTAAAAACTCAAGCAATGTCATATGATAGGGTTTAAGCTACCTCTTGTCTTTTAGATGGTTGTATGACAAAGCATATGGAAGGAAAATGAGAAATCATCCTTCGCAGCGTGTTAGATGACCTTGATTCAAGAAAACTCAACACATGAAAAATGGATTAGTATATAGATGGGTGAGTTTTGACATTTTCAGTCCCGAGAAGTGAGAGCTTCCTCGGATGGATGTCAACCCACATTTTCAAGAAAAAAAGATGAAATAATGATTGAGTGGATTAAGGAAGAAAAAGATTAAAGAAAATGCAAATGATAACATGTACATGTCTAGAATGGAAGTGGAAGTATGGAAGAGTATAACAGTGGAAGAATATGCAGATCTGAACTCTGAAGGCCTTGTAAATTAGTATTAAAAATGCATGTAACAAACAAATTTTTAAAACAAAAAGATTTTAAAAAATGCAAATGAGAACATGTGCATGTACAAATAGATTAAAATGGAAGTGGAAGTGGAAGAGTATAATAGTGGAAGAATATGCAGATATGAACTTTGAAGGCCTTGCAAATTAGTATTCGACAAATGCATGTAACAAACAAATTTTTAAAATGGAAATTGGTATTTGAAAAATCCAAAATAGTAATTATATAAAACATATTTTTTTATAAATAATTGTATTCAAATAAATGTAAATATATATACCTGTAACATCTTTAATGATAACAAGAGCTGAAACAAAATATGTTAAAAAGCCTCCTCTAGTCAATATTTGCATATGTAGAGTTACAATTGTGTTCACTGTTATTATGTCTAACTACAAACTATTATATTTGAATATGTTAATATGAAATTGAATAAATAACCATAGTTAAAATGTAAGGTGAAAACAATAAAAGTAAGGTCAAGGAGATACCTATTTAAAGTCTGAAACAATCCATTATCAATAGCTTCTTCAAAGTTGATGTTCTCTTCTGTAGAGTGTGATGACGCACCAATTCAGTCTCATCGTTGGGAATAGTTGTACTTGTAGTTGTATTATTTACACCTCTTCTTTCGGAAAAGGGAATTCCAATGTAATTTCTCTGTCGAAAGGAAAGGTTTCCAAGGAGTAGTGAGAAACATAACACCTCATGCAACTTTCCAGATTTTTATCCAACTTGTTTCTCAATTTTGATTTTATAAATGATAAAGCACTGAAAACCCTTTTGTCTTCCACAGACCCCAAAATCATTGTTTGGCATAACTCATATAATCTGAAATATTCATTGATGTCTTCTTGTAAGACAATACTTTGATAGATTCCACTAGAGCCTTGTAATAGCACCACTCTCAGAAGGTTTGTCTAACTTTTATATTGGTTCCTCATTGTTGTTACAAAATTTGTTGATTGAGACTTTAATAAATCAACATTCAATATACCTTTGATTTCCATACCCTTGACCTCTGAAGTCTTGGTGAAATGTTCCATTATTGTACCCATGGATTTATGGAAATGCTTTCTTACAAAGTCTACACGAGCACCTTGATTTCCAAAAATTAGGATTCATCACACCCATTGCTTCAAGAATTTTATCTTTGGAGAAACGTTCTCTAATTTCTGATGATAAGGATTCTAAAATTTTCTAAGCTTTATTCTTGTTTCAATTGTAATAGAATCAAAGAGATTACGTGTCACAAGAACTTTTCTTTTCCGATCCTATAATATTTTGATGTTTTTTGCAAAATGTGCAAGTGGTATGTCCCTCCCATTAACATTGATGCAGAGGTGATCATGGATATTAAATCTCAAATAGTTATTGGGATTCTTAAGATCTAATAAAGCTTTCCAATTCTTGAAAATAGGTGTATCAAAACTATCTTGGGATGTGTACAAGATATCAAGATTTTGACATACCATTTTTCTCATCCGTATAAAATCCACAATATAGATTAATCTCCCTGTGCATGCTTCATCAGTGTATTGATCTCCTATAACATTGGAAGAATACCAACCAATGTAAGAAATGTCTCCAAATCAGTTAAATGGAAAAAGTCCCTCACCCTATCAACTTCATGATGATATTTGTGCATGAAACCAACCAACGAAGGATACTCCTCATGAACTCTGCATGCAAGTTCATACAAATAAATCCATCTCATCTCAACATCCTTGAAATTTTTTTCCATTTGTAATTCCAATTGCAAATTTCTAGAACTCAAGAAATCACTTTGGGTTGCTTTCCATATAGGCATGAAGTTCTCTTATAAGGTCTTCTACTTTAGCAACATTTTCAGTAGTTTCTTACCATTTTATACGCTAAATTCATTATGTGAGCCATACAGTGAATTGCTAGCATATAAGGGGCCACTGTTGTTTGCAATCTAACACACAACCCTATTCGGTGACCCTGCATGACTGATGCACCATCTTCTCCAATGCATACCAACTTGTAGCAATTTCATAATCAATCATTCCAACAATATCTTTCAAATGAGAAACAACTATTTTATGTAGGTTTTGGCATTATAGTTTTCAACCATTTTCATAACACCTAGCAAGATGGTGTCCTTATATGATTTTCTAAAGTATAGACATGGATACATACCCATGTAGTGTTTTCGATTTTGTCACTTCATCAATTGAAAGAGAGATAAACTTTTTTTTTACATTCTCTTTCAAATCTTCCTTCTCTATCATAGAAAGGCATTTTTCCATTTCCCATGCACTACTTGTCGACCAATGAGACTGAGGAACATTGTGCATTCCATTATATTGATACAAAACTTTGAAATTGAGGAAATCTGAAATCGGTCTTCCTTTCTTAAGTATGTGAAATAAAGTAGAGAATTGTATGAGTTTTGCATGCAGATTTGATTGATTCATCTTACCAATTTGTGATGTTATCATTCCTCCCTTTTCCATGAGATGTCTGCATTTTTTCTTCTCTGCTTCATACTTTGTTGTGTATTTAACATGCATGCATTTTTTTCAGTTTTCCACCTATGTGTTTTGATTTTCTAGCCATCCTCTCCCATTATGGTAAAATATATTTTTCCACAGTGTTTTTCTATAGTGTCAACTTTAGTTGCATTTTTTTTACTTTCCCAATTTCCATGTACATATTATACATGTACATTCAGATGGGATCTCTTCTAAATTAGCTATGGTTGTATAGGTTTGATAAATGGAAATTTGGCAGCCCAATCAAACTTGTATGTCCTCCCAAGTGTCCACATATTTTTGTTCATTTCAATGTTTTACTTTTATGAGTAGAATTTTGAGCATTACCACAATCACTTGCTTTCCTCTTTCATGAACCAAATTTGCATTTGATTTTTGAGTTCCATTTTTTGAGTATTTGTATGTGTGATATCTTGATGCACTCTAGTTACACCTCAACAAGAATATCTTCAAGCTCGGGCATCCCAACATGTATATCTTCAAGATCTGGCATGGTATCATCATAGGTGTCATTTGGTTGATATTGTGTAGAATGCATGTCCACCTCAATATTACCTTCCACATAGTTTGTACTAATTCATTCTAGTGGTAGTTATATGGGTGTTGGTGGTTGTGGTATCTATAGCAACAGAGTTTCCAAAATACTTGAACATGGACTTCTGAGATTTTTGGTTACTTTTTGGGTCTTCTCATTCTGAGCACTAACACCTTCCATTGTTTTGAATGGATAAGTTGAAAATTTGTTGTGCATCAAAATCTTTGAGTCATGTGTCAAAACAAGAGTGTCGTGTGTCAATAGTAATAACATTGTGTGTATCATGTCAACAAATATCCTTGTCACTCATCAGAGAAGGTATGTGTCATGTGCGTCAACAAGATAATTGTCATGTGTCAAAAATAGTTATGTTGGGTGTCAAAAACATAACCCCCATGTGCCATCATGTGAGTCTCCTTGTCACCGTCCACAAAAAACATTTGTCACACATCAAAAATATAATAATTTTTGCATCAATAAATATCATTGTCGCACATTAGAGAAAAAAATATATCGTGCATCAAAAACAATACATTTCATGCGTCAACAAAAGCAAGTGTCGGTGTCAACAACCAAACTCTTGTCACACGTTAGCTATATCTCCTTTTCACCCATCCAGAAAAACCTTTGTTGTGCGTCAATAAATATTATTAGTCACGTGTCAACAAATAACACCTATCACCCTAATTACAAACTACTAAATAGTAAACAGATCTGCATTGTGCACTGGTGCTTAGAGTATGCAAGTTCATATTTGATATGTGGTAGCTCAACTAGTAGTAAGGTACTAGTGGTAGTATACTACCCGGATGAATCACCTAGGTTTTTATAGGAGATGCTTTCAAATGTAGGTGAAGTGACCCTAAAAAAATATATACTGTAAATTTTAGGTGAACAAGACACTGACCTACTCCAAAAAATTCACCTTTTCAAATTTTCCTAAAATGAATTTTTTTCCATATTATGAATATTCTGGGTATGTAGAACAACTTATAAATTATTGAACAAAGCCACACCCTTTCAATTGGTGTTTGGTGTGGAGGAAATTCTACTTGTGGAATTCATGTTGCTATCTCTGCATATTGTGCATGCAAGAGGATTAGTTGATGAAGAATCATTAGAGAAGAAAATTGCTAAATTTATGGATTTGGATGAGAGGCGTCCCATTGCGGATGGAGTCAAAAGATGGAGAAAGCATGACAGAAGGCATGACATGATTGTCACATTAAAAATAAGAAGTTTGAGGTTGGGAAGATGGTTCTACTATATGATTCTAAGTTTCTACACCACCAAGGGAAACTTAAGGTAAAATGGTTAGGACCATATAATATCACTTATATACTTGATTCGGTGCTTACTAGTTATAAGTCTTGTATGACACAATGTTGATCAAGTTCTTTAATAGGAGTAGGTTGAAGCCCTATTACAAATACATATTCTTAGTGTTTGTAAATAAGGTAGTGTTGTCAATTAGCTTAGGATTTCCCTTAATGCATTTTATTTTATAGGTGTTTCCTTTGTTCGCCACTTTGCTTGTCCTTTTTGTTCCATTTTTGTGCGCGTTGGTGCATCGGTAGCTAAATACATTTGAAGTGATTTCATGCATAGAGGACTGCACATACTTTTAGTGTGGGGTGGATTGGCATCTAAATTTGAAAAACATTGGCACATTTCTAAGGAAGATGGATTGTTGGAAGACTCATTTTGGATGAATAGCGAAAGGAAGAAGACCAATTTATGTGGAGGAGGTGTTCAAATGTGTGCTTGTGCAGTGAAAAAGGTGTTTGAATTTGTGTCGTAATAAAGGTGTCTTAGAGAAAATATGAGTTGAGTATAGACCACGCAGAAGAGAAGCAATGATCAAGAAATATAACATGAGGTAGGTGGAGGTATAGGGAACTACTTGGTGGATAATGTAGAGGTTATGTACTTTAGCATGGTGAGGTGCGTGAAGGAAGTTTGTGGTAGTAAAGTAGTGTTGAGTGCGCTAGAAGGTTACAACTACAACGTGTGAAGGAGATTCGCAGAAGTTGACTAAGTGATAAAATTACTTTATTAAAAAGTGACTTTAAAAACATGTGGGTCAAGGACATAAAGGTTATGAAAATTATAAATAGAGGGTAAATGTAGTCATTTCGACTACTTTGCCTTAGAAAACTTTTGTGCTCTTGAGCTTGAATTGCGATGAGATTTTTGAGAAGAAATAAAGTTACTTGTCACGAATAAGTGGAGTTTTGCAAGTTGTGCCATGATCTTGTGGTGTAGCAAGAGGAGGAGAAGATAGAAGAGAAGAAAGGGGTTGCGTGAAGGAGAAGCAATTGAATTCTTAAAGTTTAGGGGATAGGTAAAATTGAAGCACCTAGGGCATGGGAAGAAAAAAGAGATGAAACTAAAGAATATGAATAAGAGACCAGTAGTGGAAAAGGAAGAACCCATGGAAGCTTATTCGAAATGCAATACCCTCTAGGGGTTATTAAGGTAGAGAAGTGGAGCTCAACTTATATAGGTGTAAAACAAGAGATTTTAACCACAGAACCACCAACCATGAAAAATTGATGTAGAAGGATATGTATAAGGAGATCCTAGGGTTAGACGAACAAGGAAACCCTAGGGTAGATGATTCGGTGATGAAGGAGTTGTAGAAGACTGGGGTTTTGTAGCTTTGGGAGCTGCCATTTTTTGCTAAACCCACACCACTTTTCAGATGGTTGATGTCACGAGTGCATGAAGAATTATTCTACTTTGTAGGGAGGAGGATGAGACTCATAGGAAATTTAATCCATAGGGTAACGGGCCTGCGAAACATTGGTGAGAATATGGCCCTTGATTTGGGTGCCACTGTGAAAGTGGAAGAGTTAGAAAAATATTAAACTATGAGAAGGGGAAGGGCTCAAGTTATTATGGACCTTACAGACCTGGCATTGAGAGTCACCTCCCGACTCATTAGTTACAAATTAGGAGCATTGGAGAGATGGACGAACATCAACAAAAGGTTCTTGTATGTTTCCTACAGAGTTTCTAAGCGGGCACACTACAACTTTGCATAATTTATTGTGGATAGTATCATTGAGGAGGTGCAAGTGCAAAATGACTTAGGAGTGAAAATAACTTGGGGGTCCATATTGTTATTAATTATATTCTAGGAAATTCGTACCCCATATCGACTTGAAGGGAATATGTGGGTTTACCCACTAAGCGCACCCATCTCTTGCTGTACAATTTAAGAAATTCACTTGTGATGGGTCCATCTCAAACACCTACAAGGAACGGATGAACAAGTGGTATGAGAGGTTGTGTGGAGATTTTGAAAATGAATGGATCATCCCGCATAAGCCACCACATATTGTTGGGGACCAGGTACAATTCACTGTTACGCAACAATTCTATTTGGCACAATTCATGATGTCAGAAGGATAATTAAGGGCATGGTGCAAACTTCTGTTTGCATTCACTACTAAGTACATGAAGTGCGGCATCAACTAGTTGAAGGATGAAAAAAATTTAACTTTGACACAGATAAGGTGGACGCTGATGTACACACCCTATGCACAACCTAAATATATAACTCAAGGCCAACATATGTGGAGACCTTGGAGCATTGATTTTTGATCTCGCACCCACAGTCAATGTTACCATGAAGGGTTACATCCACTGGGTATTTGTATAACTAAACCCCAACATGCAGGGAGGAGTTGAGGTGGAGGTTAGAGATGCCACCTTCCCAAGGCCATGTGAAGCACCAATCCTAACAATGAAAGTTGTCAGGAAAAATAAGTAATATTAGAAGAAGAAGAGGGTGAGGGGAAGTTGGAAACTTCCTAGAAAAGAAGATAATATATGTGCTAAGGTAACAATGGGGGTGCAAGTACATCATAACCGAGTAACATTGAGGACTCACAAGTAGAGCATGAGGAAGGTGAGTTACCTGGAGGATAGGATCCAAAACAAAAGAGACACAAGGTACATGAGCTTGCTAGTTTGAAAATGGAAACGGGCTTGGAAGAAGATGCCATAACCTTTAGGGAGGAACTTGAGGTTGAGCTCAAGGTAGAAGAGAAGAAAAGGGTGAGGTAGACACCAAGGTGGTAGTTGATGTGCATGCCAAGGAGAAGGATCATTCTATGGAGGTGGCGAGAGTCCAAAGTCAAGGTATCCTCCTACACAGCCCACAAAATAGAAGGAAGAAGATAAGGGAGACTCCTTTGTCATAAAGAAGGATAAAGGATTCACTCCAGGATCAAAGAAGCAACAAACAAAGCACAAGGCTGTAAGGAAGAAGTGGATGCCTATGTCCCCACATATGGAATTTGTGGATGATCCCACAAAGGTGATGTTGGTGATATTTAAAGGCACCCTCCCCAAGGAGAAACTACATGCATGGGATCTTTTGGATCTGAGTGGAGGTGTGAAAAAAATAAGGAAGATGAAAAGCTAGAACCTGCATTACCATGCAGAGGAGTCTGAGTTTGAGGTCAATGATCATGCAATCAAGACCATTCATCTAAAGAAGAAGGAAGGAGATACATACAAGGTGGTGGATCCAAGCCACCTCATTGATGAGTAGGCATGCAACGTGCTGCAAAATATGTGTTTAGAGGTGGTAAGATGCAACTTGGATGCCGGGGAAACTGTTTGAACCTTGTTTATGGAAATGAAAATGAAATATAGAGATTATACCAAGGGATAAAGGGGGAGTAGACGTGAACCAAGGAGGCATATGATCAAGCAAGCACCTTGGTTAAAAGTATTTTTGGGCAATGGACAACGCTAGTAAGCCAGGCCAGGGAAGACTATGGTGATGAAATGGAGTATCTGTAGGACCTTGTGGGGATGATGATAGCCAACATCAAAGATGGTACGAGGCCTACCACTAAAGAAATCACCAAGGAAAAAGAAAAAAATAATATTGTTGTAAAATCCTAGATCACTGAGTTGGAGGACTTGCTCACCCAACTCAAGGAAGAAAATATACTAACAAATAGGGGTTTTGGAAGCTACGAAAAGTGTGAGCCCATCATTGATGCACAATTAAGAGATGATGAGGTTAACCTCAAGGCCTTGCAGAAAAGGTCCCAACTAACAATTTTGAACGCGCATAGTTGATTTTTGAAACCAAAATGTAGAAGGATAAAATAAATACAAAGTGTGAGAATTTATAGTTTTGGATTGGCACACTCTGGGACTCCATCACTAAACATATGGATGAGTTTGAGGGTCTTTACATGGAGCTGGTGGTGGTGATTAAGGAGTTGAAGGAGAAGGTGGAAGAGATAACACCAGAAAAAGTACTTGATTTAGTATGAGAGGTGATAAGGAAGACATTGACAGAGAGATGGAGGCATGGTAAAAGTTAAAGGGGAAATAGATGTAGAATTATCCAAGATAATTCGGTTGGTCCTCTAAGCGGTGATGGAAGATAAGTTTCTTTTTCCTTAGTTGATTTTTGGTGTATAAATTTTTATTTGGGAAGCGTGAAATATTTTTGTCGGTGCAAATTGAGCGGGGATAATTTTAGCGGCGAATATTCGTAATATGGCGAAAATTTCATTTTATGAAATTTTGAAAAGGCGAATTACTCGGAGTGGGTTGGTGTCCTGTTCGCCTAAAATATATAGTATATTTTTTCTGGGGGGTTGGCTTCACCTTCATTTGAAAACATCTCCTATAAAAACCTAGCTGATTCAGGGTAGTATACCTCAAGTAGCTTAACAAATTACCAATACTGTGAAATTTGAACTCGCATACCCTTAAGCACCAGAGATTGATTCATGTTAGCTGCGATTGTCGATTTACGCATGACAATAGCATATCGATGCATGAAAAAGGAAGTGTTGACGCGTGACTTGGGTAGTGGTGACGCGCGACAGAGGAAGTGGTGACGCGTGATAGAGGAAGTGTTGACGCGTGCGACTTGGGCAGTGGTGATGCACGACAGAGGAGGTGTTGACGTGTGACAGAGGAAGTGTTGACGCGTGACTTGGGCAGTGGTGACGCGTGACAGAGGAAGTGGTGACGCGCGACAGAGGAAGTGTTGACGCGTGACTTGGGCAGTGGTGACGTGTGACAGAGGAGGTGTTGACGCGCGATAGAGGAAGTGTTGACGCGCGACTTGGGCAGTGGTGACGCGCGAAAGAGGAAGTGGTGACGCGCGACAGAGGAAGTGTTGACGTGTGACTTGGGTAGTGGTGACACGTGACAGAGGAGGTGTTGACATGTGACAGAGGAAGTGTTGACGTGTGACAAGGGTAGTGTTGATGCGCGACACAAAGATTTTTTGATGGGAAAGCAGAGGTTGGAGGTGCAGGCGTGCGGACAGGATATTTTGTTGTCGCGCATCAAGAAAATGAAGTGACACGCGTCAACAAGGTTGTTGACATGCGTCACTAAGGTCTGTTGATGCGTGTCACTGCATTTTCTTGACGCACGACAACAAAATCTCCTATCGTGCGTCTGCAGCCTTCTGTCGCACCACTTGACAATCAGGTGAAATTTTTCATACAACCCCCAAAAAATTTGCCTTCCCGCGAAACCGGTTCTAGGGATATTCGCCAGGTATTCTCCACCTCTAATTTCCAAGAGGTCTCTTAAAATGAACCCCGAAATTGAGCTAGTGTGGGGTGATGTTGAGCCCTTTAAATAACCAATTACCTAAGGCGCGGAGGGTTGTGGCACATGAAAGCAAGGTGCGAAGGCACAGGTGGAGGTAAATTTTGGGAATGTGTGAAGGCTCGCGCCCATGTGGGACAATTTTAGGACTTAGTCACTTTTTGGACTATGGATAAAGTTACGTTAAAAGAACACATGAAGAGGTGACCAAATTCAGTTATGGATAAAGTTAAGCTATGAAGACTTGTAACTCAAGGAAAGCATAAACACTGGGTATCATGAGAGGATTAAGAAGCTGTAAAAGTGGAAGTTAGTTACGGCAAGTTGGAATTTTAATGCTAAGGATACTTGATTAGGGAAATACATGATGAAATTTGGCATGTTCTTGGGTAATGATGAAGCAGTTAGAGGAGATTCCTTCTTGTTCCTTCTTATGTATTGTTTTGCATGGCAAGAAGTGTGGTGTGTGTGCGGAGGAAGAAAAGAGAATGTATGTGCTTATGGAGAGTAGGACCTAAGAAAAGCATGGGTGTAATATTTGTAATGACGCTATTTTAGAGAATATATGTGGATGTTTTTGTTGTATTATCTATGTTCATGGTTTATTTAATGTATTTGGCTCTTTGTAATATTGAGGATTTAATACAATGGGAAAGTTATCAATATCGATTCATGGATACTGATCTGTATGTTTTACTTTTATGTTTATGGATCCAAACCCTTATGTTCTTGATGATACTCATGGTCTAGATCTGATTCCACCTATATTGTGATGTTCTCATCTATATTATGGTGCATTTTTGCTTGGATCTAGTTTCCTTGTTTCTATCTTAGAATGCATGCAGTTATATCTGTGCATTGTCCCACTAATGATGTTAAACATTCTTACAAATCTCACATAAAGGAGGAGATCGGTGCTTGCGTGTGCCTCAGGTGAGAACCTAGGTAGGTTGGGTGATATGTCGACACACCTAGGATATTGAGTGATTAGAATGGATGAATACAATAATACATATCAACCCAAAGTGAAAACAACAATCAACACATGATATAACAATGTACATAAACAACACATATGATATCAATGTCCATATATATATATATATTGTTAAAAATCATAAGTTTTAAAATACAATCGCATGGGGACAAGCCCCATGCATCACTACAATATATAAAATATATTATAGATCATCATCACTATCACTATATACAATTATGGGAGCTCTAGAACTAGAATCTTCATTTCTCAATCTACGATGCTGATCTCGACCTCTATATCTATCCAATTGACTTCATAATATAACAACCTTAGACTTCTACTCTTTAAATATGCTCTATAGCTCTATATATTTAGCAAACACATCCTAAGCTAGGGATCCTCCTCTTATTTCCTGCCCCACTTGCTTAGTCTCTACATGAGCCTCATTGCATTTTTTCAATAACATGATACACATGGCTACTGCTATAGCCACTGAATTGAAAAAATGGGAATGCTCACCCATAATAACACCAACTCTCTCTAGTATACCACCTCCCACAAGCACATCTAGAGGCATGTTCCATGTCAATGTGTGTATCGATAAATCTATAATAAAAAACCAATAGGCATCACCTAAAATCACAAAAACCACCATTAGTCATTACAAATCTTCACAATATCTAATCTATAAATAACAATGTACAATATATATGCTCGACTCATGCCACTACTATACCATCTACATCGGGGGCATGTTCCTATCCCTATAATCCTCTAATTTACGCTTTGACGGCTGCATCCACCACCACTTTGTAAATAGAAACACCCATTGATGTATCACCCACCACTCACTATTTCCTAGTACAACCTGTTTCATCAATTGACATCATCTCTATAGATGAAACAATGGATATCAATCCTTTGCAAGCTAAGAAACATCATAGATTTAACAAGAATCCTAAAGACAGATAAATCATCATGTATGTCATTTTGTAGTTGGGGAGGTGATTGGTTGGCTAATGGATAGCACCTTCAAAAGGATTTGATCTATCCTCACTACTTTAGGTTGTGCCTTTCAACCAGGGTGAGAGGACCCATTTTGTAACCTTTGTTGGTGAAGGAGAATGAAGATATCCTTCTTTGCACAAATTTGAAAGGAAACCTTGAGAAAATATGATCAATGCACCACAATTTAACTCTCACGAGTTGTCACTTCTAAAGAATGGTGATATTTTCTAAACAAGGTTAAGGTTACTAAAGACATTATGGAATCCTGATTGCTTCTACATATTTTGGTAGTAGAATTTATTCATTTGTGGACATACAGGAAAATAGGGGTAGTTCAGGTAGGATTCATTGTTTTTGAATAATTTTTGGTGGGAGATTAAGTAGGATAAACTTGATTTTCAGATCTTTGAGAACCTTCACAATAATTGGAAAACTAAATGATAGAATGCTTTCAGAATAGCTAAAATATTCCTTCAACCAGAAGGTGTGCATCAATGGAGGCCTAGATTTGCATGGTTTCACACAATCTCCAAGAATTTAACATGAAGGCTCGAGCTAAAGACTCAATTAAACATTAAAGACCCCTGGTTCCTCACACCTAAGATACACTCAAAGGCTTACAAACAATATTTATCAACAAAATGATAGTAAAGTGATTTTAAATTGTTTATCTCATTACAGGATGAAGGCTCTTCTCATAATGAAATTGCAAATGCCACTAAACTATCATAGGGATGAGATCTGTGTGATTCGGAGGGATTTTAACACAAGATTGCAATAGGAACAAGAAATACTATTTGCAGACATTCTGAAATAAAGAAGACACAAATTTTCCCAAGATTAACATAGATTAATTTGAAGTTGATTAGATTTCATCAAAAAGGGAAGGTTTCTTGAACAATCTAGAGCTTGTCAATGGTTGTACACTTACAACCAACTTGACATGATCAAATCTAAAACATAAGAGATTAATAGGTTTCTTAGATGGTCTCTCAGGAAGATGGGATTTCTCAAATTTTCTCGTAAGAATTCAACCCCGACCATTTTGCATGACTAACTCATGCCCTTTATAACACTCATTTACATTAAATCTTCCCCCCAAAAAAAAGAATATTCGAGGAACCTTTGTTTGTTACATATTTGATCATGATTTTAGAAAGTGATGTTTAATAGATTTACAACAAAAAGTTTCTAGGTGTTTAAAAGGTGAATCATTTCAAGATATTTCCATCATTGTTTTAACTGGGGCATCCATTCATCTCCTCTGGACAACACATTTTTTCATCCTTTGCACCTATAGCTTCCTTCTCCTCATTCTTTCCTCTGCAATTTTCTCTGCTGGATCTGGCAATTCATTTTTAGTAGTGCCCGAGTAACTCTGTTTCAAAATATCAACTCTTGCACTTCCTTAGATTCACAAATTTGAGCTCACAACACTTCAATTGCACTTTTTTGATAGAAATGACAAGAAATCATTTCAGATTCCATGAAAAATGATGTGTATTTACATCTCCTAAAGTCATGGAATGTTAATGGTGGAAAAAACCAGATGCACATGCCATAATTGATTGATTTTCCCTTTCACAACTTTAAATTAGAGCCATCCACATGGAAGATTAGATTGACAAAATGGGCCTAGGGGTGCCTTTTGCATTTTATGACTTTTGGAGAAAATGCACAATTTTCACATTTTCCCCACCCCTCCACCTTTGAAATATGGGCTCGACACGTGGCTTAATCTGGGCCTTTGATGGAGTTGCGGCTCATTTATGCAATTTTACCCTTTTTACAAAAAGGAAAAAAAAAGGAAAAATTTCCAATTTTCCTCCGGTGACCCACTTCCCACTTTTATCTTTTGATGTGGGCTCCAAAGAGAGTGGGTCACACTTCATTTTTATACTTTTCTACATTTTCACAAAAAAGGAAAAAATATTCAAAAACCCCCATGTGACCCCTCCCCCGCTTTGAATTTTCAATGCTTGAGCCAAAAAAATTCAAGTGCTGCTGATTGACCCCACCTTTCTGCTTCTAACTTTTGATGTGGGCCCCAATGGAGTTGTGGGTTATTTCATAACTTTTCTCCCTTGTACAAAGAGGAAAAAAACTTCAAAATGTTCAGCGACCCACCTTCCCCACTTGTAACATGAAAAAATGCCACGTGTCCTTCTTCGGGGTCAAAGTAAGACTTTTTCCCTACTTGCCGCTTCATATTTTTGAATAGCCAATTAAAGACTATCGGGGCCATGGGGCCAATTTGGTATTTTTTACAAATGTGACCAAAGTGGAAAATTTCACCAAAAAGACCCATTGGGCCATGCAACCAATTAAAAATGAACACGTATACACCTTCGGGAAAAAAGAGAAATTCACTCTCCACCTTTATAAATTTGACCGGCCAATCAGAACTCAACGGGGCCATGGGGCCAAATTGATCTTTTTTTACAAACATAGAAAAAAGTTACAAGTTATAAAATAGACCCAAACGTGCCTCATCCAATCAAAAGAGACCACATAGTTGAAGATGTTGAGATATAATTTGATGGGAAAACATGCCCGTCAAATTCAGTAAAATGTGGGGAAATCACCATTTATGCCCAGAATTGAATTTTCTTTAAGGAAAAAGAATTTGGAAATGATACAAGGCCCAAATGTGATCCATGACCATGGAGAAGGATCTTCAACAACATACAAATGAAGAAAAACTTTCACGCATCCATTCGGGGAAATAGAAAATATGACAAGAGCCCACAGATTGAAGAATTTTAGAGGGCAAATAGGGTGAGATCAAATTGAGCACCAACATCAGCTCTCGACTCGGGGATGGGCACTCCCTGCGAGTGCCACAAGAACAAAAAAGAGAAGACCATGTGCCAAAAATCCATTGGGAAATGGAGTCAAAGAACAATCTTGTAGAGCGAAAAAGACAATAACCAATCCTCCCAAGATGAACTGAGAAACCAACAAAAACTGGTCACGGGGACTAGACAAACACGAAATAGAAAAACATGAAATCAGAATAAAACAAAACCAAAAGACTATACACTATACAATGGTGTGCACCTTGATTAGAGAAAATAATCAAGGAAAATTTTCAAGTGCCTTCGATTCTGGATATGACCATGCTAAGTAGTTTTGATACGTCTTTAACAACTGGTCATATGATTGTTTCTCTTTTCCATCCAAGTTTCTATCTGACCACATTTTTTCAAGGCTTATCCTTTGTGCCTATGTCAAGTTTTTCAACATCTCTCGAGGCTGCATCAAACATCAAAGTCCTAGGAAAATCAACCTTCTCAGGATATCTGCATTGATCAATTTCATACTCCTTGAAAACAACATAGCTCACAGAGTTATCAACATCAATGTCTATGTGTAATACTTCATAAGAAGCATTGTTGGGGTCCTCAATGAGATATAACATTTTCTTTTCACCAAGTAACTTCACAAGGCTTCCCTCAATTGGTATGGTGGCATAAGACATGTCCATTTGCACACTTCCACCCACACTAGCTGCCCACTTTCTGGATAATAACATTCCCCATTTAGCAGGACAATCCACAATTACTACATTCAAAGTTAAGTACTTTCCTGGATATGTTGCCAATTACACAACTAAACCCTTGACACATCCAACTACTGGCACCTCTCTTGAATCCATGGTAGTACATTTCCCATAAGCTGTTGTTACTTTGAGATTAACTCATTCATGACCTCAAGAGGCATTACATTACATGAGGCTCCTGAATCAAACATACAGTTATGTAACAACCTATCCTTAATAATAAAAGTAGTAAAAAATGGATCCACATTCATTAGTGAGACTCAACCAGAGAAGTTCCCAAATAAACCTCAGGTGGTTCACCCAATTCCTCCAATGCTTGTGGTTTTCTAATTCTGTAATGGCAGGAGGAACCTCTACATTGTTTACATTTTTACCCTAGGTGACCTTTTCTTCCTTAAGCCCCAAATATTCAAATGCTCTGTTCTATGCTAGGGATTCTAAGCAATTCAACAATAGGAACAAAAATCTTGATTTGACTCAAGATTTGGGCTATGTCACAAGGAACATATTTGGGTAAGGTAGTATTAGGAGGAAGGTTCACAACTTCATCTGATAATATGGGAGTCTTCACAGTCTGAGCATGGGGAGGAACACAAGTTTTATTTGGGGTGACAAAGCCTTTTCTAGATGCATCTTTTTAGGGGTTTCCTTAGGGATATTGGTAAGCACTGGAATTTTGGTTTGGCCTGAGGCCCTGCCCCTTTGACAACCTTACTCCTAGTATTGTATTCCTTTTCTTGGGCAACTGTTTGCATTCATTAACAATTATCTGTCCTCTTCTGAAGGAATTCCTCCATCATACTTTTTAATCATTAATGCCCTTAAGTACTCAAAATCATTATTAGGAAACTCAAAATCTTGTACCATATCAATTTCAAAAGTATGAGTGGGAGGAAGAGGTAATACCTGGTGAATGCAATCCAGAAATTTTTCAATAGTTTGGCACTTATTAGTTTAGTTGAGGTTTCTCCCTATTGTGAACTTGTAGAGAAATCCATCATGCATGCATCATCATCTATCTCATCATCATCAACTTCTTCCTCAACTCCTTTTCTTCATCACATGGGGAATGGGGCAAGAAACATCTATCACACCACTCAATTTCATGGCTTCTTCCACAACAACAACTCTAGCAGCTAAAGGATCAGGCACCAATCTATTTTCTGGGGTTGGGGCTATCTATTTCCTGATCCCATGGGCCCTTTACCCTTATCATTTGATCTATGATCACCTCTAGGATGATTTGTAAATATTTCTTGACCTTGTGGTTTGTGCTGACCTTGGGAACCTTGTCCAATCCCCTTTCTCTCTCTGGCTAGTTTATAGGATATTTCTTTAACAACTCCGGCCAAAGTTTTTACAACCTCTTCTAGATCACAAACTTACTTGATTGAGGCTTCTCTGGATTGATCAGCTTGATACCTTCCCTCTTAGGAGGCTTACCAACTGCCTTGATGTTATTTTCAATCTGCAAAGCCATGGTGAAGGCCTGCCTCAATGTTCTGGGTTTTGTCCCTTAAATAATAGGAAGCCTTTTTGTCAAAAGCATCAGAGTATTTTATTAAACAAGAAACATCACTTGGCCTCAAGATTACAGGTAGCCTATTCAAGGTCTTATTGAACCGAGTATTGAAGTCATGAACAGATTCATTAGGATTCTTCTTAATATTTTCAAATTTAGACAAAAGAAACTGGGATCTATCTTATCCCCATATTGCAATCTAAAAGCATTTTTCATTTTGTCCATGAATCTATTGAGTTATCTGGTAAATATTTATACCAGTCACGTGCATCCTCCTCAAGAGTATGAATAAACAATTTTATATACACATCCTCAAATTCAATCTCAAAGTCTTCCATCATATTGAAAAAAGTTTTAAATGTTGATCACCAGTGATAGCATTATTTCCTTGAAATTTAGGCAAGTCTATTTCTAACATCTTGTGGCACTACATTTGGATATCCAGCCATACCTCTAAAATCTATAGGACCAAAGTATTTCACAACAAATGGAGGTCCAGGTGGGGGTTGGGCCATATTGTTTTGAGGAGGTGATCTTACAGGAGAAACAAAATGATGAGGGATAAGGGGTCTTTGGAACACAGGAGTATAATTTTCAAAATGAATGTCCTCTAAAGACTCTGTTTCATGGAAAACCCTATCAACTTTGGAAAATACGGGGGACAAAATGAGATGACAAACTTTTTCAAATACAAATGAAGGCCCCTCTCTAGTTGGAGAATTTAGATCTATAAAAAATTACCTGATTAGAATCACTTGAAGAAGAATGGTAATCTTCAATGTAGGTTGATCACTTTCCACAATGGATAACTCTTTTCTTGATTTTGATCTCAATAACTTTCTAGATTCTTCTTCCTTAGAATTTATCTTTCCCAATTCTAGAAACAACCTTCTAGTAGGGTCTTTAGTGAAGAAAGATCTTCTTCCTTCCATCTTTGCAAATATTAGTGATAAATTTCAATTAATAGAGGTTAAGACACTGGTATTTATCAAAAATTAATTCAACACGGAGTCGCCACTAAGGATTTTCACCTTAGTTGTGAAAATGCACTAAAATTGATTTGTCAAATGTCTATCAACACTAAATTCATGCAAAGCTTCATAGATATGACCTTCCTTTACCCGTATTTAACATTGATGATGTAAACTTAGTGCAAAACCAATAGAAACTAGAAATATTGCACACAGAACTTGTAACTTGCACAAATCTTACAGATCTCAACAAAGGATGACGTTTAAACAATGTATTTGCACTTAGATCATGTAAGAAACATTAGGGTCGATATGAGAATGCCTTTGATGAAATTCCCATAAACAACACCAATCTGGTGTTGTTGCCACACAAATAGGTCCCAATGTTCAAATAATCCCTAGAAAGCGCTAATAACGGCACCATTCATGTTGTTTCCACACAAAAATAGGTCTCATTGTTCAAATAATCCCCTCAAAAAGCTAATAATGGTGTAAATCTGTGTTGTTGCCACACAAATAGGTCTCGGTGTTCAAATAATCCCCTGTAATGTCCCCATCAATGTTATTTCCACACAAATAGGTCTCGGATGTTCAAATAATCCCACAAGTGCTAATAATGTCACTCAAATATGTCCCGATGTTCAAATAATCCCCAAAAATGGCACCAATTTGGTGTTGGTATCCAAATTGATTCTCCTTTGTAAGATGAGCAATCATCATAGATTTAACAAGAAGCCTAGAGATAGATAAATCATCATGTATGTTATTTTGTAGTCGGGGAGGTGATTCAATTGGCTCTTTGTCACTCAGATGTTGGAGAAATGGATAGCACCTTCAAAAGGATTTGATCTATCCTCACTACTTTAGGTTGTGCCTTTCAACAGGGTGAGAGGACCCATTTTGTAACCTCTTTTGGTGAAGGAGAATGAAGATATCCTTCTTTGCACAAATTTGAAAGGAAACCTTGAGAAAATATGATCAATGCACCACAATTTAACTCTCACGAGTTGTCACTTCTAAAGAATGGTGATATTTTCTAAACAAGGTTAAGGTTACTAAAGACATTATGGAATCCTGATTGCTTCTACATATTTTGGTAGTAGAATTTATTCATTTGTGGACATACAGGGAAAACAAGGGTAGTTTAGGTAGGATTCATTGTTTTTGAATAATTTTTGGTGGGAGATTAAGCAAGATAAACTTGATTTTTCCAGATCTTTGAGAACCTTCACAAAAATTGGAAAACTAAATGACAAAATGCTTCAGAATAGCTAAAATATTCCTTCAACAGAAGGTGTGCATTAATGGAGGCCCATATTTGCATGGTTTCACACAATCTCCAAGAATTTAACATGAAGGCTTGAGCTAAAGACTCAATTAAACATTAAAGACCCTTGGTTCCTCATGCCTAAGATACACTCAAAGGCTTATAGACAATATTTATCAACAAAATGATAGTAAAGTGATTTTAAATTGTTTATCTCATTATAGGATGAAGGCTCTTCTCATAATGAAATTGTAAATGCCACTAAACTATCACAAGGGATGAGATCTATGTGATTGGAGGATTTTAACACAAGATTGCAATAGGAACAAGAAATACTATTTGCAAACATTTTGAAATAAAGCAGACACAAATTTTCCCAAGATTAACACAGATTAATTGAAGTTGATTAGATTCATCAGTAGGGGAAGGTTTCTTGAACAATCTCAGAGCTTGTCAATGGTTGTACACTCATAACCAACTTGACATGATCAAATCTAAAACATAAGAGATTAACAGGTTTCTCAGATGGTCTCTCAGGAAGATGGGATTTCTCAAATTTTCTCGTAAGAATTCAACCCCGACCATTTGCATGACTAACTCATGCCCTTTATAGCACTCATTTACATTAAAGCTTTCCCCCAAACAAAGAATATTGAGGAACCTTTGTTTGTTACATATTTGATCATGATTTCTAGAAAGTGATGTTTAACAGATTTACAACAAAAAGTTCCAAGTGTTCAAAAGGTGAATCATTTCAGATATTTCCATCATTGTTTTAATTGGGGCATCTAGTCATCTCCTCTGGAAACACATGTTTTTCATCCTTTTCCCTATAGCTTCCTTCTCCTCATTCTTTCCTCTGCAATTTTCTCTGTTGGATCTGGAAATTCATTTTTGAAGGTTCTGAGTAACTCTATTTCAAAATATCAACTCTTGTACTTCCTCAGATTCACAAATTGAGCTCCACAACACTTCAATTGCACTTTTTTGATAGAAATGACAAGAAATCATTCAGATTCACCATGAAAAATGATGTGTATTTGCATCCCCTGAAGTCGTGGAATGTTAATGGTGGAAAAACCAGATGCATGCATCACGCCATAACCATTGATTTTTCCCTTTCACAACTTTAAATTAGAGCCATCCACGTGGAAGATTAGAGCCGAAATGGGCTTGGGGTGCCTTTTGCATTTTATGACTTTTGGAGAAAATGTGCAATTTTCACATTTTTCCCCACCCCTCCACCTTTGAAATATGGGCTCGACACGTGGCTTAATCTAGGCCTTTGATGGAGTCATGACTCATTTATGCAATTTTACCCTTTTTACAAAAAGGAAAATTTCCAATTTTCCTCCGGTGACCCGCTTCCCACTTTTATATTTTGATGTGGGCCCAAGGAGTCGCACTTCATTTTTATACTTTTCTCCTTTTCAAAAAAGGAAAAAATATTCAAAAACCTCTAAACCCACCTCCCGCTTTCAATTTTCAATGTTTCAAAAGCCAAAAAACTTCAAAATGACACAACGACCGCCTTCTTCGCTTCTAACTTTTGATGTGGGCCCAAAGTGGAGTTGCAAGGTTATTTCTAATTTTCTCCTTGTACAAAGAGGCAAAAAACTTCAAAATGTTTTGCCGACCCACTTCCCGCTTGTAACTTGAAAAACTGCCATGTGTCCTTCTTGGGGTCAAAGTAAGACTTTTTCCCTGCCGCTTCATATTTTTGAATAGCCAATCAGAGACTATTGGGGCCGCAGGGCCAATTTGGTATTTTTACAAATGTGACCAAAGTGGAAAATTTCACCAAAAAGACCCGCTAGGCCATAACCAATTAAAAATGAACACGTATACACCTTCGGGAAAAAAAGAGAAATTTTCTCACCTTTATAAATTTGACGCCAATCAAGAACTCAATGGGGCCATGGGGCCAAATTGATCTTTTTGCAAACATAGAAAAAAGTTACAAGTTATAAAATAGACCCAATGTGCCTCATCCAATCAAAAGAGACCACGTAGCTGAAGATGCTAAGATATAATTTGATGAGGAAAACACGCTGTCAAATCGTAAAATGCAGGGAAATCACCATTTGCGCCCAGAATTGAATTTTTATTTAAGGACAAAGAATTTGGAAATGATAGAGCCCGCAGATTGAAGAATTTTGAGGGGAAAATAGGGTACGATCAAATTGAGCACCAACAAATCTCACATCTAAACTAATATGAGTATATTCTTGTACTCATGTTTGTGTAAAATATTGTCTTGCTTCCCTCATCTACCTTTGGGCATCCACTATACTCATCACATGTACTCTCTCTCCTACAATAGGCAACCATAATATCCTGTATACATCCTCCAGGGTCATTGTCATCTCACCAATAGGAAACTAAAATGTACATGTATCTATGCACCATCTATCACACAAAAATCAACATAGGCATATTATAGGGTACCTCCCCAATCGATAATGTGCCAAGTCGACACGGTTCAATATATCCCACTCTACATCTGACAATCCCAATGTAAGCAATGTACTCAATTGGTGGCCCATCTAGAAATATCTCAAGTTTGTATTCCTCTATATAACACAAAAAATGAAAAAAATCTTCCATTAGTACACTATACATACTACTATAATAACTTATCATAGCATCAAATTGATCAAAATATCAACAGTTGATAATACAATGTCCAATCCTTGCTCTGGGACACCAGACCTAGGAGTAGGTCACAGGTGCCCAACATTAAGACATCAACACCTAGAACTAAGCACTGGTGTCCCCAAGGATAGAAAAATCATGACCGCTTCCACCTAGGTCGAGAACAAAAAAATACATACACATAATTTTTCAAAAATTACCAAAATAGACATATTTAACACAATTTTCCAAAATCATCATACATACCAACTCATCCATTATATGTGAAGCCACAAGTGCCTTTACTCTCTCAAATATCATAAAACATGTTGCTCTAACATGTGACATACTCACATCTCGAGATCTCAATCTCAAAGTATAAATGAAATAATATTAACTTTTCACTATTACTATATATAGTATTTCCACTTTTTCCTATACTATAGTTACTATTCGCAACCACTTTTTCAACAAATACATGTTACAATTTTTGCTCATATCTTAAGCCTTGTAAATCTATTTGTCTTTCCATTTTCACCATACAAATCATAATTTCCTCTAGCACGATACCATAAAAATTTCTTCATCTCATGCTCACATTTGACACATGTACTATTTAATTAACTATACTACCTAATACTCTTTCACATTTACTATTACAACATCTTATACATATTGCTTTTAGATTAGTGCTCATTTCTCTTCCCTTCGCCCTTTCATGGAAAGGGGGCATACAATCAATTTCATCTCAAATCACTCTCGATTACAATACATTCAATTTATGCTCCTAACACATTACTATTACAACTTGCTATGATCTCATTCAAATAAGAGTATAATCATTATATACTACAATAAATACATTCTACTATTTTAAATCTATCCCCCCAAATAACCTAATTTACTGGAAAGGCAAAAATACCTCTCCATGAGTAATTTACTAAGTACAAAACCTTAATGAAATCTTATATCATTTAAATCAAATCAATAAATCAGTATAATAAGCACATTTACTATTTCTCCCAGATGACCTAACTTGGGAGTCACTTTACATTTATATTGCTTCCAGATGACCTAACTTGGAATCCATCTAACAC